>CM055957.1:29594832-30194832 GCA_029490685.1 Schizonepeta tenuifolia | reverse complement strand
TAACATGCAAAGAGACCCTGGGTGTGCAACTACAAGTAAACTAGAAAAATTATTCAAGCTGAATAAGAATGGCTAGCAACATATCAAGTGGCAAGATTTCTCCTTGAATTTAACAATTTAGCATCGAATCCGGGAGGAACATATTCCTAGCTAAGAGACTTGGCAACGACGTATCAATTCAGTGTTGCTCATTCCTCAAAATAATAGGACAATTTCACTTTTCACTGACGCATGGATAAATTTCATTATCATAACTCATAAGGTCACAATCACGGCTATTCAAAATTATATAGAGTTCGGCTATGATTTCCTAAAAATTGTGAATATATATAGTTGCACTAATAGTAACTTTATAAGCTGTCTTAAAACTGCTCCTGTAAAGACTATGCTAAACAAGTCTACATACACCAAAGCTGCATCACATGTCTCATCTTTTGATTACAATCTCATTATTCTTATGACACTCTGCGCTTAAGCCTCATGAAACTCATAAATCTTGGTATTCATTTAATAAAGTCCCAGCTTGACCAAATATTTATATACACATACCCATTGATATCCAATTAAAAAGTTTAAATTTGTTCACATATTAAGCTTGTATAATAACGTTATTATGTTATATAAATACTACTATTATAAAGTAAACATTAATAATATATTGTATAAATGTACATTTATTTATATACTTGTTACCCGTCAAAACTCGATTAAAAATAATTTTACATTTTTGGTATCGTCTCAAACTCGCATAGTAATACATGATGAAACCCTGAATGTTGTACTCCGTCTCAATCCTAATTAAGAAGTAATTTTTACTACTCGTTCCCGCCATACCATGTATAGTAATGTCCACTAGTGATGTGAACAAACTTATTTATTTACACATACCCATTTTTTTCCGGTTTTAAAAAATTACAACTTTTTCTCGTCTTAAACCTTCATAATATCCGATATTCTCTATAAACATGTATAGTTTAAAGTAAACATTATTAATATTTCGTATAAAGGGAAAAGTGCATTGTTGTGGCCAAGACCTGAACATCTCAGCTTGCCAGCATAAGATGATAGGTAGCACGCCAGTTATTCGCTAGGTAGGGAGAGCTTATATGGAAAAGAGCTCGCGAGTAAGCATTTGAGCTAGCACGCCTAGTGAGCTCGGTGAAGATCTCATTTATCCGAACAGTGTCAGGTGACATAAAGATGCTTTATCTGTAACAATACGGATTTAACAGATAATATCCAGCTACATCAACAAATAGAGTAAATACATATGTAAAGTAAGTAGCTGAATTCCTAATTAATTTACAATTATATCCCTAAAGGTGACAAACGGAGGTATAAATATCACAACACTTCACATTATAGGACAGAATACTAAACCCAAACACACACCATATACTCAGGCACTCTCTTCTTCATTTTCTTTCTCTCGTGTTGACTTGATCATCGGAGAGGGTTCGCCGGAAAACCTCCGAGCCCTTTCTCTTTGCAGGATTTGAGGAAGTCCACCCGCTGATTCTAAGTCCTGATTTCTCTCTCTGGCGTAATCCGAATGGGTGAGAAGAGAAGTAATATACTTCTGGTGTGTCGTTTGTGGAGGTGAAATGTTGGGTCAGTTTTTGGACGCAACATGCATATAAATACACCAACTTTAAACCATTTCTCATTTTGCACATGACTTTTCAATTTTCTCTCTAAAATCACAATCTTTTGATTTTGTTCAATTTTTTCACAATTTTCAATTTGGGGGAAACTGAAACTGACATGGCCACCAAATCCTGTGGTTGCCGGAAATATGAGGTGGAAGTATTATTTATTTATAAGATTAATTAAGTAAAAAAAAGAAACTTTTTCTTTCACTCTAATTCTCCTATCTCCCTCTCTGTTGAACTGCCTGTCAGTTCTCCATATTTCAGGGAATCCTTTATTATGGTAATCAATTTGTTGAAAGATATGATATAGATTATTATTATTGTAGGGTTATTCTTCAAATCTCGAACAGAATCGAGTAAATATCAGTTTCATTTCCCCCAAATTAAAAATTATGGAAAAATTGAACAAAATCAAAAGATTGTGATTTTAAAGAGAAAAGTAAAAAGTCATCTGCAAAATGAGAGATGGTTCAAAATTGGTGTATTTATATGCACTTTTCCCTAGTATAAATGCTAAAAAATATCAATTAATTTTAATTTCAAGTATAAACTCAAAAAATGTAAAATATACTCCAAAATAAGTTTAAAATTTATACCTCAAACCTAAATTGATTAAAAAATATTTTACCCGAGCGAGGCTCTTTACAACAAACAGGATCGAGCTACAAGGCTCGCCATGGAGCTAGGCTCGACTTCTCGATCAAGCTTCCACTATTGATGCCCTAAAACAAAACCAACGGAAGACGAAGTGCCGAAACCTGATACACTATTACAAACAATAATATGGTTGACACTCCATATACGGGTTAAATGTAGGAAAAAAAATGTCAACCGGCCCTTTAATTTTATGTTAATAAAAATTTCACGCAATTAAATAAATTAAATAGCACTACATTAATTCTCGACATGTGCTCCATCTTTCGCATCTCGCTATTAATTTTACTACTTAATAAAGATTTATTTGAAAAGAAAATGATAGTAATATAAAACAAATCTTAATTTATAGTATAAAAATGGATTTAAAAAGAGATATATCTTATTGTTTGAAAAAAAAAAGACTGGATCACCACAGTTTTGCATTTGAAATCTATTTTAACATTTTGTACCTACTCCGTATACCATTCTTTTGTCATGTTTTGACCGCCACGAGTTTCAATAATTTTGGTTGACTTGATTGATAAAATATGTTGTGAGTGAAGTACATGTGTCATTTGTGATGTAGTTGTGAGTCGAATAAAGTTATATATAAAGTGGGATGTGTGATGTCTATTACCGTAACTGAAGTTACCAAATGGTATGTGCATGTTCCAAAAACAAAATTGTGGCAAACTGGTGGTGGACGGAGAGAGTATTAACCAAACTTATGAAGACATATTAGCATTTTCTATTTTTTTTTTCCTAAACCCTCTCTCTCTATCTTTACATTTTACTTCATCTTCTACACAACTGCCCTCCACAACACTATATTTCAGATTGCCAAAAAGTGATACACCTAGGTAAAGTCGCCGCATGCATATCTATAACATGATAGTCTTCTAATTTTGTAATTAAAAATTGCTTGGCGATGACGTTGTTAATCTTGAAAATAGTGTGTAAAAATTTTGAACACCATAACAATTCTTAATATGCAAAATCAATTCAAGTGTCAACTTACTAATGAAGTGGTTACTCATTACCTTTTCTAACTTGTCAAGGCTCAACTTCCAATGAAATCGAAACTAAAAAAATTGAAGTTTAGTTTGTTAAATTTTGTTTAACCATAGTTTAGTAAGTTCACTCATGTTATGCACGTGCTCGACATCTTTTATTGTAATCATTTGATGTACAAAGTATAAATTCAAAATGTAACTTGAACAATTGATAAAACAAAATTATAAAATCTACTTATTTAATAGTAGCAAAATTTGTAATACTTTCTTAATCAATCATAGTATTGACGTCATATATACACAATACTACTTATTTATCTATATTCATCTTTATTCCGATTTAAAATTGACTTCACTACCCAATCCATCCCAAATTCGTTGTGTACCCGTTAATTGTCTATTAAAAAATAATAAATGATTATAATTAAGTTAAAATATCAATATACAATTTTATAAAATAAATTTTAAAACAAGTACTTTTAACGAAATATTTAACATGCGTATTATACAATCAATATCTTGTAAATAGTTCAAATAAGATTACAATAGTATTCATTAATTAGATTAAATCATTGTCGTCCCTTTAGAAACCTTTTTAAAAATGAAACTTCATTACTCATAACTCGTCCAAATTCCGTAAAAGTTGAACCAAACAGCATATATATTAATTACAAATAGTAAAATTAATTAAAAATATATAATAAAAATATAAATTAAAAGAAATACCATACCGCATGCGTCCAAAATATTTGTAAAAGTTGAACACTAATATGTACATCATAATTTTAAATTGTAAGAATAAAAAGGAATATAACTAAAAGATAAATGTTAATAAAAATTAAATTAAAACAAATGTAAGGACCAAATGTACCATAATGTCTCTATCATTGAACATTAACTGATCACTATTTTAATTAGCAAATATTCCGCAACTTTAACAGGTAATTGTAATAGTTGCAATCGAGTATCGATTCTCGAGGACTATCGGACGAAAATAAGGTGAAAACGAGGTTTATGCACTTTTATACTATTCAAGCTCTACAATTGTCATGATTCGAGAGATTTTCAAACTAAAAGAAATAAGACATTAACAAGGAAGAGTAATTAAGAGAAAATAAGCAATTAACAAGTAAGTAGAACAATATAGAAAGGGGTTGGTTTTAGGAACCTTGTTCGACTCAAAACAATGGGGAAATCAACTATTGATCCATTCAACCAATTTAATCTAATTCTAGTGAAGGAATCACTCACATATGCACACTCTCTCTCGACAAGAACATGTAAGTTGATCAACTACTTATCTATCTCGATTGAGACTCAAGACATGGCATTGACTCCCAAAAGCACTCAAGATTTATAGCCTTCTACGCATTGATTAACTTCCGTTAAGATCCTTAATCAAACATACCATGCAAACTTGAATTCAATGATCATAAAAACCGATTAAACATTTTTACGAACACTAAGCATGTTAAAATAGAGGCCACCTATTTTATCATGAAAAATAAACACCAAGAAGAATGAACTACAAATTAGAAGGAAAAACAACATCAATAATCAAATTCCACCATCAAATGAGTCTCACAAGTCCCCTAGAACCAACTAAAGGAATTTAGCTAGACATAAGAAGAAAAATAACAATAGAAAAGATAATTGAATGCATAATTAGAGATACTAAGAACTCAAATGGAGAAATTTTCATATAAATCTACAAAATAATCCAAATCCAACCTTCTTAATTGATTACAATCATTAAACCCTAAAACAAACTTGAAAAGGAAACTTTGGGAAGGGGAAACTAAGCTATGATGGAAGACACTACGTTTTTGGGGTTAAGATCTCTTTATATAGGGTACAATAAGTGTTAAAGCATGTTAAAAACGTAAAAAGGGAAAAATGGAAAATTTTTGGAACGAAATGTGCTAACCGGCGGTCCAACCGTGCCAACCGGCGGTTTGGACCGGCTAACCGATGGTCCAGCTCTAGGGCGTCGGTTAGCATTAACAAAGAGAAAATTCCAGATCCTTTCCACGGCTAACCGGCGGTTTAGCCCTGAACTGCCGGTTAGCCCTTTCGAGCACTGATTAGCTCTCCATCCTCTTTTCGTTCAATTTTTTCACTTCTTCATCCTGACTCTTCAATTCCAATTTTCCTAAAACATCCACTTTAGCTTAGAAAATCTTATTTCACCTACACACAAGCAAAAACTCCACCAAACGTGATACAATTCCAAAATAGATAGATTCATATCAAACAAATCACAAATTAGGCAAAAGTTAAGCAAAATGCGGTAGCAAACACGTTTAGTTGCTACGAAAATGAGTGTTTATCACTCCCCCAAACTTAAGCATTGTTCGTCCCGAAAAATATATTCAAACAAAGATCAGAAACTCAAATGGAGTAGCAACTTTGGATCCTAAATGCCTTAGATTACACAAACACTTTCAATGCTAAAATCGAGCATCTCTTTCACAACTCACACAAACTAATGGCATGACAATCTCAACAACTCAACAAATGCAACTCTCAAAGAAGTGTATCCCTCACTCTCAAGTGTCTAGGTTTAAACTCTCATTGAAATCATACAATGCAAATCCACTTACCATAAGCTTGCTTATCGTCTAACATCTCCATTGCAAAACAAATTATGCAAGAACAAGGATCACAAAGGTCTTTTCTTGGGTTATAATGTAGGCACATTGGTTTAGGAGAGGAAATTTGGCTAAGTGACTATTCATTCATCAATCATCAACCTTATATCTTCTTCAAATCTAGCACGAATTCAATCGTCTTCCTTTTAAACCAAACATTCCACAATAAAGGCTAAAAAACACATCATTTTCAAAAAAAAAGAAACACTTATTCATTCCCTTATGCTCACATTTCTACCTTTATTTATTCTTTCATTGATCACTAGTTTTACTTAGCAAATAATCCGCACTTTTTTTGGCTATTGTAGCACTAGTAACGAGTATCGTATCCTCAAGGACTATTGGATCGAATTTATGTTGAAAACGAAATTTATGCACCTTCCTACTATTAAACTCTAAGATTGTCATGATTCGTGAGATTTTCAAACTAAAAGAAATAAGAAGTTGGTATGAAAGAACAATTAAGAGAAAATAAGCAACTAACAAGCAAATAGAACAATATAGAAAAGGGGTTGGTTCTAGGAACCTTGCTCGACTCAAAATGATGGAAAAATCAACTATCGATCCATTCAACCATTTAATCTAATTGTAGTGAAGGAATCACTCACATATGCACACTCTTTCTCTCGACAAGAACATGCAAGTTGATCAACTACTTATCTATCTCGATGAAGACTTAAGACAAGGCGTTGACTCCCAAAAGCACTCAAGATTTATAGTCTTCCATGCATTGATTAACTTCCGCTAAGATCCTTAATCAAACATACCATGTAAACTTGAATTCAATGATCATAAAAACCGACTAAGTATTTTTACAAACACTAGGCATGCTAAAATAGAGGCCACCTATTCTAACATGAAAAACAAGCACCAAGAAGCATGAACCACAAATTAGAAGGCAAAATAACATCAATAATCAAAATCCACCATCAATTGAATCTCACAAGCTCCCTAAAACCAACTAAAGGAAATTTAGCTAGACATGGATGAAATTAAAGCAAAACAAAGGAAAATTAATTGCATAAATGAAATACTAAGAACCCAATGATCAATTCTTCAACAAGACTTCAAATCCAACCTTAATCTACTAATACAATAATTGAAAATGTGTTTAGACCCCTAATTGGAAACTTTTTGAACAAGAATCTAAGCTATGGAAGGTGGAATGCACGTTTTGGGCTGTCATAAGGTATATATAGGAGGCAAAAAGTGCTAAATGAGGTTAAAATCGCGTCAGGGGCAAAATCGTCCAATTTTTGGGCAAAACAGTGAAAATCGGCGGTCGGAGAGCCAAAATCGGCGGTCCAGGCCCGTAAATCGGCGGTTCAGGTCCGAACCGCCGAGTGGACCGCCGATTTACACTTTCTTCATGACTTTCATTCCAGAGATTTCCGGCGGTTTGATCGGCGGTTCACCCTGAACCGCCAGTTTTTGAGTCCAAACCGTCGAAAACTCATGCTAGAGCGTCGGTTCTTGATTTCTTCTCCTCTTCGCTCGGTTTTCCACTTTTCTGTCTCGTTTCTTCATCTCCGTTCCTCGACAACCTTTCCATTTCGACTTAGCACCCCATGTTTGACCTACACACATGCACAAACTCCACCAAAACGTGAAAGCGACCCAATATAGTAAAAACCATCTAAAACACGTCACGATTGGCGGAAAAATAAGGTAATTAGTGCTAAGAAAATGCGTTTAGTTGCTATAAAATGGATGTTTATCATTCATTCAATTGAAAGCAAAAGTTTTCATCAAAACTCAACACTTAGTTCTTTCACTTTCATTTCTTTTTGTTCTTTCCTTTTTCTGTTTTTTTTTTCTTTGAGCAAGCTCATGGGAATTTGAGATTTTCAAAGCAACAAGCCCCCTAAGATTAGCTACCCATTTCAACAAATTCTCCATTAAAACCCAACCCGGGATACTCCTACACTCCATCACCCCCTTTTCTCTGGTTTTAACAAAGAAAGACTTATTAAAGCTCAAAAGGGCTATCAATGGATAATTCAAAGCACAAGGTAGTGTTTGGGTTTTAAGATAGCTAACAAAGATAGCCTAAGATCATTTCCAAAATTCTTGCATAAACACACATTCTCGACGAAGAACCAAAGCAAGTTCCTGAAGTAAATAAGCATGTACAATCAAACTCACAAGAAAGGAACATGATACATAGCAAATCAAGACTCAAAACCTCATGGGTTTCATTCATTCATCAAGAAGTCAAAACCGACACACCAACCATTCATAAACGCCGTTCACAAGACACCTGATCTCAACAAAAATTTTGCAAAACGTAACAATATCATCATAAGCATTTCACCAAGTCACTATTGAGTTCAACCCCCACAATCATAGCAACTAAACATTATTTTCAACATTTTTCCAAAAGTTTCAACAAGACTAAAAACACTAAAACACAAAAGCAATAAAACACGACACACACATATTCACAAATATATTTGTATCCTTCTCCTCCCATCCCCCAAACTTATTCAAAGACCAAAGGTAGACGAATAAGTTTGGATGGAAGAAAAGAATGCAAATACAACCATACCTCGGGGCATCATTGGGGAGGAGGGTACGGTGGCCCCGCTTGGCCTTGATCGATTTGGATAGAAAGCGACCACAACACTAGCAAGTTTATAACACCTACAACCTAAATACGCATTACCTCAAGCTTCTTCAACATCCCTTCAGCAACAAAGTAAATGTAACAATATTTGAATAACACCACTTCTTGAAATTCCGCTCACAACACCAAAATCAACACGAACTCTTTTCTTAATTATAAAAATAATTTAGTAATATATCCATATATACTAATGTAATCAGGTAATAAGTCAACCCCATTCAATTAAACATAATACATTTTGGCGTTTCAATGGTGGTATCAGTGCGTTGAATGATGGAAATCTCCGACTAATGCTACATTTGAAGCCTTTTGTCGAAAATTGCAATGCGAATTCTAACGATATAAAATAAAAAATCGAATAATATAAAAAGCAAACATATTTATTTATTTAATAGTATAAGTATAAATCGTAATCTGTGAAATTTGCGTATTATTATACTTTTGGTTTTCTTGTCATGTTTAATCTATATATCTCTCAAGCACTTGTCCATAGATGATATCACTGTTGTTAAACTTTTATGAATTCGTCATTCTCATGTTTAATTAATAAATTATTAATTAAGTTTATAATATTGAGTAGTACATGATGGGAACGGCTAATGAAAGCAGAACCGACTTGCCCACGGATCCTTTTCGGATATCTAACTCGACATACAAGAATCGCTAGATAAATCATACAAGGATTAGAGATACCGTTCTCTTGGATTTGGAGCTCGTGAAACGATTCCACTAGTTGATCTTCTAGAGTGTGTTCCGTCTCAATCTCGGATGCCACGTGGTTAGCAATCCTCCAAGATCTTCAAGCCACTCCAAACCCACTCACTACTTTCCCTCTCTAACCTCGAAGTGTGTTGAATGCAAGACATAGGGTTTCAAGAGAGAGCTTATAGTTATAAGACATTCCATGGGCCAAGCCCATTATATCTTAATATGTGGGTTGGGCTTGAAAGAAAAGACATGTTGGGTCATTCTAGGGATCTACTAGAAAACTAGAGTTGGGTCTACCTATATACTTGTACAATATTATTCAAGCCCAGAATAATTACAAGTATATAATCACTACTTCATTCCACTAAAGAATTAGTGATGCACTGCCGTTCTAGTCCGCTGATGAATCAGGGCTTCTAGTTTTGACTCTGACAATCCCCATGTTTAAGATGTCAAACATTCATTAATTAATTAAAGCTTGTGACAGCTTAAATTAATTAATATCTTTAATTCCTTAAGTAGTACCACTCAACCTTATTATCGTATCGGATACAAAATCCACCTGCAGGGTTTAGTACGATAAATTTAATGAGCTCCTTAAGGGAATGTTATCAACCTGGGGTCACCAGGACATGGTTTCCTAATACAGTTAATTAAGTGTCGAAACAAATATTATTGTCACCCAAGATACAGGGCATATTGAGTTAACGCATAACTCTCACCCATAGTAAGTCAAAGTGACACACAGATATTTGATCACACTTAATCACTTATTAGGATTTAGATTTATCGAGTCACTGAGACCTTGGTTCTTCTTAAATGTTAGAATAGAAGAACACGTCTCACTGCGATCCATTTAATACATAAACATATGTACTAGCATAAACAAGTAGTCAAGACAAACTACTTTCTGTTATATGCTACAGTCTAAACCGATAACTTGTCCAGAGTTATCTCGACTGTGGGAGTGCAACTATCTCTATGAAAAGAAAGTCAACTTACCTTAGCACAAGCGCTAAGCGATAATAAGAGAATAACTCTTAATATCTCATGAGAAACTGATCAAATGATCTTCTGTGATCTACAACACACCATTTAATCTATAACATGAGATAAAGGGACAAAAGATATTATGCGATAAACAATCAAATAAGATATGGGAGAAAATAGCGGAAATAGAAACCGTGTATACAAGCACAAAACGTTTGCTTTACAGTATACACCAACAATTCTCCCATTTATACTAAAGCAAACTTTTAGGCCATGTTTGGTAGGCCACACAAGATTAGTCAAGATAAATAATGTGGAGATAAATAATACTGAGGAATGAGATTAAATTAGTCTATATGGGTGTTTGGTAGGTAATAAAATATGTTGATTTATATTTTATGCTTGTTTGGTAGTGTGTTTTAAAGTCCAGACTAACTTGTGTTCTTCCAAAAATAACCTTGCCCTAATTATAAAATTACAGAGAACCCACGAATATATATAGTTGTGTGTAAACCATCTTCTTCATTGCAGCTGTAAAATTCACTAAAATTTTTTAGGATGTGCGTCGTTCGGGAGTAACAAGAACACGAATTATCAGGCCATTGTATTTGAAGAGATGAGTTCAACCCAGCAAGATTCGCATTTTCTCTCGCATCCCATATCTTGTTAATGTCAATTACTAGGGTTTACTATTTGAGGTCGAGTAGAGCCTGAATCATGAGATCCAATCACTGTAAAATTACAGAGAACCCACGAATATATAAAGTTGTTGTTAGAAATCACACAAGCTATTAGAATGGGTTGGTCACATGATTTTTTCTGTGCAATTTGCATACTTACATGCTACATTGGCAAATGTTGTGATTTTATAAAATATTTTGCTCATTGAGATGGTGTTCGGTTTCAATGATGGAATTAGAGAAATAATGGGTGTTTTGGTTGAGCATGATACTATTGCGATGGACCAGATAATATTTTACGAAGAGAATAATGTCGGTTGTTTTTTGAAATAGGTAGCAGTGGTCATGTCCGTGGTAGAAGCTGTAGGCCTGAAAGGGGTGAGAAGCAAAGTAGGCGTAGTTGGTCGCCGAAAGAAGAAGCCTTCCTTCTTGCTTGTTTGAAGGAACTGGTTGCAACGGGTTGGAAATCTGATAATGGGTTCAAAATAGGGTACCTTCAACGGTTGGAAGAGGCCATCTAGAAAGAATTCCCTGGAACTGATTTAACGGGAACGCCTCATATCAATTCCAAGCTTCAAACTTGGAAGAAGAATTACGGCTCGCTTACCACCGCTTTTGCTCGAAGTGGAGTTGGCTTGAACAACAAACACATGATTGAGTGTGATGACCACCAATGGGAGCTGATGGTAAAGGTATATTTTCTTCTACTTTTGTTGCTGTCATTTACAAATATAGTTTACGGTTTTGTAGAAGTAGGTGCTGATGTTTCTACTATCAATAGTAGTTAGTAATTTGAAGGCTATTGTTGTTTTGTGAATTCAAATACAAGCAAATGTTCTTAATCAATACATATTATAATTAATGATTTCCTTTGTAACTTGGTTACCAGGCCGATCCAAACACCAAATCCATGCGCTACAAAGCTTGGCCGTTGTATGAAGAATGGAAAGAAGTCTTTGGCAAAGATAGAGCCATCGGGGAGAATGCAGAGGATATTACAGACGCAGCGAATGAGATGATGCACGAGGAGAATTACGAAGAAGAGCAATGATGGGCAAGACAACCCCTTTGTAGGAGAGTTTGAAGCGGATAACACCGTGGAAGACAGCGTCAGCAACAGCGAAAAGACTCAACCTGTTAACAAGCCGTTGGGAAAGGGGAAGAAATGCAAACAAGTTGATGGTGTCAGTGGTATAGCTGAAATCCTTGGCAAAATCGGGCAAAATGCGAATGCAAGACTGGCAAGATTGCATCTCGTATAGGCTACGAGTTTGATGTAGATGCGGCAAAAAAAGAAGCATGCAAAGTTCTGCAGAAAATTCCCGATCTCAGTCTTGATCAGATGTTCGATCTTTGTGAGATCTTTGCGGACAAGACTGAGCGTCTACTGATCTTCAACAGCCTCGAAGAGGAGGCCAAACCACCATATGTGCAGCGCCTCTTGAAAGCAAAGAAACCGTAAGCAGTATGAGAAAATTCCCTGCCCTCCTTTTGTGTGATCTATATTCGCAAACTTATGCTATTTTGTTTTGAAACTTGGGCTAGTTTTTTAATAGCAAACAATCTGACCCCTTTTGGATGTATATTTTGGATAAGATATTTTGAGCAGCAAATTGTGTAATATATCTCTGAAATAATGCTTTCTCTATAGCATTTGCTGTTATTTCAGGTTGTAACTATCCTTGGAAATTGTCTGTTGTTGAATATGTTGCTGCTGCATTTTAAACTAGAATTATTGGGTGTTGATGCATGCTTAAACATAGGGGTTCATATATTCGACTTTTTTGCGATCATATGTGATTTCTTCTGTGTCAAAGTGAAAGGTGTTGTTCGATCTAATGAGATATTTAAAATATATCATTGTTGTACAAATGAACGCAAATTGTAGATGTACAAAAAAATTAGGTATTACTCGTAACATAAATAGTTGGCGAACAGGAAAGTTTTTAAGATAATTGGAACTCTTACATCAACATACAAGTAATAATTAAGGCCAAATCAAACAGAAGTCTTACCAAAGATTAATTCTTCGCACGTGCTAGGAGCTGATGCACAAGTTTACCAATGAGGATTATTGTTGCGGGCATGTGGATCCGATGAACCACACGAGCTGTCGGATACATCTTGGCCTCGCATATCTTGCATCCTTGGTGGTGGTGGAAAGACATTCCTCATCGGATACGCGTGCAGATACGCGTGTCTCCAATCATCTTTTGTTGTAGATTGAAGATCCTCAGTGAATAGCCTTCGGTTGATTGGGCTAGTGACTTCATCTCAATCAGATTCTACTAATGAAACATAATTCGGCTCTTGCTCGCGTAGACTACCGTCGCTAATGTTGATGACTGGGGTCTTATTCTCATCCTTCATCTTAGTTGGGCCAAAAATTATGGCCAACTTATTAAACTCTGGCTCCCCTTGATGGTAGTAGCCCCTCGCGATGTTGTTATTCTGTATATAGGATGATAAAACTCGTTGTCAAAATAAGAAAACAACAAATAAAATCGAGTTTGTAAACCTCACCTTGAGTATTTTGCTCCATGCTTTATCATCCATTGAGACCTTGTTTTCTGTGCGATCCCAGTAAGTCCCATTCCTCTTTAAAATCAATCGGAATGTGTAAAATCGAGCCTCGAAGAAAGAAACTAGCTCTTGCACATCTTCTAATTGTAAATCAGTCTGAAACTCCAAATTGAGAACGCCTAGTGCAGATAGCAATGCACTTGGCAAGGGAACATTGGGCGGGTTCCATGTACCATGCTTCTTTTCCTGCACAAGCAAGCTCAAGAACCGTGCATCCATGCTTGCCGTCCATTTACCGTTGTAAAAATAAGCAGCTTGAGAATCTATTTTTTCCATACTGTTATGTGATGTTGTGTATTTTAGAGAGGAATGAGTAGGGAGTGAGACAGAGTTTCTGTATCCATTGTTATATAGAGTTTTCACGACAACTTGCACATAATGAAAATTATAGCATGAACGGGTCCAGCCAAAAAAAATAAATAAATAAAGCTGCATCTTGCATGAGCTTTAATATAGCCTTCACATGAAAGCAAGGGGCCTACTGGATAAGCTGAAAAAAATGAAGAGGAGGAATACAGTGGTCTTAGGGAAGTCAGTCTTTACACATGATCTAAATCCAAAAAACTAGCAAAAATTTTGCAGCCTTTTAGATGATGACAAAAAAAAAGAATAAAGCCATACAACTTTAAAACCAAAATAACCAATAATGAAAGCGTGTAAACAACAGTTCATTACAAAGTATGATTGTAATTGATAGGGGCCTATGCTATAAAGTTGAAAGAGATAAAAATACAGATCTAATAACATGATAAAGCCAGCTATGGCTACTTGTAGGAGTCAATAACATGTTCATTACAAAGCATGATTCTAAAAGAGTTTACCAATGAGAACTCCAAATAGAAATAATACAACGGCCATGAAGATGAAAGCAATTTGCACTTCAAAATCAGACTTCAAGCGCATAGGTGGTGTAAATTCAGTCTCTCCTACATCATTGAAGGTAGTAGTTAAGGAATTACTAGAGCTTCCTCTTGTTTTTGGAGTGTAGTTCTGCTTCATCTTACTTGGTACCCTTTCATGATACTCATCACACCATATGAAACCTGTGTAGTGGTCGATGTTTGCCGGACATTTGTAGTAATAGCGGCCAGCATTTTTTGCTTCTTTTTCGGCACATTTGAGAACCATCTTACCTCTTCCACACCAACATTCGGGAATGACATTGAAAAACTCATTAAACCTGTCCATTTTCCTGTACTAAATAAAATAGAGAATGAATAAATGAAAATACTTTATTAAAATGTTGAAGATTCATGTATCATAATGTAATCAATAAGCACAACCGTCAAAAATTTATAAATCACAACAGAGGAAGGATTCAATAATAACACAAATAAATGAAGACCTCATAGATTGCCATTTGCCCCCAACCACATCGCTTGAGCTATTTCATCCCGGAATCCGGACCACTCGGGAGAGGATTCAATTGTATCAATATATTCGACTTCCTCTTGTTCCTCATCCTCTTGTTGTGTAGAGTCAAATTCAGCCTCTATTGGATCAACTTGCATCTCAGACCGAATAAAGTTATGGAGCATAAAACAAGCCATTATGAGCCTATTTTGGACCTTAACCGGGTAATATGTAGCGCTCCTAAAAATTCCCCATCGCATCTTCATCACCCCAAAAGCGCGCTCTACTACATTACGGGCTTTTGAGTGTCTCATGTTAAACATTTTGGTAGCGGTTTGAGGCATAGAATTGGTAGGACCCCACTCTTTTAAGTGGTATATCACCCCTTTATACGGTGTCAAGAAACCTTCACTGTTGGCGTATCCATTATCACATAAATAATAATTCCCTATTGAATTAGCAAACAAATCATGTTGGATCCACAAAACCAAGAGTCAAATGTACTTAGTATTGCAAAAAAAAAAAAAAATAGTAAATTACCCTTGGGGACTTTCAACCCATTTTCCCTATTCAATGCATTTCTTAATACCCGAGAATCTGCTGCTGATCCTTCCCAGCCCGGAAGGACATAAACAAATTTCATATTGTGATCACAGACCGTCAAAGTATTAGTTGAAATCTGTCATTTTCTTGTCCTATACTTGAGCTTAACATCATTAGGCACCATAACATTAATGTAAGTGCCGTCTAACGCTCCTAGGCAGCCCTAAGCACGTTAAGAAAAAGGAAAAATATAAGTTCCCAATGCAGTAGGCCTTGGCCCTATGTAACAGACACAACTTAATCAATTTCATGTACCTTGAACCATTTCCATCTTAGATCAGATTCGTCATCAGGTACAGGCCTCGGTTTGACTAAGAAGATTTTGTGCAGCTTTAATATAGCTTTTAATACAATATGGAGATAGTGGGATATGGTTTGGCCTGACTTCCAAAAGTCAAAACCAACAATTCTATTCTTTTTGTGATGTGCTAATATCCCTAAAAACATTGCAACTTGTTCCTCTACTCTAACATGCTTCCCATTACTCAAATCCCCTAACTCACGCAACAACAGACATAGTTTTCCAAAACTGTTACGGTCCATTCTTAGATTTACAATGCAATCGGTATCAGTTGTCCCTATTATTCTCTGAAGGTGTTTAACTTGATTAGGTATCCTTTCGATCATTTTATAACTCTCAACCACATCATTACGCTTTCTTTTTTTGTTTGTTATCCTAAATAGAACCTCAAGTATCAAATAAATTTCGAGCATTTGTTTTTGTAATATCTCCTCTATCAATGACAACACTGCTGCATAACGCGCAAAATTACGCGACATCATTTATCTGTCAATATAAACCTACACAATTATTAATATATCTCTCAGTCTAGATTTATACATCACAAGTTTATCACAATGCACTAGACTAGACAAGATTCGAAATAAACAGACCATATGATTCATAAATACTTTTGGTATGAAAGTTCAGTGCAAAGATCAATAAATGAAATAGGAAAAAAATTCATACCAGATTTCCTTAAAATTAACCCTTCTTTTTCCTAAAAATTCATACCAGATTTCAGTGTGGTAATTAACCCTTCTTTTTCCTAAAAATTCATACCAGATTTCCTAAAAATTCAGTGTAGTAATTAACCCTTCTTTTTCCAAGAAATTCATACCAGATTTCAGCATCGAAAATTCACAAATTTAGTCACACCAGATTTCAGATCCCAAATGAACAAAATTTATTTGGGATGGAGTCACAACATAGAAATTTGCTTACAATTTATTTGGGATAATAGCCAAGTCCTGCAGTCGTCGAAGAAATCTAGAGTGAGAGATAATCACCGATGTTGAAACGGATCCGTGTCTTTGAGAACAAACTGGGGCTCTCTTCAATTCGCATAAATTTCCACCTTTGTTTAAATTTCCTACCAAAGAAAAAAAAACATAAACCCAGGCTAAATCGGCTCTTATCAATTTTGGGGGTAAAAAGAACTAAGGTAGGTTACGTTACCTTCAATCGTCGACGATAATAACAACATCCAGACGAGGTCACTCTATGTCGCCGGCGGATGGAGCAAGCTCTTTTCCAGATTTCCAAAACACCTATAAATAAGAATCAGCCCGATTAAGGATCCGTGCAAATTTGAGAACAGAACCTTGCATCGTGAAGAGTATTTCATTGCTTACTTGTGAATTTCTGTAGGGTCTCTATCGCGATGTCGGGGAAGAAAAGAGTATCGGTTGAGATAGAGAAAAATAAGAGATGCCCGATTTGGGGGTAAATTTGGATTCGACAATTGTAGTCTGAGTTACTGTTGAACCCGAGAGAAATAATACCGAGGGGTGGAGAACTTAATATTCTGGGAGTAACAGTAATTTATCCACGGGCCACAACATTTGTACTGGGTTCTCCACCAATTTCATCTTTCCTACCAAACGACTATAAAGCCCAGTTAATTAATTTAGTAGGGGATAGTGTGCCTACCAAACATGGCCTTAGTGTACTCGTGGCTACATCAATTATTACAACATATCTCCCACTTCTACTCAAAGTTCTGCTAGCAGGCATCGTAAACCTAGCACTTCAACATGCTTGTCAAAGGTCTTAGCCGGAAGGCTTTTCGTGAAGGGATCGGCTAGGTTATTCAACGATGCTATTTTAGCCACAGTTGCGTCTCCTCTCTTAACGATATCTTGTATAAGATGGTACTTTCTCTGTATGTGTTTACTTGCCTTATGGGCCCGTGGTTCCTTCGAGTTTGCCACTGCACCAGAGTTGTCACAATAAATTGTGATACACTTAGACATACTTGGAATCACATTCAGGTCCATCAAGAAGTTCTTGAGCCAAACTGCCTCCTTAGCAGCTTCCGAAGAAGCCACATATTCGGCCTCCATGGTGGAGTCAGCAATGCATTTCTGCTTTGCACTCCTCCATGAAATTGCTCCACCTCCCAACATAAGCACATTAACCTGAGGTAGACCTGCTTTTATCCCGGTCTGCTTGGAAATCTGAGTCCGTATATCCAAGAGGGAGTAAACTGTCTATCTGGTATACAAACGCATAATTCTTAGTCCTTTTCAGGTACTTGAGAATGTGCTTTACCGCAATCCAGTGTCCCTGCCCTGGGTTAGACTCATATCTTGCCACCATGCCAACTGCATAGCATATATCAGGTCTAGTACACAACATAGCATACATGAGACTTGCGACAGCAGAAGCATAAGGAACTATCTTCGTGCCATCTATCTCCTTTTGTGTCTTTAGGACACATTTCCTTAGATAGAAGAATACCATGTCTGAAAGAAAGAAAACCTTTCTTGGCATTTTGCATGCTGAAACGGGCTAAGATTGTGTCAATGTAGGACGCCTGAGATAAGCTCAACATTCTTCTCTTCCGATCACGATTTACTTTGATCTCGAGGATGTAAGCAACTTTTCCTAAGTCCTTCATTTGAAACTGCTCGGACAACCATACCTTTACGTCTGACAACACTTTCTTATCATTGCCAATGGGAAGAATGTCATCTACGTACAGTACTAAGAATACCACCATATTTCCGTCACCACTAAGCTTGTATACACAACTCTCGTCAAGACATTGCTCAAAACCAAAAGATTTGACAACCTCGTCAAAACATTGGTTCCAAGACCTAGAAGCTTGCTTTAGTCCATAAATGGACTTCTTAAGCTTCCACACGAGATGCTCTTGGCCTTTCTTAACATAGCCTTCAGGTTGCTCCATATAGATGTCCTCATCCAGATGTCCATGAAGGAAAGTTGTCTTGACATCCATTTGCCAAACCTCAAAGTCCATGTTGGCTGCTATGGACAGGAGAATCCGGATCGAGTTAAGCATTGCTATAGGCGAGAAGGTTTCACCATAGTCGATTCCTTCTTTCTGAGTGAATCCCTTCGCCACCAAGCGTGCTTTGAAGGCCACAACCTTTCCTTCAGATCCTCTCCTATGGCTGTAGACCCACCTGCAACCGATGGCTTTCTTGCCTTCAGGAAGCTCCCGCAAGTCTTTCACATCCATATTTTCCATTGATTCAATTTCAGAATCCATAGACTTATGCCAAGAATCTGCATTCGTGTCTTGAATTGCTTTCTTGTAGTTATAGGGAACGATTCCAACGTCCTCATTTTCTAGGAGTGTTTTAGAAGACTCTCCCACGAGGGTGTAACGCTTGGGCAACACAATTGCCCTCCCACTACGATGAGGCAATTCAGGTGTATTAGTGATGACACGTTGTGCAGTGTCTGATGGTATATCATCTTTTACACTCGGTATAGGAATCTGAATGTCTCTTTTCATTTCCTGAAGAACAATTTCACTTCTAGTTTTGTGATTATTCACATAGTCCTTTTCCAAGAATCGCGCGTTGGTGCTAACAACGACTTTCTATTCCTTAGGACTAAAAAATAACCACCCTTCGTTCCTCTAGGATATCCTACAAACAGCATCACCTCAATCCTAGACTCTAATTTGTCAACTTTCTTGTTCAGCACATGTGCTGGACTTCCCCAAACTCGAATGTGGTTCAAGCTGGGCTTGCGCCCTAACCACAACTCAGACGGAGTCTTTGGAACCAACTTGGATGGTACTAGGTTGAGGATGTATGCCACTGTTTCCAAGGCATATCCCCAGAACGATACAGGTAGAATGGCAAAGCTCATCATTGATCTAACCATTTCCAGTAGAGTTTTGTTTCTTCTTTCTGCTACACCATTCTGTTGGAGAGAAGCAGATGCAGTCAGCTGGGAAGTAATCCCATTATCTGATAAGTATTTCCTAAACTTATCGCTCAAGTATTCACCACCACGATCAGATCGCAGAGTTCTGATACTTTTACCTTGATGTTTTTTCACTTCCGCCTTAAATTGTTCGAATTTGTCAAAACATTCAGAATTGTGGCGCATCAGGTTGATGTAGTCGTATCTTGAATAATCGTCAATAAAACTGACGAAGTACTCATAGCCACCTCGAGCTTGAGTAGACATAGGCCTACACAAATCAGAGTGAATTAATTCCAACACATCATTGGCTCTATTCTCCTTGGCCTTAAAAGGCCTAGTGGTCATCTTTCCCTCTAAGCAGGATTCACAGACTGGGATTGGCTCAACTTGGAGAGATTTCAAGGGACCATGATTAATCAGTCTTTGGATCCTTCTAAGATTGATATGACCTAACCTTAGATGCCACAGATATGTTTGATTCATATCAGAATAAACTTTTCTCTTTCTGAGGTTAAAAGACGATGAAACAAGGGTTTCAGTGGGAGTATCATGTGCACAAGTTATAGTGTAAAACCCATTATTTGACATGCCAGAATAGATAAGACAGTTATTTCTCATGATAGTCACAGAGCTATCAAAATCAACAGAGTATCAATTCTTAAACAATTTCGTAACTAAAATCAAGTTTCTACGAAGTTCAGGCACATACAAAACATCTTTAAGCACTAAAACAAAATCGAAATTCGGGATCTTGAGCTGCACATCTCCCACTGCAACAGCTGCTACACTTGCAGCATTGCCCATGGAAATGGTAGTCTCGCCCTCACTCAGCTCCCTTATCCGCAGGAACCCCTGCAAGGTGTAACTAACATGATCAGTTGCTTCCGTATCTACCACCTATAAATGGGCGGAACAGGTTGCTATACATGTTTCAGTTACAAGAGCGAGATGCGTACCTTTGTTGTCCTTCTTCAGAAGGGGATAATCGGTCTTCCAATGTCCTGTTTGATTCCATCTGTAACATTTCCCCTTAGGCTTTTTAATGCCACCAGATGGACCTACTCCACCTGCCCTCTTGCTCCCACTAGCCTTCTTACGTTTAGGCTTCCTCTTCTTTCAGCTTTTTAAGCTAGAAGAAGAGCCTTTAGTAGAGATCAAGGCTTGTAGTGTCTTCCCCATTACACCTTCCGCCGCCACTAAGTCATTAAGGAGTTCACTTTGAGTGTATTCCCTTTTGCTCATGACATGGTTCAGGCGGAAGTTCTCAAATGACTTGGAAAGAGTGTGCAAGATCATGTCGATCTTAGTGTCAGCATCAAACAGTCCACCGAGCGCCTCTATCTCATTCTGATACTGGAACATCATGAGACAGTGCTCGCGGACAGATGTGCCCTCAACCATTCGAGTCGTCATGAGTTTCCTCATGGCCTCAAATCTGGCTAATCGGGTCATTTTCCCCAAAGAGCTCCTTGAGGTTCAACATGATCTCTGTGGATGTTATCATATTTTGGTGTTGCAGCTGCAGAGACGTGGACATAGACGTCAGAATATAGCACTTGGCCATATCATTCACCTTGTGCCACTTTCTATGAACCTCCCTTTCCTCTTCAGTGGACTCAAGAGTCAGAGTGACAGGAGCAGGGGTTGTGAGTACAAACATGTACTCTTCAGCAATCAAAACAAGGTCCAAGTTTCGTTTTCAGTCCAAATAATTGGCACCGGTAAGCTTATTCGAAGTAAGAATAGTCATAAGGGGATTGAAAGCCATATTTGAAATGATAAACATGTAAACACATATAAGCATGTTGTCACATAAGGTTTTGATACAATTAATAGTGAAACCTTTAGAAAACAATATTAATGTACCCTTCAACAACCCAATAGATACCCAATGTAAGCCACGATAGTGTAGACGTTTACATCTATAACTATTGACCAGACACCCAGTCTTTAATTCCATTATCTCGTCAACTTAACCTTATGACGAATGAAATTAATAGTTGAACTTTTAACTAGCCGCACAATTTAAAACAGGGACCCAATTGGGGAGTTATATTAAAACTTGTACCTAAGCAATGACCACAATTTAACCCCAAGGTCATTTATTCCACGTTTGACATACGTACTAGAACCATATCGCACGTAAAACGATGACCTATAGTTATCTCGTTAAAATTTATCCCGTGAAAACCATGAACAATATTACACGCAAGCCACGATAGTGTGGACATTTACGCATGCCATTGTTCACTTTCACATAAAATTTAACGCTTAATTAAGAAATCTCATCTGACAAACTTATGTGCAATGAACACATGTAAGCCACGTTTATATGGACGTTTACACAGATAAATCACACACTTTGTCTAGAGATCAATTGTGGAGGCCTCAATGAATTTTAACAAATAAAATTCATTAATCTTGCTTAGATATTTTGAATTAAAGGTTTTACTTTGATCATGCGAATCACATAAATCACATAGCATGCTTATCAAGAATTTAAAATATAAATAAATCATGCTTCTCAAAATTCCAAACATACTAACATGTAATTCCCAGCATGCTCAAAATTGTGATAAATTAAATAGACAAGCAAATCATGCTATCACATAATTATATCGCAATACCATCCATAAAACTATAAAGAACATAAATAAATATGTTGTCTATCGTAGCCCATATGGATCGCCGCCTCGTACCTGTTTTAATTACATATTTAAATAAATAAAATAATTAAAACTATCTATTACAAGGCTTGGTCTTCAAAATCTTCAATCTGCCCCAAATCGTAGCCCAAATCAAACTGAACAGCAACTAGGCTTCAGGAAGTGGGCCAGTCAACCTTCTGAAAATTCAACATCCCATATACAAAGTTGGGCCAAACCAACTTGGCCCCAAAACCGGCCCAACAGCTCAAGCCCAAACTCAACAGCGGGCTGGACCACGGGCTTGGGCCCAGCAGCACGTGGCCCGCGAGCCACAAACCCTAGGGCTTCGGCCCGTGCCGCCATCGCCGGAGTTTCTCGCCCCGACGCCATCTTCGCCGGAATTGTGCCGAATTTTTTTTCATTCCGCATCGACGTCGGTGCCGAAAAAGGCGGCGCCACCTTCACCATCGAAAGCTGCCCACGATCGGAGATCTGGGCAGATCCGAGCACGACGACGGACGGCCTAGCGCACAACACGCCGCCATCGCCGATGCTCTTGCGCCTCCGTCCATCGAGCTTCAAGGGAAGAGAAGCAGCAGCCACTACTGCTTATGTCATCGGAAACGCGACAGCAAACAACTACCGCCCTCCCCGTCGCCTGAAGCTCTGCTCCAAGTTGTTGCTGTTGTTCGCGACGCCGAAACGGAAAGAGAGGAAGCAGCAGTCTCAACCCACCTCCGTTCGTCCTTGACCTTCACCGGAGAGGACAACCAACAGCAGATCGGGGTTGTGTCGTGCGCCGCCTAGTGCTGCAGTCCGCCACAGGTGCCGCCTTGCCGAGGAGTTCGTCGCCACCATAGATCCAAAGGTTCGAGACCTCCGGAAATCGGATTCCGGCGCACCCCTCCTCCTTCACAGCAGAACCCTGGCAGACGCAGCCCCGCCGTCACGCACGTCAGCCCACCACCGTTGCCGGCACCGCTCGGCATCACGCTAACCGCTGCCTATCTCCGCCCATCTCTCTCTTGTTCCCAGATTTCCATTCTTCTTCACTCTCTTCCAGTACCATTACAAGAGGAAAAAGAAATACAAAGAAATTCTAAAACTAACCACGCACAGCTTGTCGTGGGTTTAAAATTACAGACCAAGAGAAATGAATAGAGTGGGCTACGATAGACAACCAAATACAGTTGCAATGAAATCAACAAAGCAAGCACAAAAAAATGGCAGATTCTACTCGAATTAATCCGATAGAGCCAAAAAATCCGGACTGGGCTCTGATACCAATTGATGGGAACGGCTAATGAAAGCCGAACCGACTTGCCCACGGATCCTTTTCGGATATCTAACTCGACATACAAGAATCGCTAGATAAATCATACAAAGATTAGAGATACCGTTCTCTTGGACTTGGAGCTCGTGAAACGATTCCACTAGTTGATATTCTAGAGTGTGTCCCGTCTCGATCTCGGATGCCACGTGGTTAGCAATCCTCCAAGATCCTCAAGCCACTCCAAACCCACTCACTACTTTCCCTCTCTAACCTCTAAGTGTGTTGGATGCAAGACATAGGATTTCAAGAGAGAGCTTGTAGTTATAAGACACTCCATGGGCCAAGCTCATTTTATCTTAATATGTAGGTTGGGCTTGAAAGAAAAGACATGTTGGGCCATTCTAGGGATCTACTATTATTCAAGTCCAGAATAATTACAAGTATATAATCACCAATTCATTCCACTAAAGAATTAGTGATGCACTGTCATTCTAGTCTACTGATGAATCAGGGCTTCTAGTTTTGACTCTGACAATCCCCATGTTTAAGATGTCAAACATTCATTAATTAATTAAAGCTTCTGACAGCTTAAATTAATTAATATCTTTAATTCCTTAAGTAGTACCACTCAACCTTATTATCGTACCGGATACAAAATCTACCTGCAGGGTTTAGTACGATAAATTTAATGAGCTCCTTAAGGGAATGTTATCAACCTGGGGTCACAAGGACATGGTTTCCTAATACAGTTAATTAAGTGTCAAAACAAATATTGTTGTCACCCAATATACAGGGCATATTGAGTTAACGGATAATTCTCACCCATAGTAAGTCAAAGTGACACACAGATATTTGATCACACTTAATCACTTATTAGGATTTAGAGTTATCGAGTCACTGAGACCTTGGTTCTTCTTAAACGGTTAGAAGAACACGTCTCACTGCGATCCATTCAATACATAAACATATGTACTAGCATAAACAAGTAGTCAAGACAAACTGCTTTCTGTTATATGCTACAGTCTAAACCGATAACTTGTCCAGAGTTATCTCGACTGTGAATAACTCTTAATATCTCATGAGAAACTGATCAAATGATCTTCTGTGATCTACAACACACCATTTGATCTATAACATGAGATAAAGGGACAAAAGATATTATGCGATAAACAATCAAATCATATATGGGAGAAAACAGCGGAAATAGAAACCGTGTATACAAGCACAAAACGTTTGCTTTACAGTATACACCAACAGTACACATGTTTGATATTAATCACGAGATATTCTAAAACAAATGCAAGATTTTTTGTTGTTTGAAGAAGACTCCGGGTAGGAAGAGATGCAGTCTATAAATTGCAGTATATGATTAATTTAGGTAACAGTAATGTGCAAATTACATCAAAATTGAAACAAAATTGAAAAATCTCTTAACACCAATGCTCTACTTCCAGATCGTGCTTCGTCGTCGTAATCACTGCTCTCTCCAATTTGGAAAATCTTAACACCAATGCACTTATATTGATAATTTCTTTCATATTAACTATGATTATTTTGGACAGAAAGCGGAATGAAGGAGCCAAAGAGAGGTGAATTGTGTGACTATATTTGTTGTTAAACTGTGATATATATATATATATATATAGCAAAATAGATTTGGACAATAGGAAATAAATTAATTGTAGTAGTTAATTTTAATTTTGTAACAGTTTTTTATTAATTATATAATTGTCAACTACTAATGAATAATTGAAATATACCAAATTTAAACTGAAACAAGTCAGGTCTGGAAATGTATGGGTACATATGAATAAGAGCACATGCAGTGATAGATGCATACAATTGAACTGCAAACATCTTAGGAGCTATCCAGTTTCGTCATCACCAAAGTTACTATTGCTAATGTAATTGACAATATAGTAATGATCGGTAAGCTTCTCTGCAGATTTCAAATTATCCATCTTCATCAATTCTTCATATTTCTTTTGATTGCAGATCTCTGTAACTGTACTTTTTGGATTTATACCAAATCTACTTAAGAGTGAATTCGAGATAAATAGAAAGAAAAAAAATCTTTAAAATTCTATCTAGAATAGAGGACGTATGTGGTGACTCCAATCAACATAAGCAATTATATATTGATTGATATTGATTTGTTTTCCTAGGATCAATGCCCGGCAATAATTAGCCTGCTAATTAGATACCCAATTCAGGCCTGAGGTAAGTCCTGTACGGCTTCTTCATTTCTTTTTAGTAAGAGCACGACCAATATAATAGTGATTCGAATATTTGTAAATATAAATAATAAAATAATTAAATCCGGCTATATGAGCTCTGTCACGACAAAGATATGTACTAGTCTTATCTATAAATTTAAGAAGCTAATATGTTGAAATCTCTCCATGTGGAACGAAAACTCCATGGTTTAATGTCAACCACTATATCTTATATCATGCTTAGTTGCATATACGTATAATATTAGTTTGCAGTTTGCACTAATTAAATTATTTATAATAATAAATAACAATAACAACAACAACAATAATACAATTAAGCTTGCAATTAGATTAAGTATCGCGGTCATTTACGAATAGGAATTTATAAATTATGAGTACGAGGTGTTTAGCTTTAAAACAACTGATTCTTCTTGCCTGCGATAATACAACTCATACAAGTAATGATTTTTCTTTTTCTTTTTTTTGAGAATGACTCATACAAGTAATGATGATTCCAATTCAGTTAGACTAAAATTAAACTAAGAAAATCATATATAGAGAACAAAACATCTCGCAATTAGAGGTAGACGAGTGCGACCGGAGGACTAAAGACTCGAGCCAAAGACTTGTATAATTAGGAGTAATTAGCGGGTCACTACAATTTACTAATGTATCTATATAATAAAAAGAGAATATCATATGATATAACCATAATGAATATTAAAATATAAATTTTGGTCCACTCTCTTTATAAATATAAATTTTGGTTATTGTTTTGAATTTAGGATATAAATACCTTTTTTTTCCTATTCTATTTTTGATTCAACACTCATTGACCCGTTTTATTAACATTTGTTTCATTTTCCAAGTTTTTTCTTTCTTTTTTTTCTGTATTTTTATTTCCAAATTTTATTTTTCTTTTTTTCTGTTATTTTTTTCTTATTTCTAGATTTCTTTTTTATTTTCCAAATTTATTTTCTTTTTTTATTTCCCAATTTTTTTTATTTTCCAGTTTTTTTTCTTTTTTTCTATTTTCTTTTTTATTTTCCAAGTTTTTTTTTTAATTTCCAAATTTTTGTTTGCCGCTTCTTCTTTGGTCAAGATTCGAGCAAGAGGAGCCGAAGGCCTCGGAGCGAGCCGAAGAAATCTAAATTGTTGTCCGACGATTATCCTTATATTAGTAATCGGAGCGAAGGCTGAGCCATAAAATTGCAGCCGAAGGCGGAGCCGCAAAATCAGAGCAATATAACTTGGAATAATTGAAATATTGGTCCAAAGAGTATAGTGTCAATGTGTCATAACTTGGAACATCTGGAACTAATTCAACAATTCGTCTCAATTGTACCAAATCTGGAACAATTGACACTAATAAGACTAAATTTGTATCAGATGTACTAGAACAGTTGGTACTAATATGACTAAACTTGTATCAGATCTACTAGATGCCTCATACTCGGCCCGAACCGACCCGCGCCTACCCGCGTCAAGCCCGACCCCCTCCGCGTTTCATTAAGGGTTATTTTGTCCCAAATTGAAAAAGAAATGGCCAAAATTTATATTTTTGAAGAAGGTGAGCCAAAATTTATATTTTAATGGTCATTATGGCTATTTCAAAATTTGCCACTAATAAATATTCTTAATTGTTTAAAAAAATTCATAATTAAAATTCAATTAAGCTCATAATTAGAATTTAATCAATGAACTACATAGTACTATCAACCCCAAAGAATTCTGCTCAAAATTCATAGTATATCATAAGAGTACATATGACTTCATTTTTATTTTCTTTTTCTTTTTTTATAATGTGGATAGTATAAAATCTACAGTCTCACTAACATGTCCAAAGTGATGCAATTATCGTCATTGGTAATTAATTTGTTTGTTTTATTGCTTCTGTGACCGAATCTTTACCTTCCAAATTCCAAATTTTCTCAACCACCCAATTCCTAGTCGCCGCCGATTATAGTTTTTTCCACGTTTACTTTTTAAACTTTATAAAGATCGAATGTCGGTCTTCCTTGTCCGCACCATTTTCTTTCCCTGCTTTTTACTAACATATCACGTTGAATTAACAATTCTAATTAATTGATTTTAACAGTTGACTTTGAAATTGAGTAATATTTTCTCCCATAACTAAAGTTGAGACAATCTTGAATCCAACATTACTATTGTTGGAAAATGAAACAAATGTACGATACTTCCTAGTTAATGTATAATAGTCGTTCTTGACCGATTGTCCTGGATACATACGCATATGCTGATAAATCTTGAATTTTAATTTTATCATACACTTAGAAATTCATCTTCGAATATTATTTTTACTTTTAAGACAATATTTTCATCTCAGAATTTAGGGAGAACCTTATGTAAAATGATCTTGCAGCAAGACAGATCAGATATTTAAATTCAAATTCATATATAATGATATATTTATAAATTATTGGAAACGGATTTGGATGCGAATTCTATACCCTTCTCCTAAGTTTTTGTGAAGTTTAGTAAGACCAAATTAACGAAATGTCTATAAATATACTCGATTTTCATCTCAACTTTATAGTATCAGGTTAGACTAGTAATCCAACTTATTCGAGCACCATTTATACAAAATGAAATTATACCATATGCTTAACTACTAACGAAACGAATGCTTGTCTAAATAACTAAATTAAATTGGAAAGTGGGATACTATAATTTTTTATGAATCTGAAGTGTTGGCTACTGATACTGGGTAATACTCCCTCCGTCCCCAATTTAGTGCCCTATTTTGGGTGGAGCACGGAGATTAAGAAAATTAAAAAAGTTGTAGTGGGTGAGAGAAAAGGGTAGTGTTAATGATGTAGGATTACTTTTGCTAATTAGATAGAGTATTTTACATTAAAATAAAAACAGTGGAGTCCACATCAAGTTGGTTCATTATTTCCAATTTTTTTTTGTTTTTAGGTATTTTCGACACTTTTTTTTTCATTGTGCCGACTTAAATTTATACGCACGCATTAATTCACGAATTGGAATAACGAAATGAAATACGCGAGCATTAAATCGTGTTACCTAAATTAATGTTGGAACTAAAAACGGAAATTAAAAAGTAACATTATAGGAATTAAAACTGATTTTAGTAACCAACTCAATCACATTCACATTCACAGAAACAGGAAACAAAAAAGCAAAGTTAAATTTTTGGAGGCAAAAATCTGTGCAAGTTGGAGCTAAAAATCTGCTTTGTTGATTAAATAATGAGAACAAGTACATTGATGTGATTAAAAACCAATGGAGGGAATTTCAAACAGCACCTAACACAGCCATTACTACAATAAATAGGTTTGTAAACTGCATTCAATTTATTCTCAACTACACAGCCTTAGCAAATTCAATACACAACAAAATGGCAGCTCCTAAATCCAAGAGGAAACTGAGTATGGAAGCAAAAAATCTGATCGCACAGTGGTTACTCCAACATAGCTCGGATGGGAAGCTTTTGTACGGTGCAAACAGAGAAGCAGCATAAAAATTCCAGCTTGATCCCAAGACCGTGTGGAGGATTTGGCAAGATGTAACAGCTCAACAAGCTCTTGGAGTTCCTGTGCGGCTGCAATAAAAAAGGTTAGGAATCAGTTACAAAAACAAAAAACAAATGGATGAGGAAAAGGTTAAGAGTCTCCCCTTGCAATAAAGAACATCATTGAGGGTCATGGCAGGAAATCTGGGCATTTCCAAATCTGTTATTCACAGGTGGGTGCAAGAGAAAAAGCTCAAACCACACACAAATGCTATCAAACCATATTTAACCCCTTTCAACAAGATGTGCAGACTCAAATGGAGTCTTTGTCAGCTCTGTCCAGAGCCTGTGAATGGCATTTTCAAGTTCCAAAACATGTACAACACCATACACATAGATGAGAAATGGTTCTACTTATCAAAGAATTCAGACAGATACTATCTGGTCCCAGGTGAAACAGAGCCACACAGGAGCTGTAAATCAAAGAGATTCATACCAAAAATCATGTTTAACTGTGCAGTAGCAAGACCCATAATAGATGAAGAGGGCAATGTTCTATTTGATGGGAAGTTTGGGATCTTCCCATTCATAACAGAGGAACCTGCTCAGATGAGTTCAAAGAACAGAGCAAAAGGGACCATGGAAGTGAAGCCAATTGCAGCAGTGACAAAACCAATGACAAAGGACAGTCTACTCAACCAGGTCAGTTTTCTGACCAGTTTTGCTATCAAAAACATTATCAGATTCATCACTTAGCATCCATCATTCAATTCATGCAGATGATTCCAGTTTTTAAGGCTAAGTGGCCTCCATTTTTAAGCAAACACATATTGATTCAACAAGACAATGTCAAACCACACATCAAAGCTGATGATCCTGATTTCTTAGCAATTGCAAAATCTGATGGCTTTCATTTCCAGGTAGTGTGTCAACCCCCTAACTCTCCAGACACCAATGTAAATGATCGAGGGTTTTTTAGAGCAATTCAAACTCTTAAGGATCAGAAACCAGCAAAGAATGTAACAGAGTTACTTAACAATGTCAAGACAGCCTGTGAAGAATACTCACCACACAAGTTAAATCATGTGTTTCTAACTCTACAAGGCTGCCTAAGAGAGATCATCAAGGTTAATTGGACAACAAGTACAAAATCCCTCACATGGAAAAGGAACAACTAGAAAGGGAAGGACTTCTCCCACAATGCATTGAAGTGGAGTATGAGCTTGTAGAGGACAGCTTAGACTTCATAAACAGCCAAAGAAGTGATGGAGAGCATGCAATTCAAATGGATGATCTAGTGCAAGAGCTGCAACAGGTGGCAATCCTTGATTAAAGCCACACAAGGAACAGTTTTTTGGACAGTTTTAGTTTTTTGGACAGGTTTACAGGAACAAACATTGTGGTGCTAGTACAAGTTTCATGTTTGGAATGTAAACTGTATTTTGTGACTGATTTAGGGGCTTTTGTAGTCTCAGCAAGAACTTTTGCATTATTGACTCAATCACATTTGACTCCTAAGCTGCACAAGTCAACCTCCTAAACTAGAACTCAATGGTAGCTCTAGTGGCGGCATCATATGGCAAGCATAGAACTTAATCACATTCACAGAAATTCACAGGGACATCCCTCAAACAACACAGCTTAATTGTCATCATAGGGACAGGGACACCAAATTCATCAACACACAAATGCATCATCATGTAAATAGGCATTTGTTAGGCTGATTTAGGGGCTGAATCACATTCACAGGAATCATGAACTCAATTCAGAAATCATGCATCATGAACTCAATTCAGAAATCATGCATCATGAACTCAATCACATTCACAAGATTCACAAATGGCATCACCAGCCACCCCACCAACTGAAATGAATCACAGTAGAACATCATCATCATGTAAATACTCATAACTCAATCACAGGGACAGCCAAACAGAAAGCAGAAATCATAAACTGGTTCAAACTATCACAGAAATCACAAATGGCATCACCAGCCCACCCACTAAAAGGAAGAGAGTAGAACTGAATCACCGTATTTTAGCGCGATGCATCTCAGCTTCCAATGCCTTCCTTTTTCTGCGAAATTGTAAGACATCGTTCAGCAGCCAATAGGCAGGGTCTGTAGGACTCAAATCAGCCACAATCTGCTCTAAATTCTCCCCCTCGGCGAAGGTGGATCATCGGCCACAGCAGGCAGCTCATCAACAGAAGCAGCCGGCGGAGGTGGAGTATCGGCCACAGCAGCCAGCAAATCAACAGATTTCTCCGGCTTCCATGGAGTATCGGGCACAACAGGGCGTAAATCAACAGATTTCTCCGGCGAAGGTGGAGTATCGGGCACCGTCGTCAAAGAATTAACAAAATTCTTCGGCGAAGGTGGAGTATCGGGCACCATCATCATAGAATCAGCAGGTTTCTCCGGCGAAGGTGGAGAAATCTTCGCCGCGGAGCCTCCCACAACTTTCTCCGACACCAATGAACCACACTCTCCAGATCTAGTGGTCGGCTTCACAGAGGAGACAAAAGGGAGTGGAGAATCGACAAGGGTTTTAGGCACACATTCGATGGAGCTCGAGTTCAAGGTTTCCATATTGAGAGAGATAAAAAGACGAGAGAGCAGATGAGAGAGGTAGGAAGAGGAGCGGCGGAGAATTAGGGTTTGCAAGAGAGGGAAATGAGGATTGCAAAGAGAGTAAATCGAGAGGAAATAAGGTGTAGTGGGTGGCTAGGGTTTTTTGGCTCGTGGGGTGGGGTTAGGTGGGTGGGAGTAGTAATTTAATTAGGCTTTAATTAGGCTGCTAATTAAAGAGTGGGGTGGGTCCACCAGTGGCAAGAGGTAGTAATTTAACAGTCAAAATAAGGGTAAGGGTGTCCAAAAAATAAAGTATGACACTAAAGACAGTTTTTTAAGATCAAGTAGGGTACTAAGTTGAGGATGGAGGGAGTATAATTAATTCCAGATGGCCATCACGATCGGCTTTAAATTAATTTAACAATTAATAATAGGTGGACCCTTAGCACCTTGGGTTTCTTATGGTAGCATCGCAAGCAAAAGATTTAATATTTACATTTCGGTAATTAACTACTTGTATTTAATTTCCAGCCAATCTGAGGAAGAAATATTTTCATGACGGTGCATTAAACATGGGCCGAATTTGACGGAAATTTGGATTTTTATTACAGACAAAGCCACTAAATTACTGTCCCTTCATTCATAAACTGAAAATCACTATTTATTTATTTATTAATATTTCTCTTTGACAAAATACACGACCTGCCTATCAACATAAAAGGAGGTGAGAATTAAGAAAATCTAAATTATTTAATAACTAGAATGACAAAACAAATTCTTGCTGGCCTTCATATCTAACTTACCCGTCATTTAATTAATATGTTGTTTCCATAGAGAAGTAATCAAGATGAATAATTTACTTATTTAATTTGAAGGATTGTGCTGGCCATATTAAAACTTTAAAGCTCACCACGTGGCACGTTTCCTAAGCACCAATTTCATCACCAAATAGTACTACAAATTTCAACCCAAAGATTTGCAAATGAAAATGTCGATTCCCTTCACTGTTTCACACCCGCACACACATGTAGTTATTGCAAAAATATATATGTGCACCGGCAAAACGGGGCTTTAAATTTTAATTTTCTCTATATATAAGTTCAAAGTGTTGTTTTTTTAGGTACAAAGAAATATTATTAATTCAAACAAATGCAGGGAAATTGAAAAAAATTCTTCACAAATATTAAAGGTTCATCCCATATAAACACACTAAGAAAATCTTTAGCCCAACATAACATCTAACATGCTTTAAGCTAAAATTACTAGGAAAAGAATTGTTCTTTTAGAGCAAAGGAAAAGTAAGATTTCATTTATTGCTCCACCACGACCTAAATCTTTCATCTAATGAGAAAATTCCGACACTCAGAATGTCTCTATGTTACATAATTTAACTAAATAAGTTAAATCAAGTGCAACTAGGTATTGGCGCCTTGATTGTTTTTTTTAAAAGAAAATAATAAATTTATAATGAGATTTTCAATTCTTACTTAAATTAATAATTTCTGATTGAAATTAATGTATATACCTTCATTAGTTTTTGCAATAAATTAAAATATAATTTTCTTAGTTTTTAAAACATACAGAGTCACTCACCAACGTATTCTTGCACCATACGCACAAGAAATTTCACAGTTATTATCTAAAATGTTGATTTACTTTGAAAATGTTGACGATATGAAACTAGGATGGAGCCGGCGACAATGAATGAATTATTTAATTTTGAAAAGCGTTGACATTGAACTTTCCTCACCGCTTTTGCGTGTAGGATACTTGTCTCCTGCAACACCTCACCAATTCCACTCGCTTTTCACATCGCATTTTCCTCCCAATTTATGCTAGTTTATTTTCTCATGCAACTACAAAATCCCCCCACAACCTATAAACAGAAAATTGTATATAAACCCCTCACCCTCCTCAACAAAATCCATATATGCACATTCCTTTTATTTATAAAACAAAACTTAAACCACCCCCCACAAGAAAGAAAAAAGTTTCAAGAGCTGATCAAATCATTCAACTATGGCAAGAACCGTTATTCCCCTCGTTTTCCTTGCCCTATTTCTGTTGAGTTGTGGTGTCGATGCTGTTAGGCCGGGAAGAATGATGACGACGGCGGCGACCAAGGAAGATGATGATGTTTCTGTAATGGCTTTGAAGTATTTTCAAGAAAAAAATACGGAAAAAATGTTCTTCGCCAGACTTCCAAAAGGAGTGCCTATTCCTCCATCTGCTCCATCCAAACGGCATAATTCTGCTCCTCTAAATCGATGATGAATGATCTCAACAAAATTCCGTATCATCAACCACAGATGATTTATTAGAGTACTACAATATATTATATACTATATAGTATTAATTAATTCATTTTTCTTTGATTTATATTTTTTGGTTTGAATTTTATGTTCGCCAGCTGACACCAAATGATGTTGAGGCAATTGATTTTTTTTTTTTTTTTTTTTTTTTTGAGATTAGTTAATTTCTTGTAACACTGTACAGATATAAAGTTTTTTTTTCCCCCTTGTTTTTGTATTATTTGCTGTCAAAGGAAAATGAATTTACGGATTAGGTGGCTGAATTAGTCATCAACCTGTTATGGAATTTGACCTATTCTCGGCTTCAATTTTCAGAGTTCTTGGCGATAATTAAATATGTTAACCTTTTTTACCTGAATTTAATATGTTAATGATCGAGATAAAAACAAACTTTATACCGACTCTATATTTTCTGCTTATTATTATAGCAAAAATATAATTAACTAGACGACTAGATATTACAATGATGTTCAATAAATTAATTTGATTCGGGTCGAAAAGCTAGTAACTTTTATGTTCGTGCAAGTTTTATAACCCTAAAAAAAATTAAAAATTAAAAATAAAATTAAAAAAAAAAAAACACTCACACACTGTTTTGCTCCAAATTTTCCCTCTACTTGAATAATGAACTCTTGAAGATGTTAATGTAATAAAAGCATATACGTAAGGCGAAAAAAAATATATTAATACATTATATAAAAGTAAAAATAAAATGTTTGATACTTTGTTAGAAAATATCTTGAAAATGCTTACGCAAGTGAAATTTAATTAAAATTCTAAGTTCCACCAAAATTCAAACTTGATTGTTGTAAAGTAAAGCACAATTTTACTTTCACTGATCTCACTAAAAATAATGTCCCTACTTAAGGAGCAAACCGTACTAAAAAGACCCGTAACTTTTCACTTTTTGGCACAAAAGACTTTTTTGACAGGTCTTGAGAATAAGGATCATAACCTTTTTTCTCGGCATTTTCGCCCCTTTTTCCGGCCCGAAGTGAGCTTAATAGGTTTTTGACACGTCATGTACACGTGTACATGCCAAATAAGCAATTTTGTCAACTCAATTTTTTCGCTTTTATACTTAAAAAATTTATACAATTAAACATATATTGTACACATGTACAAATCCAATATATCACAAATGTGTTAAACCACATAGGCAATATACACAAATAAATTATTAAATTCTACAAATTTATTGACTTTTTGCTTAAATACTCAATCAAAAATTAATTTTATACCAATAAATAAGCAAGAAAATCAACTCTTCGTTCTATATGGGTACTATATTCGTACATGTGATTGCTTTACACATTAAAAAGAAAATAGGAATATTATATGACAAACTCTAAGAGCACAATATGATGAAATAGTTACAAAATATTATACAGATTCCTGCATAATCATAATGCATTTCATAAAAAATTGAGGAGGCAAAATTGCTTATTTGGCATGTACACATGTACATGACGAGTAGGCATGTCTAAACAATACGGGTAGGGTACCCTACCCAAAAATATCAGGTACCCTATCCTGATTTTTTCAAAATTTTGTTACCCTATCCCGACCATATATTAAAAATTGGGTACTCAAATACCCGAGAGGGTAATTCCGATCGGATATTAAGGTACCCTAATTATCCGAGCATTAGTTCAAATCTAAATTATAACACATTAACACAGTTAAACTTGTTGCAAATTGCAATAACATAACAATTAATTGATAAAAAAAAATTAATAAAAAGACATAACAATACGCCGATCACAAAAAATATATATGCAACCAGAAACTTAATATTAAAACAAAACCAACACCATTAATCGATAAACATAAAATCATAACTCCATAAGCAACCTAATAAAAAAACATCTACCGTATATATATATAAGAGAAACTAGGGTTTAGCTGTACATATATAATAAATTTATAATATATCTAAATAAATATAATATATTAAATTAAAACTTCGGGTTTACTTGGGTATCCGGATCGGGGATCGGGTATCGGGTATATCCGATACTCGAAAATTTTAAAATTCTCATCTCGTATCCCGACCCTTTTACCCGAACATGCCGGTAACGAGTGTCCAATACCCGTCGGGTTTCGGGTAGATACAGCACTACCCGATTACCCGCTATCAATTTAGACATCCCTAATGACGAGTCAAAAAGCTCATTTAGAAATATCATTCTTCATTTCATTCCAATTCCATCTTTATTTCATTATCAAAGTCATTACATTCTCACTTCATTTCATTTATGTGTACCGGCCATCGCCTTAAGATTATTGAAAATTTGGACAGTAAATCTAATTGGGTGTTTAGTGTTTACATGTTTACGGCGGTTTGAATCAGTCGTCTAAGACTAAAATTACTTTGATTTTAACAGTTTGGGAAAATGCAATATTTTAATTTTTGCGGTCAACTCCAGCGAAGAAGCCCCAGTTGCAATTCTGTGATCCATATTCCATAGTCCACACGGCATTAGAGTAAAGTCTATGTAGAAAATATAATAATGTGACTTGAACATAAGAATCAACTATTAAAATAATCATATTTTTAACAACTACAAAATAATTTGATAAATTAATTTTGTACTTTTGAAATATAGTAAACACTATTGTATAATGCTATCAAGATTGTTCGTTGTACAAATTTAGGAGTTCAAAAGTGATGTAAGTAAATATATAGGTGAAACAATGTAGTATTATATTGAGTAATTTTAAACACAGCCCCTACTTATAATAATAATTAACTAAATAATAAATGTACTCCCTTATAATTTTAAATTTAAAACTCATATAAAAAATATTTATTTCATAGCCCCCAACTTAAATTTCATACAAAAAATTATTTTATTTCATAACCCCCAACACTAATCACTCTATCCCTCTTTATAAACGGTGAATTTGGCGAATTTTTCTTGCATAGCAATTAAGAAACAGTTTCGGAAGGAACTTTTCAAGCTTTGTTCTTTCACCCACCAATCTTCAATTAGGACAACCATTATGCATGATTAAATTTCAGAATAAAATCAAATTATATATTATGGTTAATATTTATCGAGTTCATATTTTCATTCATGGAAGTCCAAAATCTGAATATTAATATCAAGAATATATAAAATGAATGAAACCAAGAGAAGAAATACTACAATTTGAATAGCATTAGAGAAAAACCGATCAATTTGATCTTTAGCACACATTCATAGGCTTAGCAGCGGCATAATAGCAGAATTTGTTTGCTCTAGGTTTTTTCAATTTGAAAGTTAGGAGCTTTAGTATTCCTCGCACATATACAAACCAAAATTTCTCTGTAATTATAAAGCTTTTAACTTATTATAAAGTTTCTTTGTATATAATTAGCTTTCATCACCATTAAAATTTTGTACCGTGGAGGTTTATGGTGAAAGGCTCATTCTTCCTTTCTTTCTTCTTCAATCTGATTTCGTTCTTTTCGTTCTTCTTCCATCTTCTTCTACTTACCGTAATTTTGGGGGTTATGATGATGATTATAGTTTTAGAATTTATTTTTGTTATTATTTAACTAATGTAAAATTTAAGTTGGAGTATTAATTATTTTAATTAAAAAGCTATAATGAGAGAAATGAGGTTATGTGTAACAGCACGGTTTTTAGATTGACGGTTGACCCCAAAAACCATCACAGGTCCTTTCTAACGTGCTTTGTCCCCACTTACATGCTTCCCAAGAAAATTCAATCCTAGTACTACTCCAAGTCAAGCACGCTTAACCTTGAAGTTCTTCTACTATAGGTACCAGAAAAGAAGATGCATCTTGATGGTATGAGTAACATCTATCAATTCCTTTAAGTTCTTCTCGAATATGTCGTCCCATTTCAAAATATTCTCGAAATCCCTCTCGTTCGGGTGTGTTCTGGTTCATCCCTTACCCCTCTGCTTGGAAGTCTCATCAGAGTCGCTCCTTGTACATGCCTTGTGCATCAGCGATCACTCCGTGCTTCGGCCCCGGACATCACTGGCCCACCAACTTCCGCTTGGTTCGTCTCCGAACCACATCGTATTGGGAGAGGTTCGGCTTTGATACCACATGTAAAAGTCTGGCTTCTGGATTAACGGCTGACCCCATAAACCATCACAAGTCCTTTCTAGCGTGCATTGTCCTCACTCATAAGCTTTCCAAGTAAACTTCCTAGGAGGTCACTCATCCCCTAGTACTACTCCAAGTTAAGCACGCTTAACCTTGAAGTTCTTCCACAATAGGCACCAAAAAAGAAGATGCATCTTGATGGTATGAGTAGCACCTATCAATTCATTTAAGCTCTCCTCGAATATGTCGTCTCATTCCAATATATTCTCGGAATCCCTCTCATTTGGGTGTGTTCCGGTTCATCCCTGCCCCCCTCCGTTTAGAAGTCTCATCGGAGCCGCTTCTTGTCCGTGTCTTGTGCACCGGCGATCACTCTGTGCTTATCAAAGCCGCTTCTTGTCTGTGCCTTGTGCACCGCCGATCACTCCGTACTTCGGCCCCGGCTGTTACACTATGTTTAAAATTACCCATTATATTTTGAGTTATTGTAGGATTCTAGCAGTTTTAAAGATAAAAATTTTAATTATAGCAATTTATGACTTTTTTCCATTATTCAAATTCTCATTATTTTTTATGTGAATTCCCATTTTTTTCATGTGAATTTCCAATTTTTTAAGTGAATTCGAATTAGATACGAAATCAAATAAATTGTAATGTGATTTCACATTATTTTTCATGAGAACCCCCATTTTTTATGTAAATTTCCATTTTTCTGTTTGTGAAACCTTTATAATGTGATTTCACATTCTTTTCATGTGAAACCACACAAATTGTAATGTGATTTCACATATTTATTCATGTTATTTCTCACAAACATATTTGAGATCACAACTTCCATAATTGATAACTATAAGAAGGAAAAAAGGTAAATAAATCTATAATTAATATTATTTGATAGTTTTAAAAAGTATTGTTATAATTAATATTTTTTATGGTCCCAGTAACGAGTATCTGGTGTATGGGGGAGGGAATACACCAATAGCAATTTTTTTTTTTTTTGCTTATAAAATCTTTTCAGTGAGTTAACTGCTCGGGTCAGTTTGCTCAACAAGTGGGAAAATCAGTTGGAGCAGCTCAACAGCTGAGATGGTTAATAGGAGCGCATCACACAATTGGGTGCATAGCTGACTTCTTTGACTGAGGGTCAGCTGTGTAGACCAACTGAGGTTTTAAACAGTTTAGCATTTGCGTAAGTTGGTGGAAATTAAGCTCATTCTTAAACTGAAACCTTTGTGAAAATGAGGAAGGTCAAGTTCTCAATGTTAGTGGAGTTTGTATGCTGGGTTAGTTGGTTAGGTAACTGAATGTGAAATACTGAATGTAAATACAGAATGTAAAGGACACAGTATTTTAACGTGGCTCAGAGATTGATCTCCTACGTCCATGACTTTCTTTTCAGGGAAGTAATCCACTAGATAAGCTTAAGCGTGTATACCAAACGTACCACTTAGTTTCCGGGTACCAAAAAACTTAACCAGTTCAATTACGGATTCAAACAAGACCTTACAACACTTTTACGGGCAAGTGTACAGCCTGAGCTTAGATTACAGGTTTTAAGGGACCTAATCTTTGATTATTTGTTCAAAGGGACCTGGTCTTTCATTACGGGTTCAAAGTCGGACCTAAGGTTTGGGGGTTGGGGAGTTTTTCCAACTAAGAAGTCTTCTACATAGAGAGAAGTGGAGGCTTCATCCTAAGGCTTCAGATTCGATCTTTTGGGAGAGAGTGTTAGACATGTATATGCAAGAACCTGAATTCTAAACTTGATCAAAGAAGGAGCTTTCTGAGAGGCTAGATGGAAGAACATGAGGAAGTTTGGATACTCTACTTCTACTGGTCTTCAGCTGAGGTCTTCTTGCTAGGAAGAGAGGTGGTTTGCTGCTGCTGCTACTTCATCCTTGATCTTTTCTCTCTGTTTCTACCCACTTGTGTCTACCTACGAGCTTTGATGTGAAGACCTTTATTTATAGATGAAGATCTAACTAGCCGTTGGAAAGAGTCGTTTGATCTCTACTAAAAGCATGACACTCCACATGCTTTACTGAAAACTTTTCCTAAAATGGTGACTGCGACCTTCACTTTTTGCACGTCACTGTTGTCGATCTATTTATAGTAAGTTCTCCAGATGACTTGTGCTTCCGAGTAGATTTGAATCTAGACTTCTACTCTTCTGCTTTCAACGTCTTCAAAGTCTTCTCTTCTCAGCTTTGTGACGTCTGACTTTGACACAACTTCTCTTCACGTTTTGAGCTGCATGGGTCAGTTGAGGACTCAACTGAGTTGCTGTCCAACTGAGTCTGTGGTTCAGTTGAGATTCTTGTTCAGCTGAGTTTGGGTCTCAACTGAGTTCTTCACGAAGTGTCTTCTTTAGTCCGGTTGATTTCTTCTGCTTGAAACCTGTAAAGATAAAATCTCTACGCTCAAACAATGGGTTCTAGCTAAGTTCATACTAAAGACTTTCATCTACTCGATTGGGATCAATTGGATTTTGGTATCAATCGAAACTTTTTACTAATTTTCCCAATAATTTTAAGTATTAAAATTGCTATTTTTGTATCAGCCGTCCTTCTCAAACTGGTCCAAGCCGTAAGCGCAATAAAATTTAATTAAATAGACCATTTAACCGCCATCAACACAATTGAGAAAAAATAATTTTATTTTCTTGCTCTGAAATTCTAATTTTGTTGAAAATTTACAAATTACTACGAATACTTTTCAATTTCAAAAATCTCAATAAAATTCCGAGAATCCACTTTTGTATTATAAGTATATAATAAATGCGTTAGAAAAACCAATTAAATAACTTAATATATAAGTGTACAAAAATAAAGAAAGTTTTTCTACTTCGTTGGATTTGGTATATCTTGAAAATTGAAAAATGATCAATGAATGTATTTCTAGTTTAATCAAATCATTGTAAAAAGTATTTTACATAATACGAGTTATAGTATTGTTCGATCCAGCAAAATATGTGGTGACCAATCTATAGTATTTTGCATCTATATATTTAAGCTATCACACAAAGTAAACATGCATGTGAAAGACGTTGGATACAAGTATAGTATATAAATACTGCAGGCTGCAGCAACATGCATAGAAAGAAATGTAAAACAAATTCAACTACATAAATATCTTAAGGTAGCCATTGGTACTTAGAATAATAATACATGCTTACAAGGTCATAATACACAAAACATTCTCAACAAAGTCGAAAAATTAACCAGATTCGAGCAGCTTCTTGTAATCTCCTCGGGCAAAGAATTGAATCCGAAGAGGCAATTAAAAGCATGGCTGAAGCGAGACGGTGTCGTGGGCCTGAACCGATACATAGGAGATTGGGTCACGGTGTAGCCGGCCTTGAGTTGAGGAGATTGGGTTCGTCTTCGACTCTTCATCAAGTTGCAGGTATCCCATCTTCCATATTATTTTTCTCTTTTTTATATATAATACTTTCATTAATTAGAATAGTAGTATTAATCTATGAGATATGAACGATTAACTTTTCATGATGATCGATACAATTACTCCTCGCATGTATGCTTAACCTAGTTTATTTTTAGCAATTTTGTAAACCGTCGTTCAACATATAGTTGCTTGGTAATGATAATTAATTTTGTATGAATTCTCAAAAGCAATGTTGAGCTAGAGAAACATTAGTTTTCCTTCAAACAAAATCACACGATGATATGATCTTATGAGCTTGTAATTTTTATGCTAAACATTGCATACTATGAGCTGGTAAATTTTATATGTTAGATCTTATTAATTCTAGGAATGTAGAGAGAACAAGACATATATATTTGGTTGAGGAATGGAAAAGCAATGGATGAGAAATGTGACAAAAGAGAAAAGTGGGGGCGCCAGGAGTTCATAATCGGCGGATTAATGTTAGGTTTGCAAATTAAATATAATCAGTTTAAATTAGGAGATATGGTTCTCCAATCCAAAATGAAAATAATTAATTCTCCTAAAATTGTAGGACCTGATATTTTTTTTTTTTTTTTACTCTTGTTAAATTAGGAGATATGGTTCCACAAATTGTGGATTATTTAATTTATTAGATAAGAATTCAACAATAACTAGCTAGTTCCATATCTAAATAATAAATAAATAGAAAGTGGTGAACCTTTTTGTGAGAGAAGATACTTCCTCCGTACTTCAAAAAAAATGTCTTACTTATAGCATTTCAACTGTGTACCATCAAATGTCCTGTTTCACTTTATGGACTTATATATCTTTCAAAATACATTTATTTACACTTTATACTATTACTTTTACTAACCCATTATATTAGCCCAAATTAATTAATCCCTAACTCAACTCTAATGACCCAACCCAAATGATTTTGTGTTGTCTAATTATCAGATTAAATTTGTTATTGAACCTTCTAAATAAAATCTGCTTAATTTTATTTTATTTTGTATTTTTTAATTAAACCTACTTAACAAACCTGCAGATTTTTTAATTATCAAGAAATAAACCTGTTTAATTGAACTTTGAATTATAAAAATGACGTGCAAATTTTATACATAGGTGAGACTTAATTTGGAGGGTGTGTGGATTTAAAGCACCAAGTGTTAATTTCAATTAAAAAGTGAAGATTAACACTACCTCTCAAATCTTTTTACACCAATTTATACAACTTTACCAACTTTCTTAAATCTCGTGCCGAACAGTAAACGGGACATTTTTTAAGTATAGAGGCAGTAGTTTTTTTCATAATAATGAAACATTTAGGTGGAACGGTCAGAAAAAAAGAATAAGAAACGCTTCGGAAGATAATATTTTTTGCACCGTATGTTACGCAGCTGCATGTTGATTTTATACATTGGGCCGGCGGTGAAAATATGTTTCAAGAGAGGAAATTACATGCAACACTGTACCTGAAGATTTAGTTTTAGTAAATTTATATAGATTGTTAAGCTTATTATTTTTAAATTGATTGTAATATAATATAAATATGAAATTGTGTTCTAAGATCTGAATCCTAAATTTTAAACATGAAAAACGATTTAATTCATGCTACAATTGTATGTCCCTCCTATTTAGAAAGTTGAGTGTAGACTTTTCGATATTGGATGGCAGGATCATGTATAAAAAAGTTCTCACTAGAAGCCCATTATAAACTCATGTAGTGAGTTTGCTAAGTAAATTTTGGGCCCTATTTTGAAATACAATAATGATACTACTACTACTATCTTATTCTTGGGTAATTTTAAACTTAGCCCCTTTTCTTTCTTCATAGCCCCCATATTTAATAAAAAATATATATATATATTATGAATGTGCTATTATAACCTTATAGCCCTTTTTTTAAATCTCATAAAAGAGAAATATGAGATTCTATAACCTCCAGCCGGAAATTTTACTCCATAGCCGATGGCACGTGCAACACTAATCTTGTCTCCGACCCTACCTTCAAGAAACAAAATAAAAAAGAATTCTCTATCTCAACAATCAACACAGGAGACTCCAATATATCTCTCTCAATTTTTGGAAACTATTTCTCCCACTGTCAATTTTCAGATACCAATTCATTCATTTGCCGGAACCATTCATCATCACCCGTAATGCGTCAAATTTATTTACGGTTTGCGCATTAAGCCATCGGGCAACGGGGCAATGAGAAATGGAACCGCTGATTGGATAGATTTGGAAGAAAGATGAAGAAGAGTAGAATTTGAATTTTGGAACTGTTGATATAATGGAGAGAGATAAGGAGAGGAACACTGTTTCTGTTTGTTCATCGCAGGTGATTGCCTATTGGTGGCTATAACAATTTGAGAAGATTTATTGATTTTATATTGATTGCTGCATTGAGCCCATATGTTACGAATTTTATCATAGGGATAAATTAGTACATTCATAAATATACTTATTATTTATTAAATATAGGGGTTATGAAAAGAGAAAAGGGGGCTATGTTTAAAATTACCCCTTATTCTTAGGTTCTAACACCGCACAAAAATATTCAATTTTATAAGCCCCGAAAGAAAACCAACTTTATAAATTATACATTAACACCTGATTTATTTATTTTTAGAACCAAACTAAAATAAATTATTCATGATATCAGCATGGAGAATAAAGAAAATCCTCCACAACACTCTGCTTGCAAAATCTTGGACATACGAATAGCTGCTGATAAATAAATAAAAACTAATTAATCTCAAAAGTAACGTTAGAACTTAGTAGTACTGTGCAACCTAGTGAACAAGTCTTAATAATTATGTGTATTACTATACACATAATTATTATACGAAAATACAAATTAATTCCAAATCACTAGTATTATTCATCATCTACTCCTCAATATCCATCTACTGTGACTTTTGCCTCCTCTTCGATGCCTCTCGCCCTTTTGGTGTACTGAGATCCAACATTTTGTGTTCGTATTTAGGAAAATCAAATATAATTCAAAAAATATTGCTACTGCAGATTTTCATACATGCAGATTGATGGAGAGAATAAAAGCACAAGGAATATCAAAATCTTGAATAAATAAACATTTTCATCACCTCCCGATATCTAATTTGGAGAAGGTTTGCAGTAATCTCTGGTCCAATCTTTTCTTGGCTTCTCTCACCGCCGCATCGAGCCTCTCATCATCACACACACCCCGCCTTATGAGCTTCCCCTCCTATTTTTTTAAGCATGAATAAGTTAGAGAGAGAGAGAGAGAGAGGAATGATTTGATTTGAAAATAATACCACGGAAGAGTGTGAGGCGAAGTGAAAATGCTGGTGATTGGTTGCAGATAGACTGGAAAAAGGGAGCCTAGAGGCGGCGCCGCCGCCGTATGTTAGATGAAATTTTCTTGCATTCCCATCTTCTAGGCCGGGGAGAACGCCGGCCATCTATCAAAACCAATAACTTTTAGCCAGAAGAAAAAAATACTTATATTTAGTATTGTTTGCAAATGAGGATTAACGAGAGTATTTAATGAAGAACGTAATAACAAATTTTCTTAGTTCTTTTTAACAGTTGAAAAGTTTCTCCGTTGTAACGGAATTGATCTAAAAACCGTGGGATGAACCCGAATTTGAGATTCTTCGGATAAATTTACATCTTCTTCATTTTTATAGTCCAATTTTTTTTTAATGTTTTTTAAAAGAAAAATATAGTATCTTTTTTGTTCATGAGTCAAATATTAATGATATTCTTTTTTATTTATTTATTATTATTGGATTCGGCGTGACATTTGTAATTTTGTTGGTGTTTGTTTGTACTTTAGCCTAGTGGTGAAAGTTCTTATGTTTTACTCACTTTTACTTTAGCCGCTCGATTCTCATTGCCAAGATTTCCTGGGTTCTTTTTTTAACCTTATCTTATCATCTTGACAATGGCCTAAGGTGATCTACATCGCGTCCCTCCAAGGGGTCTCGAAGACCAGCTCGAGACGATGTGGCATCGAGGCGGTGGCGTTGCAAGCCATGGTGGCTCGAGACCAGCTCGAGCACAGCGTGTGGCTTGCACGTGCGAGTTTTTCGAATTAAAAAAAAATTAGGGGCGCGTGTTTACATGCGCCTAACTTTTAAAAGTTTAAAAATTCGACCGTTTTTGTGTTCAACGGCTATTGCCGATTTTTTTTAAAATTTTTTTTCCTCCACTATAAATACAACCTCTCATCCCTCATTCATCCCACAAAAATAATACAACCTCTTTCTCTCTTAAATCCAACTCTCAAAAAATGTCTTCGTCGAGTTTTCATCTTCGTCGTTCGAATATGTCGAGGGCGGCACCGACGACGAGGTACTGGAGATGATGGCGGATGTGGATCGACACATCCGTGCACACTTAGCAGCGCAGAAAAAGAAGAAGAAGAGGGCGCGGGGTTCGTCGACCGCTACCGTGAAGCGGCGTATGCGCTCCTACACGCCGACTAATTCGCCGACAATCTCACCTACTGCGAGCACTTTTTCCGATGCCGTTTCCGGATGCATTAGGCGCGGCATGGGTTTTTGGGGATGCTCGGGAGCCTGGATTGCATGCACTGGGCTTGGAGGAACTACCCAAAAGGGTGGGCGGGTGTCTACACGAGCGGCGATCGAGGCGTGCCTACCTTAATCTTGGAGGCGGTGGCGTCGCACGATTTGTGGATCTGGCATGCCTTTTTTTGGGTGTGCCGACTCCAACAACGACATCAACGTCCTCAACTAGTCGCCCTTATTCGCCGACATGCTTGAGGATAGAGCTCCACCGTGCACCTTCACCGTCAACGACAACCGATACGACAGGGGGTACTACTTGACCGACGGGATCTACCCTGCTTGGCCAACACTGATCAAATAGCCGAAGGTTGAAACTGACCCAAAGACGGCGAGGTTCAAGAAGATGCAAGAGTCGGCCAGAAAGGAAATAGAGCGGGCCTTTGGAGTGCTCCAAGCCCGATGAGGAATAATTCGGGCTCCGGGTCGGTGCTGGTACACGAGGCATCTCCAAGACATCATGTTCGCGTGCATTATTTTGCACAACATGATCATCGAAGACGAGCAGGAGGATGCGGAGAATTGGAGAGACGACTCCGATTCTCCGTCCACTAGCAGGATATTCCATCGGCTCACTCCGATCGCCTTTAAGACCTATCTTGCTCGGGAAGCCGACTTGAGAGATCAACGAAAGCACGTTCAGCTTACCAATGATCTCACCGAGCACCTTTGGCGCAAATTTGAACTTCTACCAGAATAGTCCAAATTTTAATTAATGTAGTAGTTTTTTTTTATTTCAATTAATATAATTTTTTTATTTCAATTAATGTAATTTTTTTATTTCAATTAATGTAATTTTGTTTATTTGAACTAATGAAATATTTTTATGTTATTTTTAGTAATGGAATTTTACGAATTAATTTAATGAAAATTGGGAATTATTTAATATGATGCTGGAGACCCCTTGGAGACCGTTGGAATGCAGGGGTAGGGGTCTCTAAGGGATCTCTAGTGCTCGAGACACCCTTGGAAACCGCTAGTGGTCTCTAAGGGATGCAGATATCCTAATAATAAAGTAGATTGTCTAAGATCGAAAAATTTTAAGGTCAATCCCACTAATATTTTTATAAGTCGAACATATCACACTTGTACTTAAAAAGTACTACCACTGGTCCCCAAGTTTCTTCATATCTTTCCTTTTTGGGATGATCCTCAAGTTTTTTCCTAGCTACTTTTGGAAACTATGCCACAATAAATTATTATCTATTACCCTTACTTTATCAACCTAATTACCTAAAATACCACACATAGCCCACCATTATCTCAATTAATTAATATATCACTACCCTCAATGTATGACCCTTTCTCCACTCACAACAAATTCAATCACTTTTTCTCTACTCACAACTAACTCAACAACTTTTCCTTAATACCCGTGCTACTTTCTCCTAGGAAAAGACGTGGGGACCGGAGGTAGTATAATTTATCAGTCTTGTGTGATTTGAATCTTATTAGGTTAGGACAATGATTTACTCAATGTGCACGTGCGGCTGCCGGCCACGATATCTCACAAAAAAAATAAAAAATTGGTACTCAATAATTTATTATTTTGTCAAGTACTCCCTCCGTCCATAAATATATATTTTGGATTGTGGAACAAATTTTAAGAAAAATAAGGAAATTATTGTTATTTGAGTGGAAAAGCGAATCACCAATATAAATTTATATAAATAATTAAAAGGGATAATTGTTTGTAAAACCCAAACCTTTTTCCGAATTTGGAAATTGCTACGATTTTTTTTTTCGCACAACAAACCTAACCTGCAATTTTTTTTTTCTAATTTTGCTCCCGATCACCGATTTTCCACAAATTAAATCTTACGTGGAGGCCGAAAATGACATGTTGGAAACTGGAGTACATAAAACGACGTCGTTTTGATAAAATTGAATTTAAAAGAAAAAAAAAACACATCATGTCCAACTCATTTAATAAAAACATAAAAAAATTTAAAATTCTAGAAAATCCTTCTTTCTCCTGTTCTCTTTCTCTCTTCCTCACCCTTTCTTTATTTTCTCCGCCATCGCCACCGACTCTCTTCCACCTCCTTGAAATCGCATCCGACTTCAGCCATCATTGCCTCTTTTGCTCATCTCCGTCTCCGTCACCTTCGCTCTTCCATACTTCTCTACTTACACTTAAAGCAAGTAAACACCCAGTTCATCATCTTCTCCCCCCGACCATCTGCAGCAGCGACTCCCTTCAATCTCTCCATCCACTCGTCCGAGTCGAGCTCACTAATCGGACCGCCGCACAGGTCCGACAAGCAATCTGGTAATCAGGCCATAGGGGAGAGAGATGGAGGTTGGCATTTGCTGGGAGGTGGCGGCGGCGGCAGAAAGAGGCCAAGGGTTGAAACAAAAATAAAGAAATGGAGGAGGAAGAGAGAGAAGGAGAACATGAGAGATAGGCCTCACATGGAAACTCTCCGCAAGTCTTTCGACAAATCTTTCCAGCCAAAGCTAGAAGACGACCGTCAGATTCTCTTGTCGGAAAGGCCTCTCGCCGCCGCCGCCGGGAGTAGCAACAATAGCAACGACGCTTCCAAAACTAACAAAATGTGGAGAGACTCCAGCTACAACTTCGCAAACGACACCATAATGAGAACCTCTTCCATGTCCAAGGACTTCGATTTCGTCACGGAGTCGCCGGTGTCGCTGCAATCTCCGCTCTTCAGAATATTGGAGAGCCCCACGGCCAACACCTACGGTCAGCTCACTCCTCGAGAATATCGTGTTTCCTTTAACGAGAACGCAGCGAACCACCGCTCCAACACCGACCTAGAGCAAAGGGAGGTCCTGCTGTGCTTCAGCAACAATTTGTTCCGACGGAAATCTAGTCTTCTGAGGACTAAAACTAAGTCTCGATCGGTAAATCCCCAAATTCCTCGAAACAGAGAGAGAGATTCAATATATTTTTTTTTTTGAAATAGAGAGAGAGAGAGAGATTGAGAATAGTGATGCAAGAGCAACGGCGGCAGTAAACGTCGCGGCAGTGGAGGATGCCGAGTCGTGCTGCTACGACGGCGACGCCTCCGCCCTCCAAGTGAGGGGTAATGTTTATCCGAACAGAGGAGAAAGTGGAGAAACGGTGATAGGGTTCAAGAAATTTTGATGGAGATATGCATGGTGTTGGTGGTGGCGGAGGTCAGAAATAGGGTGGGAGAGAGACGGTGGTTGCAGTTGAGAAAAGGGGAGGAAGAAGAACATATGAGAGAGAGAGAGAGATGTAAGAGAGAGATATATTAGTATTTCTTGATTTTTTTATTGATGAAGATGAGGTGTATTATGATGTGTTATTTTTATTTTTATTTTAAATTATAATTTACAAAACGACGTCGTATTACTTATTCCGGCGTCCAACATGTTATTTCCGGTCTCCACGTCATATTTAAATTGGGAAAAATCGATCGGAGATGCAAAATTAGAAGAAAATGACAGGTTAGGTTATTTGTGCAAAAAAAAGCTCGTGTACAATTCCCGAACTTGAAAAAATATTTGGGTTTTATAGACAATTATCCCTAATTAATATATGAAGAAGTTGTGAGATTATATTTTAAAATAAATAAAAATAAAAATAAACATAATTTTATTCGTATGTGGATGAGAGAGAAAATAAAATATTTATTTGTGGATGGATGTGACTAGTATAGAATACAGAGAATTATTCGATATTGTGAAATTTATTTATTTTATAAAGGAGAATGCAAAGAGAAATTATTGTGTTGGTGTACATGTAATACACCCATCACTCACATATTAATATTTTAATGATATAAATTATAATATTAAAATAATATATTTCCAAAATACTTCGATTTCCCAAAATGTATTCCTAATTTTCGTTGTTTCTTTTTATAATCGAGCATATCTTGACAGGGAGAAAAGGGAGTTTTTATACGGCCGTGATCCGTGCGTAAAGGATAACAAAGAGCCAAACTTTTGGTGCCTGCCTAAAAAGAAGAAAATACCTTTTGGAAAATAATGGGCTGATCAAATTCAACCAAATTTAAGACTTAGATAGATCGACATATAATTGCCCCAGTTTCTCCCGACAATTCCTGACGCGTCATCTGCTTATTTGTTACATGTCTTAAAATTTTTGGAAATGCAAAAAAAATATGATAAAGTGGAAGATTATTTCAAAATAAAAGTTTGAAAAAAAAATTAATTTTTTTCTAATTTTAACGTACATAAATAATAATTAAATATTATACTGCAATTACTAAATATATGTGTTGTAGTATAATGTATTATGTGTAAATATATGTATTGATTTATTTAACCTAAAATATGCAGAGTCCACAATTTAAAAGTATGTGTTGGAAAAATTAGTAAATTTTTTGATTTATCCCAAAACTCAATTAACCTCAACCGAGTAGATGAAGTCATCAGTCTAAACTTAGATAGAGCTCACTGTTTGAGCGTAAAGATTTTATCTTTACAGGTTTCAAGCAGAAGACATTAGTTACACCGAGAATGCGAAGATGGCTAGTCCAACCTAGGAAGAGTTATGGCCAATTTCAACTCTACACAAGTTGACTCCACAGTTGAGTGTTCGTGCAGTTCGTGCATGTCGAGATCGTGTGTTGAAGTCAGACATCGCAAAGTCAATAAGAGAAGACTTTGAAGACGGAGAAAGAAGTGGAATTAGAATTTGAAATTCAAATCTACTCAGCAACGCGAAGACAGGCTGGAAACTTTTATAAATGGACCAATCAAGAGGACTTGCATAAAGCAAAGGTCGAAGTTACCATTTTAAGAAATGTTGCAGAAAAGCAAGTGGAGTGATATACTTTTGGCAGAGGTCAAATGACTACTTCCAACGGCTAGTTTACCTTCCTCTATATAAATAGAGGTCTCCCCATTTGCGAGAAAGGTGAGAGAGCACACACACGTAAAAGAGCTAACAAGCAGATTCAGAGCACATTCACTCTCGCCCAAGTTAGAACCAGAAGAAGGAACCGTAGAAGTAGAGTGTTCATCCCTCCTCCAATTCCGTAGTCTAGCCTCTCAAAAGAGCCTTTTCTTGATTGAGTCTAGAATAGATATGAGACAGTTCCTTCATATGGGATCGAAAAAAATATGAATTTTGACAAATATAAAGTATATTGGGGGAAAATTTTAAATGTACCATATGAAAGGTGCAAAATGAGAAATACACCACATCTTCAAACACAATGAAATATACACCTTGGGTATAAAAACTAAAAAGGTGTCATACACGAGTCAAATCATGTTGACTCTAATGGGCCTTTTTTTTGTTTTTAGTTGTCTTTCTCTCTCCCAATTCACGAGAATACTGTTTTTTTTTAGACCTACTTTAATTCTCTCGCCTCCCACCTCTCATTTAACACATCCCGCACTCCTTCCTCCCACTCACTTCTTCCTCCCGCTGCACTCTCTTCCCTCTCTCTAAGTTAATCCCGCTCACTCTCTTCTTTTTGTTAATCAAAAATTTCCGACCTCAATACTGTGCAGTTGACGGCGTGAATTTCACTTGTTAGTTTCCACAATATGACTCATTATGGAGAGGTTAGTATTTTTTATTTCATGCGTTTGAATTTGAATCTGAAATTTCATCTGTGAATTGCAAAAATTATTTAGGATCTATGTATATGAAATCCCGCTCGAGAAACCTTAGATATAGGTATATCCTGCTCGAGCGGGATCTATCTTCTACGAGCGGGAAATGCTTTGTTCTGTTATTTAATTAATAATAATAGTGTATAACCTCACCTAGATCCCTAATTTGCTAAATTGTTCATATTTCGATTGTTTAATGTTTAATCTATACTAATAATTGTGATTTGGAAGACTGTTGAATTGATCGCATGCGTAATTTACTGTGTATTGCAAAAATTATTTAGGATCTATGTATAGAAATCCCGCTCGAGAAACCTTAGATATAGGTATATCCCGCTTGAGCGGGATCTGTCTTCTACGAGCGGAAAATGCTTTGTTCTATTATTTAATTAATAATAATAGTGTATAACCTCACCTAGATCCCTAATTTGCTAAATTGTTCATAATTCGATTGTTTGATGTTTAATCTATACTAATAATTGTGATTTGGAAGACTGTTGAATTGATCGCATGCGTAATTTACTCGTAAATATTCTCTTAATTTTCACATGTCAATGGCATTAAATCTCGCTCGATTAATAGACATAAATCCCGCTCGAGCGGGATATAGTTTTTCCGAGCGGGATATGTGTTAATCGAGCGGAATATTGTTATTTAACTTGATAATTATTGTGTATGCTCTGTATGTCATATCCCGCTCGCTGTTGTCATATCTGGCATGATATCCCGCTCGAGCGGGATTTGCTAATCTCGAGCGGAAAATGTTTAGTGAACTTGTGTAATACCGTGTATATTTTGATTTTATTATTTATAGTTTAATTCAAATTTTTAATCATGCAGATTATTTTCAAGAGGTCTGAGACTATTGACCGGAAGTCCACGGTTAGCACATCCTACAGGCATAGTATTTTAGAAGACGTGCAGTCTACATTGATGGCGGTTGGGGGGCAGGATCTCCTGGAGAGGTGGCTTGAAGGTTGTTTTGGCCACTTTACTTACTGGCAGCCGGGGCAGAAGTGCGGTATGGGCGTGCATCACGTATTGTTCCGGTAGGTTTCGGTTCAATGGGGCGAGCCACACGACATGTGGTTTCATATCAACGGCGCGAACCTTCGGTTTTCTTCTGCTGAGTATGCCCTGGTTACCGGATTGTCATTCGGCTCGTCTGATTTCCGACCTTCAGACGACCACGACTTACGGGGTGTGCAAGTGTATCGGCGGTTTGCCAACGGCGTGCCGATTAGTGTGGGGGACCTCCTCGATCGGTTTTCTCTGAGGCAAGTGACAGATCAGAGTGGAGAGTTGTGCCTGCAGGTCGCGCACGTGTTAGTTTTGTATATGTTGTTGTTTGGTCTTGAGCAGAAGAAGTTTGTTGCGGATTGGGTGTGGAAGCTGGTGGACGATCTGGACGCATTTTCTGGGTTTCCTTGGGGCGCATACACGTATTTGCATCTGAAGCACTACATGGACAATATGCAGCAGACGAAAAAGTACCGCTTCTACGGTGCAGCCTGGGCTTTCCACGTTTGGTCGTTGGAGGTGCTGCCAGACTTAGCCGCTGCAGTTGCGGTCCTTGATAACCCGGATGCATGGCCCAGATGTCTAAGATAGAAGTTTAAGAAGTTAAGTGGAATAGAGTTGCAGCCATTATTTTCCTTGCAGGTAAATTTTAATTTTTGCACTGTATGTATTTTTAAGTATTTTTTTCATAATTCTATTTGTGTTTGATAAAATGTTTTGCGCTGCAGGTTGCTCGATTCAACTCTTTTGTACCGGATGATGCTGAAATGGAGACTTTCTATTTCCGGTCCAGTCAATATCCAAATGCACTTGGAGTGGGCTATGTAGTGCCGCGCAATCCGTTACGTACAGGGGAATAGTTCCCCCGTCAGCCACGCCAGGCCATAGTAATTGAAGATGAAGAGCAGGAAGAGAGACCTCTTCGAATGAGAACACAGAGACAGCGGGGTCAACAGAGGCAGCCTGTTAGAAATGACCAGCGAGAGGCCGAGGCAGAGGCAGGGGGAGAGGCAGAGGAAGAGGCAGAGGCAGAGGATCGTGATCCTGAGTACCGAGAGCCACCCAGCCGTCCAGAACACGGAAAGCGTGTTCCTCAGTCAGGATCTTCATCCTCCAGTGGTGGGGCCGATCACGTCCTACGGTCCAGTGATCGACGCTGGATTCGATCAGAGATTGCTTTAGCAGAGGATCGCATTGTAGAGAAAGTGGAGCGGAGACTGTTCCCCAAGCTGAAATCTTGGATTGAGGGCTTGTTTGACAAAGTCCGATGTGGATCTACACGCCGATCCCCTGAACGTCAGCCCACCCCGTGGTCCATGCCTATACAGTCACCACGGCCCTCAGTGCGAGACCCTGCACAGGGCCAGGGCCAGGATCACCAGCGCCGCTCCTCAGTGCGAGAGGCACAGGGCCAGGGCCAGGAACACCAGTGCCGCTCAGTGTGAGACTCTGCACAGGGGCAGAGCCAGGAAGGCCAGCGCACCGCCTTTTGTCCAGCTCGTCATTCCTTGCAAGCAGAACGTTTTTTGTCGCCCTCTTGTCCAGCTCGTCATTTCATGTACGAGCCTGGTTACCAGCCTGGATCATCGAGTGCAATGTTCGATCAGTACGGTTCGTTTATGCAAGAGGGAAGTACCAATTTCAATGCATTATGGGATTCTCTTACTATGGTATGTAATTATGTTACATATATTAGATTATGCATTGTTCTGTTTTACGTAAGATATTGATATTTATTTTGTTTGTACAGGGCCAGTGACAGAGTTTTGAGGCACGTTTAAACGAGGTGGCGTCGCCGATTCGTGCAGTCCCAATTAATCAGATGCCGTTGGTGGAAGAGCAACAGCAGCAGCAACAACAACAATGAAGAGGGGAAAGAATTCGGAGAGCTGCTGCAGCAATACAGACGCCCATGCTTGCCCAAAGAGAACCACATCCACTTCTGCCGGGATTGACGCAATCGTTTCAACTATTTATGAGCGGTGATGGGGATGGATTCATGGTCGTTCCTGAAAGTGGGGGATTTGTAGGCAAGCACTGGTGGAGGCAAATTATGCAGACTAACGCAGATATTAACTGTGAGGTAAAGACAACATTGTTTTATCGATTATGTCAGATTTAAATTTAATTAACAACCTTATTTTTTTTGCCTTATAGGTCGTAGATTTGTTCATCTCCTACTTGAGAAAACGACTAATGGACCGAGTGCATGTGAAGCCCGATGTGACAAGCACAAACACTGTGTTATTGGAAACCGATGTCTTTGTAAGTTCAATTTCAATGAATAACCGAAATTATTTAATAGTGTGACTTATGAGTGTGTCTCGTGTTTATTGCAGCTTCAGCTCAGAGGTGATTGGTGCAATAAGATTTTGACCATAGAGATCGAGCGGGAACTTAGGGGATCCTGGGCCACTTATGCTGATTATGAGCCTCCAGTTAGTCTACTATATGGAGCGCATGGAGCAACGGGAGGTGGACGACCGAGCTTCTTTGGTGCAAACCACATAAGTGAACGCACTTCGACATTTACTTGATAATTCTCCTCCGCGTTCTTATATTAATCGTTCCTTTGATGCAGATGATTGTTTTGTGCAATATTGACTTGCATTACGTGGTCCTCCGAATTGATTGCAAGAAGTGGGAGGCTGAGCTCTATGACTCCATGTATCATTATATTGACCGACAGGCACAAGCGCGCCGACGCAGGAGCTTGGAGCCAATCCTGAAGCTTTGGAGTCGAGTTCTTACATGCTCGTTTTACTGGAGGCACAACACAATTGGAGCGGAGTATGATGAAAGGCTCCTGTCCCTCACAATCATTCCAGCTATAGATCAATTCAAGCAGAAGGACAGTGCCAGCAGTGGTGTATTTGCAATGATGACGATTGAACGTCTAATTAGTGGTTCACCCTCTATTTCGTGGGGCAACAAACACATAAAGGAATATCGGAGGAGGGTCGCCGCGGCTATATTTAGTATTTGTCGTGCGCCGGATGGAGCGGATAGGTACAAATATGATTTAGAGCAAATGCGTAGACCATCAGCTGGGTGATTGCTTATTTTTTATTTTGTGTTGTATGAATATTGAATATTTACTTTCAAGCTTTTTAAAACAATTTGAGTAGTACTTTTTATTAATTGAGTAATATTTGTTTGTTTCTAATATTACTTCAACAGTCTCACGAAACATACATTCATCCTACATGTCGATTATGCATTGCACGAATATGTCCATATTCATGACACACACTACATCTCCTACGTGATTGGCTTTCTGTGTGAGCTTGACGACGGCTCAGTCTCGGGCGACCCGGTAGAGGCGTGATTTTTGGAGGCAAGACCAATATGTTATCCACAGCAGTAGGAATAGTCCAATCTTCAATGTGAGGAACATGATTTATAGAATTTTGATCAACTTCGCTCCAAGCTTCTCGTAGTAATACTGAACATAATCGTATATGCTTTCACCATTTTTCATGCAATTTTACATTAAAAAAACAATCGTATGAAAACATTAGTATTTTCAAATAAATAAAGGATAGATGAATGCATGTGAGGAATACTTACAGTATTGCAGCAATGGCATGAGAACAAGGGAGCCCATCAACTTGAAATTCCATGCATGTGCATGTCCTTGTGGCAAGGTCTACTTGATGTGGTCTTCTAGAATCACGGACATTGAAGATCGACCCCATGGCCTTTCGTGCAGTATACGTCAAACCCTTATTCATTCCCGCCGTCAATTTGGCTGCCGCGTTAGCAGTCAGTACAGTGTCATCGCCGTGAGGGACATTTCGTCTTTCCTCGAACCACTCCTCGATGACATGTCTGATTGCATCAAGCATTGAACATATTGGTAGCCGTCGTGCCCACTCCAACCGCCCATTCCAATTCTCGGCTGCATTAGATGTCAGCTGACTGTAACGCGGTAAAGGACAGTGAACTCGAGACCGCTTCTCGGGCCCGACACTTATCAATTTTTCGTAAGCAGCTTCGCTCTCTCGGCGGATCATGTCCATTGCTTTATCAAAAATTGTTGGGCGATATGCAAATGCAGCTTTTTTAAACAATTTCACCACTGTTTTTCCGTATCGGTTAATCTTTTGCAGCAAGTGATAGTAGCATAAACCATGAACTGCATTCGGGAAAACCTCCTTCACAGCGTTATCTATCGAGGGATGGGCATCAGACACAATTAATGTATCATTCAATTCTCCATACGCAATTCTAAATCGGCTGAGGAACCACTTCCAAGAGATATCATTCTCAATAGGCCCAACGCCAATCGCTAGAGGAAAGGTATGCTCGTTGGCATCCTTAGTGACAGCGACAAACAAGATACCTCTATTCTTGGCCTTCAGATGAGTGCCATCAATTGCAATCACATGCCTCATATTCAGTGGATAAGCAAGTCTACATGCGCCGAAAGCTACGAACAAGTGTTCGAACTTCCCATCAATACCAACTTGCAAATCAGTAAATGTACCTGGATTCCATTGCTGTAGCATGTGAAGATAGCCTGGCAACATCCGGAAGGAATTAACATATCCCCCGTATATGCTTTCTATAGCTGCGTGCCGTGCTCGCAGGGCCGAATCATAACGAATGGTGAACCCAAATTCGCTTTGCACCTCTGCCATAATGGCTTTTGGCTCTATTATTTTACACTCCCTTCGTATTTTCCGAGCAACGTAGGCTGCAATCACATTCATGCGAACTTTTCTACGACCAACACGTCCGAGCTAGCGTGTGCATGCGTGATCGCCCGTAAACTTGGTAATTCTCCAAGCTTTTGATCTTTTACTTGATCTTGCTTTCAGCTCGAACGGACAAGATTTCATATGCCTGCATATCCATCTGAGACGTAGGCCATCAGAGGCATCAACTTTGTATTCTGCTCCAATCTCCAGGTGCCACAAGCCTGCTGCTACATTTAGAGATGCTTTACTTTCGAAAATAGCACCAATAGACTAATCACCATCTTCTAGCGGGCCTTGTTCATGTACAACGATTGAATTCGTTGCATTCACGGGAATCACTGGAACTAACCAACTGCTCCAATCACCGGCTTCGTCATCTTCTTCACCACGAATCCATGCTTCACGCTCCAACACAGCGTTATCTATCATGGTGTCCTCTGCCATCTCTTCGGACGCATCACTGTCGGTTTACAGCTCATAGTCTTCATCCTGAGGACCAAATGCCTCTTGATCTTCGTCATCACCATCAGCCTCTTCATCATCGTCAGCATCGTCAGCATCTTCAGCACCATCTGCATCTTCATCATCTCCATAACCCTCTGCTGTCTCTGCAACTTGAGTCGACGTGGATCCGAAATAATGTGTGGATGTCGATGCATAATTACCACCAGCGGGGTATGCATCAACACTAAAAGTGGAGGAAAGCATCTGTGTTTGGATACGATCCATTTCTTCATAATAATCAGCATCGAACTCAGGCACGTATACGTTCGTGTATTGGTGAGTCACGTACACAGTTGCTTCTGGCTGCGTGGCACACAAACGATAAAATTCAACGTCGGTGCTTAATGGGCACTTTACAGTACGTCCCCTCTCATTCTTCGACAGATAATGCAACTCGTACTGTGTGCTGAAGGAGTTTGCACTCAATTGACAATCGATGTTGTACCTTAGGCCGGAGAGACAGTGATCGACATCTACAAATTCATATCCGCCCGAGTACGTACAACCAGACCATGTTCCTCCGTATTTGATAATAAAATAGTGATCCATCTACACAGAAGTACAAACACATAACAATTAATAAAAATAACACAAAAATACGAAATCCCGCTCGCCAACCACACAATTTCCCGCTCGAGCGGGATCTAACCTCACGAACGGGAAGTTATTTTTTCGAGTGGGAAATGATACATATAGATACTAGATTTTTTTGGAGTCCTAATATACAAAATCCCTCTCTCAAGCCCTAAATCCCGCTCGAGCGGGATTTAAATTCACGAGCAGAAATTTACAATTTCGAGTGGGAAATGATAAAATTCACTTGCTATGCAAACTATACAGCATTAATATAAATTTCAAGTTTTGATTATTAAGTGGATACTACTGGAAAAATACAAGAGAGGGAAAATACCTAAAATAATGAATTTGAATGGATGTTACTTGAAATATTGCTGCCCACTATAGAATGTTATGAATTTGAAAGGATGTTACTTCAAATATTGCAGCCCACTATAGAATGTGATGAATTTGGAAGAATGATATTGTGGGTGTGTAAAAGAGCGATGTGAATGGTAAAATATATAGAGTTGTCAATGCTATACAGATTTTTTTTCCGCATTTCACGTGAAAATGTACTGTCTCATATCTACACAAGCAAATAAATCCATGCCATGCACCAATCAGCCATCATTCTGTACATTGACCAGCTTTCTGACATATCCCGCTCGGATAGTTTAATTTCACGCTCGACACGTGTCAAATCCCGCTCGAGCGGGATCATAGTTCCCGCTCGAGCGGGATTTGACACGTGTCGAGCGTGAAATTAAACTATTCGAGCGGGATATGCATTTAGGTTCGTTTAGTGCTTTTTAAAAAAAATTCGACTCAAATTTGTCCCTAATTAATCACGAATAGTGATATATAAAATAATTAACTTATATAATTATTGGCTAATGATTGACAAATAATGACATAATTATCATTAAATCATTGCAATGTCATATACTTTATATCACATCTATTACACATGTGTAAGAGATGTGATATAAAGAGGTTGACAAGATGGCATATTGTATTACAAATATTCAAAGTGGTGTATTTTTCATTGTTGTTGGGAGGGTGGTGTATTTTTCATTTTTGCATTGTGAAAATGTGTATTTCAATGGATTACCACAAGTATATTCTTATTTATAACTGATCCCAGTTGGAACCATGAAAATATATAGTAACAAAATGAGAGTTTATTTCTAAATAGAGGATTATTTTCTGGAGGTTCTATTGTATCACTGAATAGTGTAATTCTTTTATTACTCATGCATTAACATATCAAAAAAAAAATGTTCAAAAAAAAACATATCAAAATTTTATAAATAAAGTATTATAGCTGGTCATAAATTGTTTTAAAAAAAATAATTGATTTAAACTTTGGGTTCTAAGTGACTTCTAATAATTTACTACAATATATTTTTTAGTTTATACAAATTTATCTTGGCATATTTTAATTCGGAGGTAAATAAATCTCGATAAATATAAAAAGGAGATATAAAACTTTTCAAGGCAAGAATGAACGGTAAAATATATCACTAATCATGTCAGAATTTAACTCAATAATATAATAGTAACATAAAATATATACTTAAAACTCATTAAATGAATTAAAATATTTAAGTAAATCGGTCTATTTTCATATAAATTGACTGAATTACGGTCAACCACATTATGACCAAATAATATCATACAAAAATATTATTCCTTCAGTCTTACTAAAAATATCTTAGTAGCAAAAATAAAAATATTTAATTAATTAAAAGTTGTAACATCTTTCCACATTTCATTTTTTAGTGTTATTCTTAATATTTGTGCCCAAAAAGTACAGAAATTTTTTAGCGGGAGGAGAGAGTATTATAATTACTATATTAATCAATTACTTCTCCCATCCCGTTCGATTTGTCCCATTTTACTATTTTGGGTGTTCCGTTCAATTTGTCTCATTTCCTTCTAAACAAACAATTAAGAAATTACTTTATTAACTTTATATCATTTCAAAATCACTTTATATTACTTTATGGCACTTTAAAAGTATTTTATATCACTTTATCAATTAAAAAATATTTTATATCACTTTATTCACTACACTAAACACACCATTTATCATCTAATACTCTTGTTCTTAATCTCCGTGCCGATTCCAAATGGGACAAGTTCAACGAGACGGAGGGAGTACAATAGTAAATAATTAAATCATTAACTTTAGGGTCTTTTGCAATTTTAACCCGAACTTCCAACTTGACAAATTAAATCACGAACTTTTCAATTTTTGCATTTTAACCTGAGCTTTCAACTTTGGCAAATTAAATCACGAACTTTTCAATTTTTGCAATTAAGACCTAATCAAACTTTATTGACATAAAATAATAAAATTATAACAAATAGTACAATATTATTTTATACAGTATATCTTTATTGATCATAAATAACTATTAGTTAATTTAGAATTAATTAGTTCACTAAATATTAATTAATTTAACATTAACTAATATGAGTGCATAAATTCTTCTCATTAATATAGGAGTGAGCTTCGGTATGGCCTCCATTAGTGACCCCTTAATTCATTTATATTTTAATTAACTAATTTGATTTATATTTGGTAATTTTTAGTAATAAGCTTTAGTTCTGATTAATAATTTATAGTAAACTTTACTTTGAAGCGATAACAATATTTAGTTATGATCAATAAAGACATATAAAATAAGATTGTACTATTTTTTATTTTTTATTATTTTATGTCAATAAAGTTTGATTTGGTTTTAATTGCAAAAATTGAAAAGTTTATGACTTAATTTGCCAAAGTTGAAAGTTCGAGTTAAAATTGTAAAAATTGAAAAGTTCATGATTTAATTTGCCAAAATTGAAAATTCGGGTTAAAATTATAAAATACCCTAAAGTTTATGATTTAATTCGCCAAAACCCCCTACATAAATTAGTAAATAATGTGAAATGAGAAGATAATTTATAATTTTGTAGTATATTTGAACTAGATACATTTGACTGAGGAGTGATTTGAACCAACATTACTACTATTCCCTCCATATCTTTTCGTTAAGTCCATTTTACCTTATTTGAACGTGTCATTTCATTAAGTCCATTTTCTAAAATGAAAATGCACTATATGATAAATATCCCACTATAACTCATAAATTACCACATATGCCACTAAAAAGCAACTAATTGCATTCTCTCTCTTACTTGATGTGACAAAAATACCCTCAAAAAATTACTTTATCTTTTCAACTTTATTATAAACAATTCATTTTTGTAACATGTGTGCCTGACCAATTGATCTTAATGAAAAGATACAGAGGGAGTACATTTTATCAACAAATTTTAATTAGTTGCAAGAAAGATAGACAATGCACACTTTATTGGTTATTAGACCATTCGCAATGATATAGACACTTGCAATGAGACTGTCTCTATGCTGTCTCTATCTATAATTAGTTTCTAAAAATTAATTTTACATTAATTTTAATCAGAAATTAAAAAATGTCATTAATTGAAACAAATCCCACTTCAATACATTAATTGAAAAATAAAAAACAACTTTAATTGAAATTAAAAAAAAAATCCTAGTCTTGAAGAGGTCCAAATCGGACCCAAAGATACTCCATCAAATCATTGGTGAGTCGTTGGTGCTTCCTTGCATCTCTCAACTCTTCTTCCCGTTGGAGATACTCTTTGAAGGCCAACGGAGTGAGCTGCCGGTCTACACCACTCCATGTCGATGCTTCCGTGTCGTCCCTCCAGTTCGTAGCATCCTCTCTCTCGTCTTCAATGATCATGTTGTGCAAAATAATACAAGTAAACATGATGTTCCGGAGGTGCTTCGTATACCAGTTCCGAGCCGAATTTCTGAAAATTTCTCATCGGGCTTGAAGAACTCCAAACGCTTGCTCGATATCCTTCCTCGCCACTTCCTGCATCTTGGTGACAAGCGAGATAATCTCATTGTCGGTGTCGTGAGACTCTTATTCAAGAGAGAAAATCGACGAGTAAGACATTTTTTGAACGGAAAATAGAGAGAAAAGAAGAGGGAGGTGAATTTGGTGTGGAGAAAATATGCATGAAGATAGGGGTATTTATAGGTAAAAAAAATTAAAAATTCAATAATTCGGCTAAATAGCAGTTTATACCCGTTGGAGAATTTAAAAAACTATAGTTATTGAGTGTAATTTAAAAAATTCAATAATTCGCGCTGTAGTTTTTTTTTAAATAGAGTGTGTGTCCCATCGAGACGGCTGGACGCGATGAGACATGCTCAAGCGATTGTGGCTTGCAGCGGGTTGTCTCGATGACTCGGTTGTCTCGAGCCGGCCATCGAGACAATTAGTATGGATAGTCTTAGAGCATTTCACAATGATTACGCCTTTTAGGGGGCGTCATGGGATGTGGACTCCATATAAAGCCACTTAGCATGTAATGAAAAAGTTTGATAAGAGGTGTGCTGGAATTAGTCTTGAGTTAAAGGATTTTGTATTAATTTATTTAAAGTAATCAGAAATTGCATTAATTTAATGGATAAATCTTCATTACAATTGTAAATCAAACGAGAACAGAAATAAAATTTAATAAAATAAAATAAGTTACTACTAATTTGAACATTAACCTGAAAGTTCAGCTCGTCCTTAACGATCCTCCACGTGTCCAAGAGCTTGAATGAAGCACCGAAAAATAGCGTCGTACTTGGCTAAATCTGGGGATATGTTCAACGGTACCATTTGAATTTCATTGGGCGCATTCCCGGTGCTCATCGTGGAACAAGCGACACATATTCGTACTACGACTCCAGTGGTGGCGCAACTAATTGGCATTTCTGACCACCGTGACTTTGGACCTAATAAAGTTATACTGATCTGTGATTTATTATCAGAGTTGACCTGCATGTGGTTGGCGATTTATTTCGACCCAAGCTCGTGCAAGGACTTCAGTTTCGCTTTGGGCCTCGGAGTACCCATAATGAGGAGGCATTGTGAGAGTGGAATAAAGAGAAGTTGAAGAAGAATTTCGAAGAAAAAATTGAGTATAGAAGATGTAAAATAAGGCGTGAATTATTGTGAATGAAAATATAATATTTATAGAGAAATAAATTAAAATAAATAAAATTAAATTAATTCGGCCAAATGACCATTGTCGATCAATTGACCGTTAACATTTTCCGGCCACTAGAGATATGCCCGTTGCTGCTCCATTTTTTATTTATCTATTTTTACATATAGGCGCGTACAATGCATGCGCCATATCAACCGGCTCGAGGCGGAAGAACGACACGATAGAGCAGGCACGTCAGTGGAGGGCTCATCGCCGAAGCGGGTCGAGCGGTGATCGAGCCCCCACTGTTAATGCTCTTTGGAGGATGCGAGCCCCTTTTCTGTTTTGACTGTGAACTAGAAAATATGATGCGAATAACAGTACGTTTTATATACTTCTTTATAATTTTCACATGATTCTCATTTCAAGTCAAATTGATGTTGTGGTCACTAATTTTTGCTAATGTTTTTACCTTTAAAGTTATAAAATTATTGACAATTTATGTGAATTATTGAGCAAAAGCGCAGCCAAAAAATTGAATCACAATGAAAATTCAAACTTTAGAAAAAGAAAAAAAAAATTAGCTCCTATGGTTGAATCAATTTGGCTAAAAATAACGAATGCGTAATATTTTCTTAAAACGATGCAAAACTAGTAACTACCCAAATAACTGTATGTTTTAATTTATGTATATTTATTTTAAAAATAATATTATATCTTGTTTAGAAGTTGTTAAGTTGTTTTAAGTTAATTATAAATCAAACTTAGAAAATTAATTTTATTTCACGTTTTTAAACTTATAATTGGGAATGAAAATGGACCGGGTACTCGTTCATTAAGTATTTTCTAACTCTAAATTTGTTTAGAATTTTGTACATGTTATCGTTCTAATCTTGGTTAAAATAGTAGCTTTACTGTACATACTCATTTTGTGTTATACTCGATAAAAATCTAAACACTACAAGATTAATACTATTAACTAAACTTAGTAAATTCTACTTTTATATATAACTACTTTTATGTAAGATTTTAGAAAAATACGAATGAAAAATGAAGATTATTTCTAGACATGTTGATTAAATATATTTATTAATTTAGTGTTCGTAGGAATTTTGTTTATAATTTTTTTATTTGCCACGAAATCGTGAAAAGACCAAAATAATAAATGTGGCAATCACATTATGGATGGATGAATAAATGCAACAAAATTTAATTACAAATATTTTGTTTTCAAGCGGTTGAGAACATTTTTTAACGTTGTAAATGAATAATCTTGTTATGTTAAATGAAAATTTAATAAAATATGATTTATGATATTGAATAGTGGATCATGATTTTTAAAATAAAGAAATTGTGAGTTGTACAATTTAATAACGGGAAGATTCAAGGATAGTCGCATAAAATAAATATTAAGTTTAATTTGTTGGAATATTGATGTTTAATACTCCCTCCATTCATTAATTCTGTACTCATTTGGTGCTGGCACGAAGCTTAAGAAAAGCTGCTAAAGTGGAGTTGATGGGATAAAGTTATTTTTTAGGGGTAGTGATATAGTAGTAATTAGTGGAATAAAGGTTGTTAGTGGTGGGCCCATAGTGAAAAAGGTAGTGATAAAGTGGTAGTTAGTGGAATAAAGGTGTGGGTTCAAGTGGCAAAGGGTAGAAAATAACATGAATTAGTAAGGGTAGATGGATACTTTTATACAAATGGGTACATAATTAATGGACAGATAAAATGGGGCAAGTGGGTACAGAATTAATGGACGGAGGGAGTATATACAAAAAAGAATGTATCAATCACTAAATTACTTAACAATATAAACCGCAACTCTAACGGGTTATTGTAGCATTAGCAATCGAATATCGTATCCACAAGGACCATTTGACCGAACTCATAGGGGAAACGAAGTTCATGCGCTAGCCTACTATTCAAACTCTAGATTCATCATGAATTTGGTTGATTCAATTCCTCAAATAGAAACAATATGAGATAAATGTTGGTTCTAGGGGTTTGATTCGATTCTAAATGACATGAAATTGACTTCCTAATTCACATAACCATATTTAATCACCTAAATGAGAAGCATTCACAAGACTATTCACTATCCTCTCTCGATAGATAACAAAAAAAGATCAAACCATCGACTTTCTCGGCTAAGACTCAAGACGACAATTCGACTCCAAAAGGCACAAAGAATTAAAGCTCTCATGCATGAATTCATCACTTGCTAAGTCTCAAAACCATGCATGATGTGACAATTTGATTTCCATGCATGTAAAAACCTATTAAGAATTTCTACAAACACTAGGCATGCAAGAAAGATGATCAATAATTCTCACATGAAATCAAGACCCAAATCCACAATCAAATAGGAGAATGTAATTAGAATTAGAAAGTTAAGATCAAAACCACCATTGAATCATCTCAAATCCCAAAACCAACTAAAAGGATTTAGCTAGATATAAGAAGAGAAATAGCACAAGAAATGATAATTAAATGCATAATTAAAGATACTAAGAACTCAAATGGAAAAATCTTCAATTAAATCTTCAAAACAATCCAAATTCAACCTTCTTACTTGGTTACAATGATTAGACCCTAAATTAAACTTGAAAAGGAAACTTTGAGAAGATAAAACTAAGCTAGGAGGTAAGATAACACGTTTTGAAGCTATTTCCCCCCTGTATATAGGATACAAGAAGTGCTAAAGCATGTTAAAAATACAAAAAGCGCATTTTCAGAATTTCTGGGGGTAAAGAAGCCAAATCGGCGGTCCAGGCCTCCAAACCGGCGACTTGACAGCCGAGCCGGCGGACTAGGTGGCAAGGCACCGATTTGGCCGCCGGTTACCATTAAGGCGGCGTCTTCACTCCAGTAACTTCCGACGGTCTGACCGGCGGTTCAGGGCTAAACCGCCGATTTGGCAGTCAGACCGCCGGTTTCTCATCTTGGGGTGCCGATTTGGGTTTTTGCTCCCTTTCGTCTGATTTCTCACTTTTTCATCCCCACATTCTTCGATTTTGCTCTTCTTTGAACCTTTTCTTCCAACTAAAAGAACCTCAATTCATCTACTGACCTACACACGTGCACAAACTCCGCCAAACGTGATACAAATCTAAGATAATGAATTTCATGCAAAACACATCACATTTAAAGGCTAAAGCTTAGCAAAAAGTGAAGATAAACAAGCTTAGTTGCTATAAAAATGAGTGTTTATCAAATGTATCAAATAAAAATTAACATAAATTAGAATATTTGAATTAAGAATGTACAAAAATTAAGATAATTGTGAATATATAGAATCGAACATATATATTATATGAATGAATCTAGTACAAATACGAATTTTAAGATGAATAGGAATATGATTTAAGATAATTATGAATATATAGAATAACGATACATTATTGTGAATTAATAATGTCAAATTTACGAGAATAATATAATCGGGATTGAGCACCGAGGAGGGAGCACCGTTTATTTTCCATTTATATTTGAAAATACTGAATGAATGAAATCCGATCCAGTTCAATCACGATTATAAGTTTAAATACATGACATAAAACACAATTAACACGAACAACATCACAACTTCTAAATAAGATATAAAATTATTCTTAAAATTTATACAAATAAACTAAAACACAAAATTATTTCCCTTCGAGTCTTGAACTCTATTTGAACCGTCTCGCTGATTTATATATCTCTCAAACTCGTTAGGTGATACTCGATAAATTAGTAAATATCATTCTCTTTCTGTCTATTTGAATCGTTTCGTTGGTTTATACTGTATTGATATCTATAATTTAAGCCAAACGGTTGAGAAAAATATATTTACATCTTCAATTTTTTTTTAGCTATCTGTCCATACATTTGATTCAATGTGATATACTCCATGATTTTAGAAAAATAGGAATAAAAAATAAAGAATTCCATGTAAACATATTAATTAAATATATTTATTTAATTTTCATAAGGATTTTCGTTTAATATATTGACTTCTTAAACTGCATATTTTGCTTTTTGAAAATTTTATTTGTTACTTTAAATTTAATTATTAACGCTATTTATATACTAATTTAAAAAATAATTTATTTTTATATCTAAACAAATAATTTGGAATATGTATATATATGAGGCGTGACAAATATATTATTCATATTAATATATACAAATCACGGTAAAATCAAATTAATGAAAAAATTATGTATTTTGAATTAATTCTGTAAGATGATGTGCAAATTGCAACACAAGAATTTGCACAATCAAGCAACAATAACCCCTAAATTTTATTGGTCATTCGAATAAGTTCATTAAAGCCCACTTGAACATGTCTTTATTAATTTGACTCAGATTTTTATTTTATTTTGGTTTAATATCTTTTTAGTAGCTCTAATAAGATCATCTTCACCATACTCGGAGAGATTACACCTCCAAACTAACACTTTTCTTATAGTTTTTTTAAAATTTATCACTCCTTATAATTCTTTCAATTTTTCCAATTTTTTGGGGAAGTATGTGTTCATTGAAGATTGTTGTGATGGAAAATTGAAATAGGGGATTTGAAGAAGATGATGTACAAGGATCAGAAGATTGTTGCGATGGGGTTGCACCACGGGGATCAGAAGGTGTTGTACAAGGATAGAAAGAGCTGTCACAGCCCCAAATTCCGAGGGACGGCAGAAGCCGGGGTGCGACTGGGGTTGGATTAAAGAAGCGGGGAAGAAGGGGGCTAACTGAATAAACATACATAAAAGGCATCAAATACTCAATGAACAAGACTCGAATATAATAAAGAAAGAGTTAATCGCTAAGGATTACTCGACAAAAGTACACAGTAGAAACTAAGTTCGAATTTACAGACTTAACTACAGTGTATTGTTCAAAAGGTACATATTCTCAAGACTTAGAGTTCAGCAGCGGAAGAATCTTAACTAAGCATCCTATCCTTTCAACTCAACATCAACCGTTGCCGCTCCCGTCGCTTCAACCTGCACATTTAGAAAACAATGCAGGGCTAAGTACAAACGTACTTAGTGGGCACGCTGCCGAAATTATAATCATAAGTATAGATAAATATGGCATTCATAATTATAGCACAACGGGATTTTTATTGAAAGAACCCGTGTCTACTAAACATTTTCTTTTCTCATAAATCACTCGCGCGAGCATTTTCTGACTAATGTTACGTTCAATCTTGACCAATTCTCATTCACCGTGGCTGGTACCCCTCAACAGGATATCACATACACCACATGTTACAAAGTGCACTAACTCTGGAAAGCACTTAAAAGCTAACTCAGAGCCGATCGTTAGTTAACCTAGTTAGATTAACTCTAAATCTGGAAAACACGAATGTTGACTCAGATAGGTACAAAAGAACTCACATAAAACATAAAACAGTTCATGCCATAATATCACTTTGAAAACACAGATATCAAAGCGATAAAGAAAGATTTTCCAAACATTGCTCGTTTTATTTGTATATAAAAGCCCACCTCAAAATACAGAACTAAAAGCACTAGCTTCCAATCTTCGGATCTTCCGTCCTTTCTTTACAGCTGGCTTCCTCCTTCATCGTAAAATAATAATACTTAAAAACGGGTCGTAAAAGATAATCGATCAAAGAGAATCGAAATAAGCTTTAGTCGTTTCATTCCTTAGGCATTTGCACGCTTACTAGATTCATTTTACTTAAACGGGAACGAGACTCGAACAAATCTCGTTTAGAACTCTAAAGGTCTCATACTCGACTCTTAGGTCAGTAGAGAGGGTAGTCGGTAGCTTAATACGACTTAAAAGATTATAAAGAACTAAGTTGGAAAGAATCAACTTAGGAAAATTACGTTTTAGTTCATTAAACGACTTATGAAATTTCTCGCTTACTACATCTTTATTTGAACGGGTAAGGGATGAGATCTCGACTGGTTTTATCACTCAAGGCTCCATACTTGAATCTAGGGTCAGTAGGAAGATAGTCGTTAGTTATTACGGCTTAAACGATCGAAAGAAACTAAGTTGCGAACGAAACAACTTAGAAGAAATGAAACTGAAATTTCACTGCGCAATACAGTGACTCTGGGGACTGCCCAGAACAGAGGATTTGGAATCAGGGGGTGAGCCCTATACCGTTGGAAAATTTGGGATGTCTAGTTTACGCTCCAATTTACGGATCGCAAATCCGATAAACGAGCCAAAAGTTATTACAGTTTCCGGAGAGGGTCGCAAAACTGCCGCGATAACCCTAGTTGCTCGATAGATTCGACGTATAACGTCTTAGGTTCGTTCTAAACTCTCGAATTCGATTTCTTTAGAAACTGGACCCTCAAGGCAGTCATCACGCACTCCCGTACGTGACGAACTCCTTCTCAAAACTCGTCCAATAGCACGACGTTCTAAACGTCGGCTTTCAACTAACAAGTACTAAACCAACAAGTTATGAATTTCCCGTTCTAGTTCTCGACTATAACTATAGCTCATATTATATTAGCTCGAAAGCTCATGACATCAACTACAAAGTTGTTCTCAAGTTCATCATAGACAATAATATCAAATTAGAATTCTCATTTGACTTCTCGGTTTTTAGTTACGACTAATTGTTCGTCTCTTACGCGATTTTCAAAGTTGTCGGATTCCGTTCAAATTTTACATCATTAAACTACATCTAACGAGAATCACTTTCATGCATGCAATCATTTCATACCAACACTATATTTCAACTTACGACAAGTTCTTCGTCTCTTACATTACAAAAAATATTTTTAGAAAATTCTCAATTAAATCCTATTATCAACTACACCATTTGCAACTATATTCCATCATCAATTCATCAATTAAATCAAACACATGGAAACCCCTAAAATTTTTAAAAAAATTCGGTATTGTCACAAAGGATAAGAGGGTGATTTTCTTCTCCAATTAACACCATTTATTCATTAATCATCCTATTGTAACAACAATTAGTCAATTGCAATCCAATTACAAACTAACATGCAAAAATCCCTAATTCTATACTCAAACCCTAAATCGGTTTTCACAAAACATGGGGCTTTCGATTCCTCTTTGTTCTAATCACCAATTAAGCACCTCTTAAGCATGAATCTATCATCAATTGAAGAAATCCAAAAATCCTACCATTTTCCCTAAATTTTCGGTAATAAAGAGGATATTAGGGTTCTTGATTTTGTTCAATTCTAAACCCTAATTAACCTATCTAACACATCCAATTTCATTAATTCAAGATCGAATCATCTAATTCACCACTCTAATTTTCGATCATAAAGAAAAAAAATAAGAAGAAGAGGATGATGGATGGATAGAAGTATAGAGGAGAGGATTACCTTGATAATTAACAAAGAAGGTAAGAGGTTTGGATGGTTGGATGAAGACTTATGTGTTTCTCCTTCAAGTTCTTGAAGCTTCAACAATGGAGGAGAAAAGATGAAGATGAGAGAGAGAGGGTATGGGACAGCCGAGTTTTGTGTGTGGGAGGGGGAGAGAGATGGATTTATTTGTATTAATCATAAGTTATAAGGTATAAGAGGTGTAAAGTATGAATAGTTATAACAATAGGTGTCACATATTTAACTAATAAAGATCAAAATATCATCTAAGAGAGAGAGGGGGAGGTCGGTCACTTAGAGGGAAGGGAGGGAAATACGCGCTTTTCTAGCGCGATACGACGTTACGGAAAACGTTCGACGAAAAACGTAGCTCGGCACAAAATCGTCGCGATCCGATTCGACCGAAAATTTTAACCTATGAAACTTAATCGGAAAATAAAATTATAAAATTTATTTTGACAAAAACTCGGGACGACACAGTCCGAGTTTCGTCCGGAAAATCATAAAAACGAACTTTCTCGGGCGAGTTCGTATCGCGATTTTGTGAATGTAAAAATCAGACGGTTTTCCGTTCTGAGTTCACGAACTAAAAACTTTTCGTACGCGCTAACCCTAAATACAGTAGTCGTCTAGCTGACTTCCGTAATTTATTTTCGGAAACGAATTCGACCGTTAGTCTTAGAATTCAAAATCGTAAACTTAGGCGTGCAAAGCCATTTATTTAATTAACTTTAAAATTTTAAGATCGTAAGGAATTTACGGGGCATTACAAAGATTTCAAAGCTTTTCTCGATAGCTCAGGAGTTAAGGATAAGTCGAAATTGGTGTTGTAGGAGGATCCAATTAGCCAAGAGAAGAGGTATTTGGAGATGAGGAAAAATGCTCAAATTGAAAAGGTTGCGAAAACTGTTTCTTAGATGTGTAAATTTTGGTAGATTTGACCCTAACCACCACCACCTACATGTGCGAAACGATGAGGCAAAGCTAATGGTCTTGGTCCCAACCCTCGATTCAAAGTATTGTGGTCGGAATTCGCGAAATACCAGATGGCCGGAATTCACGAAAAAAAAGCAGATCTATAATGTTAAATTTTTTGTGACTTCACAAAAATTTTCCATGGTTTTGGTGACGTCGCAATTTTTTTTCCATTTTTTTGTGACTTCACAAAAGTTTTCATTTTTTTTTGTGACTTCACAAAGTTTTCAATTTTATTTTATAACTTCACAAAAATCGTGTAAAAAATTTTGTGGCAGCCAACAACAGTGGTGACAGCACGACGGCGGCGGTGGTGGCACGGCGGCGGCGGCGTTGAAATGTTTTTTTGTTGAGTCTAATTTTTTTTTTGTGACCGCCAACGACAGTGGCGGCGGCGGGGAAAAAATGGTGGTTGAATTTTTTTCTTGTGGCCGTCGGTGACAGAAGCGGTGGCACGACGGCAGCGGTGGTGGCACGGTGGTGGCGGCAGCAGAAAAGTGGTAGTGAAATATTTTTTTTTGTTCAGTCACAATTTTTTTTGTTACCAGAGAGGTAGTGGAAATGTAAAAATGTTAAAAAGTACTAAAATTTAAAGGATTCATAAGGAGTGTTAGAATTTAAAAAACTATAAAAAAAGTGCTACTTCTAAAATCGTCTTCTAAAAAACTACTCCCTCCGTCCATGAATCATATCCCCATTTGGGTTTCGACACGGAAAATAAGAAAGCTGATAAAGTTGTTTTGAGTGGGGTAAAAGTTAGAATGTAGGGGTAGTAGGATAATGACAAAAAAACAATGATAATGACAAAAAAGATGTGGTATTGACAAAAAGGAGGTGGTATTGACCAAAAAGTGGGAATAAAGTTGTTGTGATGATAAAAAAGTAGGAATAAAGTTGTTGTTAGGTGGGACTACCGATGGCAAAGGATAGTAAATAAAGGAAAAGTAGGAGGGTATGGTTATATAAAAAGGTAAGTAGGGATTTGATTCATGGACAAAAAAATGTGGGTAAGTAGGGATTTGATTCGTGGACGGAGGGAGTATCATATATATATGATAAAAAAATACCCCATACATGATTAGCATACATAAAAAAATATACATGATATTTTCGGTGTATGTTACTCATGTATATATGATGAACACTCATGTATGTATGATAAACACATGTATGCTGTAATAATCATCATGTATGTTACTTATGAGTGACACCTATATAATGTTATTCGTCATTTTATGTCAGTCATGTATGATATTCATGGATGTTGTAATAGTCATCATATATGCTACTCATGTATGACACCCTTATATGTTATTCGTCATTTTATGTCAGTCATGTATGATATTTATGTATAGGGTATTATTTATTTTATTATTCAAAAAAATGTATTATAACTTGATACGGACGGAGGACCCGTTGGATAAAAGATCCAAGAACCCTTCGTATAAGAGGTAGGCAGCGGTCTCCCTAGATCGAGAATCCAGTTTGATCACCTCCTAGAGCGAAGAAAACCTCGACCCGTTGGCTATATAATCAGCCAAGAACCTCGGTATGGTTGAACGCCACAAGACTTTGCTCACTAGTCTTGATAAGTTCGGAACAAGTGAAAACTCTACAAGAGAGAAATTCAACTCACAAAGGCAAAGCCAATTTTCGTTTATAACTCAAGGTGTATGTGTTATTCGATTACAAAGGATATCAAGCCTATTTATAGGCTAGAAAAGGACTCTTCGTAGCCTACCAATAATGATAGTACTTATGATACTAATTAAACTCATAAATAGACTTATTTAACACTAATTAAACCACTTATTAACTACTAATGACTACTTATGACTCAAGACTTCAAAAGTCACTTATTTAACTCATAATAATGAAACTAATTAGACACTTAATTTAGCCTCTTCAATATGCACGAATATCAACCATTTATTCTTCTTCTTGGGCCTTCGAAGTCTGATTGTTGACAAGCCCTTTTAAGACGGATTCAGCCCATCAATATTCACCATTTGGCCCGATTTATCTTGATATTGGACTTGAAATCGGCATACTTTATTTAGTTCTTGAAATCTGACTTGTAGTCGTTGGCTGCCCACCCGTGCTCACATCATTCCCTTCTTCTTCAAGAAGATTCGTCCCGAATCTTATTTCCAAAAGAAAGGTCAGTGTTTAGTAACATCCAATCCAATCCTCCGGGTTTGAAGACGTGATTTTCATCCTTGATTTTGATAGTTGTACGTGGTTCCATATCGAAATGATATACCTGCAAAATAGAAACAAACCACGTACCTCGGGGTCTATCATTCCCCTCATCTTGACAATGATTTGTCCTCAAATCCAGAATTGCTCCAATTTGGAATGATTTCCTTGTTTGTGAGTACACCTCGTTGTTTTCATGAACATTCAACCACGACATTTGAAATGAAGATTTGTGATTCAACGGAGGAACGCTCAACAGTGGCACCAAGGGAACACATACCACATCTGCACAACTTTCAACAATGAATTCGCCCCTCGTTATTTTCTGGTCACTTGCGACCACTATGCTTTCATGTTGGTTGTTGTTATGAACTTGAGCAACAAGAACAAATGGATTAGGATTCTCAAGTTCTTCAACCACAATGGAAGAAACCTTGTCGAAAATCTGGGGAACAATCACCTTGTCCTCAATTCCCTTCTCTCCATTTGGTTGGACCTCCAATTGTGGTGTGGAATCACAACTTTGGATCGGCATGTCACAAAAGGTCTTCCTTGTTGTTACTTCCACAAGCTTCCTCAACTCTTCATTGGCTGCCTTAATCTCCGCCAACATTAGCTTAGTTTTCATGCGAAGAACATATGCACGCTCTCGATGCTCCTTCAACGATTTGCTCATTTTTTTGTATTTTTTTTTTTGGATAGAAAATATAAAGATAGAGGTTCAGATCAATACCAGATTGCTCTGATACCAAATGATACGGACGGAGGACCCGTTGGATAAAAGATCCAAGAACCCTTCGTATAAGAGGTAGGCAGCGGTCTCCCTAGATCGAGAATCCAGTTTGATCACCTCCTAGAGCGAAGAAAACCTCGACCCGTTGGCTATATAATCAGCCAAGAACCTCGGTATGGTTGAACGCCACAAGACTTTGCTCACTAGTCTTGATAAGTTCGGAACAAGTGAAAACTCTACAAGAGAGAAATTCAACTCACAAAGGCAAAGCCAATTTTCGTTTATAACTCAAGGTGTATGTGTTATTCGATTACAAAGGATATCAAGCCTATTTATAGGCTAGAAAAGGACTCTTCGTAGCCTACCAATAATGATAGTACTTATGATACTAATTAAACTCATAAATAGACTTATTTAACACTAATTAAACCACTTATTAACTACTAATGACTACTTATGACTCAAGACTTCAAAAGTCACTTATTTAACTCATAATAATGAAACTAATTAGACACTTAATTTAGCCTCTTCAATATGCACGAATATCAACCATTTATTCTTCTTCTTGGGCCTTCGAAGTCTGATTGTTGACAAACCCTTTTAAGACGGATTCAGCCCATCAATATTCACCATTTGGCCCGATTTATCTTGATATTGGACTTGAAATCGGCATACTTTATTTAGTTCTTGAAATCTGACTTGTAGTCGTTGGCTGCCCACCCGTGCTCACATCATAACTTTTCACTCATATATATATAGGGAGAGTTTCAGAAACTAAGAACTAATCTAAACCGTTGATTTATTTTTAATCTACGGTTCAAATTAATTGATGTATTATATTACTGTTGTCTATGCATTAAAAGTGTGCTAAATAATTTGTGAATTAAGTTAGTGTAATTTGTACATTAACATGTATGTGCATTAAAGTATTATATTTTGTGCATCACCTAAGTGATATTTATGCTGGTTCCTACGGTTCTCATTTAAAGATGAGTTCCTGCCATATCCACACCCTATATATATAGTAGATAGATCATATGAGAATAGATCTTATCCTAAGAAATGAGAATGAATCTCCACCATAAATTTATGAGTAATTATACCCTCCATATAGGTATAATCAATGGTGGAGTTCTTGTTTCTCACTTTAAGGGTCATGCTCTCTCTCTCTCTCTCTCTCTCTCTCTCTCTACATATATATATATATATATGGAAGAGATCATATGTAAATCCATTTTTCCGTAAGAAATGAGAAGTGATTAATGTATTATAACTGAACACGGAATGCATTATCGTAACAATACGTTATAGTAATACAAAAATGCATTATTATGACGATGCATTGTAATAACACATAAGATACATTATTAATACATAAAATGCATTATTTTTATTTTTTACGGAAAAAAATATTTTGTACGTGAACGAATGCCTATAAATATATACACGGAAGGTATATACATAAAATATACTATGATGTCTTGTGATTTATATAATATTAATATCATGAATTAATAATATAAAAAGCTTTAAAAAAGTATGAAAATAGAGATGAAAATAAGTAATACTAATAGATATATATGTGAGAGTCTGAGACATGAGAAATTATTATATAAATATAATAATAAATAATATATGTGTATTATAAATTAATAATACAAAAAATACGAGAATAGAAAATCGGAATAGAGTATTAAGGAGGGAGCACCGTTTATTTTCTTATTATTAATTAATTTATTTATATGATGACACACTTGGAACTTCATGTACTATATAAGAGAAAATTCAAAAATTATACTCCCGTAGTGGGTTGTTTTATCTGATGGTTATTTTCTTATTATTAATTAATTTATTTATATGATGACACACTTGGAACTTCATGTACTATATAAGAGAAAATTCAAAAATTATACTCCCGTAGTGGGTTATTTTATCTGATAGTTGTAAATTCATTTATGATGAAAGAGCTATATTAGGCTATCTGCATCCCTTGGAGATACTAGTGGTCTTCAAGGGTGTCTCCAGCATTAGAGATCTCTTAGAGATCCCTACTCTTGCATCCCAACGGTCTTCAAGGAGTTTCCAGTACCATATTAAATAATTCCCAATTTTATTAAATTAATTCATAAAATTTCATTAATAAAAATAACATAAAAACATTTCATTAATTCAAATAAAAAAAATTATATTAATTGAAATAAAAAAATTACATTAATTGAAATAAAAAAAACACTACTACATTAATTAAAATTTGGACTATTTCGGTAGAGGTTCAAATTTGCGCCAAAGGTGCTCGGTGAGATCATTGGTAAGGTGAACGTGCTTTCGTTGATCTCTCAAGTCGGCTTCCCGAGCGAGATAGGTCTTAAAGGCGATCGGAGTAGGCCGATAGGATATCCCGCTAGTGGACGGAGAATCGGAGTCGTCTCTCCAATTCTCCGCATCCTCCTGCTCGTCTTCGATGATCATGTTGTGCAAAATAATGCACGCGAACATGATATCTCGGAGATGCCTCGTATACCAGCACCGACCCAGCGCCCGGATTATCCCCCATCGGGCTTGGAGCACTCCGAAAGCCCGCTCTATATCCTTTATGGCCGACTCCTGCATCTTCTTCAATCTCGCCGTCTTTGGGTCAGTTTCAACCTTCGGCGATTTGATCAGTGTTGGCCAAGTAGGGTAGATCCCGTCGGTCAAGTAGTACCCCTTGTCGTATCGGTTGCCGTTGACGGTGAAGGTGCACGGTGAAGCTCTATCCTCAAGCACGTCAGCGAATAAGGGCGACTGGTTAAGGATGTTGATGTCGTTGTTGGAGTCGACACACCCAAAAAACGCATGCCAGATCCACAAATTCTGCGACGCCACCGCCTCCAAGATTAAGGTAAGCACGCCTTGATCGTGTGCGTGTAGACACCCGCCCACACTTTTGGGCAGTTCCTCCAAGCCCAGTGCATGCAATTAAGGCTCCCGAGCATCCCCGAAAACCCATGCGGCGCCTCGTGCATTCGGAGCAGACGTGCGGTGTCGGCAGCATTTTTTTTTGGCTTCCTCAGGTATCGCTCGCCGAAGAGATCGATCATTGCTCGGCAAAGTTTTTTGAGGCAAAGTCGGCCCGTGCTATCGCCGATCTTCATGTACTCGTCGAAGGAGTCCGTAGCACTACCGGTGGCCAGTTGTCGCACCGCCATCGTGCATTTTTGCACCGACGTCAGCCCCCATCGCCCAAGTGCATCTTGTCGATGCGTAAAGTAGCGGACGTTGTCCTCCAACGTCTTGCAGATGCGCAAGAACACATGCTTATGCATCCGAAAACGGCATCGGAAAAAATGCTCGCCGTAGGTAGGGTTGTCGGCGAAGTAGTCGGCGTGTAGGAGTGCACATGCCTCTTCACGGTCGCGGTCGACGAACCCCCGCGTCCTCTTCTTCTTCTTTTTCTGCGCCGCTAAGTGTGCACGGATGTGTCGATCCACATCCGCCATCATCTCCAGTACCTCGTCGTTGGTGCCGCCCTCGGCATATTCGAACGACGAAGATGAAAAACTCGACGAAGACATTTTTTTAGAGTTGAATTTGAGAGAGAATGAGGTATTTTTTTGTGGGATGAATGAGGGATGAGAGATTGTATTTATAGTGGAGGAAAATTAAAAAAAGAAAAAATCGGCAATAGCCGTTGCAAAACGTTCGAATTTTTAAAAAATATACTCGTTGGGTGCGTGTAACACACGCGCTCCAATTTATTTTTATTTTTTTTATTCGAAAATGGACGCGTGTGGCTTGCAGGCGCTGGCATCGAGCCGGTCTCGTGCGTTCGAGCCAGTCTCGAGCCAGCATGGCTTGTAACGCGACCGCCTCGAGCCACCCCTGTCTCGAGCACCCCTTTGAGACCGTCCTTAGATACGCGGTGCGGCCAACCTTAGACGCAATTTTGTATTTATAAATAGGACTGTAAAATAAGGGATGGGTGGGGAACAATTTTAAGTGGTAGTGTCCCAATCTCAACAGACCGTATAAAACTTGTGCACGATTTTCTCCCAACCTGCATCATTATAAAGCCATATAATAGCGACTGCTCATATAAAGTCACTCAAATTTCAGATTCACCTAGCATAATCAAATCTTTCATAGAATAATAGAAAATAAAAATTTACATATTTTGGTTCTCAATAAAATCAATCTATATGTAGATAACTCTATCGAAATTAAATTATAACTTGGAATTCAAGAAAATAAGAAATCATTTGCACGAGTTAGGAAACACATAATTGAGGTCTCTCACGTGTGTGCCTAATCATGCCCAATCATTATACTCCATATTATTGTCTTTTTCTACTCTTATCTTAATATATACAGTAGTACTTCCTCCGTTCATAAATAAGTGTCTACTTTGGAACAGTAATCATGTTCGTGAATAAGTGTTCACTTTGCCTTTTTGTACAATATTACTAAATTTACTTTACAGAAATTATTATCCTTTGCCATTTAGGACCCCAGCTCACATCAACTTTATTTCTACATTTTTATCATCCCACAACTTTATTCTTACTTTTTGGTCAATAGCACCTCTTTTTTGTCACTACCACTGTTTTTTTTGTCATTATCTCACTATCTATATATCCTAACTTTTACCCCACTAATTTTCACTTTATCAGCTTTCTTAATCTCTGTGCCCAGTACAAAGTGGACACTTATTCCTGAACGGAGGGATTACTATTTTTTTTTTTTTTTGGTTCCTTTTCTTTTCCTCTTATAAAGAAAACCGAAATATAAATTATATGTCCCCCATCCCATGATTACTTAACCCAAATAACAAAATGCATTATAGTTTTCCAGTCAATAATTCCATGTGTTATCTCTGATAAATATTTTTGTGATTAATTGGGTATACTGATACTATAAATGTTACAATTTGGTTATCTGCTTTGCACCCAAAATCTTGGCGCAAGATATGCCCGATGACGAGTTTTTGAAATTTTAAGAAAAAATGATTAGACGAGTTAAATTTGTAAAATGAGACGGAAAAAGCTCGAAATTTTACATCTTTAAGATTGTAAATCACACTAGTAAATCATGTGATTCAGGCTCTACTTGTAAAGTGTGGATGAAATTCAAATTTAGAACCTTTAATCACAATAATATAAGTATAGGATAGAGATAGAGATGATTATCTACGAATCATTAATGATAAATAAGATGGCAAAATCAACCAAATAATGCAGACCAACACAATAAATGCATTTGCCTCGGCTTTCATTCATAAGGGGCAAAAGGAGTAATTAATTACCCCCACCTATACACAGATATACCATCATATATCCCACCAACCATCTTTACTATCCCACTAAAATTCCCCCATATAACCAAAAAAAAAAAAACTCAAAAAAGAAAATGCCCATATTACATGAACATTAATCTAAAGCCACTTAAAGCGAAATCAAACATAAACATAATTAAAGAAAGAAATTCAAACTCTGAGCAAATAGATGCTGAGTTCGGGCCCTCCATTCCCATCTGGATTCATCATGTAGAACGCCTCCGAATCTTTGCTGCCCACAACTCTCTCAAACTTGGCCCTCATGTACATCATCTCCCCATCGGGCTCTGCCCCCAGGCCCGGCCCGGGAATCACCCCTGCCCCCATCGAGATCGGCCCGATAGCGTTAAGAACCTTCCACTCCTCCGGGCCGCAGTCCCTCCTCATCGCGTACCCGCACTTCTTCCCATTGCAGTAAGTCCTCCAAACGGGCTCCTCCAGCAGCTTCGTCCCCTTCTTCTCGGCCCGCTTCTCGCACTCCAGCGCGATCCTCACCAGCCCGGACGCCATTTCCTTCACGAGGACGCTCGTCGGCGTGGCCAACTCCACCATGAAGCCCGGCCCGAGCTTGAAATCCTCCTGGAACGCGAAGTGGACGTGGCCGCGGCGGTGGCCGAACAGAGTGCCCACCACTTTTGTACCGAGGCCCGAGGAGAAGCGGGTTCGGGCCCTGCCGAGAGCCAGAGCCGACCGCAGCTTGGCGACCGCCATGACCGAGAGCTTCTTCCGCGGCGGCTTGACGGGTGGGCCCGCGGAGCGCGAGCGCTGCAGGTGGAAGCCCAGCTCGTCGCGTTCGTGCTTGAGCTTTTCTGCTTCCTCGGATGATTGTGAGGCGTGGAGGTTCAAGATTTCTGCCATGTCGTCGTCTTCTTCCTCTTCAGCGCTCTTCTTCTTCCAGTTGAAGTACCTCCGGGAGAAGGAGAAGGAGTCGTTCGGGCTTCGGGCCGCGATTGTCTTCATCTCAGACTCAGACTGTGTTTGTGTTGTGTGAATGGCTACAAGTTAATTTATTGTTAGTTTGTGTGGAATTTGTTCTGACAAAATTAAGAAGGTGAACAGCCCCACCAAACTGATTAAGGAAAATGTATGACAGAGGAGAGTGAGGACAACGAAAGAACATAAACTGGCGCAGAGAGAGAGTGAGAGAGAGAGAAGTTGGTAATGAGGGGATTGTTGTGGATTGAGAGGGGACAAGGATTTATCTAAAATCGTTTTCTAAATAGATGCAGAGGTGGAAGTAGTAAAATTGACTGATTTAAGTAAAATAGAGTTTGGGAAACTGTTAAAGGATAGGTAGAGCCACACCAAAATTGTACCCACTTTTTAACCGGTCTCCGACTAATTATTCCAATCTTATTATCATTTAATTACAAATTATATATGCGAGGACAAATCATTTTGTTAACTTCAAAATTTTATTTGATTCAATATTTTACTCGAACTAACTACAACTAATTTAGCTAGTCAAAATCCATACAGTTTTAGATTCGTTAATTTCAGTGGTCTAGACGACTAGTATGTGAATTTGTGATTCAAAAGTATAAAATATTTGATTCCGGTGACATCTTCTCTGTGTCATAATTCAAAAAATGTAATCGTCAAGAATTAATTTCTGGTAGGGTTTTTCTATTTACAAAAAAAATGAGAATAATTAAATCGTAATTAATCAGAAAATTGTTGGTGGTGCTACAGTGTAAGCGCAGACAATAAGTAATAGTGGGAAGAGATGTAGTGAGATAAAACGACATAATTAGTAATGTGTGACCACATCAAATGAGTTGTTTGCCATCAGTAGCATCATCACCCTTGAACTTCAAATACGAATTGCATACACGATTGGCAATGGGGCAACTATTTTGTGAGCAAATAGTATCATAGAAACGCAGTTTGTTTAGTCCGCGCCTTGTTTCTAAGGTTATCTGCAGTCCTTGTAGATCACTAGGATCTTCAGCACCCATTTTTTTATTAAAGACAGTTTAGAGATACCTACTCATGCAATTCTTGTAGATCACTAAGGATCTTCAGCACCCATTTTTCTATTAAAGACAGTTTAGAGATACCTACTCATGCAATTCAACGGTCTTCAAGTTGTCTCTATTTTTAATATTAAACAATTCTCCATTTCCATTAAATTAATTCATTTTAAAAAAAATTAATATACACTAATTAATAATAATTCGAATTTTCCATTAATATTTGAAAATTAAAAAATTGCATGCCTTCACAATAAAAAAATACTAATTATTAATTAAAAATTAAAAATTACAGAAAACTAAAAGTTACGAAAAAATTACGCCCATCCCCGGCGTTCCTTCACCTCTTCCACCATCTTCATGTGAACATGGAGCTGCTCTGGCGTCACGAATCTCGTATCCCTGGAGACAACTTCTAAGTCAGTGGCATATTGTCGTGCCCGAGCAGATTCGAGCTTCGCTTGAGCTGATTCGCGCATTGCCGCCGCAACGTCATGCTTGGCCTCGGTGAATGCTCCCAGTCGGGAGGTGTATCGATCCAAAAGGGATTCGAGCTGGAACGACTCACCTGCCGGCTTCTTTCCTTTTGCCCTTGCCGCATCTTGACCCTCCGGTCGAGGAGGCTCGTTTTCTCCTTCTGTGGACTAGGCTTCCTCCGCTGACGGCTGGGACACAGAAGATGTGTAGTTGCCCTCCGCTGTAGTCTTCATCCTCTTCATGGAGGGCACGTCTCGGAAAGCATGAAGGAGGAACTTGGGATAGTCTTTCAGAATCTCCCAAGCTGTGAAATAGTGGAAAGAAGGGATGTCCGTTGACGTCTTGTAGATTTGTTGGGCATCACTGAGCACCATTTGGTCATCGGCGCCGCTTTGTCGGCGAGCGGTCGCTTTGCGGTTAGCGACAATCCAAACTTTAACCGCCGTCTAGATGCGGCCGAAGTAGCTCTTGACCTGCTTCTTGTTGAGGTGCAAGCCGAACCTCGCATTGAAACGATCTTGGACCGTTCCCCAGTATCTTTTGCCGGACCGGTAGCATCCGACAATGGAGTTGCACAGGTCTCTTCCACCCAAATCTGTGCCAAGTAGGTGGCTTATTCATAGGTGTAGTTGTGACGCTTGCAACCCTTGATTGCTTCGTCATCATCTTCATCGACAGCGGCGATGGAGGTGGCGATAGCTTTGCCCTTGCCTTTGCCCTTTTTTCCTTTGGCAGCGGGCTGTGACAGCGGCGACACCATAATTAGGCGATCATCGGTGTTTGTAGTCGGGCTATCAGTGTCGAGGGAGAAGGACGGGTAGGACTCGGCGGATGCCGGAGTGTTTAGGTTGATTGAATTAAGCCCCGCCCCCCGTGTAAGAAAATATGTCGTTGGACATGTCGGGAAACCACGCCGACAAGAAGGGGTTGTTGGGATTGTTGGGATCCATATTTTTTTCTTAGATGGAAGAGTTGTAGAAGTTGGAGAAATGAAAGAGATGAAAAATATGACAGAGATGAAGGAATGAGGTGTGAAAAATGGGGGAGAAAAACTTGTATTTATAGGCAAAATTATGGAATAAAGAAAAAAAAATCGAATCTACCCGTTGTAATGTTAGGAATTGGGTACTTGCTCGTGTAGATTTCAATGAACAATACATTTTTTATTGATGAACTTTGAACGGAAACAGAACTTGTAAGAATTACGATGGAAACTGAAGAACAGAGATTAGGAAAACCAGATCGTCCGAAGTTAGACTTCTGCCCGCAAGACGAGAATACGCCCCGGTAGTGCTCACGGTAAGGCGGCTTGTCCCCAAAGGTTAAAACGATCTGAACGTCTCGGCTGTAGTAGCACCACAAACAGAACCGAGCTCCGACGAACTGAACTGGAACGAAGACTGAACTGGAACGAAGACTGAACTGGAAATGAATGATATGCTATGAAAGGAGAGAATGCAGATTGCTTTCGTTGAGTGTGGAATGCAAATGAAGATGCCTCCCTTATATAGCAGCTCAAGACATGTGGGGGGCTCGTCTCATTAACGCAGCCATTCATGACCGGCGGTTTCTGGACGTGAAGAGGTGGCCGGATGTGAATAGCCTTGGCTGTTACAGAGATGTGAACAGCCTTGGCTGTTACAGATGCCAAAGGTCTTGGACCGATGGGCTTCACACGGATGGGCTGCTGGATTGGGCTCAACAATTAATCGAATTGGGCTAGTGGAGTTGGTCCAAAAAGATAAGGCCCAAACACCAGCCCAAAGCACCAATTGCCAAGATCCAAGTCCAAGTCCAAGTCCCAAGCCCGGCCCGAGCCCGCCCGTCCGGACGGACGGCGGCGGCGGCGTCGTCGTCGTTGGTGGCGACGGCGCGCGCATGTGTGTGTGCGCGCGCGCGTAGGCACCCATACACATCCATACACACCAACCCAACAAGTTATTAAGCCCATACAGACATAGCCTTAAATACTAGTCAAATCATCCGCATATAACCGATGTGGGACAACTAACATTTATTATAATTAATAACATGTTAATTACTACTTCAACATCCAACCTTTAGTATACAATATCTCACTCACCTGAAAATCGGTTTAGAGATATTAAATATACCACGTTCATCTACTCATGGCGTAGATTAACATCCAATAAATATTTTAATTAAATAATAAATATCTAATCAACAATATTTATCCTCAATAATGGTTAAAATTTAAACCATTTCCAATAATCCCCCACATGAGTGAGAATGCCAATGCAAAATGAATGCAAATGCAAAGTTCAGTCCTCAAGAGACAATACTGCATTTGGCTAGGTGGCTTGTGACCTTGAACCTATCCATAGTCAACATTATCGAGTATACCGGCGGCATAGTGGTTATGAAAACCTTGAACTAGTCTTCCATGGTGTATACCGAGACAATAATATGGACACAATATTATCTCAATTCAGTTCGTTCTAATGTTTTGTGTCCTTTTTGGCCTTGGACACCCCTTTGGATTCATAAGCGTATCAATTGAAGTGGCCCTCACTTCACACTTATATAGGTGATTCTTATTCCCAAGTATCCTACTATACTTGACCTCTCCGAGGTATCCAAGAATCATTAAAAGTCATAAGACTTAACCTCACCACTTGTAGGTAAACAAACACTCAATGTTCTCAAAGAATAGGTATGTTCGAGTGTTTAACACACGGATTCTTATAACTTCGTTGTCCCATTGAACTAAGCTCTTGGGATCCTTCAATCTGCAAGGTTGGGTATCCGCTATAATCATCCTTAAGATGTGGATTTAACACCCATTCCCTCTAATAGTTTATACATTTGATCTCGATTAATGCTCTTAGTTAGCGGATCCGTTAGATTATCTATTGACCTTACATAGTCAATTGAGATAACCCCACTCAAGATCAAATGTCTTACGGTATTATGTCGTCGACGAATATGTCGAGACTTACCGTTATAAAACATATTCTGTGCTCGTCCAATAGCAGATTGGCTATCACAGTGTATCAACACAGACGACACGGGCCTCGTCCAATATGAAATATCCTCGAGGAAATTTTTAAGTCATTCGGCTTCTTCACCAGCTTTATCTAAAGCTATGAATTCAGATTCCATGGTAGACCTGGCAATACAAGTCTATTTCTTAGACTTCCAAGATACTGCACTACCTCCAATAGTGAACACGTATCCACTCGTAGAAAATGAGTCTTTGGAGTCAGATATCCAATTAGCATCACTATACCCTTCAAGTACAGCAGGCTCTCTTGAATAGTGAATCTCAAAGTTCTGAGTATATTTCAAATAACCCAGTACGCGCTCTAGGGCTCTCCAATGTTCTTTACTTGGATTAGCAGTATAACTACTCAACTTGTGAACCGAGCATGCTATATCAGGTCGGGTACAGTTTGACAAATACATCAAACTCCCAATGATCTTAGCATATTCATCTTGACCCACAGGTTCCCCCTTGTGCTCACTTAGATGAACATTCAGTTCCCAAGGAGTCTTAGCAATAGGTTTCTCATAAGCGTTGAATCTCCTCAACACTTTCTCAACATAGTGAGATTGCGACAATGCAATTCCATTGGGCGTTCTTAGAATCTTAATTCCTAGAATAACGTCAGCTAAACCCATATCTTTCATGCTAAAATTCATACTTAGCATCCTCTTAGTTTCACCAATCACACGAGAGTTACTACCCATGATTAACATGTCATCTACATAAAGACAAACGATAACATAATCGTCACCCGTTTTCTAAATATAGACACATTTGTCACTCTCGTTGATCTTGAAACCATTTGACAACATCACTTCGTCAAACTTCAAGTGCCAACGCAAAGACGCTTGTTTCAATCCATATAAAGACCGTTGTAGTTTGCATACCATGTGCTCTTTTCCAGGTACAACAAACCCTTCCGGTTGCTTCATATAGATTTCATCATCTAACTCCCTAGACAAGAATGCAGTCTTAACATCCATTTGATGAATCTCAAGATTGCGCAAAGCAGCAATAGCGAGAAGCACCCTAATAGAAGTAAGTCTCTTCACGGGCGAATAGGTATTAAAGAAATCATAACCGGCTTTTTGTCTAAAGCCTTGAACTATAAGTCTGGCCTTATATTTATCAATAGTACCGTCAGACTTATACTTGTTCTTTAGGATCCACTTGCATCCTAATGCCTTACAGCCTGGTGGTAGTTCAACTAACACCCAAATGTGATTAAGCATAATAGACTCAATCTCGATGTCTATAGCTTCTTTCCACAAAGCCGCATCCGAACCAGATAAGGCTTCTTTTACGGATACCGGTTCACTGTTTAGCATTAAAATGACGTAGTCCGGTCCATAAATTTTTGCTTTCCGTACTCTAGTACCACGTCTAGGCTCATTCACAGGCATAGACCTAAGTCACTTTCTATTCGGCGGTCCATAGAACACCGGATTAGAACTCGATGCAACATTTTCATCTATGGGTTCAGAACTCATAGACTCATCTACAAGTTTAGAACTCGTAGCTTCATCCTCAACTCTCTTACTAGAGTTAGGATCAACCTTATCCTTATTAGGATAGATGTTCTCAAAGAATACAACATTCCTTGATTCCATCGTCGTACCCACATGAATGTCGGGTATATCGGATTTGTGTACAACAAACGATACGCGCTGCTGTTAAGTGCATAACCAATAAAGATACAATCTACCGTTTTAGGTCCAATTGTAACTTGTTTTGGTAAATGCACTTCAACCTTAGCTAAACACCCCTACACTTTGAGGTATTTATACGAAGGTTTCCTCCCTTTCCAAAGTTCATAAGGAGTCACGTCCTTCCCTTTGAGTGGAATCTTGTTCAAGATATAGTTAGCTGTCAAAACAGCTTCTCCCCACATGTTCTGGGGTAATCCTGAACTAATCAACAAGGCGTTCATCATCTCTTTAAGAGTACGATTCTTACATTCAGCAACGCCATTTGATTGTGGTGAATAAGGAGCAGTCGTTTGATAGATTATACCACTTTCGTTGCATAATTCAGCAAACGGAGCAACATACTCTCCACCTCTATCACTTCGAACCATTTTGATTCGGCAACCAAGTTGATTTTCGGCTTCATTCTTGAAGTTTCTAAAAGCTTCAATAGCCTCATCTTTACTTCTTAACAAGTAAAGGTAACAATACCTTGTGCAATCGTCAATAAAGGTAATAAAATACCTTTTACCACCTCTAGTTTGCACAAACTTTAAGTCACACACATCGGTGTGAACAAGTTCTAGAGGTTTAATGCTTCGTTCAACCGACTTAAACGGTAACTTAGCCATTTTTGCTTCAACACAAACTTCACACTTGTCTTGTGTCTTAGATAAATCAATTTTTAACATGTCCATGTTCGCAAGTCTTTTTATAGCATTTAGATTTACGTGACCAAGTCTACAATGCCATAAATCACAACACTCAAACAAGTAAGAAGAAGTAGTAACTTTATTATCATTAGCAACTGCCTTAGAAGGCTTACAAGTACGAACGCTCAACTTGAACATATCATCAACAATGTGACCTTTTCCAAGAGTCTTATCAAACTTACGTATGATTATAAAATCACTACGAAGATCTATATCAAACTTAGCCCTAACCTAACATCAAAATTCACCATAAATACAGCTAACTACCATCATTTCTCCTCAGCTAACACCATAAATCAGAGAACAAAAACAGTAGGAATGGCAGGGAGCATTAAGAAGCCTCATTTAAGTAATGAGGAAAAAAACAGAGTTGCCCAGTGGATCTTACAACACAGCAAAGGCAACAAACTTGAGCATGGAGCAAAGAAGATGGCAGCTGAAATCTTCCACATCACTGTAAGGACCATATCGCATATGGAAGGCAGCAGTTACTCAGCAAGCTCTTGGTAAGCCCGTTTATATTGTGAATCTGAAAAAGGGGTTAGTCAACAAGAAAAAAAAGAGAACTTGATGTGGAGAAAGTTAAGAAATTATCAGTCTTAGAAAGGAGCTCACTTAGGAAGCTGGCAGAAATCTTAGGTGTTAGTAAATTCTTGTTACACAAGTGGATCAAAGAGAAGAAACTGAGGAAATACACAAATGCAATCAAGCCCTTTCTCAGCCCTCAGAACATGATAAATAGACTCACTTGGAGCCTTAGTCAACTCAGTCCAATCAAACTTACGTATGATTATAAAATCACTACGAAGATCTATATCAAACTTAGCCCTAACTAGTTTGACGCCTGACACCAAATTCTTGCGGATTGCCGGAGCATGCAGCACATCCTTCAAAGTTATCTCCACACCGGAAGTGAGTTGGAGTACAACAGTCCCAACTCCAAGAACAGGTGAGGTACGGTCACTCGCCTCGGTGACAAAGCGGTCTAGAACTTCCTTGTAGGTATAGAACAAGTCCCGGTTCATGCAGATATGAACAGTTGCACCTGTGTCAAGATACCAAGTAACAGGATTAGGGTCCGAGACATGGTTTACCTCGGTGATCATGGCAACAAGGTCGTCTTTGTCCCAAGTGTAGCCTCCATTGGAGCCTTGGTCTTCATGTCTTGATCACGGACTTGAGCTTCGGTTTGAAGCTTAGCCACCAACGTCTCAAGGGTCATCTCCTTTCGCTTGTGCTTAAGGTATCCCTTGAATTCCTTCCAACTTGGCGGCAACTTGTCAACCAAGAGCGCCACAGTATATGCCTCGGGCAGAGGCATCCCCTCGGAATGAACATTGTGTATAAGAGTTTGGAACTCTTGTACTTGGGGCATCATAGGACGACTGTCCACCATTTGGAATTCGGTGAGCCTCGTCACTACGAACTTCTTCGTACTAGCAGGATTAACACGGTACTTCAACTCAAGAGCATCCCAAATTTCTTTGGCGGTCTCCTTGATGCTGAACACATTAAACAGGCCATCATCAAGCCCGTTCAACAACATATTCCGACACAGATAGTCAGAATGCACCCAAGTATGGTATTCAATACGAACTTGCACATTTGCCTCGTCCTCGGCTGGGACATGAGGTCTTTCTTCACGCAGGAAGCTGGCAAGCCCCATTGTGGTGATGTAGAACATCATCTTTTGGGACCATCTTTTGAAGTCAGTTCCCGAAAAACTGGGAGGTTTCTCGGCAATAGGCATGAGCCGAGCAGCAGGTTGAACAGGAGCTATGGTTGAGCTCGAGGAGCCAATGGTTCCAGAAGTGGTGGAAGAAAGAGTGGAAATGCCGGTGCTCGAATTGGTAGACATTTTTTTCAGCAGAGTTTCAGGTTGAACTTCAGTTTTGAGAAAGCAACCGAACAAGTAACTTTCATATTCTCATCTTGCGATTGTTAAGAATCGGGTACTTGCTCGTGTAGACTTCAATGAACAATACTTTTTTATTGATGAACTTTGAACGGAAACAGAACTTATAAGAATTACAATGGAAACTGAAGAACAGAGATTAGGAAAACCAAATCGTCCGAAGTTAGACTTCTGCTCGCAAGACGAGAATACGCTCCGGTAGTGCTCACGGTAAGGCGGCTCATCCCCAAAGGTTAAAACGATCTGAACGTCTCGGCTGTAGTAGCACCACAAACAGAACCGAGCTCCGGCGAACTGAACTGGAAGTGAATGATATGCTATGAAAGGAGAGAATGCAGATTACTTTCGTTGAGTGTGGAATGCAAATGAAGATGCCTCCCTTATATAGCAGCTCAAGACATGTGGAGGGGCTCGTCTCATTAACGCAGCCATTCATGAGCGGCGGTTTCTGGACGTGAAGAGGTGGCCGGATGTGAACAGCCTTGGCTGTTACAGATGCCAAAGGTCTTGGGCCGATGGGCTTCACACGGATGGGCTGCTGGATTGGGCTCAACAATTAATCGAATTGGGCTAGTGGAGTTGGTCCAAGAAGATAAGGCCCAAAGCACCAATTGCCAAGATCCAAGATCCAAGTCTAAGTCCCAGTCCCAGTCCCAGTCCCAGTCCCAGTTCCAGGCCCGGCCTGAGCCCGAGCCCGCCCTTCCGGACGGCGGCGGCGCGCGCGTGTGTGCGCGCGCGTAGGCACCCATACACATCCATACACACCAACCCAACAAGTTATTAAGCCCATACAGACATAGCCTTAAATACTAGTCAAATCATCCACATATAACCGATGTGGGACAACTAACATTTATTATAATTAATAACATGTTAATTACTACTTCAACATCCAACCTTTAGCATACAATATCTCACTCACCTGAAATCGGTTTAGAGATATTAAATATACCACGTTCATCTACTCACGGCGTAGATTAACATCCAATAAATATTTTAATTAAATAATAAATATTTAATCAACAATATTTATCCTCAATAATGGTTAAAATTTAAACCATTTCCAACATGTAATCCAACCGTTAGGCGCGTGCATTGCACGCGCCATTCAATTTTTATTTTTTGCCCCCGCTCGTGCGCGCCATGCACTGCTCGAGCTGGTCTCGAGGCGCAAGACACTGCAGTGGCGGTCTCCATCGACGTCGGTCTCAAGACCCCTTGGAGACCAACGCATTGAGACCCGTTGCTGGTAGCCTAACCCTATCAAATTATTAATATAGTGAGCGAATTATTACACAGAAGCTTCATCATCAAATCGAATTATAAATAAATATTGTCATCTCAAATTTGATATATAGAAAACACAATCCTTACAACAATTTTTATCTCGTCTGCCCCAAAATATAGCGCCAAGAGATTATTTACCCCCTTCATTAAATAAAAATCTTTTTTGTCGAATTCAAATCATCATAAATCGATAATACTTCAAGTATTCAAGAAAAATATACTCCCTCCGTCCAAATGTAAGTGTCCTACTTATCCATTTAGCTTGTCAAAATGTAAGTGTATTACTTTACTTTTTGGACAAAAAATACCTTCCCCCTTTCCTATAATTACTATCCTTTGTCATTTTGGACCCATAATTTATTTTTAACACACTCTAATTAACTCCTTAATTTTCTACTAATTAAACCCACTAACTAATTACCCTATCAAGCCCAATCCAATTAAACCCGACCAAAATCCAAAAATAAACCCAATTCCCCCAAATCCACAACAAACCCTAAATCTCTCTCATTTACTTCTGTCTCTCTCATCTCTCTCGTTTTCTTCGCCTCTCCCTTTTATGGAACCCTAAATCTCATCTCTCTCGTTCTCTTCGTCTCTCCCTTCCGTGGAACCCTAAATCTCATCTCTCTCGTCTTTCTGTGGAACCAAAAAATAAACCCAATTCCCCCAAATCCACAACAAACTCTGCTCTCGATCTCTTATCGGAGATGTCTCCTGCTCCTGCTCCGATTACGCCGTCTCGTACTCCAATTTTGCCGCTGCATGCTCCGATTGTGGCGATTTCGCCGCCTCCTGCTCCGATTGCATCGGATCCAACGACTCACGCGACACCATTCTTTCTGAATGAGTAGAAGTTGGTGACGAAGTCGGAGTATGATTGGGGCGGGCCAACGGTGGCCTCTTCCCTGATGAGCAAGAGAGTGCATTATTGAGGAGCAACGGTGGCCTCTCTCCATTTCTGAATCGGAGTCTATCTCTCTGAATTACTTCCACCATGACCCTCTCTCTAATTTCAGAGCTGTTATGGTGGTGCCAGAGAGTCCAGAGATGGGATTCGATGACTTTGATGACATAAGTCTGAGCTATGACGATTGGAAGGCCAAATACATGGCTAGGGGTTTGCTGCTGATGAATCCTAACCCTAAACACTAGGTGATTGTGTTCTTATTTCTCTTATTTCTGATTAAGAACTGATTATGATACTACACTTGATGTTTGCTGAGTATGTGGCTCTCTGTAGGTGGGCTGGTGATGCCTCATTTGTGTTTATTGTGATTTCTGATTCAGAATTATTTCTGGTTAAGAACTGATTATGATACTACACTTGATGTTTGGTGCTTGTGGCTCTCTGTGGGTGGGCTAGTGATGCCTCATTTCAGTTTATTATGATTTCTGATATTGATTTATGGTGATAATGAACTAATTATGTCAGTACACTTGATGTTTTCTACTTGTGGTTCTCTGTGGATGGACTGGTGAGGCCTCATTTCAGTTTATTGTGATTTCTGCACTTGATTTATGGTGATAATGAACTGATGCATGCTACAATTGTTGCATTTGCATGAGTCTGAGGATTAATGTATGTTGTTAGAGCAACCAGTAGGCCTCTATTTGAACCTACTTAGGAAGGCTAAACAACATTCACTGTCAATAATGTAATTGTTCTTTCATTTCAAAAAAGCTGAGATAAAACAAAAGATGTTTACATTCCAAACACCAAAACATGTGTGTCTTGTTAGTCCCTGTAAACACTAGCCAAAAAGCTGTCCCTCCACTACTCTAATCTCCTAAAACCACCAGCTAGAATCCCTGCACTATGTTATCCATTGAAAACTGCTGCAGCCCCTCCACTAGATTGTCCACATTGAATCCTGAGCTTGCTTTTACTTCTTGCTATTTGAGATAATCTAGGCTCTCATTCACTAGCTGCTCTTCTACTTGAAGACATTCTGGTAGTATTCCAAGCCTTATAAGTCTTTCTTTGTTCATGTGTGGGATTCTGTAGTTGTTGTTCCCTTTCTTCATCATGATTTCCTGGTGGCAGCCTTGTAGAGTTAGGAATACATTGTTTAGTTTCCATGCTGAAAACTCATCAAATGCCTCTATGACATTCTTGCACATATCATCCATATTCTGAGCCTACTTCTTGTCCTTCAATGACTGAATTGCTCTAAAGAATCCTAAATCACAAACATTAGTGTCTGGTGACTGAGCTGGTTGGTTCACTAACTGTATGTTAAATCCATCACTTGTTGTAGCCTCTATGAATTCTGGATCATCAGTCTTCATATGTGGTTTGGCATTGTCCTGTTGTATCCATATATCCTTGCTTAGGAACTCAAGCCACTTTGCCTTTATAGTTGGAATCAGCTGCATGATACAATGGGTTAATTCACAACAACTAAATGATGAATATGTGCAATTTTTGATGGATTAAGTGTATGTGAAATTTACCCAGTTGATGAAGCATGCTTTGGTGACTTCTTGTGTGATGGATTGAATTGCTTTTGTTTGCATGGTACCCTTCTGCTTATTCTTTAAGTTTCTTAAGGCAGGTTCAGTGCATATGAATGGATAAATGCCAAATTTTCCATCAAATAGCACTGTTCCATTGTTGTCAATTATTGGCCTTGACACAACACATAAAAACATGATCTTCTCTATGAATCTTTTGGATTGTGCAGTCCTATGTGGTTCTATTTCATCTGGAAACAGATAGTACCTCCCTCACTTTGGATAAGTAAAACCTTTTCTCATCAACATGAATTGTGTTGTACATTTTCTCAAATGAAATTTTCTCATCCACAATGATTGGACTGAGTTGACTAAGGCTCCAAGTGAGTCTATTTATCATGTTCTGAGGGCTGAGAAAGGGCTTGATTGCATTTGTGTATTTCCTCAGTTTCTTCTCTTTGATCCACTTGTGTAACAAGAATTTACTAACACCTAAGATTTCTGCCAGCTTCCTAAGTGAGCTCCTTTCTAAGACTGATAATTTCTTAACTTTCTCCACATCAAGTTCTTTTTTTTTTCTTGTTGACTAACCCCTTTTTCAGATTCACAATATAAACGGGCTTACCAAGAGCTTGCTGAGTAAGTGCTGCCTTCCATATGCGATATATGGTCCTTACAGTGATGTGGAAGATTTCAGCTGCCATCTTCTTTGCTCCATGCTCAAGTTTGTTGCCTTTGCTGTGTTGTAAGATCCACTGAGCAACTCTGTTTTTTTCCTCATTACTTAAATGAGGCTTCTTAATGCTCCCTGCCATTCCTACTGTTTTTGTTCTCTGATTTATGGTGTTAGCTGAGGAGAAATGAGGGTAGTTAGCTGTATTTATGGTGAATTTTGATGTTAGGTTTCATTTGAAATTCCCTCCATAGATTTTGATCAAATCAGCTGTATTTTATGCTTATTTAGTGTGCCAAAAGGTAACTTTTCAAAGATTTGGCTCCAAAGTGTAACTCTTTTGCCTCCAATATAATTCCAATTCCCAATGTTTATTCATTCATTTTCTTTGTTCAATTTCCTGTTTACAGTTGCTGGAATTAATATTGCTTTTGTTCATTATCATTATCTTTCGATGCAAGTAAAATGAATTCGAAAAAAAGGCAAACGAATTAAAAACAAAAACAAAGGCAACTCTCTGTACAGTGAAGTCGAAAAAAAAAACCAAGGCATAAGTCGAAAAAAAAACAAGGCAGAAGTCGAAACGCAAAATCAAGGCATAAGTTGAAACGTAAAATCAAGGCATAAGCAGTAAAATCAAGTCGAAAAAAAAAACAAAGGCAACACGTCGATAAAATTAGAAGTCGATAAAAAAAAAAAGAGTTCAAGTGTAACAAAAAATAAAATAAAAAAATCCAACAAAAAGTCAACAAAGATTAGCTTCACTAATTATTGTATTACTACTACCTCTACTCCTTAACTTTTACACCACTCAAAATAACTTTTTCAGTTTTCTTAATCTTCATGCCTAAATCAAATGGGACACATACATTTGGACGGAGGGGTATATCATATTGTTGCATAATTAAATTTCAAGAGTTCTATTAATGGGTACCGCGTGATGTAAACGTTCACTAATACTACATGTTAGCTTATCTGAATTTCGTCCGTGTCAAGATTCATCAATGGCTTTTGAATTTAATAATGTAAGATTATGTGATGGCTTCTGTTTATAATTAGGCACTCATCATCACTATTTAGTCTTCCTATCTCCTCTAATAAATTACGTCTCATTTTCAAATTAATCTTGTCCGCAAATAAGTACAGTATTTTATTTGAAAACTCTAAAATCAAATAGTTCTAATTTTTCATTTTACTATTATTATCAATATAAGTTGTTTCCCTTTTAAATTTTTTATACAATAATACTTCTTTAGTATGTAAGTTTTGATGATTTGAATACTTATTAGGATAATAATTTCTATATTCAATTCTCTAATATCTTGTTTTTAATACTCTCTCGTTTCATTGAACTTGTCCTCTTATTCTTCGGTACTTATATTAAAGAGAAGGATAAAAAAATAAAAAATAGATATATCTATCACTTTTGAAAATTTAATTATTTACATTTTAAAATGAGATAATCCATTAAGAAAAAATGGAATATGTTCAATGTGATTGGGAAGTACAGTACAATTTTTGGGTGCTAAATTTTTTTATTTATTCAAAGTAGTGGGCAATTGTTATACTTTTTCCGTCCCGTTCATTTTGTATCATTTATTTTCGATATGAATAAGAAAATATGTATTAAGAGTAAAGTTGATGTTTAATGTAGTAAATAAGATACTATAATTTTTTTAAGTAAATAAAGTAATATAAACTATTTTTAATGTGATATAAATGATTTTAAAGTGAATAAAATAATAAATTAGTATCTTAACTTCTCCAATTTGATTAAAGATGCCAATAAATGTCAAAATTTTGTGCCCGAGCGAAGCAATGATGACAGTTTTACATCGAGCCAATAAACCTTAATCCCCAAAAAGAATGCGCTGTAAAGCGCCGCACAATCATTACACGGTTTTAATATTTCTTCAACCATAGTAGGTCACAATTAGCAATAGATATACTACTATTGTATGTAGTAGTATTTAACTTTTTTTAAATTAAAAATACTAAGTCTACAAAGAGCCAATATTTGTGCTGCCGGCCCCTCCATATGCACCACATGCGTGTGAAAATATAGTGCATGAATGTCAAATGTCATTGAATTTCAGTACCTAAGTCATTTTCTATAGTAATATATAGTAGTACTTATTTTCTTTTTAATCAAGGGTTCAGAATTCTATGGATCAACTAATCATGATCTGCACCCAGCTACCAGACCTAAAACAAAACTAGTAGTAATTTTTAATTAATTATCTTCTTTTTTTCGCCCCAAAGAATAATTAGGGTATGATTTTCGGAATCTAGATCTTAAGCAATCATTAGTGCTCGGTTTTGCTCAGGTTTAGAATTAAGTTACAATGTTAAATTTGATTAAATAGCTCGCGTTAATGAGACTATGAGAGATTACAAGGGGAAAGTCATAATTATTTAGTGAGCTGATTATTAAAATCAATCTGAAAACATTTCAAATTTAAAAAATGAGATCGCTGACTTTCAGAATTGCCACAAATGATCTCAATTGTTTTTCTTTAAGATATTTGCATCCATATCCAAAACCTTCGGGGATAAAAGATGGTGATTAGAAATTAGAAGTAAAGCATTTGATATATAGCAAGATTTTCTTATTCTTTACCGTGGCTTCTACCAATTGTTTTATACTATTATCCATGTTTTATGAGAATAAAGAAATGAAATCTAAAATTTAAGTACATTGTGAAGAAACATATATCGATTAATTAGAATACTAGAGGAATTATGCAAAATATTCACAAATCCGATATAACATTTACATGATTGATGATTCCATTATATCATATCTGATCATGTGGTTGTTGACAAGTTGCTGTGTAGCCTGTGTTTATATCATTAATAATTATATGTATTTTTTTCCCGCTTATTATCGCATGAAATGGACATGTAACTAACTCGTGTGCAAATAATTAATTATAAGAAAGTGTATTAGGATAAATTGTCTGATTTGAAAATAATACCCGTTATATGGGACCGAAAAAATAAATAAATTAATATATATATATATATATATATATATTGAAAAAAGACGAGCCATTCATTCCAAAGTATGTTAAGTTAAACGACATTATAGCAAGTTTATGAGCTAACATTCTTCACCACATAGTGCCTTCCGGTCTGAAGAATCATTCTGCAACTTTGCACTGTAGCACTCAACTCAAGGATTATCTCTGATATGGGATCATTTATACACGGCCTGAAATAAGAAGCCCAAATCCAAAAAGGTCAAAGATGAAACCCAACAAGGCCACTTGAGAGCTGAACTCGTGAGAGAAAAGAGAGCTAAAGAATTCAGCCCTCAACTTCTAAGAGCTAACATGCTTGGCAAAGCTGACGTGCTACGCTTAGCTGAGGTGCTAGGCAGAGCTGACGTGCTGGCAGAGCTAATCTCTTAGCCTGAGCAGAGCTCGACCCCAAAAGTTAGTATTGTAAGACCTTTCTCAGTTGAAGAGATAAAAATACCCCGCACTATGGTAAGCTTATAAATACCCCCTTTTCCCTAATCTGAGAGATCTTTTTCTTTTTTTCACTACCGTTTTTCTTCTTCTCTATATTTTCTCCTTATCCAAAATCTGACTTAAGCGTCGGAGGGTCCTCACCGGATTCAACCCTCGGTATTGGATTTCCTTTTTGTTTTGCAGGAGAATTCATTTAGGAATTTGGCAAAGAGCATTTGGAGGAGGAATTCGGCTTTCTCCACCAACGAATCATTTCTCGAATTCGTTATTTCTTTTGTAAATTTCCCTTTGTTGGTAGAGCTTTATCCCGACTTTATCAACTGGCGTCGTCTGTAGGAAACCGAGCTACCAGATCTGTAAAAATATCTATGAAGGTTGATGGTGAGAATCAATTATCTCTCTCGAAATCATTTCTAATTTCAAGCATAATCCCTTTGATTTGAGCTCGATTTCTAATCGGTAGAGGAATCTTTGTTTACCTACTGCTCACGCCAGAATCCCAATCTCATCTCTCTCTCTCTAAATCTCTTTTTTCGCCTGAAATGATTTCCTCTCCTTTCGCTGAAACTAAAATCTTAGAAATCCTTTTCTCATTAAGGATTTGAAGAAATAAACCCCAAAATCAGTTATAAAATCCCTAAATTCTTACCTCTCTTTACTTCCGACAACTACTTCTACTGACGTCTGATGCTGTAGGTGGCAGCTTCTGTGTCCATGTCAATGTTTCGCCAGAAATAACCTCGGTTTCGGTGCAAAAAGTTGAGAAGGTTTCTAATCTGAGGAAGTACGACCTGCGTAGACCTTGAGAAGCACAAATCGAGAAGAAAAAACTGTTGATCCGGTTGAGAGAGTTCATTGTGAGTGAGATACACATCAAGGTGAAGGGCTCGTACAGGCTGCCATAATCTTGTCTCTCTGAACCTGCCGCTGCTTTTGGTTTGATTTTTCTTATTTTCCCTTTTATTATATGCTTCTTTGATTATTTGACGGATGTATTGATTCGGTGACTTAGTTAATCATTGAATACTGCATGTATTGGGTTTAATGATATTTGTTATGGTACAAATGAATTGTCTGATTTGGTTTGGATTGCGAGTCTTTTCTCGTGATAATTCTTCATATGAATAAATTGAGCTCAAGCTAAATTGTGCACGCCAACTGTTTGTGAGGAAGTCATATGGAAAATTTAGATACAGATTCTGGGCATGTGTTTGTCTCTTTGTTTTGTTGTGGGATGTGGGGTTGTTCTATGATTAATAGCTTAATATTCATTGCCGCCTTGATGATGAAACATTAGTTTTTCATGAACCTCTTACCTCTACACCATAATTCTTGCTGGATCTGGGTCACCTAAGCTTTTTCTTGTTTTCTTTTGTTGTGGAATGATCTTCCTCAGGTTGCCCGAGTATGAATTTATATAGCCTTCAATGGCTTAAATATTCATATGAGCAATTTGTACAGAATATGTGAGCTATGATCTGTGAACTGGAGTCACTTATTTATTACTCAATAGATTGTTAATTACCTGCATGACTAATTGATAGTAACCCTGCCTGTATGGAATCTCGTTCTTTACTACTCTCTCCGTCCCGCCGAATACGGCCTAGTTCATATGGACACGGAGACTAAGAAAAAAGGTATTGGGTATAAAGAAAGTGTTTAGTGTAGTGTAAATACAATATTTTACAATGCTAATAAAGTTATAGATGGGATGGTGGACCATGTATATAAACTAATTATTTCCTTTAAATGAAACAGGCCAAGTATAGTGGGACGTCCCAAAATGGAAAACAGACCGTATTCGGTGGGATGGAGGCACTAATTGTTATCCTTGAGAATTTTGAAGTATAGAACAGTCTCTTCTGAAGGGAAAAGAAATGAAGATGAATGGAAAATGCGAGACGATATATCAGAGAAGCAGAACGCGTGTGGAAAGATGCCGGCAAAGGAAAAATGGTGCCACAAATACCATAGAATCGAGAATAGTAAACCATGGAGCTTTGGTGATTCAGGTACTCTATACATATGAAATTTATTATTACATGACCCTGTCGTGTTTGAGGAAGTTGCATCTAATTGTTTTAATAATTTCTGTATCCCTCTATTATTATTACATGACCCTGTCGTGTTTGAGGAAGTTGCATCTAATTGTTTTAATAATTTTTGTATCCCTCTATCTCACGTTGGCGGAAACATGGAGTTAATAATATACTTGAATGGATTTTGTAGATGAAACTGAAAAACTTAGTGAACCAATTGAGTCATAAAAAACATGTTTGGTGTAATTGTAATGTCTTTTCCTTTCCATTTGATCTGTTGTTGCTAATGATCAATTATGAAAGAACCTGACTATGCCACTGCACTCTTTTACACTTTCCGAATCATGAATCGCATATATAAAGTATTGTTGAAAATTTGAAATTTGAATTAGTTTTTTGCACTCCCAAATTTAAAATTGATGATAGCTGAATTATGGTTCTAAATTTTACATTGTCATCTGCTGGTGGTGGAACTTCAAGATGTGTATGATTGTGTGGAATTTATATATGCATAGCTCATAATTGAGTGAGTCTTGCCAATAGGTAAAGAGTATTTCAATAATTAAGTTATGATTGTTGTCATCAACATAAATCCATTTCTAGACTACAAGGATGGTTTGCAGATCCGTGCTGAAAATTTAAGAAACACATCTAGAGTTACAAATCTAATTAATTTAAGTTTCTGAATAAAATTTTATAAGAGTAAGCCGCACATCTATAATCCGCGCATCTCTGCAATAGAGATAATCAAATGAGCCTAAAGTGCTGAGAGGAAGTCGTGCATCTATAAGCCGCGCATCTCTGCAATAGAAATAATCAAATAAGCCTAAAGCGCTGCGAACAAGCCACACATCTCTGCCACGCTAAAGCGCAAAGAATCTAGACCAAAGCTCACCCTTGAAGCTCAACGTTTCTAAAACAGGTTTGAACTCAGCAACAACTTCGACGACTCAATTTATAGGTAATCAACTAGAACTCATAACTTTGAATTGGAATTTGAAATGTTTACCTGGCATAACTATAAATTGATCCTTAAATCAGTTCAAAAATTCAAATATGGAAATCATAGATAGATCAAAATCGAGGCGGAGTTGAAATTAGAACTCCGGTTAGCAGAACTTAAATGAGTAGCTAGCATCAAAGGCAGAGCTCAAAGTTTAAGCCCTATAGTTAGAGATTCAAAGCTCAAAATGAAAAAGACATTCACAGATTTGAAGCTGAACTGGGAAAGAAGAAATATATTGTCCTTATAAATCTATAAAATACTAAATGAATGTTCAAAGAGGAAAATGCTCACTCAACAATATAAAACGTGAAGAAAAGAACAAGAATGAAAAGAACTCTGCTCGTTATTCTGCTCTATTATGAATTGAACAGAAACTAGCCCATGAAGGGCTGCCTATTTGAGAAAAGGTTTGAGGTTATAACTATGTCTAAAGAATTGGATGACAAGGATTTGAAGTCAGACATCAGTCAAAACTCAAAATATTTAGATCTTGGGAGTCAGTGCTCGGTATTTACTCAATATGCAGAGCTGAAAAATCAAAGTTGGAAACCTAAAACTTGAAATCATAGCTCAAAATTTAACTTGAGAATCAGATGTGAAAATTGTTTAAGTAGAATAGAGTATTCTTTTCCTCTATTTGAATTTTAGTGGTTGAATTCAAACAGAGGAGGGGGGAGTAGGGGTGCATTCCTTTATATCCTCACGAACTTCAAATATTTAGATCTTGGGAGTCAGTGCTCGGTATTTACTCAATATGCAGAGCTGAAAAATCAAAGTTGGAAACCTAAAACTTGAAATCATAGCTCAAAATTTAACTTGAGAATCAGATGTGAAATTTGTTTAAGTAGAATAAAGTATTCTTTTCCTCTATTTGAATTTCAGTGGTTGAATTCAAACACAGGAGGGCGGAGTAGGGGTGCATTCCCTTATATCCTCACGAACTTCAGAAAATGATGGGAGTATTGAGCAGTGATGAAACTGTAAGGTTCTTTCAAATAGAAGAAGAGATGATAATCAGAACTGAAATAAAAGTATAAGATTAATTATTATGTTACTCTTTAGCAGCTTAATCATGATTCGATCAATAGTTGTACCATTTTGATAATGATAATATACGAGTTCTGATATACTTTCATTATTTGAGCTATAAGTACGAGATTTGATGAGTGAAACCTACACTCAGACATTCTGAACAGTAACACTGTCATTTTGTTATGAGATTCATGTTATTAGCTAAAGGTGTCGATTGATGCCCTGTGCAGTTTGAGATGATTCCTTAACCAGTCAAAATAGCTGAACGTTTCATTTATAAAATTATAGGTTTGAAAATGAGAGTTGAAAATCATAACTCCTAAAACAGGGACTGAAAGTCAGATTTCTAAAATTCAAGTCTCAAATACAAATTTCAGAAACCCAAAATAAACAAAAAGCGCAAATAACTCTCAACTTCATAAATGTTATTTCATGGTCACTTTCGATGCCAACAATAATTTTTATTTTCTACATCAAATGGCCGATTTGTGGCACCTATGAGTAGGATTCTCTTGCTCTCTTTCGCCTTCCAGCTATCTCAAGCTGTCATAAACTTATTCAATTTATTTGCATCATTATCGAGAAAACTTTCAACTTGAAAGCATGAATCTAGTATAAGTTGTAATCCAGAAACGAAATACTTGATTCTTGGCACAAGGTTCTAAGAATGCAATAAGTCCGACCTCATCCAAATAAATAATCACAGGAGCCAATTTGCTGACACAGGAGAAGAGCACCTCAAATGACTGCATGAGAGCACAGTTAAAACATTGACAACATAGAAAAGTAGCAAAAAAGAAGAACCGCTTCAATATCCCATTATTTCACCAACCATGGATGTAAAAGCTGCAACTATGATATTGATGAAATTAGCCCCTGATTCTGTTGCAAGAGCCTTTGAGATAATTGTTTTTCTAGTCCCAGGAGGTCCAAAAAGTAGTACTTCTTTGCAAGGCTGGTAGAATATATAGAATTCTTAAAATTTTGCATTGCAAAGAAACACAAAATTCAAAAATAAGAGCAAAGTTTAAGTTAGCCACCCTTTTTAGGTTCCCATGAGAGAAAAGCTCAGGTCTCCTCATCGGGAGAATGACAGTTTTGTACAAAACTTTCTTCACACTTTCAAGAACACCAACATCATCAAACTTCACATCGATATCGTCTGAACGGACTACTGTTGAATCTAGCCATTTCTCATGATCCTACAACATATGTATTATTTTAGGACGACAAAACAAATATTTAAATCATAGGATAAACAGATATAATTTAATCAAGGTTTTCACCTGGATACTCTTTAATTTCTTCTTTGGTCGAGACGTATAGTTTTTCTCCTCCATGAACCTCGAAATCACATGTTTCATACTACGTATATACGATAATTGGATGTTAGTTAACTTGAAGAACTTCATAAAAGGTTGATTATCCTATAATTATGTATATGAGGGACATTAACCATTTACCTGTCATGAGGGATATGCAATTTTTCCTCATTAACACAAGGAAGGGGACACGATGAGAGATAATGATTTACAGCCCAGCCAACAATCTTCTCTACTTCTATACCTATGAAAGAAAAAAAAAAAACAGGGGAAAGATGAAGATGGTTTTCTGATCAAAGAATGGCAAAATCTCACTCTTTCTTTTCAACATCATATCTTCAAAGGTTGGATGCTCCATGTTCATGCATGATAAGTTGTGGTGCTTGAGAACCTGCAGTCGGTTAATTTTATAAGCTGAACAGTAAACATTTGACTCAGAAACAAGCAACTTTATTCTTATATGCATTTACCTTATGCATCGTTTTAAAGTTGGCTTCTCTTAAAAATGTCAACTTGTCTTGTTCAATTTGTTCATGAAATATGTCGAGGATATCTTCATCCTGTCAGACATATCGTGGTAACGTTAAAAATCCTCACTATGTCAAATAATCTAATAATCTGAATAAATATATGTTGTCTACTTTTATATTCTATGTCTGAATTAGCCTAAGCTCAAATTTGGGCCTCATATAATAAAACCAAGAACCTTAATAAGAGGAGACAATAGCTACAGTGCATAACTTACACATAACTTTGATTTCTAAAAATAATTAGTAACAAAAACAATTACCTTTGGGGGTTTTATGCAATCCATATTAGGTAATCGCTTGTATAGTTCAGGCTCTCGATATCTTTGAGGATACCGCATAGGTTGGGGCTGAAACAAACACATTCAAGTTATATAACCAAGATATGTCAAGCAAAAAAGTGAGATAACATATAAAAGGAATGTAATGATTGCAATGCAAATGAATAATTTTTTATCAAATAAATTTTGTGTGCGCTACGAACTTATACCAGCTTCCACTTTATCTAGTTCATCTTGGGAGATGTTATCTGGACAAATCATTACCACACCTTCTGGCAATTGGTTAAAATAATTTTTCCAATACAGCTGATCGCCATAGTGTGATGGTGGCCACCCAAACTTGATAGGCTAATGTATAACCAACTCTAGATTTGCTGCTGCCTTTAGCATTCTCCCTCGCCATATTGCTCAATCCATTCTCTCAACTCACATTGTTACTTGAATTAGGTGCGACCGACGGTCTCACCTGCAAAATTTATATTATAATATGGACAAGAATTACAAAATTAGAGAAAGATGGAAAGGACTGTCCTAAACTAAAATTATGGACAACTTTTATTAGTCTCAGTTGATTAATATAATAATTACCTTAGATTTAGAATAAATAAAGTCATTTAAGCTGAGAGGTCTTAAAGGTGGAACTCCATCAGATGCCTCAATCTGTAAAAAATATCCACCACAAAACTCTCAGAATAAAGGTTCATTAATGAAAATCCAAATCATAATACACCAGTCATAGGATATCATTCTAATTCTTACCTTGCTTTCTTGTTCGAGAAACTCTTCAATAGGTCCATATACAGCAGATACACACAGGTTCTGAGAAGACGAAACATCACATCAAGATTAGTATGTATGAGTTTCAATCACCATAGTTAGCCTATATATATAAACATATGTGACAGTCAATACAGCAGTAATAGAATACTAGTAGTACCTTGAGATCACTCCAAGAATAACCATCAGTAGCCTCTGCCAGTTGTTCAAATGAAAATCCAAATTCTAGGCCTAGGGAGTAGTTGAAAGTGTAAGGCAGTTTGTCTGTCCTTGTTTGTTTCCTCAGAAGTGTAACTCGTTTGCTAGAAACTCTGGATTGGGCATACTGATACAATAAAGCTTCCAGATTTTCTTTGTTTAGGATTGTTTTGAGTATCTTGCAACGATTTCCCAAATCTAGTAGGCCTACGTAAATCCTACCAGAAAACCAAACATATTCATCAGATAAACAATATCTTGCATTTTGAAATTATAATATCAGAGTGCTAATATAGGATTACCTTCTTGGCATGTGGCGAATAACAGCTTTGTAATATTAGATGAGGGTTGAAAGTCATTAAAGCTGAAATAAGAATAATCATAAATATAAAAATAAGCTAATCAAGGCTCACCCCTAAATGTTCAATACCGCAAATGAATGTCTCCATTTTTGCTTTGACAAAGGAATGATGTATGCTAAGAATTATGGTAAGTAATGTGGCACAAAATTATCAGGTCTCGGTTAGAGACCTGAGACCTGAGACCTGAACTTGAGACCCGATCAGGTCTCCCGTGTCCTTTCCTGCCAGCCTGACACCACATACAATCACATCCAGCCATGTGGCATTTGAGTAAGTACTGACAGCTGGGAATATAGCTTATTCTCCAAGCTATTCATTTCTCCTATAATACCCAACCTCATTCACACTTTACTCTCAGGTTCTGCTACTTTTACAAAAACACTCAACACACCACTTTACTCACACACTCTCTCTTCCTCATTTCTTCTCATTCTGACTTGATCGTCGGAGGGGGTTCACCGAAAATCCTCCGGACCCTTTCTTTTTGTAGGATTCGAAGAGGGACACAAGTTGATTCTGAGCTCTTGGTTATCACATAAACGAGATTTGTGAAGACAGGTAGAGCATGATTATCTTCTATGGGTGTTATCAGTGTTAATCGAATGTTGGGTTCATTTTTTGGACTCTACATCTGGCACCGTCTGTAGGAAACGAGGGCTAAGGCTGTGAGTATTCCCCTTTTCTGTTTGCTTGCACGGTTCCCAACCCCATGATCGCCAGATCTAAAAAGAATGACAGAAAATGATAGAAATCACATCTGGAAAAAGGGGCTCCCTCTCTTTATGTTTGCCGTCCATAATTTTGTTGTATGAAGGCACGACAACCGTGTTACCAACTCAAGCTCATCGTCAACACTTTCCGCTAACATTGAGACTGCGCAACCTTTTATCATCTGCCGCTACTGTATCGTTAGCACTCGAGTTGGAGGCTCTAACTCGTGGTAATGGAGAAAAAACACAGCGAAGCTCGTCGACGCCACACTGCTGCTGCTAGGAGTCGATGCTATTATAGTCACCGCCGCCGTGAATCACCGCCGCTGCAGTAACTTTTCACCCCCAGTATCTCAACTTAAAATCGATGATGGAAGTTGAAATCTAGATTCTCTCTAATTTCGGTTTGAACATCCTATCACTTCTCTTAATTTTATGCATTAAGCGAGATTTTACAGAGCTTGATTTGATTGAGATTATGCTTATTTCGTTGGTGCATGTGAATTTTGTGTTTAAGATTTATATATGGCACACCAACTGTTTGAGGAAAATCCCTTGCACATTTTTTCTCAATATTAGCTAGACATATTTTGGCATTGTGTTGTGGGTTGGTTTCTTGGTTTGAATCTCATAATATCCATAACTACCTACTGTTTTGCTATGCTAATTGTCAGTATTGTTGTTGTTGGTTGATTTTTGGCTTGGATTATTAATGAATTTGGCATAATCCTGACCGAACACCAAGTGTTTGTAAAAAACCATAAGAGTTTCAGCTATTTTAGAAAAAAACTTGGAGCAACGATTTTAGTTTTCATTTGCTGTCAGTTTGCAGATAATTGTTGGCAAATGTGTGAGTTATATGCGGTTGAATTTGATGAGAATTTCGTATTTGCATTCTTAAGTGCTCGTAATTTGAATTGGGATTAGTAATATTCTGTTATTGCTACTTTGTGGATATAGTTGCACCTATTCTGCCGACATTGTCTTTACTCCACAATTTTTTGGCATGAATTTGAGTAAGTATTTGTCAAGTTAATCCCATTTCTAGAAGTATGAATATGTCGATAATGCCTGGTAAAATCAATAAACCAATTGTGGTTGATTGTTCTAAATCTTCCTTAATTGACTTTCTGAGTGTATGGTTTCTTTTCTTTGGTTGCGATAAGAAACCGATTTGGTAAATTGGTATGCAATGACTAAATTCCTCTTGAGTACTAACTTTCATGTAGCTCTTTCTATTTGATATGGCTAAAGGAAAGCAAAAAAAAAAACAGCACAACCGCCGCACCCCCCGTTGTTTCTGTTTTGGTAAAAATAAGTAGCAAGGCTGGATCACGCGGTTAAGGATGAGATCAGTGGCTACATGCAACGGCTAAAGAGCGCTTCTATAAGCAAGCCTTAACGAAAGTGTGGACCGACATGTGAAGATTCTTCATTTTAAATGCTTTGGCTGCAATATGTGTTATTGGATGAGATTTTGAATTTCCCATAATCCGAGAAGTGTGAGGTTTAACAGTTTGTTTGCTGATCAATTATTTGAGAAAATGACATAGTGGAAATGTGAAATCAAGCTTATATCTATATATGTTCTTTAGAATAATCCTGTGAGTTATGACTGCATATGAAAGAGCTCATATATTTTTACTCTTGAAAATTCAAGAGCTGAGTATCCCCTTGCCTATGAAATAGCTGATTGTTTATATGCTCGAGTGGTTGGAGTGTGCATACAACTGAGAGTGAAATTGTTTCTAACTTGTTAAATTAAAATAGAAAAAAATTAAAGAAGATTGCAAATGTCTGGATCTTAGTTATATTCTATCCACCTTGATTTCTTAGTTTACTACACGGTAGATTATTCACCAACAGCGGAGCTGTTGAAGACTGGTCCTTTGATTTGGACAAATTTATGGCTTAATAAGTTATCACCTTTACATACCAACTGCTTGTTAAAAGCTCACAATGATTTGTGTCTCGTGTTCCTTGAAGTTTGACTCTAAATTCCTGAATGTACTGTGGTGCTGTCTAACGTTCTATGACTGATGATGTTCTTTGGTGATACTTATACTCTGATTTTCTCTATCTGCAATAGCACCAATTAGGATTGATTAATTTTCCATTTGAGTGCCAAGTCTATATAGCTCCAGCTGTCTGATACGGCTAAAGCAAAAGCGCAAATGGCTGAGAGACAATGCAATGGTCATATTTATTTTGGTAATGAGCAACAAGATGGAATCGATATTGAAGATGAGATCGGCTGTCTTGTGCAATGGCCATTAAGCGCCTCCGCGACCAAGCCTCGAAGACAGGTACCCAAAAATGAAGTTGAGTATTATAAAACATTTTATCATACCCTATGAATAAGGTCTGAGTTTTTCGCTTGGGAATCGATAACGCGTCTCATGTGAGTTTGGTTATCATGTTACGTGCTTATGCTTTTGGATTAGATTAATAAGTCGATAGGAATATCAGTGATGCTTTTGTCAGTATGACCTTTTTGGGGTTATCACTCATTTACATCAATGCATATTCGACTATGATACTAAATGAAAGAAAATGAACTTGGAGGTTGCATGTAAAATGATTTAAGTCTATACTTGATAAGAATGAGTGCACAGAGCCATGTGAGAAGGATACATGTTCATTAGAAAGGTTGAATTCATGATTTATTGCAAGGGTTAATAGTAGAGTTGTGGTTAATGTGATGAAATGCTTTTGGAATGAACTTTCATAATATATTCAGCACTAAGTTGGTGGATGTCTACTTCTTTACTCTAGAAGTTGTTCTCTTTTTTCGACTGTTTGTGATGACTGCACTTGATGCTTTTATGATTATGGAAATCTTGAATTGGGAAATGGAGAATAATACGAGCACATGTGTTTCGACAACTCACTCAATTATTTGAGAATGATTGTGTTATTCATGCCCTTGCACAATTAGCATGCTAAGAGTTGTTCTTAACATTTGATAAAGTATAGGCAGAAATTGTAAAGGATTACTTCAATCCCCAGAAAGTACTAACATCTTTTACAGATAGCAACAATCAGAAGTAAACTTAGAAACTAAGTATCAGAGACGAACCCAGGGGTTATGAAGAGATCCTGATGATAGTAGAGACCTGCCAATAAAACCTCGGCAACCGCAGCCGGACGCGTGAGGGGCTATTGCTCCAACAACTTGAGCTCCAGCCCTCACATCTATTGCATGACAAGCTCAAGCTCCTACGAAGTGAATGTAAAACTATCCTTACTCTGAGTATCAACTTAAAAATGAAGTCAATCGGAATAAGGGAGGGGAGAGAGCGTGATACATGATCACTCGCATTGAAAATCAGGTCTCTCGTCAGAAGTACATGAAAGAGCATGTTATGTGATTACTCACATTCAAAAGCCTCTTAGCTTGCACGAATCGCAACAAAGAGCATGTTATGTGATTACTCACATTGAAAAGCCTCTTAGCTTGCACGAATCACAACAAAGAGCATGTTATGTGATTACTCACATTGAAAAGCCTCTCAACTTGCATGAATCGCAAGAGAGAGCATGTTAAATAATTACCCATGATGAAAATACGAGCCTCTCACCTCGCTTGAAGCATATGAGAGAGTAGAATGCGCGACTACTTCGCGATGAGCCATCAGCCTATAGGAATTACAGCAGTTCGCATGTAACATGATCACTCACTGTAAAACAACTCCGTCAAAGCACCTGAGAGAGTAGGAGACGTGATTACTTCACAAATAAATAAAAAAAATAAAAAATAATAATAAATAATTCTCGAGTGCTGAAGAGAGCTCTCGAGCACATACTTGCCCAATGTGTCATGACCAAATTGTGCACTCTCCACAGTACTTTCAATAATTCGAGAATGTTGTTGCTCTCTTAGCCCATGGTGGCTCATTGTTTCAGCAATTTGACTTTAAGTCATCAGCTATACGGCGAGACAAATGTTGATGAATATATGTGAAACTAATTTTACTCCGAATGACAAGAGAGAGAGAGCTCCAGTCACTCAGAGTAGGGGGTAAGGGTGTACCCTATACCCCTACGGGGTGTCCAAAATACCTCATGAAAATGAAATTTTTTGAAAAATAACTACTATCAAATTTAGAATCGTGGTAAGAAAAAAAAGTATAGCGTGCGCAGATACTAGTAATTACCTTACTGCTAGAGATGAACCTCACGAGAACTCAACAGAAGCTTGAGTCCTCAGCTTGAGAAATTAACTTCAGCAAGAGGTGAATCCTCAATATGGATTAAAGTCAGAAAGAGACCTGAATCCATAATTTGTAAGAAGAACTTCAGTATTAGCTGAGGTTTGAAATAATATTCAGCGAGAGCTCAACCTGAATTTGGATTAAGGTCACGAAGAGACCTGAATATAGAATTTGTAAAATGAACTGAGGTTAAAATTGAGTGAAGTAAAATCCAGCGAGAGCTGAATTTGAAATTTAAATTAAAGTTATGAAGCAACCTGAATCCAGAATTTGAAAGGTGAGTTGCAACAGTAGCTGAGCTAAATATTGGATGAAATGAGAATCAATGAGAACTGAATTGTGAACGTTGAATAAAGTCAAGATGAGACCTGAATTCGGAATTCAAAGATAAGATTCAGCATTAATTGAGCTAAATACTAAAGAATTAAAAATTAAATGAGAAGTGAAAATATGAGGGATAAGCTTCAGTAAAAGCTAACTCAAGCGCGGCTAAAATGAATTTTTACAAGAGCCAATATTCGTCGATTGAGATATAAAGTCCTAGCCTGAATTGAAAAATTTGAAAGATGAATTTCATAAAGACAAGTCCGGAGAATGAATGACATATTGCTCATAGAGAGTGAAACTCAAAAGTAACTACTCTCATATTAACCATTACACTAGCTGAAATTTAAGTGAGCTTTATCATGAGAATTAAATGAAAAAAAAATTAGTGGGAGCTGAATTGTGGATTTGAGAATAAGGTTGAGAATTAAAAGACCTACATTTAGAATTTAGAAGATGATTTTCAAAATGAGCTGAGCTTAAAGTTGAATGAAGGTTCGACAAGAGCTAAATTGTGGATTTTGGATTAAGGTCAAAAAGAGACCTCAATCTAGAAATCGAAAGAAGAGCTTCAACATCAGCTTAGTACAAAGTTGATGAATTAAGGCGTAGTGTGAGCCAAACTTCAAAGGTGAAAAATGATCAAGAAGAGACCTAAATTTAGAAATTGAAATGAAATTTTGGCATGAGTTAAACTTTGAGAGAACTCAGCAAGAGCTCGAGTTCTCAGCCCATAGAAGAAGCTCCAACGTGAACTCTAAGTACTCAGAGGTAAGTTTCAGCACGAGCTGAACTCTAAGTGTTGATGTAAACTGTCAACAAGAACTAAATTTTGAAAAAAATCGGCGAGAGTGTGAGTTCTCATTTTGGAAAGGGAGCTGAACTCTGAATATTGAGGGTAAGTAAGTTGAACGTGGGATGAACTCAAACTTGAGTTCCATGCCAAAGAGATAAGCTTTGGTGAAAATTGATGATAAAATGAACCTCTACAAGATAAGGAGTGGCCGCATACCGAGCCATTAGCCTAAGCTGTAACATGAGTTAACACGAGCATCAACTTGGCCTAAGCCCATAGAAGTGGGCCTAATCGTGATGGAGTACCATGAAATTTAGAAGCAAGACTCATAATAGGCTGATCCGTAAAAGTGAAGTTTAGGTATTAGCAAGAGCTGAAATTTAGAGATAGCTTGAGTTAAATTCTGATGAACTAAGGTTCAGCGAGAAGCTGAACTCTGAATCTAAGTTAAGGTCGTGAGGAGACCTGAGTCCAGAATCTAAATGATAAGATTTAGCAAAACTAAACTTTGGAATTGAACAATAGTTTTCGGCATGCTGTCGAACATGCTGAATGAAGTAAGCTCAAGCACGTGCTTAGTAAAATAGCTTTGAACATAAACCGAATGATACGAGTCTTGGAATTCAGGGCTCATAGTTTGTAAATGGTTCAAGCAAGATTTAAACTAAAGAATAAATGAAGTGCAATTCCACGAGTTAGAAACAACTACTCTGACTTTCTTCTTGTTGAAGAATCAATCAGAGTAGGGGGGAGTAGATAATGTGGCACAAAATTATCAGGTCTCGGTTAAAGATCTGAGACCTGGACCTGAGACCCAATCAGGTCTCCCGTGTCCTTTCCTGCCAGCCTGACACCACATACAATCGCATCCAGCCATGTGGCATTGGAGTAAGTACTGACAGCTGGGAATATAGCTTATTCTCCAAGTTGTTCATTTCTCCTATAAATACCTAACCTCATTCACATTTTACTCTCAGGTTCTGCTACTTTTACAAAAACACTTAACACACCACTTTACTCACGCACTCTCTCTTCCGCATTCCTTCTCATTCTAACTTGATCGTCGGAGGGGGTTCACAGGAAAACCTCCGGACCCTTTCTTTTTGTAGGATTCGATGAGGGACACAAGCTAATTCTGAGCTCTTGGTTATCACATAAACGAGATTTGTGAAGACAGGTAGAGCATGGTTATCTTCTATGGGTGTTGTCAGTGATAATCGAATGTTGGGTCTATTTTTTGGACTCTACACTAAGTAAATGAGTTAAGACGATTGAAATGAAATCTATCAAAGAAGAGCTCGAGTCCTATTTTCCTTTGATTGATTTCACTAGTTGAATTCAACCAGAGTAGGGGGAGTCAGGGTCCATACCCTGATATCATTATTAATTTCACAACTCTTTTAGGGTTTGAAAAAGCAAAGCTAAAAGTGATGCGTCCAAAAATACACATCATGAAAAAGTCAGAACACATGAATAGGTGAAGAAAGACTTTAACCTGTTCGACAGCTCTTCTTCGCTCCAACCGTCGGAATCGTCTTCCCTGGAGGAATCCCGGCGTAACTCTGCAAGAAAAGGAGGGCCGGGGAGTTTTCCCGGCGAACCACCTCCGAAGATTAAGTCAGTGTTCTGAGCTCCTTTTGAGAGATGAATGTAACAGGAAGAATAGGTCTGAAGAATCGTGTTTGTGTGTGTTAGATTTTTCAATATATATACCCCTGTTTTCTTGTGAATGAAGTTGTATAGCTATCAGCTCCTTTTTTGCCTTTTACTTTACACGTTCCACTGTTCTATTGGCCATAATATGACTGTACTTTCTGACAGTACCGCATAGTCATTAATTATGGTGCTGCGAGCTCGGCAGGTCTTCGCCCGATAGATAGCCCTAAGCGAGAGACCTCAGGCAGATATCTGACTAGATTTGAATGAGAGACCTCCCAACAGATCTCTGGGCTGAAATCCTTAGGAGAGATCTCAACCCCCTTTATATGATCAGATCCTGGACATCACATTTCAGAAAGGTTATATGTAATATTCAGGTCTCCACGAGACCTGGATATTTTTGTCACTATAAAAAAGCATTGCTAAAAACCATAAGACTAAAGCAAGAAGAACTGAAAGACAAGCCTGAAGTAAAAATTGAAAGCATGAACTAGAATGAGAGATGAAAATCAGAACTCAATAATCTAGAACTAAAAGCTGAAAAAAGGTGGTCTTCAATCATAAGAACTCCAAATGAAGAATCCAGAAGTTAAGATCATCCTTGTAACTCAATATTTGTAAAGCAGAACTAAGCTCAATAGTGACCTCGATAATGCAGAATTCAATTGCGAGTTAAACCACACATTCCGCAATTAGGAATTTAAATTTGGAATTCTAGCTTGGGAGTACTGATAATAGATCTTGAAATTAGTTCAGAATTGGATGCCATAAATAGATGGGAGTTAAGGCAGAATTGAAATAAGAACTACAGTTACCAGAGCTAAAATAAGTTGCTCGGATTTAGAATCTAAACGCAGATCTTAAAGTTCAAGCCCCCATATTTAAAGCTTAAAGTTCAAAATTAGGAAGACATTTACCGATTTGAAAATGAATCGGGAAAGAATTAATATATTTCCTCTATAATCAAATGAACATACGAAGAAGAAAATGTTGAATTATAAACGGAAATTCTAGGCAATGAGCATCAAACACTGAGTATTAAGAATTGAATATCGAGTGTTGTACGTTCAGTAAATGACAATTGTGATAATTGATTGGTAGTTATATGAAATTGAAGATGATGATATATGATTTCTCATGAGTATTTTGTTAGCTGAAATTTGAGAATGAGTTGATGAAATTGAGTCTGTCATTATTTGTGCTGAAAATCATTACTCATGATGCACAACTGACACCTCAAACTCAAGATGGAAAGCTTGCAAACACAAAGCTGAAATCAGAACAGTTTACCTCGAGGGCCGAGAGTTCTACCACCTGGGACCAGATGTCAGACCTGCAGCTTAAAAGTTCAGGATCTGCATCAGACAGACCTGCTCATCTTTCCTGCACACGTCCAATGCAAGCATTTAGGAGAAGTGATAAAGGTTATGCGTTCATTGGTGATGAAACGAAAAGAAAAAAAGAGCATATCTGAATACTTGACGTACTGAGTAAGTTTATGTGTTGAACTATTTACATTTCTTACACTCACGAGTACATTGAAGGTTTATAATTGTTTGAAGAGTCGAGTATTGTGGAAATTGGAATATGATAATGAGAGCCGAAAATCATGTTTTGAAACCAAAGTTAAGAAATGATAAGAAATAAATGTGAAATGAGAGCTAAAAATGAAAGCTAGGGAGCTAAGAGAATGGTAGAAGTAGTGAACAATGATACATCTTTGCTGCAGTAGTAGAGGAGATAAATTATCTGATATGATTTTCAGTAAACATGAGGTAGTTAACGTTGAATGCTGAATATTGAGAATTGAATATGACCGAGCATGAGCTTTGTTAGTCATGCACAGGTACATGTATAGTTATACGAATTTGAAAATGATAATATGTGTTTTCTCATTTGTTTATTGAATTGCGAAGATGAGATGTGCTGAGATGAAATCTATTGTTGATTACGCTGAAAATCATTACTCAAAACATATAACTAAGAGTCAGACGTCAATTGGTAGTTTGAAATAATAGCTCGAAGTTTTAGATTATAACTGCAAGAAAGTTAACAAGCAAGATGAAAATGATAGCAACAAATCTTAAGCTTAGAACAAGAGTTAAGAAGCATAGCTGAAATGAGAGTCCAAAAGCAGAACTCAAAATCTGATAGAGTCGGGTTGAAGCTCTATCAACAAAGGGAAAATTACAAAAGAAATAACGAATTCGAGAAATGATTTGTTGGCGGAGAAAGCCGAATTCCTCCTTCGAATGCCCTTTGTTAAATTCTTAAATGAATTCTCCTGCAAAACAAAAAGGAAGTCCAACACCGGGTGTTGAATCCGGTGAGGACTCTCCGACGCTCAAGTCAGATTTTGGATAAGGAAAAATAGAGAGAAAGAAAAGTGGTGGTGAAGGAAAGATAAAAGATACCTCATATTAGGAAAATGGAGCATTTATAAGCTTACCATAGTGCGGGGTATTTTCGTCACTTCAATTGAGAAAGGTGTTTTAATACTAACTTTTGGAGTCGAGCTCTGCTCTGTCTGAAAAATCAGTTCTTCTAGCACGTCAGCTCTGCCCAGCACGTCAGCTCTCAGAAATTCAGGGCTGAATTCTTCAGCTCTCTTTTTTCTTACGATTTCAGCTCTCTAGTGGGCTTGTTGGGTTTCATCTTTGACCCTTTCGGATTTGGGCTTTTTATTTTAGGCCCTATATAAATGATCCCATATCAACCAGCCTCCCCTACTCCGAGTGATGGTCAGTTATGAATAATCGCTTGGAGTAGAGAAGACTGCACATTATTGCTTAAATTAGAAGCAATTAAGCAATACCATTTATGTTCAGAGTTACTGTAAACTTCGACTTTGATGTGGAGCTATGATTTTCAGTTGTGCAGGGATTTCGTACATTGTTCAGCTCACATTTAGTTCAACCAATCGTGGAGATCTTCAGATCTTCGATGTTTAATTCTCCAATCATTCTAGTTAAAACTTCAGACCTTGTCTTAAATGGATAGATGTACTTCAATTCTTATTCAAAAAAGCATTGAAGATAAAGTTTGAATGCTTGAAATATACTAAACATTATTTTCTAGCTCCTCCTAAGGTGTATGCAGAGACACATATTTTATCAAGTCAGGACTACAACTTCAAATCATACCTATTACTATAACAGTCAAATGTGCAATTTAACCTGGTCACATATTATATGTACCATGTCATAACCTGTTGATCAGAAAAAACCAAAAAATCTATATAGGGTGCAGCATGCATTCTTTTGAGGAATTCCTTGTTTCACAACATATTTCAGCTCTTATTTCTTATTTTCAGCCGTGCTACATAACTCTTGTCCTGAGCTTATGGTTTACAACCACAAATGGATTTTGAGATATCAGTTATGCATCATTTAGTAAATGATGTGTAGCGCTGACAATAATAGGCTTCACTCCATCAAATCTCATCCACATATTTCGACTGATAAATACATGTGAGAAACTACGATGGAATCACGTAGGCTTAACAGATTCAAACATGCTCAGCTAACAAAGCACATAACACAAATTTTTACGATTGTTATATTTCAAGGCTTCCATCATTATCTATGCTTCGTAGCCTTCATTCTTAGTTTTCAGTTCACCTCTGTTTCTTATTATCCCTTAACTTTAGTTCCAAAATATGATTTTTAGCTCTCACTCCAGATTCCAAATCCTTCAACATACTCATGACGGTAAGCAATATAAATAGTTCTGCCCGTAAACTTACTCAGTTTTCCAAGTATTCACGTATGCTTTTTTTCATTCTTTTTTTTAGAAGGTTGAGAAAATGATTTATGACAACTTAACCATTATGCAGTTATTACTTAACTTTGAGAGTGCATCAGATCTAGTGTATGAGATTCAAGTTTTTAAAAAGGAAGGAATAAAACCTGGTCAGATTTGGCTATTTATCATATACTTCTGACATTTTTTAGAAGTGATACCTTGCCGTGGAACTTCCAGAGTTTGAGCTTTGAGTCTCGAACTTTGATCTTGGGATTTGATTCTCGAGATTCATTTTTCTGCTCTGGTTTATGAGCGTGGAGTTGTGATTTTTCCTTCCAGCCCTTGTTTCGGCTTTCTATCTGTTTCTTTAATCCGGTTCTGAATTATGAGAACAAGCTCAATTTGAGTTTAAGATGTGAGTTCTAAGTCCTGAGTTTTTTCAGCATAAGCTCTGAGCTCAATAAGTTGCGAGGCCCTTGCCAATTTATCAAAATAATTAATCACAACATAACTCACAAACAAATGCCTACCGTTTTGAAATTGATAACTCTGTACTGAAATGCCATCAAGATCTTACCTTCAGAGGTTGTCAACGTCCAATCATCAGCTCTGAGGGGCCAAAGCAGAGTGTCAGCCCTCAAATATCAGTTCCGTGCCAGGTATGAAACGTATTCCTCTGTATCTACATATTGTCTGACCTCCTTGGTAATGCATTTTGAGCCACGGGCCTGTCTTCTTTCCGCTATTTGGGTTGATATTCAACCCATGCTGAAATAATCCCATATCACACCAGCCTCCCCTACTCCGAGTGATGGTCAGTTATGAATAATCACTTGGAGTAGAGAAGACTCTACACGCAAACAAGTTCATTTCTCGAACTGGCTAATTTAACATAAAAAATGATAATCTGCAACCAAAATGATTCAGATTTGAATTAGATCTGAGAGGTTATTAGTTCTTCGAGCATTTTCCTTAAAATATTATTCTTACACCTTAGAGATGATAATTTATGCATATACTATACAAGGAAAGCAGTCAGCAAGAATTTGAGTAACCATGGATGGAGATACAAAATTCGACTACCATCAACAACAAACAAAAAATCATAAAATTTCACATAATTTTCTTATGGAAAGAGGTATTCAAATAAATGTTCCAAACTCAGAATATACTGTTGTAATCAAAATAAACAAAATGTCAAACTCAAGATTTTCTTCAAACACTGAGCTCTCGAAGGCTGAATTAATTCCCTTGTTATATAAATTCGGCTAACAAGAAGATTGGAAGAAGAGAGAGCATTTTATACTTCTTTGTACCAGAAATGGCAGAAATGCAACCCATGAAAATTCTATCTATGTAGCAATGTAGGCCTCAAATAAACATTAGTCCGATATATCTTGCCAAAAAAAGGTGATGAAGCGCTCTCAAAATCTTGTCGACCATACGGGATAATTCAGAAACGATATCTACATATGAGCAAATGTAGACGATAATTACCTTTGAGGCTTGCTCAAATTTGATGGGCCTTCCTGGTAGTCATGAGCTATGGTTCTTAGACATCAAGTTTGGGGCTGATCCCTGACCTTGAACTCCGACCTCAAACTTTCATTATCGGAATCTGGTTTTGTTTTCCAGCTTGATAGAATGAATTCTGACTTTCAGACATTTAGTTCGAGGTGTGTATCTTAATTTAGTACGCCAAGTATTCAGATCTGCTCCTTTTTCTTTTCGTTTCATCACCAATGAACGTGTAACCTTTATCATTTCTCCTAAATGTTTGCGTTGGGCGTGTGCAGGAAAGACGAGCAGGTCTAATGCAGATCCTGAACCTTTGAGCTGCAGGACTGACATCCAATTCTCCAAACCTCTGAGCTGCGACTTTACATCTTGTCCCAGATGGCAGAACTGTTGGCCCTCGATGTAAACTGCTCTCATTTCAGCTTTGCTTTACGTTTCTTCTCTTAGTTAACCTCAGCTCTAGGCTATGATGTCCGACCCTTGTTTCAGCTCTACGTTTTCAAGCTTTCCATTTTGAGTTTGAAGTGTCAGTTGTGTACCCTGAGTAATGATTTTCAGCATAAATAATGACAGACTCAATTTCATCAAATCTCATTCTCAAATTTCAGCTAACAACATACTCATGAGAAATCATATATCATCATCTTCAATTTCATATAACTACCACTCAATTATCACGATTGTCATTTACTGAATGTACAATACTCGATACTCAATTCTTAATACTCAGTGTCTAATGCCCAATGCTTAGAATTCATTTATAATTCAACATTTTCTTTTTTGTGCGCCCATTTGATTATAGAGGAACTATATTCATTCTTTTCCAATTCATCTTCAGATCTACAAATGTCTTTCTAATTTTAAACTTTAAAATTTAAATATGGGGGCTTAAACTTTAAGCTCTGCGTTAGATTCTCAATCCGAGCCACTTATTTCAGCTCTGCTAACTGTAGTTCTTATTTCAATTCTGCCTCTACATCTATCTATGGCGTCCGATTCTGAACTGATTTCCAGATCTATTATCAGTACTTCAAAGCTAAAATTTCAAATTTAAATTCCTAATTGCGGAATGTGTGATTTAACTCGCAATTGAGTTCTGCATTATCGAATTTATTGCTGAGCTTAGTTCTATTTTACAAACATTGAGTTTCAATGATGATCTTGACTTCTGGATTCTTCATTTAGAGTTCTTGAGATTGACACCACTCTTTTTTTAGCTATTAGTTCTAGATTATTGAGTTTTGATTGTCATCTCTCATTCTAGTTCATGCTTTCAATTCTTACATCATGCTCTTTTTTCAGTTCTTCTTGCTTTAATCTTATGATTTGCAGCAACGCTTTTAGCTTTGCTTTGCTTTTTTTTTTTAATAATGATATCAAGGTATGCACCTCGACTCCCCCTACTCTGGTTGAATTCAGCTAGTGAAATCAATCGGAGGAAAATAGGACTCAAGTTCTTTTTCGACAGATTTCATTTCAATTGTCTTAACTCATTTACTTACCATAGTTCTTAGTGTATAAGATGCAAGACCAAACCAAACTAGTCATCATTCCTTTGTCAGAGCAAAAATGGAGACGTTCATTTGCATTATTGACATTTAAGGGTGAGCCATGATCCGACATTTAACTCTGAATTAGCTTATTTCTATATTTATGATTATTCTTATTTTAGCTTTGATTTCCTACATGGCTTTCAATCTTGGTCTTTGTAAGTTATGATTTCGAGTTCTCTTTACAGTTGATTTTAGAGTTTCACTTTTTAGCTCTAGTTTCGGTTCCTTTATTCGATCTTTATTTCACTTATGTTTGAATAGGGTCTCCTTCATTTTAATCTATTTTTATTTATTTATTTTTACTCGGCTCTGAGATTCAGCCCTGATTTTACAACCAATGGTTTTTAACTTTGTCATTGAGGTCTGGAGCTTTTATATCCTGATTTTCAACTCTTAAGTTTCAGGTAGATTTCAGATCTGGACTTTAAAGCTTCCAATTCAATACTATTTTGGTTAGTTAATATCTGCAAATATCTTTTTAGTTTTAAATTTAGAATTGTAATTATAGGGCTTAAACTTTTAGTTTTGCCTTTAGATTATTGTTTTGAGTCCACTCCTTTCAGTTATGCTAACCGTGGTTTTCAGTTCTGCCTCAACTCTGATCTATCTATGATTTTCAGTTCTGAATTCTAGAACCGATTTCATAATCGATTTCAAGTTTCAATTCCGAGTTGCGAGCTCTGTGATTTAACTCATTATTGACGTTGTTGTTGAGCTTAATTCTGTTCTACTAACGTTGTGTTTCAAGAGCGGGCTTAAATTCTGAATTCTTCATTTGAAGCTCTAATAATCGAAGCACTGCTTTTTTTTTTTTTCAGTTCTTGCTTTCAATTTTTACTTCAAGTTCTTACTTCAGTTCTCATTTTTCCTCTGCATCTATCTGTTTTTTTACTTTGATTCTAGGTTATGATTTCTATCTTCTATTTTATCTCTGCTTCAAGCTTTCGTTTTCTTTTAGTTCAGCTTCATAGCCCTTTGCTTATGATTTGCAGTTTTCCCTCAATTTTGCTCTCTTGTGCAAATTCCTAACTTTAGCTGTAATTTCAGGCTTTCAATTCGAGTTTGAGATGTTAGTTATGCATCTTAGGTAATGATTTCAAGTGCTAACCATAGTGAGATTCACTCTTTTAAATCCTATCTTAAAAGTTGTACAACTATCTATGGAATCATGTGATTAACAAATCAAAGCATGCTCAGCACAAATTATCACAGTTTTTGTTTGCTCAATGCTCACTTCTAGATATCAGATTCTCAGTACTCAGCACTGCTGCAAAAACTTCAATGTTTCATCACCTGCTTATCACAGCTCATTATCTGTTATTTTCTTTATGTTTCCTACTCTTTTAAGACCCTAAAAAGAAAAGAGGTTCTGAAATTGATGAGGATAACGAGGTAAAGCCCCCTGCCTCCCTCCTACTCTGGTTGAATTCAACTAGTGAAATCAACTAGAGAAAAATAGGGCTCGAGTTCTTCTTTTACAAATTTCATTTTATCGTATTTGCATGCATACATGGACTTATAATTCATAGCATATCAGACGCAAGACTCCAATGAACAAGTCATCATATCATTCATTGTTAAAACCAAAAAAGGAAAGACATCGATATCATCTGCAGAGTTGGGACTGACTTGGCAGAGCTGCTAAGACCATTCGTGGTGGTTCGTCATGATCAATTCTTCTAATCATTTTTGCTATATCAAACTTTTAAATGCCATGTTTGATTAGTGAATTTTCTCTGTCACCGTTCTAATATGATGTGCTACCCAACATAAATTTTGGACTTCTAAATTTACAATGGTGAGCAGTGGTCAAACCCTATAGTCAAGTTTAATTATGCGGTATTGACATTCATAGGTGAGCCTTGATTCTTGAAGCCTAACCTTCAACTCAGAATTCTTTTACAATTATTCTTAGTATAGCTTCAATGACTTTCAACCTTGATCTTTATGAGTTTATGATTGCGAGTTCTGGTCCTAGGCCTTCATTTTTAAGATCTAGTTTTAGCTCTTTTTATTCAGTATTTATTTCGGTTCTGGACAGGAGCTTATTTCAATCGCAGAGATGCACGGCTTACTCGCAACACTTTTAAGCTCGTTAGATGCGCAGCTTACTCACGGCACTTTTTCTGGAAGAAAGCTTCAATTAGAAAATGCAATCCCTGTCTCACTCTAATTTGACAACACTTCAAAATTCAATAATAAAGTGTAAATCCATCCTTCAATTAGCAACATAAATCTATATCGAGAAAATAAAAATTACTGTCGGCATCGAAAATGGCCATGAAATATCATTTATGAAATAGAGAGTTATTTTGCGCTTTAAGTTTTATTTTGGGTTTCTGAAATCTGTATTTGAGACTTGAATTTTAGAAATCTTACTTTCAGTCCCTTGTTTTAGGAGCTATGATTTTAAGCTCTGATTTTCAACTCTCGTTTTCAAACCTATAATTTTGTAGATGAAACGTTCAGCTATTTTGACTGGTTAAAGAGTCAGCTCAAATTGCACAAGGCATCAATCGACACCCTTAGCGAATAACATGAAGCTCATAACAAAATGACAGGGTTCGAAATGTCTGAGTGTTGGTTTCACTCATCAAATCTCGTACATATAGCTCAAATAATGAAAGTATATCAAAAGTCATATATCATCATTATCAAAATGGTACAACTATTAATTGAATCATGATTAAGTTGCTAAAGAGTAACATAATAATTAATCTGTACTTTTATTTCAGTTTTGATTTTCAGCTCTTCTTCTATTTGAAAAGACCTTACAGTTTCATCACTGCTCAATACTCCCATCATTTTCTGAAATTCATGAGGATATAGGGGAATGCACCTATACTTCCCCCTACTCTATTTGAATTCAACTACTGAAATTCAAACATAGGAAAATAATACTCTCTCCTGCTTAAACAAATTTCACATCTGATTCTCAAGTTAAATTTTGAGTTGTGATTTCAAGTTTTAGTTTTCCAACTTTGATTTTTCAGCTCTGCATATTGAGTAAATACTGAGCACCGACTCCCAAGATCTGAATATTTTGAGTTTTGACTGATGTCTGACTTCAAATCCTTGTCATCCAATTCTTTAGTCGTAGTTATAACCTCAAACCTTTTCTGAAATAGGCAGCTCTTCAAGGGTTTATTTCTGTTCTATTCGAAATAAAGCAGAATAGCGAGCAAAGTTCTTTTCATTCTTGTTCTTTTATTCACATTTTATATTGTTGAAAGAACATTTTCTTCTTTGAACATTCATTTGGTATTTTATAGATTTATAAAGGAAATATATTTCTTCTCTCCAGTTCAGCTTCAGATCTGTATATGTCTTTTTAATTTTGAGCTTTGAATCTTTAATTATAGGGCTTAAACTTTGAGCTCTGCCCTTGATGCTAGTTACTCATTTAAGTTCTGCTAACCGGAGTTCTAATTTCAACTCCACCTCAATTTTGATCTATCTATGATTTCCATATCTGAATTTCTGAACTGATTTAAGGATCAATTTATAGTTCTGCCACATAAACATTTCAAATTCCAATTCGAAGTTACGAGTTCTAGTTGATTACCCATAAATTGAGTCGTCGAAGTTGCTGCTGAGTTTAAACTTGTTTTACAAACGTTAAGCTTCAAGGGTTTTCATCTTGATTCTTAGCTCTTTAACATGGCAAAGATGTGCGTCCTGTTTGCAGGGCTTTAGGCTTATTTGATTATTTTTATTGCAGAGATGCGCGGCTTATAGATGCGCGGCTTAGAGGCGCGCGGCTTATAGACGCGCGGCTTAGAGACACGCGGCTTATAGATTCGCAGCTTAGAGATGCGCGGCTTAGAGACGCGCGGCTTATAGAGACGCGGCTTGGAGATGCGCGGCTTATTCTTATAAAATTTTATTCTGAAACTTAAATAAATTAGATTTGTAACTCTAGATGTGTTTCTTAAATTTCCAGCACGGATCTGCAAACCATTCTTCTAGTCTAGAAATGAGATTTATGACTCGGGAAGTATAAAAGAGTGCAGTGGCATAGTCAGGTTCTTTCATAACTGATCATTAGCAACAACGGATCAAATGGAAAGGAAAAATCATTACAACAATCCATTCAAGTATATTATTAACTCCATGTTTCCACCAACATAAGATAGAGGGAGACAGAAATTATTAAAACAATTAGATGCAGCTTCCTCAAACACGGCAGGGTCATGTAATAATAAATTTTATATGTATAGAGTACCTGAATCACCAAAGCTCCATGGTTTACTATTCTTGATTCTATGGTATCTGTGGCACCATTTTTCCTTTGCCAGCATCTTTCCACTCGCGTTCTGCTTCTCTGATATATCGTCTCGCAATTTCCATTCATCTTCTTTTATTTTCCCTTGAGAAGAGACTGTTCTGTACTTAGAAATTCTCAAGGAAAACAATTAGTAAAGAATGAGATTTCTTATAGGCACGGTTACTATCAATTAGTCATGCGGGTAATTAACAATCTATTGAGTAACAAGTGACATATTCTGTACAAATTGCTCATATGAATATTTATGCAGTTGAAGGCTATATAAATTCATACTCGGGCAACCCAAGAAAGATCATTCCACAACAAAAGAAAACAAGAAAAAAATTAGATGACCCAGATCCAGCAAGGATTATGGTGTAGAGGTAAGAGGTTCATAAATCTACGAACAAAAGTCATTAACGCACAAAACTTGCAATTATCAAGTAGAGATTATTTTCTCAATTATCAGGACAATCATACCATTGCAGCTCCAAATCAAGCAAACAGACGGGCAGGCAACAAGTGTTCCTTGGACAGATCAATCGAAATAGCTAGAGATACTAAATTTTCATCTAAATAATTGCTAGGTGAGATTTAGCATAACAGGGCAGACAAAAGAACAGTAGAATTTATCTAAAAACTCTATATATTTTTAATACAAACGGTTGAAGCAGAAAGAACAAGAAAATGTAGTGTAGAGATTACTTAAATCCAACAACGAATGGCTTGATAAGAGTTTTTGCTTCAAATCAATTAATCCAAATCACAGATATAGCGTGTCACGACCGGAAATCGAATTGAAACCACCAAATCTAACCCAAATGAAAACGTCATAAACTGAATTTTATTCGTGAATTCGATTCCAAAATAAATCACTCGATAAATCAGCCCAAAACAACCAGAATCAGTGCATGCATTTCTTAGTGGTCAATCCCCAAAAACTTCCAAAATCTCCATTAATTGATGGATAAACCAAATCTCTCAATAGCCTTCTGAGACTATAGTTCTCTTGACCATTATAAAAAATCATCACACAAGATCTCATCAAATATTTCTTATTACAAAATTGCTTTTCAATTCATAAGCTAAATTCATAAATTAATATTGTCAACGTAAATTAAAGTAACTCAACCCCTCACTTGCTCAAAAAAAAGTTTGCTAACTTGTTTGCAAAGTTATCAGGTTTATATGACAATTTCCAAAATCCTGGAGAGAGAAGTAATTAATCACAGATCAAGCTCACATGTAACAACATTACAGAGCAGACAAGAGCATATGCTCGGGATTTAACTCGGCAAACTCTATGTGACTTTACTACAAACAGTTGGAGTTCAGAGAATGATCTTATAAGAAAAAACCAGCAATCCCAAACCCAAAATCATACAATTCATTTATACCACGGCAAGTATTGCTAATCCCAACACATGCAGTCAATAATTAACCAACTCACTGAATTAACCAACATCCGCCAAGTAATTATCGAATAGATCATTAGATAACAAAAGGAGAAATAGAAAAATCGAACCAAGAGCAGCGGCGGGTTCAAAGGAACAAGACTGTGGCAACTTGCACAAGCCTTTCACCTTGGCCAGATCGTGGTTCCTCAGATCCGAAACTTTCTCAACTTACTACCCGGAAATCAAAGCTATTTCCTGCAAAACAGGACACAGAGGCTCCCACGCACTGTGTCGGAAAGCGGCAAAAATAATTGCCCGAAGGAATGAGAAAAATGAATTTGGGGATTTCATAACTGATTTCGGGGTTTGCTTCTTCAATTTCTATAACGATGAAAGGATTTCTGCAAAAACTAACAGCGATTTGGAACTAACTAGCTCACCAAGAAGAGATAGAAGGACACATGATATTTAGATTTTTTGCGAGTGTCAGAGGTTATCAAACACATATACCAGAGCAATCAAAGTATTTGTTCACGGAAATTGATTATCAGTTTAAATATGGGTTTATCTCTTCTGTCCTCACACTTCTGAAGCAATTATCGTTGTTATCCCCACTGGAAAACCTTCGATAATCCCTCTATGCGCTCACTGGATTTTCCCTTCTCAGACCTCAGTTCCATCTTACTCCGACAACTCAAATCTTGATTCAATCAGATAAACAGCATAAAAATTAAAGAGACGGCAAACTAGAAAGTAAAAAGTCCCAACTGACTTCACAGATCGCTTTGATCAGATCAGGGCGTTTACAACATCACTCTTTAGGGCAGATAACGTTCCCTTCATTTCTCAGCGAAATTCAACAAACAAAAGCAGAAATCAAAAGGAAACATTGAACTAAAAGCGGACAAAACACGAAATCAACGCCTCATCACATGTTTCCCACAAATGGCGCCAGTTGATAGAGTCGGGTTGAAGCTCTATCAACAAAGGGAGAATTACAAAAGAAATAACGAATTCGAGAAATGATTCGTTGGCGGAGAAAGCCGAATTCCTCCTTCGAATGCCCTTTGTTAAATTCTTAAATGAATTCTCCTGCAAAACAAAAACAAAGTCCAACACCGGGTGTTGAATCCGGTGAGGACTCTCCGACGCTCAAGTCAGATTTTGGATAAGGAAAAATAGAGACAAAGAAAAGCGGTGGTGAAGGAAAGATAAAAGATACCTCATATTAGAAAAATGGAGTATTTATAAGCATACTGTTAGCCCCTTAGACGGCTCCGTGTCATGGTGCGAGCCATCACAGCACCATGGAACGGGCAGGGTCGGGTTGAGAGAACTCGATGCGAGTTTGGGATGATAACATGTCCGGATGGGTCGGATGAGTGAAGTTTACTCGGCCAAGGGGGTATGGAAAACACTTTGGCACGAGTGGATTTTAGGTTTGTAGAGTTTGGCTCGGACGTGTGTCGGAACGGGATCAACCGATGACAGGTGTCGGGGGAGTCCGGAATGGGTTTTGAGTTGAGGCTTGGAAATGATCCTAATCTGTGAGGTTTACTTGCTGGCAAAAGATAGCTCAGGGAAATCTCAAAGATGAGGCATTTGGTACGAGGAGAACTCATTTGAGCTAGTCCGAGCTGCCCAAGGAAAACTTGTTGTTCCACAGCCCTTTCAGTATTTAGTGCTGCCACTAGGGGTTTTGCTCTTTTAACATATATAAGGGGGCATGCGAAAGATGGTGTGGCCGGATTGGGGCGAGGGCTAGATGCGTAGGTGAGGATTGTGGGCTTGGTGCTATGCTAGCACGAGCGAAAGATGGTAATTCCTATTCGGGCACGACCTATGCGTGTTCAATGTGTCGGGTGATCGATGTGCGGGTCGGACGAGGGCTGAAGCGAGTCGGAACTCGAGGACGTACGTGATGACTTGATGCAAGACGAGTGGAGCTTAGTGTTGGGAGTTCTAGCTTGGATGCATGCAAGGATGGCACGGAGTTGGTCGATGTTGCAAAAGCAAGGGTCGGTGGCACGAGACGGATCATGACACGAGGACTGTGGGCAGACCTCAGTGCCGGGGGTCGGCACACGTTGGCATGGGCGATGCGCGCTTGGGCCAAGTCCAAAGGTGCAAGAAAACAAAGGCAAGTGAGATGCGGCTATTGATATTCGATGGCTGGTTAGTGGGATGGATGAGGCGCTGGGCAGTTGGCTATGCCATCCAATTGGCCGATCCGAGTAGTGGGGCGTGAAACTGCCCGGCAATTACTTGTAGCCTAGTGGACGGTTTTTCTTAGTGAAGGGTGATTTTCCTTCACGTTTATATGTTGTATTTCGAAGGTAATGAGCCATAGAATGTGTGTGTGAGTTTTTTAGAGCAGCCCTTGTATTGATTTGTGGTGAATTATAAAAAGGTTGGGTGAGTTGCCCGTAAATGTGTGTGTTGCTTTCGTTGTTCATGATTGCTTGATTCCGCTGCGTGTGAACTTTGATTCGTACATAAATTCGTGAGCCTCATACACTTGAGTGCCGAAGAGTGTCGGTGAGGGAGAGGGCTGGTCGGATTGCGGTGATTCGGTGCCATCACAAGGCCAAAAATTCTAGTTTTGCTGCTGCGTTTTATAGTTTGGTGGCTCTAGTTCGTAGGTTTTGAGTCGGAGTGGTTCCGAGTTGTTGCCATCGTTTCTGCGAAGATGATTGGTGCGAGGGAATTTTCTGCTCTCGAAGAGAGGGTGCTGAAGTTGGAAAGGTTGCTTGGGACAGCCACGGAGGTCTCAACATCGTCGGGTGTTGAGCCCATCTTTGATTGCATCAGTGCGATCAAGGCATCGGTTGAAGTGTTGCACAAGTCAGTGGAAGGAACTTCATCGTTTGTGGAGAGTCGGATCGTGTCGTGCGAGGAAGAAGTGCAGGCTTTGACGGTAGTAGGATTGTAAACGAATCGAAGCGAATATCTATGTATTCGATTCGATTCGGAAAAAAAATTGCATATTCAATTCGATATTCGATTCGATTTCGAATATTTTTTTGCTTCGTGTTCGATTCGTTAAGCTATTTGCAAATATTCGATTCGATTCGAATATTCAATTTGATTGTTTTCTAGTGTATTATAAACATTTGATTCGATTCAATTCGATTCGAAATTTCCCTATTCGATTCGATTCGAATATATTTGATTCAAATATATTCGAATTCACAATATTTAAACCAACATTTTACCTAATAAACATAATAAATATACTCACAAGTCACAAGGTTGTTCAACATAAACAAGTCCACAACGATCAAATGCATTGTTGGGAAATTTATTAGTAAAAGTTTTGATGAATTCCAAAACCGACTGACCCCAACCGAGTAGATGTTGCCAGAACCTAATGTTAGAAGTTAGGCTCACTGTTTGAGCAAAGTTAAGATTTTATCTTTACAGATCTCCAGCTGAAGATGGCAACAAGGCATCACTCAGACAGAACATCAGTTATGATGAAAGACAACTGAGAGTTTATATGTTCAGATGGAATGAAGGGGAAGTCTTCAGAACATCAGTTGTGAAGGAAACCAACTGAGGGTTCATCAGATGAGAAGCAGTAGAGAGGAAGAGAACATCAGATGAAAAGAAAGTCATCTGAAGGTTCAAACTCAACTGACTAAATACAAGGAAGACAACTGAGGGTTCAGTTTCAGAACCTCAGTTGTAGAACTCAAACAAGAAGATCAACAGCATGAAGTTCAAAGTCAGCTGAGAGTTCAACGGTTCAGTCAGAACATCAGCTGAAGACCACTCAGATAAAGATCAAGATTTTCAACCAACTAATCGAGGTTGACTGTCAGAAAGGTTTAAGATTTGAATTTCAAAAGGAAGTCACATGAGGGTTTGACCGTTCAGTCATTACCCCATCTGGCCCAACACAAGGCTGTCTCAGAAGGAAAGCAGAAGAGCACAGATGTCATATCGGGAAAGTCTGCAGAGATGAGAGACAAGCCATCGCTTTCAACGATCAGAGATCAACAGCTCCTCCAACGGCTAGTTGATACTCTCCGCCTATAAATAGAGGCATTCTCTCATTCGAGAAAAATAGGAGACAAGAGACAGAGAAGTGTAATCACAAGAGAAACAAGCGCAAGAAAAATCTGTAAAAATCACATTCTAAGAGCATCAGCAGCTGAGAGTTCAAGAGTGATAGAACATTAGTAGTTGAGGGTTCATAGAGTTATAATCTGTCTTAAATCTTAGTTTGAGTGTTTATTCGTTCAAGCCATAGATCCAGCTCTCTTTTGTGATCGAGCTGTAGTTGGAAAATTCACCCACATACACACCTTAAAAAGTGTCTGTTAGGATCATACTCTTCCTGTAATTGAGTATCTAGGTCGTCAAGTACCCGCAAACTTGACATAGGTTGTTAAGTACCCGCAAACTTAACTGTAAAGGTTGATAAGTACCCGTAAACTTATTGCAACGGTTGCACAGCCCGGGTAAGCTGTGTGGAACTGTCCAGAAGAACTTGGACTGAGGTGTGAGGATTCACATCTCCCCGTGGACGTAGGAGGGTTATCTCCGAACCACGTTAAATCCTGTGTGTCTGTGTTTATTTTTATTCAGTTGCTTATTGCATTCTTATCTGATCAAACTAACCAGCATACAAACTGCATTTTTGCATATTCTACTGTTTTGGTTTTTGACCAACCCTGCACTAAAAGCGTGAGTTGTTTTAACGAGTTTTAATTTCCACCACATTCCGCACAGCCTCACTCTTCCAGCTGAGGTTGCTTACTCAGCTGTGAGATACCAACTGAGTCCGTTTTACTCGGTTGAAGTTATTTTTAAGGGTTAAGTTTTAAAATCCTAACTGGTGTATTCCCCCCCCCCCCCACATACACTAGTAACTCGTTTCGGGACCATCATGCATAAATGAAAATAAGTTTGTCATCAAGTTTATCAAAACAACACTTCACTAAAATCATTTGCAAATAGCAACATCCAATCTTCCACAGGTCCACACTTCCACTTCCACCAAATTTGCAAATTAAGTAGTTTGCAACGTGACATAGTAAGGCCGTTCTTCTTCCTAAACAAAAATTAATAAAAGTGGATTAAAAATAAATTATATATATATATATATATATATATATATATATATATCAAATAAATCAAACAAATTAAAGAAATAAATAGAACTTACATGTGTCATAAGGGGCTTCTTGATCCCGTGAAGCCGGCGAACCCAATCTGCTCCACAAATCAAATCTTCTACAACATCGGAACTCAATCTTGAACGATAAGGATCTAATACCCGAGTTCCTGCACTAAATGTAGCCTCCGACGCCACTGTACTAATGAAAATAGCCAAAACATCACGAGCTAACTTGGATAAGATATTAAACTTCAACTCTTGAGTTTTCCACCAAGCTAAAGCATCAAACTCAGTGGCTACACTTGCATCCCCATCTTGACATCGAAAAACCCCCTCCTCTAAGTAAATGTCTAGTTCCGATTTATGCATAGAACCATGCACCTCAACAGTGTTCAAATAATCATCAAACATAGACATACCAGAAGGCACTACTTTGCCTTTCGATAAGGAGTTTGCAGATGAAGAAGAACATTTTTCTGTAGTGGTAGTCTTTCGAGCCCTTGAATTATCAATTTCAACATACTCAAAGTACAAGCTATGTAATGCATCTCGAACCTTCATCAAATTTGCATGTGCATCACTCTCACTATATATTTTACTAAATGCAAACTCAACCAACCTCATTTTGAACCTAGGGTCAAGTATTGCTCCAATGGCCATCAAAAGATTGCAACTTCCCCAATATTTATCAAATTTTTGCTTCATCTTTTTTATCATCACTCTAATAAACTCATTAGAATGATTTTCATTTTCATTCAATACATGCTTGACTCTCCAAATAACAGCAAGATAAACATTAGAGGTAGGATAATCAGTACCAGAAATGACATGGGTAGCTTCATAAAAGACCTCTAAAATATCAACAACATCCTTCACTTTCTTCCAATCATCAATACTAGGACAACACTCATATAAAGGCTCTCTCTGTTGAAATATAGGGAATGCATCTTTAACTCTGAAAGCATCAACTAGCATCTCGTATGCAGAATTCCAACGAGTTGGACAATCAATGATCAATGTTTTCACTGAAATGCCTAGATGATGCACGACATCAGAAAACTTCCTCAACCTATACTCTGATTGGTTAATAAAACGCACACTGTTTTTGACATCTTCAATGATCGTTTTTATCTCAGAAAGGCCATCTTGAACAATAAGATTCAATATGTGTGCAGTACACCGAACATGAAACAACTGACCTTCCAATGGCAACTTATGGCTCTTTGAGAATGTTTCTTTAACAATTCGAATTGCCACATCATTGTTCGATGCATTGTCCACAGAGATAGTGAAGACTTTATGCTCTATCCCCCAATCTTTTGTGCACTTTATGAGCCCATCATAGATATCAACATATGAAGAAAGTAACATATTAGTAAATATATGTATATGTCAGTAAAATATATTAGTTATATTAAATGCAAGAGAATTTTAAGTAAATATATATATACAAATTGCAACTTACCAGAATGCGGAGGAGGGAGATGTATGAAGCTAAGAAGTCGCTTCTGAAGCTGCCATTGTGAATCAACAAAGTGTCCAGTGACACACATATAAGAAATCTTTTGAACCTTCGACTTCCAAATGTCTGTGGTTAATGAAATCATATTGATGTCTTTCAACACCAATTGCAACCTTTTCTTTTCTATTTCATAAACATTCATGACATCTTTCTTTGCCGCGGCACGAGAAATCTTCTCAAACTGTGGTTGGTTGATACTCATCATAAAAGTAAAACCATCATTTTCAACAACATTAAATGGCTGCTCGTTCATCAAAATCCAATGAGCAATGGCTTCCCATTGCTTCGTGTGATCATATCTACCGTCTGACAAAGGCTTCAACTCCAACTTCGATTTGGCAGGCTGAAATTGCAACTTCTTTTGTTTCTCATTGTTCATCTTTTTTTGCAAACACCTCCTTAAGTGATTCCAAAGATGAGTTGTTGTGCTACTCGGTAACTTTACAAGAAAAGTCTTGCAATGTATGCATTGAAATTTTTCTACTCCATTTACAATGACATCAATGAAATCCTCAAATGCTTTTGAACTCTTTTTTCTCTTTTTCCTTGCAAACTGACCATTTTCTTCCTCTCCATCCCCATCTTTGTCGTCTTCTACATCAATCACTTCTTTATCTTTCTCTCCATCAACATGTTCCTCTTCCTCTTCAGCTTGTAGGTCATCATCATCACCTTGATCTCTCACATTTTCATCTCCGTCATAAATAATTTCCACGGTACATCTCTGCACCTATCATCACAAATTTCAAGTGTTTAGTTAAATCATAATAGTTAAACTATATTTCTATATTCCAAATAACCACAATACTTAATTGGATAACTAATATATATATATAATACTTACCCCTTGATTTTCCTCTTTAATCTCATCCTCTTAATTTATTCCATCTTTTAAATTTGAGTCATCCATATCCTGCTTAATAAATCTGCACAAAGAGTTGAGCCAGGAACAATATCTTGTGCTAGAATTGATGCAGATGAAAACAAGATGAAAAACAACAGCAATTTATTAAATGATGCAGACTCATAATTGTTTTGAGGAATTTTTTTTGTCAGTTTCTCAGAACTTTCAATATTCTAGTTTTGACGAAACCTTAATGTCAAAAAGCAAGACCCGTCCCAGTGGGGATGGCCTAGTGGTGGAGTGGTTGCCTGTTGACCAATAGGTCAGAGGTTCGAGTATTCTCGGCCACAAAAAAAAATCTAGGTGGGGTGTGTGAGTATTAATATTTGTAATGTAAATTCAAAAAAAAAAAAAAAAAAAAAAAGCAAGACCCATAGTTAGAGTAATAGACAGGCAATAAACTCAACTTGAATTAAAATTGATTATTAATTTATTAGCAAATTAACAAACACATGTGTATGTCTACGTTAGAATCTTAGATGAGACCTTTTACTTTTAGTCAATTCTTTCAAAGAATGGCGTCTTTTCTTAGTTGATTTTTCCGAACAAATAACTCATAGCTTAGAGCTACTTTAACTCCTAGCTGCAAGAAAACCAAGACGAGAATGAATCCGGATGGAAGGGATGGATTACCAGACGGTCCGACCATCATGAATACATAATAGACCAGTTTCCACAGCAGAAAGGCAGAGATTAATTTGAAAAGGCAAAAGACAAGGATCTTATTCCGGGGTGAAAGATCCCTCACACAAAGCACTGCTTTTTTTCTTCTTTGAAATAATTCTTAGTCGTCTAGGTCGAATTGAAACTAATTGCAGACAAATTCCAACCCTAAATCTAGTAAATTACTACTTAATCAGTTAATTGGTTTAGGTTTACCTTAATTCGTGATGGCGACCGGAGAGATGACGGCGGATGGCGACCTGGACCGGAGATATGACGATGACGGGCACGAAAGCCTACTCCTGCTCGTGCTCGCGCTGTGACTCGTGACAAATGCAGCAGCACTGGTGGCTTCTCAGGCGTGCCGTCACCGCTTGTGAGAAGAGAAGGAGAGAGGCGGCTGGCGGGTAGGGCTGGAGAGTGAGTTGGGTGGCTGCGATTTGGGAGTTGGGAGGTGATGCGGGGCGACTACGGTAGTAGAGGTAGGGTTTGGGAAGGAAATTAAATGAATGCAAAAAATGTATATATATATATATATATATATATATATATATATTTATATTTACATTTTCGAATTCGAATATCGAATACTCGAATCGAATATCGAATCGAACAAAAATATTTGATTTGTTTGCAACCCTAGACGGCAGCGGTTGACATGAAAATCGAGGAGTTGTTGGATGATTTGCGCCTTGTGAAGCATGCGCTCAGATCTGTTGAGCAAGGCCGGTCGGTGTCGAAGGTTCGTGTCCCGAAGCCTAAGCCATTCGAGAGTGCCCGTAGTTCAAAGGAGTTGGAAAACTTTCTGTGGGACATGGAGACTTACTTCAAGGCATCTCATGTGCCCGACAGTGAGAAGGTGTCGATCACTAGCATGTACTTGACGGGTGATGCGAAGCTTTGGTGGCGTTCGAGGCCAAGTGTTGATGCTGGTGGAAATCAGACGGAGACTTTGACGTGGGAGGCGTTGAAGCGTGAGTTGAAGGATCAGTTCCTTCCGGGGAATTCCTCGTGGCTGGCAAGGGATGCATTGAGAAAGTTGAGGCACACTGAATCCGTTCGTGCGTATGTGAAGGAGTTCAGTTCGTTGATGCTCGACGTGAAGGATATGTCTGAGTCGGACAAGCTGTTTAATTTCATGGCGTTGCAGCCTTGGGCACAAACTGAGTTGAGGCGTCAAGGTGTCAAGGATTTGCAGGCTGCTGTTGCTGCTGCCGAGGGATTGGTGGATTTCAGGCAGGTTGGTCCCAACGAGTCCGACAAGCGGAAGAAGGATTCGAGGAAAGGGAATGAGAAATAGAAACAGGTTGGCGAGGAATTGGCCAATGAGGCAGGGAATGAAAAGATGAAACGTTGGGTGTTTCATTTGCAATGATATGGGACATCGGATGAGGGATTGTCCTCAAAGGTTGAATGCACTTGTTGTCGAGGAGGATAGAGAGAGCGAGACCGGCGGGTGTGCGAGGATGGGTTCGATGCAGTTGGTGTCCGCAATGAGAGTTGAGGAGGCCGAAGGAAGAGATGAAGGTGAGTGTGATATGCGAGGTCCGACCATAATTCGGTTCGGTAGTTTTTTTTATTAGGAGCTCATGGTGAGAGGTTTTACCCCAGCGACAACGAGGGCGTTGTTAGGATTGGGTGGGAGAGGTTTGTTAGCCCCTTAGACAGCTCCGTGTCATGGTGCGAGCCATCACAGCACCATGGCACGGGCAGCGTCGGGTTGAGAGAACTCGATGCGAGTTTGGGATGATGGCATGTCCGGATGGGTCGGATGAGTGAAGTTTACTCGGCCAAGAGGGTATGGGAAACACTTTGGCACGAGTGGATTTTGGGTTTCTGGAGTTTGGCTCTGACGTGTGTCGGGACGGGATCAGCCGATGACGGGTGTCGGGGGAGTCCGGAACAGGTTTTGAGTTGAGGCTTTGAAATGATCCTAATCTGTGAGGTTTACTTGGTGGCAAAAGATGGCTCGGAGAAATCTCAAAGATGGGGCATTTGGCACGAGAGAACTCATTTGAGCTAGTCCGAGCTGCCGAAGGAAAACTTGTTGTTCCACAGCCCTTTCAGTATTTAGTGCTGCCACCAGGGGTTTTACTCTTTTAACATATATAAAAGGGCATGTGAAAGATGGTGTGGCCGAATTGGAGCAAGGGCTAGATGCGTGGGCGAGGATTGTGGGCTTGGTGCTATGCTAGCACAAGCGAAAGATGATGATTCCTAGTCGGGCACGAGCTATACGTCTTCGATGTGTCGGGTGATCGATGTGCGGGTCAGACGAGGGCTGAGACGAGTCGGAACTCGGGGACGTGCATGATGACTTGATGCAAGACGAGTGGAGCTTAGTGTTGGGAGTTCTAGCTCGGATGCATGCAAGGATGGCACGGAGTTGGTCGATGTTACAATGGCGAGGGTCGGTGGCACGAGACGGATCATGACACGAGGATTGTGGGGAGACCTCGGTGCCGGGGGTCTTCACACGTTGGCATGGGCGACGCGCGCTTGGGCCAAGTCCAGAGGTGCAAGAAAACAAAGGCAAGTGAGATGCGGCTATTGGGATTCGATGGCTGGTCAGTGGGATGGATGAGGCGCTGGGCAGTTGCCGGAGGCCAACTGGCCATGCCATGCAATTGGCTGATCCGAGTAGTGGGGCGTGAAACTGCCCGGCAGTTACTTGTAGCCTAGTGGATGGTTTTTCCTAGTGAAGGGGGATTGTCCTTCACGTTTATATGCTGTATTTCGAAGGCAATGAGCCATAGAATGTGTGTGTGAGTTTTTGAGAGCAACCCTTGTATTAATTTGTGGTGAATTAATAATAGGTTGGGTGAGTTGCCCGTAAATATGTGCGTTGCTTTCGTTGTTCATGATTGCTTGATTCCGCTGCGTGTGAACTTTGATTCGTACATAAATTCGTGAGCCTCATACACTTGAGTGCCGAAGAGTGTCGGTGAGGGAGAGGGCTGGTCGGATTGCGGATTCGGCGCTATCACAAGGCGAAAAATTCTAGTACACGAAAACCTTGTGACACTTACCATAGTGCGGGGTATTTTCGTCACTTCAATTGAGAAATGTGTTTTAATACTAACTTTTGGAGTCGAGCTCTGCTCTATCTAAAAAATCAGTTCTGCCAGCACGTCAAACGTGTCAGCTCTGCGTAGCACGTCAGCTTTCAGAAATTCAGGGTTGAATTCTTCAGCTCTCTTTTTTCTTACGATTTCAGCTCTCAAGTGGGCTTGTTGGTTTTCATTTTTGACCCTTTCGGATTTGGGCTTATTATTTTAGGCCCTATATAAATGATCCCATATCAAAATCGTCTCACGAATTCATTCTCCAAAATTATAATTTAGAACTCAGGCCCGAGTTTGTGAGCTGAAAATCGAAACCAAAACTTAGATATTCCATAGCCAAAAGTCAAATTTAAATCTTGGCCAATCAAAGTAAAATCTTAAGGTTGTGAAAAAATTTGCGTGTGATATACTTTATACTTTATAGTTCAATTTGAAGCATTATTTTAAATTAAGGATAAGGATTGTATCTTCTAAAATTGAAGCTTAAGTCTTGATTTGTTTGTTAGAAGCTTCCTAAACCTCAAATCAGAACTCAGCAAAAACAACTCAAAGTCGAAACCTCTAAACCATGCTGAAAGATGGAACCAACATCTGATGACAAAAGATCGAAGTCAGAGTTCAAGATCAGGGCTCAACCTTAAACCCAATGCCTAGAAGCCATCGCTTAAAACTCACCAGAAATGCACATCAAAATTTGATCGGGTCTCAACCGTAATTATCATTTGCATATGTCCATATACCACATCTGTTCGTATGTGTGACAAGTTTCTGGATTATCCCATATGGTCCATCCAATTCTGAAGTCGCTTCGTTGCCTTTAATAATAGTGGTTTAATGTTTCTTCAAGTTTTGTGTAGCAGCATAAATAGAATCTTGGTGGATCATCGTTTCTGGTACAACGAAGTATGAAACTATAGTTTCTTATTAGTAGAATTTTTATAATGAAAGAATTGATTTAGTACTTGAGAGATTAGTTACAGAAGAAAATCTTGAGTTTGGAAACTCATCTGTTTTGATTCACCAGGTTACAATAGTGTATTTCATGCATTGTATGTTTTCTTGCTGATACCTTTCTCGTACAAGAAAAATTTGTGAGTTTAGGCGAGAATTGTATGATCTTTCAATTGTTGTTTAATTATATCTCCACCCTTGATTAGTTCAATTATTCTTGAGTTTGCTCCTTATTACAGTATAAAGACATCAAATGTTAAGTGTGAAACTAACATTTTGGGATAATGTTTAATAATTGCCTCTCACATCTGATCCAAATTTGGATAATTTGCATATAAAACGGTTGAAAGTTTTCACTTTTAGCTTGAAGGATTTATGTTAGTTTGAGAAATGAATAAGCCTCTTGTTTATATGTGCAGTCTTCTCTACTCCAAGCGATTACTCAGAACTGACCATCACTTGAAGTAAGGGAGGCTGGTTGATATGGGATCACTTATACACAGCCTGAAATAAGAAGCCCAAATCCGAAAAGGTCAAAGATGAAACCCAACAAGTCCATTTGAGAGTTGAACTCGTGAGAGAAAAGAGAGATGAAGAATTCAGCCCTCAACTTCTAAGAGCTAAATGCTTGGCAAAGCTGACGTGCTAGGCAGAGCTGAGGCGGTAGGCAGAGCTGATCTCTTAGACCGAGCAGAGCTCGACCCCAAAAGTTAGTATTATAAGACCAATCTAAATTGAAGAGACGAAAATATCCCGCACTATGGTAAGTTTATAAATACCCCATTTTTCCCTAATCTGAGAGATCTTTTTCTTTTCTTCACTACCACTTTTCTTCTTCTCTATATTTTCTCCTTATCAAAAATCTGACTTAAGCATCGGAGGGTCCTCACCAGATTCAACCATCGGCATTGGACTTCCTTTTTGTTTTGCAAGAGAATTCATTTAGGAATTTGGCAAAGAGCATTCGGAGGAGGAATTCGGCTTTCTTCGCCAACGAATCATTTCTCAAATTCGTTATTTCTTTTGTAAATTTCCCTTTGTTGGTAGAGCTTTAACCCGACTTTACCAATCTCTCCTACAAGATGACACTGCCTCGTATACCATCTTGCAACCTCAACTATTTTCATGCCTTTTTGTTTAATCCATGACAGTGTCAGTGCATGATGCCTCATGGAGTAGTCTCAATGCTTCACCCTCTTCCACTCTCAAGTAACTCAAATGGGTAATTGTCTTACCTTCCAAGAACTCACCTTGTGCACTTCTATTGATAATGCCGACACCTATCATGTTTAAACTAGCTAGCAAATAAAGCCGCATCTACAGCATAAGCTGTAAGTTATGCCATCCACGATAGACATTGAAAAGCATGCCACTCATTCATGAAGTCGAAAGCAAAGCGCGTTGCAATGTGAGGAGCATGATGCTAATTATTCCAAATATTCTCCTTCCTACATCTCCAAATCTGGTATATCATCATACTTTACTTGGTACAAATATCTCTGTCATTATCAGGTACGGAGCTAGAAATGTTAATATGTGGAGGGGTCCAAAATTAATTATAATTTAAATATTATAGGTAAATTTGAGAAAAAGAATATAAAATTTAGTACGACTATAATATCGTAATATCATGTAGCGTTCTTTAAAAAATCAATAGTTTAACATGATTACCTCAAATATTTTTCTATTGTTCCCATATTTAATTTTAAATTATCTTTCTATTATCATGGTGAGAAATAAATAAATCAAATAGAACTACATTAATACCAAGCAATAAATTTCGTACACTAATTTTCAATTTATAGAAATTTTTATATTTATTAAAAGAATATTATAAATCAAAATGAAAAAATGCTTAAATATTAACACACTGTATAATTTATGTAATAACGTAATTAAAAATATAAAAATTCAAATATATATTATATGGTGGTGGGGCTTGGGTGGCGGCCCAAGGAATCCATGCCCCCAACGTAGCTCCGTCAGTGTCAATGACTCATTATGATTAAGAATATAAAATAAGAGACCAATAAACAAACCGCAAGCTTCCATCCCCTTGCGCATAAATAAATGAGTACGGAATAAATAATGCCAAGCATTCGCGTATCTACTTCCATAAATTCCACAATCTTTACTAACTTGAACACCCTTTTTCATAAGATTTTCGTCCTAGGCAGATATGCAATATTATTAATTTCGTAAAATATATATAAAAGAAATCGAAAAATATTATAATAATAATAATAATTACATATTAAAATATAATCATAAAATGAATATGTATAAAATCATTAGAGGGGTTAAGAACTTAAGATATGTTAGACATCAATTGTTAAATAGTGCAAAAACCGATCCACAACGGTAGGAATTTACGAGTCACGTTCATAAAAGGCTGAAATATATAGTACTCCCACAGTATCTTTTCATTAAACTCATTTTGTCTTATTTGGATATATCATTTCATTAAGTTCATTTTCTAAAATGAAAATACATCATATTATAAATACCCCACTATAACTCATAAATTACCATAATGCCACTAAAATGCTATTAACTCATTTTTCTCTCTCACTTGATGTGATAAAAATACCCTCCAAAAGTTACTTTATCTTTTTAACTTTATTATAAATAACTCATTTTTCTTAACATACGTGCCTAGGGCTGTAAACGAGCCAAACGGTTCACGAGCTATTTGGAGCTCGGCTCGAAAAAAGCTCGTTCAAAATTCGTTCGTTTACTAAACGAACCGAGCTGCCTCAAATCGAGCTCGACAAATTTTTCGAGCCGAGCTCGAGCATACCTATGTTCGGCTCGAAATGCTCGCGAACACGTTCGAGTTCGATAGTAAACGAGCTAGCTCGCGAACATGTTCGCGAATCACCTAAACGAACATGTTCCCGAACATGTTCACGAACATGTTCACGAATTTTTTAATACTTTTAATAAATATTTTTTATTTTATTACTTTTTCAATATCAATATAAATTAATAAATTTATAATTTTTAGATTATCGAGTCGAGCTCGAACGTTCGAGCTCGAGCTCGGCCAAACGAATATATAACGAGCCGAGCTCGAACCGAGCTCGAGCTTGGTTGATATTTGTCGAGCCGAGCTCGAGCTCGAAATACAAAGCTCGAATCGAGCTCGAGCCGAGCTCGAGCCTTAAATTTTTCTAACGAGCCGAGCTCGAGCTCGAGCCTGCCAGTGTTCGGCTCGGCTCGGCTCATGTACACCCCTATGCGTGCCCAGACAAGCGTGCTTAATTATACCATACTGAGGGAGTAGTTTTTTTTTTTTTTTTTTTGAGAGAAAAGGCTGAGATATATAGTTGATCTTGTACAACTGAACTAGTGGGCTTCTGATTGAAGCCCCTTTCAGATTTATAGCATAAAATGTTTTCAAGGAAGGGATTTGGCAATTTTATGCATCTCATAATTCATTTCATATATCGTACTTAAATGTCCATCTTATAAATTACAAAAAAGCCCAACATCCATTTTTGCAATTGGATGGAAGAAGTTAGTTAGAAGAGTGAACGAATACGAACTTGGTAATTCATGATTCTCATAATTAAAAGAAAAATGTAATTCATGGGTCATAAATCCACTAATAGTACCGACAAAATTGGCCCGGCCCAGTGTATCCAAAAATTTGGTTTGGTTGGACTAGCAAATTGGCCGGGTAGTTTTGTCAGCAATATAAATCTAAAGACAAAAAAGCCTATTACTTTTGAATTCATAATAATTCACAGTATGAAATCATGCAAATACTTCTTCCATCCGTGTAAGTAAAGTAAGGTCTCAATATAAATGTGAGTCTAATAGCAATAGAAAATATAATATTAAATAATGTTTTATGTGGAAGTTACGTTACAAATGAACATGACAATTATATTGTGAATGAACGTAAATTATAAAAGAATTATATCATGAATAGAGGGAGTAATCACAAATAGCAGTTGAGGCTATCTGCATCCCTTAAAGACCATTAGGGTGCTCTAACGGGTGCTTCAGCACTAGAGCACCCTTAGAGACCTGTTACCCCTGCATCCCAAAAGTGCTCTAAGGGTGCTCCAGCACAATATTAAACAATTCATCATTTTCATTTATTAAATTAATTCATCTATTTGTAAATAAATTAAAATACACTAATTAATAAATAATACAAATTTTTCATTAATATTTGAAAATTGGAAAATTACATGCCGCACACAAGGAAAAAAAATACTATATAATTAAAAAAAATTACATAAAACTAAAAATAACGGAAAAAATTACGCCCATCCCCGACGTTGCTTCATCTCCTCCACCATCATCTTGTGAACATGGAGGTGCTCCGGCGTCATATATCTCGTATCCCCTGGAGACAACTTCCAAGTCCGTGGCATATTGTCTCTGCCAAACAGCATCTTGTCTCGCCCGAGCATTTTCCAGCTTCGCTTGAGCTGATTCCCACAACGCCAACGCGATCTCATGCTTGGCCTCGGCGAACTGGGTAAGTCGGGAAGTATATCGATCCATGACGGATTCGAACTGGGACGACCCCTCGACCGGCTTCTTTCCTTTGCCCCTTGTCCTGGCCCGTGCCGCATCTCGACCCTCCGGTCGGGGAGGCGCGCTTTCTCCTTTAGTGGACTGGGTCTCCTCCGCTGACGGCTGGGACTGAGAAGAAGTGTAGTTGCCCTCCGCCGTAGTCTTCGTCTTCTTCATGGACGGTACGTCTGGGAAATTGACGAAGAGGAACTTGGGGTTGTCTTTGAGAATGTTCCAAGCTGTGAAATAGTGGAAAGAAGGTGTCTGGGTATTAGCCTTGTAAATGGCTTGGGCCTGGGCAATCACATACCCGTCATCGGCGCCGCTTGGCCGGTGAGATTGGGCTTTCTGAAAAGTGCTAATCCAGGCTTTAACGGCGGTCTGGATGCGGCCGAAGAAGCTCCTCACGGCTTTCTTGTTGAGATCCAAGTTGAACTTCTTGTTGAAGTGCTCTTGGATAGCGCCCCAATATCTCTCGCCGGACTGGTCGCATCCGACGATGGAGTTGCAGATCTCCTCTATCCAAATCTGTGCCATGTAGCTGGCTTGTTCGTCGGTGTAGTTGTGCCGCTTGGCCCGGACGAGTTCCGAGTCATCTTCCTCGGCAGCGGCGGGAGAGGTGGCGATGACTTTGCCTTTGCCCTTCTTTTTTCTTCCTCCGTCAGCGGGCTGGGACGGCGCTGGTGCCAAAATGAGGCGATGCTCGGTGTTTGTCGCCGGACTGTCGGTGTCGGGGGAGAACGACTGGTAAGATTTGACAGAGGCTGGAGTGTTAAGGTTGATTGAATCAAGCCCCGCCCCTGTAAAACCGAACGGGTCGTCGGACATGTCGCCAAACCAGGTGTATGGATTGTTAGGATTGTTGGGATCCATAATTTTTATTGGAATGAATTTGTTGGACAAATGAAGGAGATAAAAAAAATTGAGATATGAAAGAGATGAGAGGTGTGAAAATGAGAGAGATGAAAATGGGTATTTATAGGTAAAAAAAAAAAACAAAAATGCATTCTACCGTTGCTGCTGCCAAAATCAAGCCGTTGCCATTTAATTTTTTTTCCCGTTGGCGCGTGGCATTTTTTTTTTTTTTCCTGTCTCGCTCGTGTCGAGCACGAGCTGCTCGAGCCATGCTCGAGCTCTGGAGCCGTGCTCGAGCGCCTGCCCCCCTCCACGCGACGAGCTCGAGCCCACCCCTGCTCGATCCTTGCTCGAGCACCCCTCTTCGAGTGCAGATAGTCTTAGTCACTCATTGTCTAGATCTTTGAATTAGACTGCAATCTCAATCTCTAAATCAAATGGAGCACAAAATATGGAGATTGGAGAGATGGAAAGTTGTAGTCAACAATTGATATACAAATTGTTACAACCAACGTCAAAACAACACAAAACTATCCCATACTTCCATAGTAAACAGATTAAGGTGAGAAGGGATCGAGACCTTGTAGAATAGCAGTTTCAAGTGCCCCGAACAAGGGTGAGGGAAGATGATTCCAATCGTACCAATCCCAGCCGTCGCATTTATCTGGTTCGACATTGACAGCCGTCCGATCATCATCATCTGCAAGTGCCCCACGCATAAGAACTGCAATGAGCTGCATTGGTTTCGGCTCTGACAGCATGCAGTTAGTCACAGTCAGCAATTCTGCTCCATTAATCTCTAGCCCCGTTTCTTCCTTCACTTCTCTCGCCGCACACTCCTCGAATGTCTCCCCTAAATATTGGGATCTACTAATTTAGTTTCTAGACGAACGAGCAGCATTGTACCACACTCGTATTCCTATCCAAAATAGTACTACTAGTCTATATAAAATCAATTACTAGTAATTAAAGCAACATTTAGTAGACTATAACAATTGACAACTATTTGTACATAAAAAAGGAATTCAATTTTGGGGGAAACGTTAACTAACGCCACAATTAACCTAAACTCAAAAGGAGATTAGTTTAATTGCGGAATTCCCCTCCAGCAATTCCGAATAGAAATGGAAACGATTAATGACGATATGAAAGGAAAGAAAAAAATAAATAAAAGAATCTAACCGAACTCGAGGTGGCCGCCGGGAAGGGCGAAAGTGCCGTAGCCGACAGCGGTGCGGCGGCGGCCGAGCAAAACCTTATTTCCCTTCAGCAGAAATACACCCACGCCAACTACTGGCTTCGGCGGCGGCGATGACATTGACATTGCACGATTACAAAAGATGCCCAATCGAAGAGGTGGATTTATAATTTGTGTGTTAAGAATGATTATTACTCAAAATATTATGAGTTACTAACTAGTAGAAAGTAAAATATTATGAGTTACTAACTAGTAGAAAGATTCAAGTATTATAATTTTGCATCTCAACTTAATTTATAATAAAAGAGGTTATAAATGATTTAAAAAGATGAAAATATCATTAATAGGATAAAGGGTGGTTATTTTCAGTTTTTACTTTATTTTCAGAATTTTGTAGTGTTGTACTACCGTTCTGTACCTATTCCGTCTCCGCCACCGCCACCGTTGCGGCGGCGTTGTATGATTTTCAGAATCTCGTACTATCACACCACCGTCCGACATCCATTCCGCCACCACCGCGGCGGCGTTGTACGATTTCGGAATCTCGAAGCAACGTACCACCGTCCACCACTCGTTCCGCCACTGCCACTGCCACCATCGCAGTGGCGTTGTACGATTTTTGGAATCTCGTAGCATCGTACCACTGTCGGTCACCCATTCCACCACCGGAGCCGCCGCCACCACCGCGCCGGTATTGTACGATTTTCTGAATCTCGTAGCATCGTACCACCGTCCGCCATCCATTACGCCACCACCGCGGCGGCGTTGTACGATTTTCGGAATCTCATAGCATTGTACCACAGTCCACCACCCATTCCGCCATTGCCGCTGCCACCACCGCGACGACTTTGTACGATTTTCGGAATCTCGTAGCATCGTACCACCGTCCGCCACCCATTTCGCTACCGCCACCGCCGCCGCCACCTCGGCGGCGATGTACGATTTTCCGAATCTCGTAGCATAGTACCATTGTCCGTCACCAATTCCGCCACCGCCGCAACCATCGCGGCGGCGGCGAGATACGATTTTTGGAATCTCGTAGCATCGTACCACCGTCCGCCACCCATTTTGCCACCGCCGCCGCCACCACCCCGATGGCGATGTACGATTTTCGGAATCTCGTAGTATCATATCACTGTCCGCCGCCCATTCCGCCACCGCTGCCACCACCGCCGCGTCGGTGATGTACGATTTTTCGAATCTCGTAGCATCGTACCATTGTCAGCCACCCATTCCGCAACCGCCGTCACTACCACCACGGCAGCAAGGTACGATTTTCGAAATTGTACCTCGCCGCCGCAGTGGTGGCGAAATCGGTGATAGACAGTGGTACGATGCTACGAGATTCGAAAAATCGTACATCACCGCCGCGGTGGTGGCGGCAGCGGCGGTGGCGGAATGGGTGACGGACGGTGGTACGATGTTACGAGATTCGAAAAATCGTACATCGCCGCCGCGGTGGTAGTGGCGGAATGGGCGGTGGTGATACGATGCTACGAGATTTCGAAAATCGTACAACGTTGCCGCTGTGGTGACGACAGCGGTGGCAAAATGGGTGGCGGAGGGCGATACGATGTTACGAGATTCCGAAAATCGTACAATGCCACCATGGTGGTGACGGCGGCGGTGGCGGACAGTGGTACGATGCTACGAGATTCCGAAAATCGTAAAACACCACCGCGGTGGTGGCGGCAGCGGTGGCAGAATGGATGTCGGACGGTGGTACGATGCTACGAGATTCCGAAAATTGTACAACACCGCCACGGCAGTGGCAGCAGCATGGGTGGCGGACGGTGGTACAATGCTACGAGATTCCGAAAATCGTACAACGCCGCCGCGGCGGCGGTGGCAACAGCGATGGCGGAATGAGTGGTGGACAGTGGTACGATGCTACGAGATTCTAAAAATTGTATGGGTATAAAGTATAAGATAAAGGGTAATGATATTCGGCCACACTATGGCCAGCCACACGAGCTAAAAATGGTAATATATGTTTTTAAAATGGAAATATACCCTAATTGAGAAGTATAAACCCTAAATGGGAAATATGATTATTTCTATTTTTATAGTCAACTTTCCTTTTTATACGCGTGTGGCTGGCCACAATGTGGCCGGATATCTTTATTCTAAGAGAAAATAGGATGATTAGTGAAAAAATAAAGATATTTTTATCTCATCATATCAAAATTGATCTTTTTTATTATAAATTAAGTTGGGGTATAAAATTATTATTTTTATCTAGAGGATGACCATAAACATTAATAAACTCAAATATTATTGTTATTATCCTTATCCTTATAAAATAAAAGCTCGATACTCGATAACAACATAACTACATAATTAACATAAAGAATTTAAGAAAAGAAAAGGAAGATAAATTTTCACCTATTTTGCAATTTAAATCTAATTTTTTAAATTTTATAATTAAATAATTGATACTTCAATTTTATGCAATTACGACTTATCCTCGTTTCAAATTTTGCTATATGTTTTATTTTATTTTATTTATTTATTTTATATCGTGAGAATCCGCAGCCGCTACTTTCGGTGCGAACTGGGTAAATCCTCGTCCTTTGTGCAGTAGCCTGCAAACAACACAGTATAGGTAAATCACACTTTCCATTTTTCAAGTAACCACACTTTCCAAGTACATGTGTGACAGGCTCGACCTATAAAAGCGATTCATGAGGTTTGAACCTGAGACCTCTCAATCTCAAGCGCTCACTTTTTACCACTAAATCATCACTAAAGGGACTTTCAATTTTTGCTATAAATTCTTCGAACCACTGATGTTACATTTGTAAGCTACAATGGAAATATTAAGGGGCCATATAAAGGAAAGAACCTTTACGAATTTCAATTAAGAGCACCTTCAAATATCTGCTTTTAAATTAGCTCTTAAAATTTCACAAATATTATTCGTAACCTTTATTTTACGAATGAATATAACAAATTTCTTATTTTTCATTAAGCATCTTATAAAACTTGTGCGTCTAATTAAATTTGTGAGATATGAGAAGATTTAAGGATGTTTAACTTTGAGAATGAATATAAGGATACGTAAATATTTTTATAGGACTACTCAATTTGAGAAATTTGTTGGATGAATTTTTCGCATACTTTTACTATTTTAACTTAAATTTTTTTTGAATGATATGCTGGAAGTGCTCTAATATTAGAAGTCTACACCATCTCATAGGTGTCGAGGAACTTGTATGTCTTGTACGTAGAGGTGGTCAAATTCGGATTCGGTTCCAAATCGGAACCGGCACCAGAACCGACGGTTCTCGGCTCTATTTCGGAGGAACCGGAAACGAACTGCCTACCTCTTCGATTTCGGTTCCAAACCGGAACCGTCGGTTTCGATTTCGGTTCGATTCTTCGGTTCCCGGTTCTAAATTGGAACCGAAGTTTTAATTATATGTATTTTTTTAATATTATGCTACATTTAACTTCTATAAATCTATATTTATGCATTCTAATATTAGTAATTGGGTGATATAATATGAATTATAATATAAATATAAATAAAAACAAAATAAAAAATAAAAAAATATAGAAGGAACTGTCGGTTCGATTCTGGTTCCGGAACCGCCGGTTTCGGTTCGGTTCCTGCGATTCCAGTTATTTTGGACACCTATACTTGTAGGTGTTCGCAAAGCTCGTGATGTTGGTATGATTGATCGTATTGTCGAGACGGATAACCAAGTGCTCGCTTCAGCCCTCGAAAATGGTTGCTTTCCAAGGACCTCAGTTGGTACAATCATTGCGGATATTCTTCATCTTTCTCATGGTTTCCGTAGTATTAGTTTCCAGTGAATTGGCTGACATCAAAATAAACTTGCTCGTTTCATTGCTTCGCATGCTCACGATCCAAACTTTTGTATTGATGCGGACAATTCACTTCTTGTATGATTGTATCGCTCCTGCGAATTGTTTCTAGGATGCTTGTCTTTTTTCTGAATGAAATCTGGTTTCATCTGAAAAAAATAATTCGCTCTTTATTTAATTAACACCGAGAGTTTTGGCTTCATTACAACATTTATTTCCTTAATTCTTTTGGAAATTCGTTTATTTAACACATTTAGTTTTATGTTTATTCCAAATTTATTGGACAGTAGCACAATTTTTTTAATGATCTTAACAAAAAGTTAATTGACAAATGTGTAATAGTTATTTGCATTAGTAAAGTGACCATTGACATATTTTCATTCTCGTGCAAATTTAGGTGTAATTTTGTAGCACTATTATAATTTGAATGTACTCGCTCGAGTTTCATTTTTTTTTCAATTAAATAGTTAAAAATAGAGATGATGGCCCTATGTTTTGATTTGACCCAATTTTATCTCTTGCAATGCAATGGTCACACAGCTCAACCTTTTTTTTTGAAGAAGAAGAAGAAGAAGGTTGAGCTGACTTGAGAGCACCAAGCCCAAGAGAAAATTGGGTCAAACCAAAATATAGGGCCCAATTATTCGTGCAAGATCGCACCAAATTATGTTCATCAACTCTAGAACATTCTAGTAATTAGTTTTTTGGTTGTTAGATTAACTATGTTGCTTTAAGTTATATTTGTTTTACGTTGCCCTTGAGTTTTGACAAATAATATTTCCCTCGATTTTCCTCAATGCTACTCCAATTTGTAAGAGCGAGTAATTTTAATTTTAGCTAATTGATGCTCATAACAAATCATAACTATGTTTCAGTGACTTCTTCCTTTCATCTAATAGCAAATTAAATCTCCATTGAAAGACAACTTACATAAGTAGAATGCACATAAAATTAACCGACAGGCGTTGTGTTCATAATTTATGAGAAATATTATGATCATTAAAATATGAAATTGCATTTTCAAGTGTTACTAATAATGGAGTAGGAAGATGGTCCCAGTCGTACCAATACCAGCCATGACATTTTTGAAGCTCTAAATTGATAGGCTCCTGATTCGGATCTTCAAGCATCACAACTCCGATGAGATGCGACGGTTCCGGTTCGTATATCACATTGTTAGTGATCGTCAATATCTCAAAGTTAGTTATCTCTAGCCCCGTTTTCTCTTTCACTTCCCTACGTGCACATTCCTCAAAGCTTTCATCTGATAGTTGGAGCAACACCTATGTCGGAGCTACATAGTGGTCTTCCTAAAGTCTTTCGTAAAGAAAAGTTTTGATTTTTTTAGTTTATATTCTCGCCAATAGGATCCGCAATGAATTAATTTTATCCCAAATTTCAGGCAAGGCTAGACACATTCTGGAAAATCTCTTGAAGTCTTCCACCTTTATCTAAAATCATTCCAGATTAAATATTCCTCGATTTATGATTATTATTGTATAAATGAATTTAAAATGACATTTTTATATGGAAGTTTTTGAAACCCTTCTCCCATACCTTCACAAATCATACCCAAATGCAATTAATTTGAGATAACAGTCTCCATTATCGTTTGGTTGAGATAGAAATTGAAAAACCCAAAAAAAAAATGACTACAGCGTTTTCTCATTTCGGTCAAAGTAAATTATTGTTATTTCAAAAACAAACAAAAGGTTTTGTCATATTTGTGCATTAAATTAATGCATTTTATGTATTCCCAAAGTGATATTAATGCATGGTTCCTACGGACTCAATAAAAATGAGTTCCTCCCACATTCACACTATATATATATATATAGGATCACATATGAACTCATCCTTAGATAAGAACTAAAAACTAATGTGGACCGTTGATTTTTTTTTTAATCTATGGTCCATATTAATTGATGCATTAGATTACTGTTGTTTGTGCATTAAAAGTGTGTTAAATAATTTGTGAATTAAGTTAATGTAATTTGTGCATTAACATGTTTTGTGCATTAACGTACTGTAATTTGTGCATCACGTAAATGATATTTATGCTGGTTTCTATGGTTCCCATATAAAGATGAGTTCTTACCAATATATATAAGGTGTACAAAAGAAATAGTACATGCTTCGTGACATACAAAGCAAATAATTATTTTGGTACAAGTCCTGTACGTGAGAATAATTAATCACTTGTATAATAGCGAGGAGAGTAACTATTTTTTTTTTGGGTTATTGGCACCTAAATTCTTTAACTTTCAATAAATTCCAATTTTGCTCATCAACTATAGATTTTGCCTTTACATTCTTCAATTTTTAATTTATTTTAATTTTACCTCGGATCATAAATAATTTCGGGATTCGTTGACGTGGCATAATATAATCTATGTGGTACTCACAAGGCATTTGAGTGGCATTAAACATTAGGATTTATCAAACGATATCGTTTTATAATCTTTGTTTCTCTTATGTGCATTTCACTGAACAGTTGGATGACGCATTTCATAGAACAATTTTAGCCACAGTTTTTATCAAACCAACAAAATAACCATGGAGTATAGATGAAGTCAAGGACATGAAAAGGAAGAATTTGGCGACATCTTTACCGCCAGCAGCAAGATATCATGGTTGTACAAACTTGGCTGAGAAAACATGTATATAGACGAACTCGACGAAAAAGAAGTTGTTAGATTTGAGGTGTTGTTGCTCAAGAGGCAATGCTACTCAAATATGTTGGCAAAGTTTATGTAGCTAAAAGTACAACTGAAGCGTCAAAGCACTGCGTAGATCAAACTCTGAGGGTCAACTGTGTTTCCTGACTGATGTTTTAGAAAAAGTTATGCAGTGCGAAATGTGGTGGATAAACGCCTCGTTACTTTACTGAAAATCCTTTTAAAGCGAAGGTCAAGTTCACAACACTTAGTGCAATTTAACAAAAAACTTGTTTATGCAGGTCAATCAGTTAGAACATAAACTGAAACTTAAATACTTGAAAATAAATGACACAAGTATTTTAACGTAGTTCAGAGATGAACTCCTACGTCCACGACTAGCTTTTCGGACTAGCAATCCACTAGATAAGTTTTCACGTATTTATCAAACGTTAAGGTTTGGTTTACGGGCACCAAATAAGCATGAACAATTCGTTTACGGGTACGAACAACACCTACAATACTTTTATGGGCAAGTATAAAGCCTATGTTATATTTCAGGTTCTAAGGGACCTAGTTTCTTCGATTGCGGGTTCGAGGGGGACCTAGATTTGGTGGTTGGGGTTTTTCCAACTAATGAAGCCTTCAACACTTTACAGTGGAGGCTTCCTTCTAAAAATTACAGACTCGAACTATATCAGTGAATCTAATTAGAACTAGCAAGGACAAGGATTCTGGACTCAATCAAGGAAAAACATTGAGAGACTAGAATGAAGAACAGGAGGAGGAATGAACACTCTACTACTACTGGTTCTTCACTGAAATTTTTCCTTATTTTTGTGCGAGAGAGAAATCTTTGAAAGCTTGAATGCTTGAATGCTTGTGCATAGTTTCAGTAGTCTTCTCATAATGGTGAAGACCTCTATTTATAGAAGGAAGATCAAAGAGCCGTTGGAAGAAACCATTTGACCTCTGCCATAAAGCATAACACTTCACCTACTCCTCTGCAAACTTTTCTTAAATGGTAACTGCGAACCTTATTTTTTGCATGTCTCTGCGGTCGGTCCATTTAAGAAAATTTACATGCTGTCTTGTACTTCTGAGCATATTTGAATTTTGAATTCAAGTTCTTCTTCTTCCTTCATCTTCCAAGTCTTCTTTCCTCGACTTTTGGACGTCTGACTTCGATTGAACTGATCATCGTGCATGAAATGCATGGTTCAGTTAGTCAAATGAGTGGTGGTCTGACTGACCAACTCGAACTTGAACTGCCTATCAGTCTTGAGTTGTCTTCTTCAGTTTGATCCTATGAAGATGAAATCCCTACGCTTAAACAGTTAGCTCTAGCTAAAGTCAGACTGATGGCTCATCTACTCAGTTGGGGTCAGTTGGGTTTTGAAATAAATCAAAACCTTTACTAATTTTTCCAACAATTTCCCACTTTTTGATGATGTCAAAACCTAAACTGACACCATCTAGACTCTACGACGAACTGAGTTCTAGTTTATAAGAATCACAGGGTTACTACAAGAAATACAATATAAATTAACTCTGAACTTGGACCACGAGATTGTAGTTATCAAGTCGAGTTAATCATTCACTTTCTTTCAAAAACCAGCAACTTATAATTAAATGATAATAAGTTGGGGAGAGTATATTACAACTAAGTCTATAAAGATAAAAACACATATACAAAATACATCAGTTGCAACATCTTCTCATCGTGTCTTCATTTCTTCTGCTCAGTCGGAGGGGGTAGACCCTACTTCTCATAAATGACTTTTCTGATCTTTTGAAGTTTATCCGACCTCTTCACTTGGTCGATCTTGAGCTTTACTGCCAGCTGCTCTGCCTCCTTATCAATCAATCGATAGTTGATCTGATTTGAGCCTTTAATTTTCGGAGAAGGGTAGGTTCTTGAGCTTTACTGACCAACTCGAACTTGAACTGCCTATCAGTCTTGAACTGTCTTCTTCAGTTTGATCTTGTAAAGGTAAAATCTCTATGCTCAAACAGTGATCTCTAGCTAAAGTCAGACTAATGGTTCATCTACTCAGTTGGGGTCAGTTAAATTTTGAAATAAATCAAAACCTTTACTAATTTTCCTAACAGTGCCTATTATATAAAAGTATGCTTAAATCTATATTTATGCTTCAAAGAATTACAACTATAGATCATATAAAGATCACTCGTTCAAATTGGGTCTTAGTTCACACACTAGGATTGATACATTTAAGTTACATATATTTGGAATTTACTTAGCATGAGGTCTGATGGTCCCGGTAACGAGTATCTGGTGTATGGGGGAGGGGAGAGAATACACCAGTAGCATTTTCATTTTGCTCAAAGTCTTTTCACTGAGTTAAACTGCTCAGGTCCATTGGCTCAACAACTGGAAAAGTCAGTTGGAGCGGCTCAACAATTGAGTTTCTCAATTGGAGCTGATCACACAGTTGGCAGCACAGCTGGCTCTTATGCCTGAAGGTCAGCTGTATGTACCAACCGAGGTTTTAAACAGTTTTACGTTGCGGAAGATGGTGGAGTTTAGACTCGTAGAAAAATTGAAACCTTTGTGGAAATGGGGAAGATCAAGTCCTACATTAGTGCAGTTTGTATACAATATGCTGGGTCAATTGGTTAAGTAAACTAAATGTCAAATACTGAATGTAAATGCAGAAAGTAAAGTACACAGTATTTTAACGTGGTTCAAAGATTAACCTCCTGTGTCCACGACTTCCTTTTCGGGGAAGTAATCCACTAGATAAGCTTAAGCATGCTTACCAAACGCCCTACTTGGATTACGGGTTCCAAGCAAATCTAACCACTTCAATTACGGGTTCGAACAAGACCTTACAACACTTTTTCGGGCAAGTGCACAACCTGGTCTTAGATTCCGGGTTCTATGGGACCTAGTCTTGGATTTCGGGTTCCAAGGGACCTAATTTTTTTATTACGGGTTCAAAGGGACCTAGTGACTTTGATTTCGGGTTCGAAGTTGGACCTAAGGGTTGGGGGTTGGGGGTTTTCCCAAACTAGGAAGCCTTCAACACTGAGGGAAATGGAGGCTTCAATTTAAGGCTACAGACTTGATCTTTTGGGAGAGAGTCTGTTAGAACACAAATTGGGCAAGAACCTAACTCTAGACTCGATCAAAGAAAGGGCTTTCTTAGAGGCTAGATGGAAGAACAAGAGGAGGTATGAACACTCTATTTCTACTGGACTCCGGCTGAGGTCTTCTTGCTGAGGAGAGAGGTGGTCTGTTGCTGCTGCTGCTACTTCACTTTTTTCTTTTCTCTCAACTTTTACGTCTATGCGTATTTCTTAAATTTGCTTCAATCTCTATCAATGAGCTTGAATGTGGAGACCTCTATTTATAGAGGGAGATCTAACTAGCCGTTGGAAAGAGTCGTTTGACCTCTACTAAAAGCATTACACCCCACCTGCTTCTCTGGAAACTTTCCTAAAATGGTAACTGCGAGCGTTGCTTTTTGTACGTCACTGTTGTCGGCCCATTTACAGTAAGTTTTCCAGCTGCCTTGTACTTTCGAGTAGATTTGAATGTGGATTGCAACTCTTCTATCTTCAACGTTGTTCAACCTAAAAATTCTAAATTGCACGCAATTAAACGTGTTCAAAATAGAATTAGTAAGTTAAACCCGAATATCGTATCTCTCGAGGAAGACTTAACAGGGAGACTTTCGTGTTATAAAAAGAAAAAAAAATTAACAAGAAAGCAGTAAACATGGATTGATTCATAAGCATAATTGAAACTAGAAATAAAAACTCACAATTTAATCAGAAGAACTGGAAATTAAAACTGGACCCGTTGCAGAATTTTGGTCACAAATCCGTACGAATTAAACAAGAAAAAACTATATAGAACTGGAAAGAAAATGTTTGTTGAACTGAGACAGAAAAAAAATAATAATAACAACCCTAAAAACAAATATGATCTAATCGCTATTTATAGGGATTTAACGCCGCCTCAACACAAGCGAGCGCCTAGACCAGGCGATCGCTTGATCCGCTCTCTTGCTTCAAGACAGGCGATCGCTGTCATAAACGAGCGCCCAATGCTGCTCTCTGTTCCTCACTTCGAAGATCTATAACTTCGAAGCAAAAAACTGTATTTATCACACAAAACTTGATCTAGAAGATTAGTGCATTCCTATTTTAAAACCAATACAAACCACGTTGAAAACCATCCAAAATGGACCAAATGAACTATCTAAAACACGACCAAATACATGTGAAACAACCCCTCCACACACAAAATCTTGTTTGTCCTCAAGCAAATCTTATTCAAAATAAAAATAAAGAAGGTGAAAGATTGAACCAAATAATTTATACTTCAATAAACTCTCAATTACAAGACACTTCATTCTTCATTGATCTAAAACAGTCATCACAAAACAAATTAGTTTCCCTCCACACAAGAACTCAATCAACTCAACATCTGAGTACAAGATCAAAGAGAGGAAACATCAACAACGAAGAGTATCCCAAATGTATGCCATTTCTTAAAATAAAATAAAGAATACGTAAATTCTGGGCAATATTCACTAGATTTACTTACGGAAATTCCGGCATCCTAGTGTGGTTTCCCATACCCATTTCTCATATATTATATTCAAGTTTAAACCAATGAGAAAGAGGGGTAAAACCTTTCACAACACAACAATGTTAAACAGCACCCATGCTCATGGTTCCCAGAAGAGCAGAGGCCTCCCAAATTAACTCAACATATTTAAATAATTAAAGGGCTCATTTTTCGGGATACACTTCTTAAAATATATTTCCTCACCCTTCACCCACACTAAAAAATAAGCTTCAATCATTTGAGCATAAATCGCCCCACAATCGACATGCAATGACCAAACCAATCAATTTAAAATAAAACCATCTTGATCACTAAAATCTATCAAAGCATGAATTATAAACTTCAATCTCAACTTCTAAATCGTAATTCCAAACAAGATATAAATGAGAACGCGCAAAATGATCATTCAAAACAAACATACCCCCCACGAAAAAGACGCGACAATGTCCCCATTGTCAATCAATAAACAAGAGAAGAAGGGAGGAATGTACAAGGGATCAAACCAGAGAGAAAACCGAGGCAACGAACATAAGCACCGGCATCTTACCAAGTAAAAACAACCAAAACAACGCAAAGCAAACACAAAAACAGAAAAGAAAAATGAACAACAACATCCACCACAATGCAAAAGAAAGGGAAAGAAAAACGTACACATCAACAGTGAGAATCACTGTTGATCAGAGGGTGGATTGGAAGGCCCTCTTGGAGTGAAATTCCAACGAGCCATTTGCTGCTCCAAGAAATCCAATTGTCGGGTCTGAGAGGCCATGTGTTGTTGTTGTCATTCCCAATACTGAGCATTAGTAGCCCAATGCTGAGCTTGTTCTGCCCAACGCTGACCCTGTGCTTCCTAATACTGAGCCTGAACATCCCAACGTTGATTATTAACAGCCCATCTTTGATCATTCATTTCTCACTGTTGATCTTGACGTTGCAAATGCTCATTCTACGAAACTAACTACTGCTGCAATTGTCCCAACTGAGTCCCTAAATCAACCCGAAAAGAGTTGAAATCATTCTGAAAAGCATGGAAATCATATGGAATAGAGCCTGAAGGTTGAGAACAAGGCTCGATCAGACGAGAAGACTCATCCCCACTCCCAACTGTGGCATTGATGAGTTCATATTTTGTGTCTTTTGGTGTCAGTCTTAGGTAGTTTAGACCGAGTCTTTGTGTGAGTTTTTCTAGTTTTAGTGTCTTGGAGGACATATTTTGGGCAGAAGATGGTTTGCTGCCTTGCAGGTGGAAACTGGGCAATACAAGGATAGAAAGCTTCATTTCTAGAAGCAGGTCAGGCAGAGCGTTATTGGTTAAGACAAAGATAGGCGGAGTGCTTTGATCAGCTGGCGAGTTTCTCTCCTAGGTTTAGAAGGATAAGGAAAAGATGATCTAACTTAAATATCTTTCCTTATCCGCCTAGATTTAAGATTCACAAGTGATCTCTTGGAGATAGATGTGACTTGCCATGTTGGGAACATGCTTATCAAGTATTACTTGCATCCCAAGGTAGCTCGTGAACTCCTTCCATGTTAAGGACCGGGGGCCCAAACCCTAAGTGCTCGCCTATAAATATTGAAGCCTAGCTGCTACGATCAACATGCCGTCTTTTATGCTTTCAGTCCCTGTTATTTACTTGAGCGATTGTGAGGAGAAAAACAAGTCCTACGGGCAAAGTTAATTTGTGTTTTGTTCATCAGCACTTTTGGCCGTATTTACTTTTCACGTACTTCGTAAGTTTTAATATAGTTCTTCTTATAAGTTCCTTTAATTATTGTGTTCGTTATTTGTTATCATGTCTAGCTAAGTTTTTATACTTGATCCGGGCAAGATAGTTAGGTGATTACTTATGCTTGAGAGGTCTAATTTGTGTTAGATAATTGCATGCATATGTTCCAGGTATGTTAATAAACTTGTTCCAATAAGAGATAATACGATTAAGAGATTAATAGGTCGTTAATCACTTATTAGATCACTAATCGATTGGGAAGTAGAAGTGTTTTCCATAACTATCTCAATTAAGATCGATTAACATTAGAGGAAGGTGTCTACCCTATTGTGCTAGACGTGATGATTCCTTGTTGGGCCTTTCTAGAGATTAATGTTCCTCGAGCAAGAGACTGAACGATGACTCCGACAAAGGTATTGCCCAAGGTAGGGAGTTGGCAGTGCGTCGCCAATTAAGTAAGGATTGGTAACTGAAGGGTTTGTTGAGAGCGTGACGACTAAAAAGGGATCTCGGCATTCAAGTCCTATAACTAACGATATATGCATGTAATTACTATATGCGCACCAATGACCAAGCTGGGATTTTAACTTAACAATGTCTTAGTCCAAATCAAGTCGTTTTTATTATTGATCAAGTTATCTCTTTACTTTTCAGTGTTTACTTAAGTTCTCGAATTGGGTAAGAAAGCCCTAGTGACCAAGATAGCAAAACCCAATTTTCTGAACAGGTGGAGGAGGTTTCAAGAGATAGTGGCAATCAACTCCTTGTGGATCGACCCTGTACTTACTTGCTAACTATATAGCTGTGAGGATAGGATACAAATTCATTTTGAGAGAGCAAACGACAGCCTCGTCAAAATTGGTGCCTTTTGCCGGGGAGCTGATTTTGTAACTGTCTCTTGAGGGAGAGACCCTGTGCATGTTTGGCTCCAACCCTATTTGGATTCACGGTGAATTGAAGTATCATCCTGAACCGGAGAAGTACATCAAGGAGCAAAAGAAACTGAAGAGGGAAGCTGAAAAATGAGCACGAGAGAAGGAACGAGCGAGTGACGGGGAAGAGTCACCACCACAAACTGTGGATTGCGAACAGTCCGAAGAAGAGGAGATGCAGCAGCAACAGAGAGCTGATCCTGAGAAAACTCTGAAGCAAATCATGTTTCCAACAGATGTCAACTTAAATCCAGCAGGCATCACTGACAGTTGGGAGCTGAAATATTCGCTGATACAGATCTTGTCCAAGTTCAGTGACTTGCCCGGAGAGGATCCCCAACGCCATTTACAGGACTTTGAGATGGCAATGCATATTTTGCACACTACCTCTGCAAAAAACACACTGAGGGAATACATTCGGCTCCTGACGTTCTCATTTTCACTACAAGATGGAGCGAGGGAATGGCTGTACCAACTACCTCAGGGCAGCGTAACATCTTGGCAACAAATGCAGCAGAAGTTTCTTGAGCAATACATATGTTCCTGGTATGTTAATGAACTTGTTCCAATAAGAGATCATACGATTAAGTAGGGGTGTGCATTCGGTCGGGTCGGGTCAAAACCGACCCGAACCGACCAAACCACCAAACCGAAAATTATGAAAACTCTAAACCGAGTCGACCGACTCAAGTCTTATCAACCGAACCGAAACCGACCGAAACCGAGGAGTCGGTTCCAGTTCGGTTTCGGTTTCAACCGAAAAAAGAAAAGGGAGCAGTTAGTCCAGACTGTCCAACAACATTCCCCTGTTTTCTCTTCAAAAAAAAAAATCCCCTGTTTTAGTTCAACAATCATCATGCAAAATACAAACTTATAGTCTCAAACAAAGTCTTAAGTCTCACAAATACATTAACAAGCTGCCTTCAAAGTGCCAAACAAAGTCTCACAATTCAAGAGCAAGCCAAACAAATTGTTCAAATCCAAATATTCAAAGAGCATTACATATCAAATCCAAAATGCAAAATAAATTGAAATGAAGCATCATTCCGTCTCCATGTTAGCCAACAGTCCTTGAGGTTGAGATTCGATCACTTCATTGTCGGCATTTAGAGAGAGATTCTTCAAACCTACAAGTTAAAACAATTAAACATCTATCGACTATCAAGATTTAAGAATAAGAATAAGATAAATACATATTAAATGATAAAAATGTTACCTTCTTCGTGATTAGCAATATCCTCCAAAGTTTCTTCGATAGAGATTGGTTGATTCGACTTCCTCAACCAATCTTGAGTGCATATGAGAGACTCGACAATTTTAGGAGTTAAAGAACTCCTAAAAGCATCGAGAACTCTTCCCCTTGTGCTGAAAGCAGACTCCGAAGCAACGGTGGAAATAGGGACAACCAATATGTCTCGAGCAACACGTGAAAGAATGGGAAATCTGGGTTGGTTGAGTTTCCACCACACCAAAATGTTATCATCATCCGACTCCATGTCTGTTTCACTTAGGTAAACATCTATTTCATTTATGTCAGAAATAGATGTTTCTTTCACCTTCTGCCTCTTGTACTTCTCGGCCAAAACACACCGGCGTCCACTTTGCGAAGAAGTTGTTTCCATATGACTTGATGGATCGGTCTCATGTCTTGCTGCATTTTGAGGTGCATAAATCTCCTTATATGCTGCATACAGCTCATGTAAGCTTGCCAATACACTTTTTGCCACTTTTTGCCCGACTTCTTCGCCCCACTCTTCAACAAGCGTCCAAGCAACAAATTTATACTTATAAGCTGGATCAAACAAAACACTCAAGAAGATGAGTTCGTTCATCTTAGTCGGATCCCCCCAATATTTTTTGAACTTGGCCATCATTCTTGTTCCCATTGATTTCAATTCACTATCATCACTAGCCACCCAATCTCTTAACATGTCATTAACCGAAGTAATCTCATGTAAGAAAGAATTACATGTGACATACTTGGATGCCGAGATTCTTGTAGTCAAATCAAAAAAGGATTTGAGCAGCTCACACATCCTTTTTTCCGTTGTCCCAATCTCCACATAATGGAGGCTCGTCATCAAGATCTGTCCTATAAAATGGATCTTTCTCACCATACACATCAAATGCTTTCTCGAACTTGCAAGCCGCGTCAAGCATTAGATAAGTGGAATTCCACCTAGTTTGAACATCTAAACACAGCCCACTCTTGGAAGAAACACCCTCTTTTACACAACATTCCTTAAACTTAACCAATCTTGCCGGTGACTGTCTAATAAACTTAACAGCTTCTCGGATCTTACTCACAGCTGATCCTATCTCTTTCAATCCATCATTCACAACCAAAGCAATAATGTGTGCAACGCATCTCATGTGAAGGAATTTCCCTTTCACCAAACAAGCACCCCGTGAAGCCAATCGGGGTTTAAGATAAGTCAAACACGTATCATTAGATGATGCATTATCAATAGTGATAGAAATAATTCTAGAAATGCCCCATTCACGCAAACAAAAATCTATTTGCCTCCCCAAATCCTCCCCCCTATGTCTCTCAATGGTGCCAAAATTGATGATTCGTTTATAAAATTTCCAGTCCTTGTCAATAAAGTGTGCAGTAATGCAAATATAGTTCAATCTTTGCAAAGAAGTCCAAGTGTCTGTAGTAATACAGACACTTTGACCAGTTGCAATGAAAAAATCACGAAGTTTCAGCTTTTCATTGAGATACAACTGATAGCAATTACGTGAGATAGTCCACCTAGAAACTAGCTTAAACCTAGGCTGTAATGCTTTAACAAACTCTTGAAAACCCTCATCGTCAACAAGTTTGAATGGGAGTTCATCTTTTATAATCATCTCTATTAATTTTCTCCTACACAACTCTGCATCAAATCTCCAAGTAGTAAGAGAGGATGCATTAGACTCTTGACCCTCAAAAAGTGTTTGCAAAGACAACTGAGATTGCTTAGCATCAAGACCGTCTCTAGGAAAATTCTTGCACTTTTCCATATGATTTAAAAGATTAGACGTACCATTTCTTTTTGTATCAGCCATATACTCTTGAGAACAGTAATTGCACTTAGCTTTCGGTTTCCCATTCGGAGCCACAAACAGAGTAAAGTGTTCCCATACACATGATTTTTGCCTCCCAGACCCACTATCTTTGCACTCAGCATCAGCTGGAACATTTCGCGTAGTCGTGGCGCCGGTGGCGGCGATGGATTTTCAATTTCAGCAGTAGCAGCACCTTCATTAGTCGGTGGAACTTCAGACATCTATACGAACAAAATCACAAATGCAATTGAATTGTCAATTAAGAGAATCAACAAAATCAGAAAGAAGTAAAAACCTACTGACTATTGTTGCATTCAGCCGTGAAGAATTTGAAAAAAAAAATACATCTTAACCTCAAATTACTTTCGCACTACTAGAACTGCAAACCAGTACTTAACCTCCATCATTACATCTTAATTAATTACTTAACCTCCATCTAAAAAATAAAGCAATTCATTACTGACTACTGTTGCATTCAGCCACTTAACCTCCATTCACGATTTCACGTTAACCCAATTGAAGAATGAAGAATCTAACATCTAAGTTAATTTAATCTAAAAGTAATAACCATATAAATAGTAGAATTAAAAGTTCAAGCTATTATTTTATTCGTAGAAGACAAAGTCGGAGCGGTGCTGCGGTGGGGAGAGGGTCGCATCTCGCGTGGCTGTGTGGGAGAGTCGAGCGACGGCGTCGGAGCGGGAGCCGGGGAGGGGAGGCGCCGGAGCGGGATGGTGAAAGAGACTAAGAGTGATTGAGTAAGATTTGCAGCTTCGCTGAGGCGAGGGTCGCGTGGCCCGCCGTGTGGGAGAGGCGGGCGACGCCGCAACGGCGTCGGAGCGGGAGCCGGGGAGGGGAGGTGGTGGAGCGGGAGAAGACATAAAGAGTGAGAGGATGAGAGCGAGCGTGATGTGTGAAATGTCAAATGTGAATGAAGGCAGAGAACTCAGTGAAGTGTATTAGGGTTACTGACTTACTGTAAAATATTAAAATGGATGAATATATGAATTAAAATTTTGGTCGGTTCGACTGAGCAACAGCCCAACCGAAAGCTGACCGAAAAAAATTTCGGTTCTAAATTTTCAAACCGAGCCGACCGACCCTTCAGTTCGGTTCGGTTCGGGTTGATCGATTTCGGGTCGGTTTGGCGGTTTCGGGTCGGTTCTGCACACCCCTACGATTAAGAGATTAATAGGTCATTAATTACTTTGGACATATTAGATCACTAATCGATTGAGAAGTAGGAGTGTTTTCCATAACTATCTCAATTAAGATCAATTAACATTAGAGGAAGGTGTCTACCCTATTGGGCTAGACGTGATGATTCCTTGTTGGGCCTTTCTAGAGATTAATGTTCCTTGGATTAGAGACTGAACGATGACTCTGACAGAGGTGTTGCCCAAGGTAGGGAGCCGGCGGTGCATCGCCAATTAAGTAAGGATTGGTAAGGGAAGAGTTTGTTGAGAGCGTGACGAGTAAAAAGGGATCTCGGCATTCAAGTCCTATAACTAACGATGTATGCATGTAATGACTATATTTGCATCAATGACCAAGCTAGGGTTTTCACTTAACAATGTCTTAGTCTAGATCAAGTTGTTTTTATTATTGATCAAGTTATCTATTTACTTTATAGTGTTTACTTAAGTTCTCGAATTGGGGAAGAAAGCACTAGTGACCAAGATAGCAAAACCCAATTTTCTGAATAGGTGGAGGAGGTTTCAAGAGATAGTGGCAATCAACTCCTTATGGATCGACCCTGTACTTACTTGTTAACTATATAGCTGTGAGGATGGGCTACAAATGCATTTTGAGAGAGCGAACGACAACCTCGTCAAGCATTGTCACTATCTTCTCCATCAACCTCGGCATCAGAGGCAATGGGTTCGGTAGGAAGAGGAGCAAGGATGCCTGCAAGCTCATTAGCACGATATCGCTTCACAATGGGGCGTACCTCATAGGGAAGAAAGGTCATCTGATCACTGGCAATATAAGCATGCTTCAGCTCAGAAAAACCCAAATACTTGCCATTCAAAAGAGTATGAGCTGAAGGAGGAAAATCTGCCCGTATGACTTTAAAATGATAAGCCAGGGCAGTAGCTAGATGAGGTAAAACAGCTCAACATTTTGAAGTCCGAGTCACGTTTTGGCAGAGTGGAGAAAATAAATGGAGTCGGGCAAACTTTCCTCTTTTTCACAGCGCAGTCAAGCAGATAAAGCTCAACAGTATGCACCTTATTGGCCTCATCACGCCCCTTAACATTATACCCAAGAAATTTGTGTAAAATGCACAAAATTGGATCACGAATTAATCCACTAGACATACCACCAGTTTCACACTTATTACACCCAGTCAATTCGCGCCAAGCTGTAGTAGCATCAAACGCCTCAAGAACTGATAACTCACCCTATGATTTCCAAAAAACCAAAAACCTTGTGCATAGTAGTATACCCAACCCGATATTTAGTACCCAACAAACGGAAAGTAATACCCTTAAGATCATCTTCAAATTGCATAGTAGCAAGAAACTCCAAACACAATGGAGAGAAAGATGACCATTCTACATGAGCATACTTAAACATCCCTAGCACCTTAAGTTATTTATCTAACTGATCCCAAACTCCCAATGAATTGATATCTTCCCAATCAATAAAATGTGGCAATGTAACACCCCAACATTTGAGACAAAGATAAGTATTACCTTCGGTGACTGAGTAAATGGGAAAGACAGTTTGATATGTCCGGGAGATGTCCCGCGGTGCAGCATTAGAAGCTTCCCCTACTCCCACATTGGTGTCCATGGCTTCTGCATCGTCAGTCCGTGCGGCAGAACTGCCGACATCCCCAGTATTCTTCGTTCGCTTAGTAGGGGCTATAGAGAAAGACGAGCGAGAGGTAAAGCATGAATGCGCTCGCTTGTGAGAGTAGCACAAAAGCGCTCGCCATGAGCTAAAACAAGCTGGGAGATACTCGCCTGAGGTGGAACGAGTAGGAGGTGCTCGCGTAAGAGGCAGCAGTAGAGGCGCTCGCTTGTAATGAGCGAAGCGATCGACGCGAAAGAGCAAGTGAGCTCGCCGGGAAGTAACAAGGCACCAAGCAAAGACTGCCTGGATGGAGGCGAGCGAGCTGGCGGAGCAATGTGAGCGGCTGAGAATGAGGGCGAGGAGGGCGGAGCGAACAATACGGTGGTGGGAGTCGTGGTGACCGGATGGTGTGAAGGAGGGAGAAGCGACGGCGGTAGGGTAAGCGGGCCATGAATCTGAGGGAGAAAGTTTGGGGGGACAGTAGAGAAATTAAAAAGAACAAAAAAAAAATAGGGTTGAAATGTATTTATAGTATGGGAGGGGTAGGCGCTCGCTTGGATGGAGCAGCCGCCTGCATTTCAAGACAAGCCATGCCAGGCGCTCGCCTGACATGGACGGCCGCTCCGTGTAGCCTCAGTAGGTGATCGAGCCAACCTACTGCTCGAGGTAAAGATTGTTAGGCGCTCGGTTGCTATAGGCGACCGCCCCGAGTAGCCTCAGTAGTTTGGCGAACCTAATACTCACAATAGTAGCTAATTTTTTTTCATTTGTGGGTTGCCTCCCACGCAGCGCTTTGTTTAACGTCATTAACTTGACGAAAAAGAATACGAGTCTTCAAAATTTCGGATCGATGATCCGCAATGACTCCACCACTTGAGGTTCGACTTCCCCTCCGATGTATGGCTTCACACAGTGTCCATTCACTTGAAAAGATTCTTGAGTCTTTTCATTAATCAGACGAACAACTCCAAATAAAAGGACCTCCTCAATGACATAAGGGCCAGACCAACGAGATTTGAGCTTTTTGGGAAACAATTTCAATCTTGAGTTAAACAAGAGGACCTTCATCCCGGGCTTTAACTCCTTATACAAGATTCGACGATCATGGAGCCTCATCACTCGATCTTTGTAAATCTTGACATTGTCATATGCCTCATAATGTAGCTCATCCAACTCGGACATCTGCAACGCCCGCTGTTTTCCCGCAGCATCAAGGTCAAAGCTAGCAGTTTTGATTGCCCAATACGTTTTGTGTTTGATCTCGACTGGTAGATGACAATTCTTTCCAAACATAAGTCGGTATGGACTCATCCCCAATACACTCTTGTACACCGTGCGGTACGCCCATAACGCGTCATTTAGCTTTGCAGACTAATCCTTACAAGACGGTTGTACAGTCTTTTCCAAGATTCCCTTGATTTGCTTATTTCTTGTCTCCGCTTGTCCCGATGTTTGTGGATGATAGGGAGTAGCAACCTTATGTGTTATTCCATTCTTCTTCTTAAGCTTCTCGAAAAGCTTATTGCAAAAGTGCTTCCCACCATCACTAATTATCGCTTTGGGGAATCCGAACCTACAAAGAATGTTTTCCTACACAAACCTTAGCACAATATGAGAATCACAAGTCCTAGTGAGAATTGCCTCAACCCACTTGGACACATAATCAACGGCTAAAAGAATGTACTCAAAACCAAAAGACTTGGGAAACGGTCCCATGAAATCAATACCCCAAACATCAAAGATTTCAACCACAAGAATAGTGTTAAGGGGCATCTCATTCCTACGACCAACGGACCCAACCCTTTGACAACGATCACAAGCAAAGTAGAACGCATGAGCATCCTTAAATAATGTAGGCCAGAATAAACCTGATTGGAGCACCTTGTGTGCTGTTTTCTATCCTCCAAAATGGCCTCCGCAATGAGCCTCATGGCAAAGTTGCAAAACTTTGGTTTGCTTATCATCCGGCACACACCTTCGGATCATGTCATCCTTACCAATCTTGAATAAGTAAGGGTCCTCCCAAAAATATTGCATGCACACCGATAAAAACCGCTTTCTTTTTTGGAAAGTAAGGTCAGATCTCAACTCATTACAAGCAAGAAATTAACAATATCAGCATACTAAGGCACAATCCCTGCACTCAAAGCTTGTTCAAATGGAAATGATTCGAGAAAATTATCACAAATTGTAGGAGAATGTAGATTATCAAGACGAGACAAATGGTCAGCTACCGCATTTTCACTACCTTTCCTATCACGAATTTCCAAATCAAACTCTCGTAATAACAGCACCCAACGAATGAGTCTAGGCTTAGCTTGGGATTTGGTCAACAAATAACGCAATGCAGCATGATCACTGTAAATGATGACCTTGGAACCTATGATGTATGCACGAAATTTATCTAATGCAAACACAACAACAAACATCTCCTTCTCAGTAGTAGTGTAATTCACTTGAGCAGATGTTAGGGTCAGACTCGCATAATAAATGATATGAAGCATTTTATCAATACGTTGACCCAAAACAGCACCAACAATAGAATTAGAAGCATCACACATTATTTCAAAAGGTTCTTACCAGATAAGACCAATAACAACAGGTGCAGTACTCAACTTCTCCTTAAGCAAATTGAAAGTAGAAAGACATCCATCATCAAACACAAATATTACATCTTGAGAAAGCAAATGACATAGAGGTTGACTGATCTTAGAAAAATCTTTAATAAAACGCCGGTAAAAACTGGCATGCCCAAGAAAACTCCTAATTCCTTTGACATCACGAGGTGGAGGCAATCTTTCATTCACATCCACCTTAGCTTTGTCGACCTCTACGCCCCTTTTGAGACAATATGCCCTAAGACATTCCCACTTCGAACCATAAAATGACTCTTTTCCCAACTGAGAGTCAGGCTACTTTCAACACACCTCTCTAAGACACGTTCAATTTTTCTAAGACAATCATCAAAGGACGACTCAAACACAGAAAAGTTATCCATGAATATCTCAACAAAATCACTAATCATACAACACTGAAATGTACCTGGCGCATTGCAGAGTCCGAACGGCATCTTTTTGCATGCATAGGTGCTGAATGGGCAACTGAAGGTAGTCTTTGCTTGGTCCTCGGGCGCAATAGCAATTTGATAGTAACCTGATAACCCATCGAGAAAACAGTAAAATTCATGGCCAGGGAATCTGTCAAGCATCTGATCAATAAACGGCAATGGGAAATGATCCTTTTTGGTGGCCGCATTGAGCTTCCTATAGTCGATGCACATCCGCCATTCAGTGATTGGTTTAGTGGGCACCAACTCATCCTTGTCGTTTAAAACCACTGTGATGCCCCATTTTTTCGATACTACATGCACGGGGCTAAGCCATTCACTATCAGCAATGGAAAAAATGATCCCCTCTGCTAAAAATTTGTAAATCTCCTTTCTCACAACCTCCATAAGTACGAGGTTTAATCTCCTTTGACCGTCCCTCTTTGGGGTGGCTCCTTCCTCAAGATTGATCCGGTGCATACAAGTGGCAGGACTGATTCCCCTAATGTCTGACAAACACCACCCAAAGCCTGCCTTCAATTTTGTAAGCAACTCAACTAATGCCTTTTCTTCTTCTGCATTGAGCTTGGAGGAGATTATGACTGGTTTCTTTCTTCTTTTTTCGAGGAAGACATACTTCAAGTTAGCCGGCAACTCCTTGAGCTCCAGCTCTATCTTCTTCTCTACCTTAGGAGCCTCAACTACCACTGGCTTGTCAACAGGTAAATTAGTTGGCAACAATGCTTCCATAGCTGCTTCCTCTCTGAGCCGTTCCGCCAAATCAACTGATCCTTCAAAAACCCCCTCAATTTGTTTTTCCTCTACAAAACACGCCTCAGTGAGCATGTCAATGGCATCTATGTAGGAGCAGTTCTCAATACTGCTAACTAAGGGTATTGCTCGATTTGCATGAACGTTGTAGGAGACCGTCTCCCCCAACACTGACATCTTGATAATCTCATTCTTGACATCGATCAGAGTATTGGTAGTGGCCATGAATGGTCTTTCCAATAGCAGAGTATGTTCTCGACCATTCTCTTGCACATCTCCAATCTCTAGAACCACAAATCCACAGGTACTATCAGCTTCCCAACACGTACCAGAATATCTTCTACAATTCCTCTAGGATGTCGAATGGATTGATCAGCCAACTGTAAGCACATCCTAGTTAGCTTTAACTCTCCCAATTCTAATTGTTTGTAAATTGAATACGGCATCATATTAATCCCGGCTCCTAAATCCAACATCTCTGATGCTTCTTTTCCATTTCCCATAGCAATCTTGATCACAAAATTCCCAGGATCCCGCTGTTTAGGAGGTAAAGACTGCTGCATAATGGAGTTAACACTCTCGGAGACCAAAATCTATTCATTCTCCTCAAATCTCCTCTTCTTAGATGCCAATTCCTTGAAAAACTTAACATATGCAGGAACATTCCTAATCACCTCCAGCAATGGTAAATTCACATTTACCTTGGACAACATCTTATAAAAATCAGAAAATTGCTGATCTTGCTTCTCATTCTTCAATCTGCTAGGAAAGGGTACTGGTGGGCGGTAAGGCTTTTCAGCCTTATGCAGTCGGATCTCTGATTGTTCCTTCTCGACTCTAGGTTGTGTCTCCTCTGAGGGTGTGTCTCTCACCTTATTATCTATTGTCTTTCCACTTCTCAAAACAGTTACCACTGAAGCTTGATGTGGTTGTTGACCTTGGCTAGGAATTGTCCCAGTCTGTTGTTGCTATTGCATTTGATTTTACAGTTCCAGAAACTTGTCCCACAGCTGTTTCAAGACACTTGATAGTAGCGTCTTGATCTTCTCTCGCCTGTTTGCTCTCTTGCATAAATGCATTGAAGTTATCTTCAAACTGGTTTCTTTGAGCAGGTGGTGGCATTGGGCGTTGAAATTGTGATGGCCCCTGTTGGAACTGATTTTGCTACGATGGATTTCTGCCACTGAGAGTGGAAGTTCTGTTGTTGTTGCGGGTACCACTGTTGCTATGTAGGGAACTGACTAACTGTTGTGAAGGATACTGATTGAACTGCTGTGGAGGTCGACGATTTTGAAAACTCCCCCCATATCCTTGTCCTTGGGTATGATTCCTCCATCCAGTGTTAGACTGATTCTGCCATCCCGAGTTCTGTTGTCGCTGATTCTGATTGGATCTTTGACCTTGGTCAAACTGCTGTCGTGGAGGATATCCCTGTGCAGCATACACTTCTGCTCCTCCTTCATATGTCAACTCTCCCATTTTCTGGCACTCTTCAGGATTGTGACCCAATTCCCCACAAATACCACATGGCTCAACAACCATATCTTGTCTGGTAGGTCCTTGTCGCGGTGGCAAAGCAACAGATTTGCTCATCTTTAATTCTTGCAACCCCCTCATCATATTAGCCAGCTGCTTCTACATATCAGGACTCTCAGTTACTGCATTTGCTTGGACATGTCTTCGGCGAGTAGACTTCTGATGTGAACTAGCGGCAAGTGTCTCGAAAATCACTTGTAATTCCTCAGCTGTCTTATCTGCTATGTTCCCTCCTGCAGTGCTATCCACCATGAATTGCGTGTTTTGCTGCAACCCATCGTAGAAAAATTGACAGAGCATTTCCGGTGCCATCTGATGATGAGGGCACTGTTGAAGTAATTCCCTAAACCTTTCCCATGCTTCATGAAAAGGCTCATCTCCAGCTTGTATAAAGTTCATAATATGAGTTCGCACTTCTTGAGTTTTGTGATTGGGATAGTACTTCAACATGAATTTCTCACAAACATCCTTCCAAGTACTCAATGAGTTAGAAGGCATAGAGAGATACCACGATTTTGCCTTATCCTTCAGTGTGTAGGGGAAACACTTTAACTTCAATTGATCCTCACTCAATCCTTGTAGAGGAAAGGATTGAACAACAGTGCAAAACTCCCTGATGAACTGCAGTGCATCCTCGTTTGCCATTCCAAAGTGTAGGCAACAGATTTAAGTGGTTGTGCTTCAGTTCATAATTTCTAGCGTCTTCAGTTAAGACAATGGCCGAAGCAGTAATTCCAAAAGTTGGTCGAGCAAAATCTCCCATCTTCTGTTCCATCTTGATAACTATTACTTCTCATTCTTGCTGATCACAGAAAAGATTACCCAACAAAGTTTCTTCCTCAATTTCGTTAGGCCTTGGTTCAGTTACCCCCCTTACTTTTGCCAGAACTGCGCTCTTCCGATTGATGTTGTCAATGTACGGTGCTAATGGTAGATTCAGACTTCTACGACCTCGCATACACAACACTAACACACGGATTACACATACCGGAGGGAGAAAAATAACCAAACAAAAATTAAAATAAAATTGTAACACAAAAATTGCCTAAAGCGTTCCCCGGCAACGGCGCAAAATTTGTTCAACCTAAAAATTCTAGATTGCACGCAATTAAACGTGTTCGAAATAGAATTAGCAAGTTAAACCCCAATATCGTTTCTCTCGAGGAAGACTTAACAGGGAGACTTTCGTGTTACGAAAAGAAAATAAAATTAACAAGAAAGCAGTAAAGATTGGTTGGGGTTTGTTTTTAATCTAAAGAATTGAAAGAACACGAATTAATCTAGACAGAAAAATAAAACCTAGCTCTAAGAACATAAATTGATTCATAAGCATAATTGAAACTAGAAATAAAAACTCACAATTTAATCAAAAGAACTGGAAATTAAAACTGGATCTGTTGCGGAATTTCTGTCACAAATCCGTACGAATTAAACAAGAAAAAACTATACAGAACTGGAAAGAAAATAACTTTGTTTGTTGAACTGAGATGGAAAAAAAAATAATAACGACCCTAAAAAACAAATTTGATCTAATCCCTATTTATAGGGATTTAACGCCGCTTCAACACAAGCGAGCGCCTAGACCAGGCGATCACTTGATCTGCCCTCTTGCTTCAAGACAGGCGATCGCTTGATCCGCCCTCTTGCTTCAAGACAGGCGATCGCCTGTCATAAACGAGTGCCCAATGCTGCTCTCTATTCCTCGCTTCTCATTCCTTCACCATCACAAGCGAGCGCTTAAGCAAACTACCGAGTGTCGGGCGAGCGCCTGATGGAGTCGATTGCCTTCCCACGGCTCTGCAATCTGCTCGACTCAAACCAACTCAGGCGGTCACCTCTTCTTAGGCGGTCCCCTACCTTTTGCCCAAACTATAACTCTGCACAATCGCACAATTATCTATAACTCCGAAGCAAAAACCTGTATTTATCACACAAAACTCGATCTAGAAGATTAGTGCATTCCTATTTTAAAATCAATACAAACCACGTTGAAACCATCCAAAATGCACCAAATGAACTATTCAAAACACGACCAAATACAGGTGAAACAAACATCTTCAAAGTCTTCTCTTCTTCTTTTTGCGACGTCTGACTTCAACACAACTTCTCTTCATGCTTGAACTGTATGCCTTCAGCTGCGTGGGTCAGTTGAGGAGTCATTTGAGCTGCTATCCAACTGAGTCAGGTTAAGGTCTCAACTGAGTTTGAGTATCAGCTGAGTTTGGATCTCAACTGACTTTGTATCTTAGCAGAGTTTGGTCCTCAACTGAGTTCTTCACGAACTTCCTTCTTCAATCAGAGTGACTTCTTCTGCTTGAAACCTGTAAAGATAAAATCCCTACGCTCAAACAATGAGCTCTAGCTAAAACCAGACTAAAGACATTTATCTACTCAGTTGGGGTCAGTTGGAGTTTTGGTATCGTTCGAAACCTTTTACTAATTTTCCCAACAAGGTCATATGAAACTACATCCTTAAATCTTTTCTTTAGTAAATTAGTTTTATTTTCAATCTTAGTACTTTATTTTTAGAAAAATAATTTTAAAACATAAAGTCCTATACATAATTGGGCTAAATTAGTTAAATTGGATATTTTATCAATTGTGAATTGATCAATTAATTTAATTTATTTTCAGAGATTATTCTATTATCCTTAGCTTAATTAAGGAATAGATTATATGATTTGATTTGAAAGTTTCTATAATCAATCAAATCCTATAATTTCAATTTCAAAATGAATCACGACTGCAATTCACATCCCATTCCCCACATAATGTTTTCAATTTCAAAATCTTGGTATAATTAAGAAATAAAAAAAAATCATAAATATTAATTCTATTAAATAATTTCAAATGTGGAGGATTTTTTGAAGTAATATATTTATTTAATTGTATTGTTTTTTAACAAAAAGAGATAAACATTTATAGAAGTACAAATAGTGATATTCTATGAAAATAATATTTTAACAAATTATTTTTTTAATTTTTCAAAAATTCAATAAATTCAAAATCTTAAATAAATATGAAAAATTAATAATTATATTATGTCACAATAGTATTCGAATAAATTATTTTATGAAGGAAAAAAATTGATATATTCATCTAATGATTTTTTTTAATAAGGAGATAATAAGAGATAGAGATATTCTATTGTCATACGGTATTTCAATTTCCTTATCATGTTATTAAAAAAAAAATAGAGATATTATATGCATAATTGATGCTATATACTCGTTAGCGCTAAATTATATATATGGAACAAGATTTATAAGTTTGGATGATTAGCTAATTTAAAGCCTAAAAAATATATACTAAATTAAAATTATATTAATAATGAAAACATTCCAATATTATATAAGGGTAAATCAGATAAAGTAAAAAATTGAAAATTGGAAATTATGGAACCAGATCGATCAAAACCGATTATTAAATTATATATGAGTTAAAAGAATTAATTAAATCGAGGAGATTTCACTACCCTTATTTTTGTATCTTCAACTTTTAATCGTTATTAACCATTGTATACGTAGCATGGTACCTACAATTAATGTATATTAATATAAAACGGCATGAGTCCTCACTGTGAATTAATTTAAGACCGTCGAACGGCCAAAGTCCTATATGTAGTTACTATATAAAGCCCTCATGTGCCTGGTGGCCATTATTAGCACTCAAAGTAGCTCTACATTTTCAACTTCTTATATATAAAATTGGTTGTAAGTTTATAAACAGTTACCCACAAGATAATGTATTTGAAAGGTAGAAGAATACAATAGTACTATGTTTATCCTTTATCTAATAGTGCCATGTGTGCGCGCCCCTATTGTTTTTGGGTAGATTGATGTAAGAGGCAAATTTAGAACTAGTCATTCTTAGCTTGTGTTTTTAAATTTTAGTCATTTCTATTTTTTTTAAATTCTAGCCATTCTAGATTTTTATACCCTTCTATAAGATTGAAAATTATATGTCTAGTCTATTCACAAAATTTATTTTTGTTACCATGCCTTTTTATTTTATTTTTTTGTTTCAACCCTTTTATTTCTTCATCTATCACCTTCTACTATTCATCTCTTAGCCGCCGCTGCTGCCGGTGCCACCGCCGCTGCCCACCGGTGATCACAATTTTTTTTTTTTGTGAATCAACAAAAAAGAAAAACAAAAACTGAACAATTTTTTTGTGAAGTCACAATTTTTTTTTGTGACTGAACAAAAAAATAAAAAATAATCTTCTCAGTTGCAGCCACTGCCACCGTCCACCGCCGCCGCCGTCGCCGATAGTCACAATTTTTTTTTCGTGACTCAACAAAAAAAAAATTCTGACTCAACAAATATAAATACAGTCACAATTTTTTGTGTGACTGGACAAAAAAAAACTCATATTGTGACTGAACAAAAATAAAAATTGTGACTGAACAAAAGAAACACACAAAATATATTTTTGTGACTGAACAAAAAAAAAAACACATAATATTTTGTGACTGAACAAACAACGTTTTGTTCAGTAACAAAAACTTAATTGTGAAATAAAAAAAAAAATTGTGACTGTTGACGAAAGTTGCAGCCATGGCGCAGATCGATCCCACCACCACCACCCACCGCCCCCTGAAAATCATAGCCGGAGCCGATGACTTCGGCTGCAGCCTCAAGGACACGATGGTGGCGCAGCTCTGCTCTCTCAACATCGAAGTCGAAGACCTCGGCACATCCAAATACTACACTGTTGGCGAGGAAATCGGCCGCCGCGTCAACGATATCCTCACCACGTTCCTCAACACTCCTTTCAAATCGCCCTGCCCCGCCTCCAGCTCCAATCCATGGCCCGATGAGATCCAGTCGTTCCTCGACGGATCCGTCGAGAAGATGGCCAGAGTAGGCGGTGGAAACACTCTGGCGGTCGATCCGCCGTGCTTCGTTTGCTCTCTGGCGAAATCTCGGTACGAGAAAGATTTCACGCCTGTGGATGTGATGCCGGGAGGATCGATGATAATTCTGAGGGAGACGCCGACATTCGGGCACGATTTGGGCACGGCGGCAACGGCGAGGAGATGGTGGTGGCGGCGGCGGCGGCGAGGAGATGGTGGTGGTGGCGGCGGCGAGAAGAGGATGGTGGAAGGGAGGTGAAGGATGAAGAATAATGATGAAGAGGAGAAAAGAGATAGAGAAGTAGAGTAACAAAAAAAAAGTGAATATGAGAGTAAAGGGTATAAAAGTCCAAAATTTGAAAAAGACTAAAATTTAAAAAAATAAAGACAATGGCTAAAATTTAAAATGACAAGGGAAGAATGGCTAGTAATGGGGTATTCCTCTTGATATAATGTGCGACATTTTTCTTTAATACTAGTAAGGAGTCACGTCCGTTCAGATGATTATATTAAAATTAAAAATTAAAAATTCTTTATAATTAGCACCCAATTTATCTAACTTATATAAGTATTTTGTTGCAACTGAACTCAACCTACTCAGTTTTAGTACAATAATTAATTTAATTATTAAATTATGCAATTAATAAATTAATTAGTATTTGTTAACTTTAAGTAATAAAAGTAACCTTGTTTGTTATAGTATATGTATTTTTTTAGCACAATAATTTATTTTGGAAATAAATAATGATTATTTTAGTTTTAATAGTATGTATTTAGATTTTAGATAGCTCGTTTATGCAGTTAAATTAGGATAATCTTATAAAAAATAGAGTTAAGCTCGAGCTTTATAGTACTCATCTTAATTTGATTCGGTTGCTCATCTACTTTTTCTTAATTATTGTTGAAGCATATTTTAATATGACAAATGTTTCTGTGCACTGATTATATAATATACAACCGGTTTTATTTGACCCACTAACCCACCCATAAGTCTCACACGTGCCCCTCACGGTGCGTCCACGTCCAATATTTCTTTTGGGCACGAGGTTTAAGGAGAAAATAATTAATACTAGTAGAAAGTATATTTAGTGGAGTTTTTAAAATAAAATAAAGTGAGTAGAGAGAGAGTGGATAGTGAAATAAAGTGTAGGAAGAGAAGGAGAATAATGAATGACATAGAAAATTAGGTGGAAAAGTATGATGAAAGGTGTAAATTAATTATTTAACAAATTAATTATCTCCTATTAATTATTTCCAAAAAAGGAAATAGGACAAGAATAATGGGACAACCCAAAAAAGGAATGCATGCCAATAATAACGGGACAGAGGGAGTAATAAATACGTATTATAGGTTTAAAAAATTTGTAGAGAAATAAATTTCTATAAATTAATGAAGTAATTTAAAAGTAATTTATTATGTTCATATCTAAATTTATTATATGTTGACTCCCCCCAACTCACTTAGCACTGCCACATCAATGATGGACACGTTAGTGGTGTCTACGGTGGGGAGGAGAACGGAACCGATATAACTCATCATTATATGCAAGCTTTGGGGTGGCTTTCTTATTTGACAAAAACTCCAGTGCAAATGTTGCACCGTGCAACACCTGCCCGCTTGACCCGACATGATCCGTTTGACCTAGGTTTGACTTGGGTCAATGCCTTTTGACCATTTTTTTTTTATTTCAATTTTTTTTACCCTTCTTTTTTTGTTTGTCGCTTCTTCTTTGGTCAAGATTCGAGCGAGGGGAGCCGAAGGCCTCGGAGCGAGCCGAAAAATTCAAATTGTTGCCTGCCGATTATCCTTATATTAGTAATCATAACGAAGGCAGAGTCGAAGGCTCCGCTGAAAAAAAAATCTGGAAATTAAAAAAAAAATCTGAAATTAAAAAATAAAATAAAAATACTTTAGCGAATGAGAACCACGGCGCGTGGGGCAGTGCAGGTCGGGTCGGATACCATGCATATTGGTGCATATGTATGCGCAGGAGTGCAACTCTTCTTATTTATTTCCTTTCACTATTAAGTTATGTGCCACGTTATCAATCATAGTAATTGTGCAAGAACTTCTCATTTAGAAAATACCATGTTTATTCTCAACACTTATGTTCAACCCATATACAATTAGAAAGGATTTCTCGAGAACAAATTAAAGAATTAAACCTAACATACAAGAAACTGAGATTGAACAAAATACAAAACATTTAAATGAAAATCCAGATGGTGAACAGACGATCTCGAACTGGATTATGAAAAATAAAATACAGTACCTCCTTTCTATTCATGTCCACAATAGGACACATGTGAAAATGGTCCCATTAAATTCTAATTTTCTCTTGTTTTATCAACAAGTTTTCATATAAACATGACTACTACTAGGACCACTAATACTCAACAGCTTATCTTATATATTTTGTCCAATATTTGTATCCACTTTCTATAAGAAACATATATGGTCTTCTATAATTGTTGAGGCCGCATAAAGAAATAACAGTATCTCCAACAGAATCTATTATGCCATATTCTTTATTTCTCCTTTTGGATATTCTATTGTTATTTCAGTTCCGTTTCGTACTTTTCTCATTCATTAAGTAACGCTAGTTACATACAGTATCTCCATCAAATAACCTTTATTATTTTGAAATCTAGATGATTTCATGATGTTACGAGTAAAAAGTTCTCTGACCATAAGTAGCTTTTCAAATAGCAAACAAATTTTTTTGGCCCATTTATCATCAACTCGGATCCTTTATTTCTTGTGTTTTCCTTTATTTTATTGTCGGATTTTTAACATTTAATGATTTGAAAAATAATTATACAATTTATTTGAATAGAATAAATCCTAATCAATACCGCATATCATTCAACTATTAAAATAAATAGAGAATGAAACATGAAATAAAAATAAAAAATTCGATTTGAGCATGACCATTTTATTAGACAAAAAGAATCGGATAAGGACATAACTTTAAGGAAATATATAAGGGCCCATGAGAAATAAAAGGTACCGGTGCATTTTGGCCTCTTTTCATTGGCTGTTTGCCAGGAAGGTAAATTGTACTACTAGAGCATGATTAGAGCTAGGTATTTATTTAAACTTAAAGACAAAATAAATAAATAATGATGGGTCAAAATATTGAATCAAAAGTTTGTACCCCTTCCTCTTATAAAATGATGTCAAAATAAAAATGTCATGGATTTTAAAACATTAACCGTTATTTGGAATTTCACATTGAAAGTAGATAAAGTATCTAATTAAAAGAAATAATATGTTGTACGAAACAACCAAAAGGAAATTTTGACATATTTTGTGGGAGGGAAGAAGTATTACTTTCATATCCTATCATCATTGATTTTGCTGGAAAATTTATTAGTAATTTCATGCAGATGGAACATTCTTTTTAGATATATAACTATATGTTTTAAATACGACTTCACAAGATATTATTTTCCAGTTTACGACGTTTACGGGTATGGTCACATCTTTTTTTCATCGAATTACTTTCTTTTGGTGATGTGTCATCGGACAACATAATAACAATGGTAAATACGCCAATGTTCCTTACGATGAATGTCATAAATAATACTTTGAGGAATTAATATATTGTGATTTTAAGATGAAACAAACCTCTTATTATATCAAAATGTTCAAGTAAAAAAAATTATAGTTTCAAAATATTAATATAAATAAGATATTGATATAAATACTCTATCATCGCTACTATAAAGTGTAAAAGAAATATTGATGTAAAAGGGTCCGTGAAATTCCATCATAATTGATTATTACATGATTCGTTACTATTTTAGGAACGTCTAGTGCCAAAATCACTGAATGGAAAAATCAACTTGACATTTTGGTATTATTTCATCACTAAATTATCCTATTAAAAACACCTTAATGTCTCATTTTCAACATGACAATGATAAATAAGAATACACGGGTTACACTTCACTTCATAATTTTATTTGCATCAATTATTTTGCTACTACTAGTATTATTTTCATTGATCCGCTTTCGCAACTCAAGTAAATTCAGCTGTATCTGCGATGAGGGATTAACTTGGGCAATTTAGACTGAATGTGGATTATGCCGTTGATGAAGGTGGTGACAGGGGGAATTGGAGCTATTGTGAGAGATCATGCAGATAATATTATTTTTGCTTTAGCAAAAAACCAGTGCTTAAATCGACCACAATTTTACATGGTGAGTTGAAAGCGACGATGTTTAGAATTTGTCAATGTGTGGAGGAAGTACTTTCGTCAGTTGTGGTTTTTACGGATTCTATTTTAGTTGTTCACATTATACAAGACAGAATTGACGCTAAACATCTTGTGTAAAGACATATTTGACTTTTTTAAGGTGGTAAATGATCTAAATGTGCTTGCTATTAATCACGTTCATCGCAAGGCGAACAAAACAGCTCAGGAACTTGCTATTCTAGCAAAAACTCTATCTTTATCCTGCTATTTGGCATGATAATTGACCTCAATGACTTTTAAATATTGATTATTCTTAATTATTGAATTTGATTTTCCTCTAAAAAAACTGTACTTATAATTAACAATTAACACATTATCAATCCGCTATTTGCGCACAATTATTATCCTATTCTTAGAAATATAATAATTTTGAAGCATTTAAAACTAATCATTTCAACTATATTTCACCTTCGTTTGATATCCATATACGTATATCAGGTATGAGTATCAATATGACTCATATCCATACCTCGTGTTTGGTATATAAGTATATAGATATCAAATTGATATACGTACTTGATATACTTGATATATCAATTTTTGCTAGTATATGACCCATACCTCTACTTTTAATCGATATCTTCATCATATCAAACACGAATATCAAATATAAATCTGATACCCATACTTATTACTCCCTCTGTCCCGCGAAAGATGAGCCACTTTCCTTTTTGGGTTGTCCTGCGAAAGATGAGCCATTTCTATTTTGAAAAATAATTAATTGCATTCAAACTAGTTTTACATTTGCATTCACATTCTTTATTATTTATTCATACTACTTTTACATTATTTATCAATAAAATACTCCATTAAATACACCCACTGCTATTTCTTCTTAGTCTCCATGCCCAAACCAAATGACTCATCTTTGATGGGACGGAGGGAGTATCTGATACCCATATCCATACCTGATATCTGATACACTGATATATGAATACCAAACGAACCTAAATTTCTACTCAAAAGTTGATATGCAATGTTCTCAAAAAAAAAAAAAAAAAAAAGAAAAAAAGTTGATATGCAAACCTAAATAAAATCAAATGCAATAAATCAAGATATGGTGAAGTAATTATTATTATCAGCAGTAAACCACATTTTCAACTACCAAAAACATCACACGCAAAGAAGCGGGAAGCGACAGATATCATATCCAATATCATATCAGTACTGTCACGTTGAACTAGCCACCAACACAAGACGACAAAACCATCACCGTAAATCGCGATGTAATTGCCACGTGGCTTCATCTTACTCCTCGCGGTAAAATATCAGAACCCCACATTTCCTGCACCAACTCTCACTCTCTCTCCGTGTCTCTCTCTCTCTCTCCCCCTCCCCGCCAACAGCAGACTTCTCCCACTTCTTTTCACGGAACACGCATTACTCTCACTCTCAGTCTTTCACTGCTCCACTCTCAACTGATTTCCGCACTCATCTCGACTTCGATTTACGCCGGAGTAGCAAACATGACGGACATTACGGATGATATAGCGGAGGAGATCTCGTTTCAGGGGTTTGAAGATGACTGCAGATTACTCGGAAACCTGCTTAACGATGTTCTTCAACGAGAATTAGGGCCTGAGTTCATGGAAAAGCTTGAACGAACCAGAGTTCTCGCACAGGTTTGTTTCTACCACTTTCGCCGGTTCTCACTTTCTGTTGTAACGCCAAGTCATTCATAGATTGTGCTGTATTTTCCTGGATTTGCCTGTTTGCTCCGTTTGTTATCTTAGTATTAGTTAATTTTTCTGATGTTTTTGTTACTCATAGCGCTACTTCTGATCTTGCTAAACAATGGATCGCAGTGCGCTGTGAGAGTGTTTTGTTCTCCTTAAATATGCGGATTTCGTTTCCTTCACATATTACTCTGTAATACATGAAACTGGTTTATTGTTATGATTTTGGTGCTGTTTGATAAGTTTATAGCGGAGTACGGAGTAAATATTAGGTTTAATGTGTTATTATGCTGCCTGCTTATAGTGTCGACACCGTGGATAATGTGAATGATCATCAGTTAAATTTTTGTAGTTTTGCCTTTGGTTCCGTAATTCCGTTCATCTATGCTGCGTGGTTCGTGTTTCAATTATGTAAGCTCTGGCCCATCGGGTATTTTGTTGGGTTAATGAGTATAAGATGTACGATGCCGTTGTTCCTCTTCGCAGTAACGTGCGGTTAATGTGTAGCTCCATTGTTTCTGATACAAGGAGGTTTACATCATTACTTCTTTTCCCATTTTCTTGTGCAAATGGGTTGGTTGGGATGTTTTATGTCGAGTACTCTGGTATTCTAACTCCGTCTGATGATCTGATGAAGTATTTTTAAAAAATGTCTTTATCGAGTTCTGGAGCAATGATGGGGAGTGTTTTGTATCAAGTATGTGTGTGTGTGTGCTCACATGGATGCGTGACTACAAATACTAATGACTGAAGTATGGATGGTAGAGTGCATGCAACATGAGGATGGCGGGAATTGAGGACACAGCAGAGCTTCTTGAGAAGCAACTGGCTGCAGAGCTGTCTAAGATGACACTTGAGGAAGCCTTATCACTTGCCCGAGCATTCAGTCATTATCTAAACCTGACAGGGATTGCAGAAACTCATCACAGGTATAGTTGGTACTGTTCTACAAATAATCTTGCCTGTTTCGTATTTTTTGGTGTTTCCACAATTCAGATGTATGAAGACATGCTTACCACTTACATTGGCCACAAAAATCAAAGTTGATGGCTATACTTTATTGATATGTTGGTGAATTGTGGTTCTTTCAAATGAGTTATTAAATTGTAAATTGAAGAATAATATCCATATTGTAGTAAATGCTTTTGGCGCGTGAGGCACACACTCTAAGGCCAGATATATTTTGCTCGAGCTGCCAGGCTCATCAGCAATATGTAATTACATATGCAATTTCTTTGCTCATCTGTTGTTGATAGCTGTCTTCAATTTTCACATTCTGAATTCCATGTGATAATGATATATTTGATGTTGTGGATTATATTTCTACATTCTGATTCTGTGAAGCTGAAATCATTAGAATTGACTCATTCCAATTTCTTTGTTAAGACTTATGTTCTCTGAATAATGTATAGCGTAAAATCCAACTTTGCAGAGTGACCAAGGCTCGAGGCTCCGCACATTTATCAAAATCGTGTGATGATGTGCTGAATCAGCTTGTGCAGGGTGGTATTTCTCCAGCTGAGCTTTATGATACTGTTTGCAAGCAGGTATCTGATCGTTTCCTTTCCGTGTTTAGTTTTACAAGTGATTCGTTATAATTTAATTTTATTTGTGAAGTAATATTGGTTGGCTTTAACCACAGGAGGTTGAAATTGTCCTCACAGCACATCCAACTCAAATAAATCGACGAACCCTGCAATATAAACATATCAAGATTGCAGTATGACGCTAAACCAAATTTATGATTTTATCATGATGAAGATTTGCATTTAAGAGTATGTTGTTCTTCGCAGCATCTTTTAGAATTTAATGATCGGCCTGACCTTGGGCATGAAGATCGAGAGATGTTGATAGAAGATCTGGTAGCTGCTTTTCCTCAAAAGTTTGAACATAGTGAAAGAAGGCAAAACCAATTTTTACATATTCTATTTGACACGAGTCTTTTTTATATTTTAGGTGAGAGAGCTTGCTTCAATATGGCAAACAGATGAGCTTAGGCGGCACAAACCTACCCCAGTTGATGAAGCTAGGGCTGGTAAATTTGTGTTGACATGTAGAGATATCTGTACCTTGACTTGTATCAAATGCTGATTTCCTTTTTCAGGTCTCAATATTGTGGAGCAATCACTTTGGAGAGCTGTACCTCATTACTTGCGCCGTCTCAACAATGCACTAAAGAAGGTTAATCTCATTCATTTGAATCTTCCATTTAGTCTGTTACTTTTATTCACATTCATTCATCATCCTCAGCATACTGGAAAGCCTCTACCTTTGACGTGTACTCCAATAAAATTTGGATCTTGGATGGGGGGTGATCGAGATGGAAATCCTAATGTAACTGCAAAGGTGATTTCTCTGTACTTTCTTTTTTGTGTAATATTTTTCAAAGCAAATGATATTCCAGTACCTCAGTAATGTTGTTAGGTGTTTCTAGATCTCCGTATTAGATACTAATTTGATCACTCCTTTATTCTTCTCATGCGTACAAAGGGATTTTACTTCTATTGTTTCAGGTCACAAGAGACGTGTCTCTTTTATCCAGGTGGATGGCTGTTGATCTCTACTTGCGTGAAGTTGATAACCTCAGATTTGAACTCTCCATGAACCAGTGCAGTGCAAAATTATCACGATTGGCCCGTGAAATTTTAGAAAAAGGTATAGTTTGCTTTTACGCATTGCATACACAAATGAGAAGTTACTCATTGTACTTCATACCATTAATCTTGATAACACTGCTGATGGGTATACACTATTATAAATTGCTGCTCATGATCGTATGTAACTTTCTGAACCAGCATTAGACAAGTTGATGTCAATGGGATTTAAGATGGAAGCTTAAAACCAGTTATGAACCCTGTGACAGGTTGCGCATATATGGTTGTAGGTTTTTACCGTGCTGCATAATAGTCAGCTTAGAGTCCTGTAAAATAGTTCTTCCCTTTTAGTCTTTAGATTTAGCCTTTTGCCATGATTATTTTTGCTAAATCTTATTGCATCAAAAACAGCAGTGGAACTATTTTAAGAAATGATAATACAGGAATTATTAGATTGTGAGGCAAGAAGTCAAATTCATTTCTTTTATGGTTCTATATGATGTAATGTTCAGTGTGGTGACGCTAAGCTATTTCTTCTGCAAATCAATTGGACGGTTGGCTGAAGCATTGGTTTGTAATTGCTGATTTTGTGTGGCTGAAATCCTTCAGAGAAAACATTGGACGGCTGGTATGAAACTCGGAGTCAACACTCAAGCTTGGGTCAATTTAAAAACCACAGCAATCACGCTCCACCTTTTCCAACACAGCTTCCAGCTGGAGCTGACATGCCCTCTTGTGCAGGTTTATTTCTCCTCCTAGATAGTTTGTAATCTGTATGCGTCCTATCAACTTTTTTCTTTATCAACTTATCAATTACGTGAATATAGATTTATTTTTTCACTTAATATCTGCCCAACTTGTTTATGATTTTGGCGCACGCGCATGAGTATGCATGCTTCAACATCAATATGCCTAAAACATACGTCTCCTTTTCAGGTCTGCTTTATGTTTGAGTAGTTGATTTTCTGAATTGTTATGGCTCAAGTTTTAAACTCTAGCAAATGATACATTCTGATGCAATTTACTACTATTTTTTGTCATGTGTGGATGTTATTGCCAGCGGATTTCTTCCTTGAGTCCTTCCAAATCATCAGATGCTTTCTTATGTTCTGAAATCATGTTCTTAAGATTATATTGATGGTTCATGATAATTCGATTCAATTGCTTTAAACATTGCAATATTTGGAAGTGCTACTCTTTGTGTTAAGATAGATATTACCTGGGAAAAAGAAAATTTGCTCGGGCAATTATTGGGTAGTTAATGGTGTCTTGGAATATTTATTCTGACCTTTTCCAGATTGTTTTTTTTTTTCCGTTGGCCTTCATATAATGCCTTATAGATCTTGATTTTGTCTTCCTACTGGTCCTTGGGGTTTAGTACGTGCTGCATATATTATCCCCTGTTACATTTGGTCCTAATCTACCATTTTTACCTCCTTTCAAGCATGCCAAATAAGCATGCCAACGTCGATGATTTTCATTTCTCATATTTCATGACATATTGTGCTTTGCCAGACATGTATCTGTTTTATTCTTAGATACTGTGATATGAACTTTCATTTAATTTCATTTCGAATTTTTACTTCTCTGGTAGAACACAATGATATGGAAACTCACTATCCCAGGCTAGATGTCCCTGGAATTATGCCAATGAATCGTCAGGTAAATCAACTCTCAAGAACTGTTTTTGCTTGATCTGCTTAATATAACTTTATACTTTTTTTTTTTTTTTTTACTTTTTCAGGCGTGATGCTAAGATTTTTCTTGCACTTTTATTACCAGGGTGAACAGGACTCCTCGATTTTTGAAGAACCTTCACTTGATGCAAGTAAACTTTCCGTTAGAACACATGGAAATGGAAATCCTAATAATACAGGAAATGGTCAGTTAGCTGTGACCCCGCGAGGATCATCTTCTGGTTCAAGTCAACTTCTACTTCAGAGGAGACAATTTGCTGAATCTCAGATAGGAAGGACCAGTTTCCAGAAGCTCCTAGAACCAAGCTCGTCCCAAGTACCTGGGATAGCTCCTTACAGAGTTGTTCTGGGCGATGTGAAAGAGAAGGTGCTGAACTTGTCAATTTCCATCCACTTATCTGCAAACTGAGTGAAAGCTCCTTTGATTGCCACATTTTCACTTTGTAAATTCAATAAAATTGTACTTTGTTATCATACAGTTGCATTCAAATTAACTCACCAGATCTTGAATTGGACGTACGGTGCTTTGGAGATAATATTAGTACAGCCATCTAAACATAAGTACTGTAGGAACTTTGCCTTGTTCTTGCGATGTGCCTTTGTCATGTGAAGTCTTACAAATTACTTCAAAAATTGGCTGGTGAGATATGAGAGGCTATCACAAAATGAAGAAAATTTTGTGTCCTAGCATATGTTCTAAATATGGCAAGAGGTGCTTTTATTCAATAGTGTATTATTGCATTACTTTGAATGTATTAATTGTTTTTACTCTTGTCTGTTACTTTATTTTTCTTTAAATTATCCCAATAAGCTTTTTTATTTTATCTCTAATTATTTTTGCCTGCAATCAGCTCTCAAAGAGTCGGAGACGGCTAGAACTTCTTCTTGAGGGCCTCCCTTGTGAATATGATTCCTGGGATTATTATGAAACTTCAGAGCAACTTCTGGAACCTCTGTTATTGTGCTATGGCTCACTGGTATCTTCTGGAACCTCTATTATTGTGCTATGACTCACTGGAACCTCTATCTTTGTATTTTACCCGTCATTTTTACATAGATGATTCAGATATTTAGGCTGTTTCAACATTTGCAGATTTTAATGTAGTGACTGAATGTAACATTGCAGCAATCTTCTGGGTCTGGGATCTTAGCTGATGGCCGGCTTGCAGACCTAATTAGGCGTGTTGCCACTTTTGGGATGGTGCTCATGAAGCTTGATCTTCGTCAGGTAATTACTTTTTTATGTTCCAAGCAACAATAATTTATTTCTGATGCTGCTTGGGCTAACTGCCATGCCTCATGTACCAGGAATCTGGTAGACATTCAGAAACACTGGATGCAATAACCAAATATCTGGATATGGGTGCCTATAGTGAGTGGGCTGAAGATAAGAAACTTGAATTCCTGACTAGAGAGTTGAAAGGGAAGAGGCCTCTAGTTCCTCCAACTATAGAGGTAACTACTTTACTTCTAATGTATCTAACTGTACTTGCTTCTTTTTCAATAGATTGCATTACACACGTTTTTTGTTTGTTTGTGGATTAACGTGCAATCGAAGTTAGTATATAACCATTAGTGTATGTTTAGTTTTTTCTTAAAATTCTGTCCATAAGAATCTCTTTTGTCTTCTGTATAATAATTTGTATTGTAGCTTTGAAGTTGTAGTAGAGAACAGAACAATAAAGATTAATAGAGATATGGATGCTTATAATGTATTAATGTGATTACATATGATGGCTCTGGATGTTGACAATACGACAAGATGACTATTAAAATATTCTTGCTTTTCCATGTGGTTGATTTCACTGTTCACCTTCATGCATTTTTGTTCGGACCGAGGAGGATATGTCAGTTTCACTCTTGGCAAGATAATAAACTGAAGATCTTAAGTTCTCATTTCTATATCAAATAGATTTATATTAAATATATATAGCGAGCTAGAATGGACTGAAGGTCCTACATCAAAGTTTTTAATTTCAATATAAAGTTGAGAAAAGTTTTTGTGCCACATTTCAATGTACAGTTTTTTTTTTTTTTTTTTTTTTTTTTTTTTTTTTTTTTTTTTAAATTTCAATATTTAGTGCCAAATTTTATTGCAGTGTTCTAGTTCGAGCTTTATCTGTAAATTGTTACTTATATACTATTATACTTTATTATTTCTCTCTGTAGGTTACCCCTGATGTTAAAGAAGTATTAGACACCTTCAGAGTAGCTGCTGAACTGGGAAGTGATTCACTTGGAGCATATGTGATTTCTATGGCTGCCAATGTATGCCTTTTAGTTTATAACCAACTGATGTTCTTGCTACTGCAATGAACATTCTACTACAGTCATCTCCCAACCACTAATTCTTCTAATCTTCCTTTGATTCAGTATAGTATAACTGGTGTTTTGCCTATATGAATTGGCAGGCTAGTGATGTTCTTGCAGTGGAGCTTTTGCAGAAGGATGCTCGCCTAGCTGTTGCTGGAGAACTAGGCAAACCATGTCCTGGTGGAACGTAAGATACATTCACTTCTAGTAAAAATGCTAGGGTAAATTAAACAAGTAGTGGTTATGCTAGATGATACATTTTGCTGGATGTGGCTTGAACTTGAGTAAAATTTTTGAACAGAACATGTTTTGCACTTTTGCTACTGGATTGAAAACTTTATGGAAATACATCTTCAAAAAGTTATGCTATCGTTATTTAATGAAATGAAATGGGCGTATTGGCAGCCTTCATTTACTACCTTTTGAGAGTTTTGGGGCATTCATGAAGACATAAGAAAAAAATACTTACAACCATCGAAAAATACATGTTGGATGGATAGCTGATATTTCCCTAACTTCTTTTTTCTGCATTTGTATAGATTTAAGAACTGACAGAATAGTATCCCAATCTTGTAATAGGCTTCGGGTTGTTCCTCTATTTGAAACTGTGAAAGACTTGAGAGAAGCTGGTTCAGTCATCAGAAAGCTACTATCAATTGATTGGTACCACAATCATATCATTAAGAACCACAATGGACACCAGGAGGTATGTACTATTGTTTTTCTCACTATGGTGGTTTATGCAAAATCTAATTTCTAGCGATATTGTTGGAACAGGTGATGGTTGGATATTCTGACTCAGGTAAAGATGCTGGCCGCTTTTCTGCTGCTTGGGAACTTTACAAAGCTCAAGAAGATGTTTCTGCTGCATGTAATGAATATGGCATAAACATTACTCTATTCCATGGCCGTGGAGGCAGCATTGGACGTGGTGGTGGTCCTACACATATGGCCATTCAATCCCAACCACCTGGTTCAGTTATGGTGAGATCCTGCTTTTATCTCATCTCCGGTTGCCTTTTCTTTTCAATTTAACTTTCTGTGAGGCATTACTTATTTTATAGAGATAGGCGCAATGTGAACATCCAGAACAATATATACATGCTGTGGTAAGGATCATATATACATGCTGTGGTAGGCGCAATGTGAACATCCATTAACTTTCTGGTTGGAAAAGTTTCACATGCTGTGGTAAGGATCATATATACATTGAAAGCGTGGTCAAAAGATTGATGAAATCATGCAGTAGATATATGAGAAACGTACTTTGAAAGAGAAAATCATCCCTTGTTTGCAAAAACTCTATGGAGTGTGATATAAAGCACACTCCCCTTTTTTTTTTCCTTCCAGGAACTACTGAAAATCCCTTTCTCCCTATCTATGCAAATTATTCTCAACTTTCTCAAGGTGTTTTTGCTATCTAGTTTAATCAGTATGTTGGTTTGTCCTAGCTACATCTGAGCGCGAATGTTTCGTGGGAATTTGGAAGTGCATTTTAACGTGTTAGCATCATGTTTGTCGTCTTGCTCGAACTATTCACTTCATGTCAATGTATATTAGTTGCTGTCAGTCACAGCAGAAAGAGCATTTTTTTAGGACCACAATGATGTACTTTTTCCCGAAGCATGGAGTGTCTTGTTATCTTCTCTACACCTTCATTAACTATTTTACTCGAGTTCTCCAATAGTGGCTAATGTATCTTCCATGAATTGACAGGGTACTCTAAGGTCAACCGAACAAGGAGAAATGGTGCAGGCCAAGTTTGGACTACCACAAATGGCTGTACGGCAGTTAGAGATCTACACCACAGCTGTGCTTCTTGCTACCTTAAGACCACCCCAATCACCTAAAGAAGAAAAATGGCGTAATCTGATGGATGAAATTTCAAAAATCAGTTCTACTACTTATAGAAACACTGTCTACGAAAACCCAGAATTTCTTGCCTACTTCCACGAAGCTACGCCTCAGGCTGAGCTTGGCTGTCTCAACATTGGAAGCCGTCCAACACGAAGAAAAGTATCAACTGGAATTGGACACCTGAGGGCGATTCCGTGGATTTTTGCCTGGACTCAGACAAGATTGATTCTCCCTGCTTGGCTAGGAGTTGGTGCAGGCTTGAAGGGCATCTGTGAGAAAGGGCATACTGAAGATCTACGAGCAATGTACAAAGAATGGCCTTTCTTCCAATCAACTATTGACTTAATAGAAATGGTTCTGGGGAAAGCAGACATACCGATAGCCAAACATTATGATGAAGTTTTGGTATCCGAGAGCAGGCAAGAGCTGGGGGCAGATCTAAGGAGCGAGCTTTTGACAGCTGAAAAGTTTGTGCTGTTGATTACTGGACATGAAAAGTTGTCTGAAAACAACAGAAGCCTTAGGAAGCTGATCGAGAGCAGGCTTCCTTATCTGAATCCGTTAAACATGCTGCAGGTGGAGATACTCAAAAGGTTGAGGCGAGACGACGACAACAACAAGCTACGAGATGCCCTGCTTATCACCATAAATGGCATAGCTGCTGGCATGAGGAACACTGGTTGAGCACCATCGAAGTAGAACTTCATCATCCATCAAAACATATTGTTGTTTACATGTTCATTGTTGCATAAAACCCTTTTTATATCTATATGCGTATATATTGCTGGCATAAGAATGTATTGGTTCTGTTTATTTCAGAAGAATATGTGAATGCATGAGTTGAATCTATAAGTTTTATGTCTTTCGAAGCAACATAATTAGATTAACTTGATTTTCGGCTGCTGATGCGACTGCTATGGTATCTGACATCTTAATTTATTCCTGATGTGTTTTTGTTAATTCCAGTTCTCTGCAGTAAAGATTTTATGCTCAAATAATACTAGCATATATAGTCTCTATCCTAAGCATCTGATGCTGTTTGTATCATTTAGCATTTCTTTACAACTATTAAAAAGAAAAATGCTATTGTATCCACATACTTGGAACTAGGCTCTATAAATACATAAGCGATAAGGGGTATTTATTTTGCATCCAAGATCAGTAAGGTAGAGAGTCTAGACTCATTTTTCTTGCATTTGAAAAGAGAGAGAGAGAGAGAGAGAGAGAGAGAATGGCATCACTCAAGTTGGAGAAGCCAGTTAGCTCTAAATCAGGCGGCGTTTCAAAGAAAGAGCCCGGCAAAGTTCCGGTCACCAAACAGGGCCCCTCCATGGGAGAGCAGAAGCCCCGTGAGCCAAAGAAGAAAGCAAGTTTTACTTCTCTTTCTCCCCCCTAATAAATTTGCAACTATACATATAACTGAATGCAAAGAAGAAAGCAAGTTTTACTTCTCTCTCTCCCCTAATAATCTAGTAATATCCTGGTATCTTATTTGTGTATGCAGGGACCAGGTGGAAAGTCAAAAGTGAAAAAATGAGAAGAAACGTTATAGTTTGTGTGTGAAAGTAAGCAGTCCATTTATGGCTGTTGGTTTTAGTGTATGAATGTTATGCTGCCGTATAGGCCTGTGATTGTGGAACATTTCATCTTGTGTTTAATAAAATGATGATTGTCTGAATTATCTGCACACACACCTCTGTATTTTTCCATCTGTATTCTTCTATATGCCTCTGTCAATACAACACATGTGATTCCACAATATTTATGAGTTCCATTTCTATTTTGTTTCATACATAATTTATCATATTGCTGTTATAACCATCTTTTAACCGCATCGCACGGCGGGGAGAATTAGATATAAGAGTATCAGATGTTACAATACACAGAATTTGATAACTGCTAACCAAATAAAGTAAGGCACATTCTCCTATGAGACCGGTCTCACAATGTGAGACCAGGTTGACCCGGTCCGGATCCGGGCTGACCCGGTCAACCGTTGATTTTTTTTTTCGATTTTTTTTTTGCAATAAGTTCATATACACATCACCATATATTCATATGCACTACACGTTATGTTGATATGCACCAACTTTTTCTAGTTTTATTTATGATCATGTCATATGCACTTCAAGTATATCCACATGCACAACCATGTTCACCGATATGCACCATGTTATATTTGCATATGCAGTTATGCACAACCAATTTTCCGATTTTTGTTTTTTAAATTCCAAATTTATTTTGTACTCCTTTTTTTTTGTTTGCCTCTCGTTGTTTTGTTTGCCGTTTCTTTTTTGATCAAGATTCGAGCGAGAGGAGACAAAGGCTTCGGAGCGAGCCGAAAAATCCAAATTGTTGCCCGACGATTATCCTTATATTAGTAATCGGAGTGAAGGCAGAGCCGAAGGCTCCGTCGAAAAAACAAACTGTAAAAAGAATGATAAAAAAAAACTGGAAAAAGTTGGTGCATATCGATACTCTTCGGTGTGCATATGAACATTAATTGGTGCGCATATGAATATATGATACTGTGCATATGGACTTATTGAAAAAAAAAAAAAAGGGCGCATGCACTTAATGAGACCAACTCATAAAGTAAATATTCCACAAAATAATGCATGTCTGATGCAGTTACATTTTTCCAACTTTTAGCAAGAGACACATTGCTACTAATCTATCGAAAAAGAAAGAAAAAAAAAACCTCAATCAAGAATGTTGCACTATATTCAACAACACATGCAAGAATATGTTGATGTTAGTCCGTAAGAGATACAGGTCTATCTATATACATAACAAGACAGCTCTCCTCAGTGGGAACTTGGAGAAAATAATGATCAGAAGGGGCTAACAGCGCGGGCCAATCGCAACATGAATTCTGGTACGAGGCGCCTCTTTGGAGGTGCTGTAGAATCCCTTGCCAGAGCTTCAGAGTCTCCAGCATGAATCATGCCCACCAAATCTTCAAACAAATCATCTCTCCCACCTCTCATCGGATCCTGAGGTTTGTGCACATCATTAATCCAACACCATACAGAAAACACACACAAGTACATACATTCAGGCTGCATTTTAATTTGTTTTTGTCAATAACCTTGTTACCTGAAGGAACACATCCGTGTGTGTCTTTCCTTCATACAGGATCGACTCAGCCTGAACCCCCAAGCCACGGAGAGTCTCAGCGAAGCTCGTGCTGTTAAAAATCACCCCTAAGTTATAAAATGATATGAAGCATGAAGAGAGAAGGAACTGAAATTTGAGAAAGGCTTCCTGTAGAGCAATATATATCTAATATAGCAATGAAACAATGACTTAGTTCAGACAATGAAATAGAACCGTGCAATGTTGTGTAAGTGGAATGAAGTTCGGACCTAGAATCAGAGGGGATAGAATAGTCTGCATTTCCATGGAAAAGGATTATGGGAGGTAGTAGAGAGACAGCATTTCTGTTGTTAGGATCTTGTGCTGTTACTTCTGGAGAATATTTTTTCAATGACTCCTCCCCCTCCATTATGCTGAGCAAGAGAGAGAGAAAGTGAGCGACTGTCTAGATAGATAGTGCTAACTTGGGCAGCAAATGAGCAATCTGTCCATACCTTAGAAAAATTGAACGGTACAAACCTCGAGTATGAAAGTAATCTACCAGCTTCAACAAATTGTACCTGTCCATGAATGTTTTAGGACAACAATTTTGTAATTTCTGCAGATAGATTCTGAAGAAAAGTATCATGTTTCACACATTTAACAATTAATAGAATGAGCTTGCCCGTCCCTTAAGCCGACATTCAGAGAGGATACTACTTGCAGATTTTCAACTTATCCATCGTTGCTTAAGGGCATAACAGTAGATCTAAAAGGAGACAAGCAGTATGAAAGGACCAAACCACAGAAACTCAATGCCAAGCAAACTCAGCTAATTTTATAAGTTTCTTCGTTTATTTTCTATACTTCTATTGCATAGTTACAGAAAGACTATAGTTAATATCATTAATATTCTTTGTTTATTATACGCAACTTACTAGCTAATATCATTAAATTTTGTACTTCCCAACTTCTTTATTTGTATTTGCTAAGGCTCATATCAACCTATAGTCTTTGTAATAAGATTAAGGTCATCAATTGTAAGATTATGAAATGAGATGAGTACGTACAGAACTGAATCGGGTGACGGGTGGAAGATTCAAGAAGTTCGTAGCAATTAGCAATCTCCTAGAATTACAATTTGTAAACATGCTCACCCTCCAGATAAACCAAAATAAGCTTTGATTCGAGACACACTCCATGAAGTCTTCTTGCCACTGGCCTCTTTGATCGCCTGCTCTAGTAGAGCACAAGCAGCAATGTGTGCACCAGCTGACTGTCCCATAAGATATACTCTTAACGGATTAACAAAACGAGGAAATGCGATCTTGTTAGATACGGTAAATCATTGTATTGTAAAGATAGCAAGGCAAAAGCTTTTGATAAAGAAAAAAATAAACAAACAGACAAATAAAATACCTGTTAGGGTCCCCCCCATATTCAGCAATATTATTGCATATAAATGAGATACCTTGAGAAGCATCTTTCACCATATCACCAATAGTTGCTTGAGGAAAGTTCCTGCAAGCAGACCAACATCAAATTGATTTATTTTTGGTTTCTCGCTGTAAAAACTGTGTTTTATTGCTTGCTCTAGAACCTTCAGTCAAGGAACCAGAACAGCTTATTTTTGAATAACGCAAAAATTTGGCTAATGAGTTCTGACAAATTATTACGCTTATTTCTTAAGTTTGCCAAAGAAGAACTAGACTTCCTAAAAATCTAACAGCATATGAACTTAAAAACTATTTCAATGTTAGTCGATATTAGACGATGGAGGTGCAATGCCAGATACTACATCATGATCAAAGTTCAGGAAACTAAGACTTTGCAAGGGATGTTGAATTAACTAATTTGTATACAGGAATAACTTTGCTTAGATATCCTAGCCAAAAGGGCATCCATGTACTACATTCTACATTCATAGACGTGCTGTGCATTGCGTGTAGGAAACTGAAAAAATAAAATAAAATGTTTCAAAAGCATTATAAATTGTTTAATGCAAAACAGTAACTTATCCTGCTAAATTTCATCAAATAATGGTCGAACAAAATGATGCTACCTGTAATCTATGCAAGCAACCATAATATCTCTGTCTGATAACTGTTGTCCTAGAAGAGAACCCCATGCTTTATAGCTGCATCAACGCATATGCTTGTCAGCATTTGTCGATAAGAGGTCAAAGGATAGAATGCTTTAACTAACAACATAACAAAATAGTTCAATAGTTCACTTTCATGACAATAAGATGAAAACTACATATTCGGGGCAACCAATATCTGATCTCTGGCAATGATTTATAATTTATACTGGCTCTTCACTCCGGTATTTCAAAAAACTCCTTTCTTTCATATTTTCTGAGTTTAGTTCTAAGGTGATGTACATTGCTGAAGAAAATTACTAGGGATAAACATTTTATCAAAAGGAAAATAAGCATAACAGCGTACCCAATAATCCAAGCTCCACCGGTTACAAATGCAACTACTGGCTTTGGTCCGTCATTATTTTTAGGTAAATACAGATCAAGCCTGCGCCAAAGTATTGTATTCATGAAGAAACCAACAAAAAGAGAAAAGGGAACCCATAAAAACACTAAGCAATAAATTTTCCTATAACAGATCTTTGAAAGCTCACCTATTTCTGGGAAGGTCTCCATAAACTATGCCTCTACGTACTCTATCAGAGAAGAAGTAATGATATCCCACTGCAATAAATCAATAAAACAATAAGGGCCTATTAGACCAAAACTTATGCTCCGTAAAATGCTAAAGACTATAAACACGATTTAAATAAATCGACATGTCATATATACAAACCTTGAAGAAATCCAGGAAAAAGAAGGACTGAATAACAGCCAAGGGCAAGAAATCGTGTGATCCATCTGTAGCCCACCCTGAAAAACACAAAACTTAAAATGTGTTTGCTAGCTAACCTCTAATAATATCTGTGCTTGAAAGATAAGAAACAACCATTTCTTTCACAGTTAAGATTTCATTTTTAGACTCTTCTCAGTCTCTCAATCCATTTTTTTTTCTTTTTCAAAACTTCATTTTTAAGAAGCTCAAAGATTTATAGGCACAAAAAAAATTAAACAGTAATGCACAATTCAACTTGTGAAGTAGCAATCAAGAGAAAATCAAAGCTCAGATCCACAAATTTCTCACTCACTCACAAAACAAAATCAAATCAATATATTTACCCAATATAGCGCAGCAAATTAAATCCAAGCCGAGTAACCCGATAAGTATCAGAGGCATCTCTTCCCGCTTCCTGCCGGAAGGAGCGGCGGCCGCCGCCCTCGAGAGTCAGGAGGGAGTTGTCACTGACCACGCGCCGCCGCCTCTTCTGCTGCTGATATGAATTCGGACCTGCCGCCTCCGTGTAGCTAGAAGAACTCGGGATTAAGGGTCTGGCTTCATTTTTCTTGTCCCCCTCCGGCGACGGAGGCATCAAGATCCTCGTCACCGCCTCGCCCAAATCGTCTTCCGATCCGATCAGCATTGCGGCGGAGGCCGCCATAGACGCCGTCGACACCGCCGACGCAGACTTGATCATCGGTGAATATGTCGACGAGCCGTTGGAAATGGATATGGGAAGTATGTGTGGCTTCATGTTTGTACGTATATGTATGTATACGAGTATGCATACGTAGTTGGAGGAAAGGAATAGAAGAAATATTACAGTTGGGATGCGAATCCCAACTATCGTTAAGGATTGTGTAATAACTAAATGGAAGATGAACGAAGATGAGTTGCAGAAGGGCAGTTGGTAAACAAGATTTCTACTATTTCAGAAATTCTTGGACAGAATGGATTGGACCATGTTGTCATGTTGAGTTCGATTTCTTTCAGTTTGAATTCTGGCTGTAGAGGAAAGTGGGACTGGCGGGACCCAGTGCCGTCACGCCACGTGGCCCGTTTGGATAGGTTGAGTTCGGCATATTGTGGCAAGTTTGGAACAAGTTATCCGATTTTTGTCCCTTTTTTTCGATTCTAAATTCTTCTTTGGCTGCCTTTTGATACCAGAAAATTCTCTAAATTCTTTTCATGATAATTCTAAGTGAAGTTGCTCAAGAAAAAAATAAAAATAAAATCTATTGGAAGAGCTAAACATGAAACAAAGATCTTTAATTAAGATTTACATATACGAATCTCACCATCTTTTATAAGTAGAATACCAAGTTTTTTTGTTCGAAACCAGATACTTTATTTGATTAAGAACAGGAACAAGGAAAAGAGTGAAGACCAACGACAAGTTCTGGTGGTTCGTTCCACTCATAAGGAAAGTAAAACTTCCTAGCAGCACGAGCAATAGCATGAGCCATATAATTTGGTTTCACGACAAACATGCTTGACTTTGACAGACACCATGGAACGGAAAATAGACTTACAATTTGAAATAATCACTCCAAACTCCGATCTATCATCTATATTTGCAGACACTGCATCAATCACAAGTTTGCTATCCATCTCAAGTACAATTCTAGTCAGACCCTTCGTCTTACTCCAAGATAAGGCTTCGTGAATCAACTAAATTGTATCTTCTATTAGTTGCTCGCAAGAGAACGAGGTCCTAATGTAGTACATCTAGCTAACTCGAGTCGAATCTCAAGGAAAGCTTAACAAGGCATTCAGTTCATGCTTTGCACAAGAAAATAAAATCATTCTAAACATTCTAATCAAGTGGGGTTATGTGGATTGAAACTAAAACAAGATGTAAATGAAATACAAATGTAGAAATCAAGTTAAAACGATCTAGGATAAGAGATTTAGTCGCCTCGAGATAATACAAACAACTAATATAGTACATGCTACGAATCACTTCATATAACGCTTCAAACAAAGAATCGAATACTAACTTTCGTATTCATACAACAATTCTTAGCTAAAAGAATTCTACAAACCGATCCTAGTTAGATTATGCGTTTCCGATTAAACCTAACGTTGATTGAACCTAGATCAAATGACAAACTCTTCTCTCGATCTCATTTATCATTTAACACAACCAAACTTTGGCCAAAAGCTCGATAGAAAACAAACCAATTCAATCAACGAACATGTACACGTGAAAACCTACAATTATCTCGATTAAACTATCCCAAATCCTAGACTAAATTATTTAGTTCGTCATACTGGAAATTAAATGCAATAAACAAAAGATAAACATAGCATAAACGAGATAAAAGTCTTACAAATACTTGGAAGTCGTAAACGATCAACGATGCGAAGAACTAAAACCAAATCTAAATTGTTTGGACAAGGAAATAAAATTCTACAGAGTTTTTCTAATTAAACTACACTAAAAACTGGAAAAGAGAATGAGAGTTCGTCCAAAAACCGCCTAAATACATTTATATAGTTGGAAATAACTGCCGTCCCGCGCCGGCGGGAGTCCCGCTCCGGCGGAAAAAGTTCTGCGCAATTCAACCCCGCGCCGGCGGGAGTCCCGCTCCGGCGGAAATCTTAAACCGCATGGTATTTCCGCTCCGGCGGAATATCTTTAGCGTGAATCAATCCCGCTCCGGCGGCTTTCCCGCTCCGGCGGGAACTTCCAGCTTCATGCACGTTTTCACTCCTTTAATTCCTTCTCGTTTCCACTCCTTTTTCCATCCCTTTTTGGCTCAAAATACATCACCACCACCTTCGTGCCTACACACACACCAAACACATCAAAAACAACATAAACGGCCACTACTTGTGGCCAAAAATGAAAAATGACATGCAAACACGCACAATTAAAAACACATAAAACACACAAAAACAAACTAAACAACTTCCCCACACTTAGCATTTTGCTTGTCCTCAAGCAAACCAAAGACACGTAGTATGAATCGACAAACATATTCACCAAATCATCAACACAAGACTTCCTTTTCATCGTGTAGTTCAAAAGTCAACTAATGCCAACTCTCATGCAATGAAATCTAACCACGTATGTTGCCCATCAAATAGAACTATCAATTCGATCAAAATGCAACCCATTCTTTAAACTATATACTTCGTCAGTCACCTTTACCAGAAAGTCCTCATAAAAACAAATATTAAACAAATAACGAGGAATATAAGGATGAATCAACGAGACGAGATCATTAGGTTTAAGCCATCGAATTTTCCATCCGAGTCTCCTAATGTGGTTTCCCATACTCATCATTTGAATAATCCAAACGAGAGGAGTAGAATCTCAAATTCACCTTATTTATAACCCCGTTTTTTTTTTCAAGTAGATTAGGATATTTTCACGAGGTTTAATTTTCGAAGATTCTTCAAAGCTTCCTCGTGAGGTTTTCCATGCTCATTAATCATGCCTTAAGAGACAATGACTAAGAGGAGCAGAATCCACACTACTCACATTTTTATTCTTATTTCTTATTTACAAAGAAGACTATCATCTAGGCAACCAACGAAGCATATTTATCAATAGGGTCACAATTATCACGTCAATCAAATTCATCAATGACATGCCCCACAACCATGGTTATAAAACAATCGCACCTAAATCGACACCAATCAACTAGGTTCTCACGAATTCAAGGAAAATCATGCATTCGCGAGTGATTCACACAAACATATCCTCAGTCATACTTGAGTCGCCAAAATGCTTGACTCACACACATAACACAACTATAAACACAACTATTTCACGAACACTACACAACTCATGCCATTATGAAAATACCCCCCCACAAACGGAGCTATGTCCTCAAAGCTCAGTAAAAGTAAAGGAAAGGAATACGTCCCTGAAACAACATCCGGCAACGGCATGAGCGACAAACCCAAAACTAAACGTAGACCTACACAACAGAAACAAACAAACAAAACAGAAAAGAAAACGATAACACCAAAAATAAAGAACTAGATATTTAAATAAAACAAATATTAAAACAATAAAACAAACCCAACAGTAGTGAGAAGTCACTACTGATGCGGCGCAGACGGTGGTGGTGGAAGAAAGGCGGTCCAGGCATCCCATTGGGCTTGCATAGAAACAAGCTGCTGGTCTTGAGCATCCAAACGGCGGCCAACTTCTTGCCTAAAGTCTCCCAAAGAAGCATCATATGCATCATATCGCGCATGCATTTCTTGACGGAACTCACCAAAAGATGTATCAAAATGAGTCCGGAATGATTGGAGATCATTCCTAAATTGCTGATAAGCATACGCCGGTGAAAGCAATAACTGAGCTTGTTCGGAGTGAGAGGCTTCTTCATTTGCATTTCCAGTAGTAGACGGGCCAACTTCAGGGATAGTTGGCCTAGGGGCTTGGCGCCATTTCCTTAAGAATGTATTCGTGGACACTTTTGCGCTCACCATGCGGAACAATCGTACGGCGATCAGATATGAGATTTCCACCCCTCAGCTCACGATAATCAAGATAATACGGATCCAAGATCTTCTGCCCTTGAACAGGGTCAAGCCAGGAACTAACTTAAAATGTTTCGCCAATCCCGTAACAATGGAGCAAAAAGAAGCATGAGATTTTGGCCGTCTTTGCATAGTAACCATAGCATTCCAAATGAAACTAGTGATGCAAACAGGAACCTTATTAACAGCACACGACAACAGATAAACTTCATTTTTATTCACTTTATTGGCCTGTTCTTTTCCTGAAACTTGATAAGCCAAGAACTTATGCACAACAACAAGTGCAGGATCCTGAATAAAACCATTAGGCATACCAGCTGAATTCCAGTTGTCATACCCCATTAATGCATGCCAATTCTGTTTTACATCAAAAGAATGAGGAAGCTCTTTTTCACCAGTTGTCGGAAATCCGAACACTTGTTTCATCTTAGCCAACGAAGCCGAATACTCCGTTCCAAACATCCTAAACATTATCTTTTTCTTATCCTCAGATAATATCATCGAAGTCATAAACTCATACGTCAACGGCTCATACCCAAAATTTTGAATCAACTAAATTGTATCTTCTATTAGTTGCTCGCAAGAGAACGAGGTCCTAATGTAGTACAACTAGCTAACTCGAGTCGAATCTCAAGGAAAGCTTAACAGGGCATTTAATTCATGTTTTGCACAAGAAAATAAAATCGTTCTAAACATTCTAATCAAGTGAGGTTATGAGGATTGAAACTCAAACAAGATGTAAATGAAATACAAATGTAGAAATCAAGTTAAAACGATCTAGGATAAGAGATTTAGTCACCTCGAGATAATACAAACAACTAATATAGTACATGCTACAAATCACTTCATATAACGCTTCAAACAAAAATTGAACACTAACTTTCGTATTCATACAACAATTCTAGCTAAAGGAATTCTACAAACCGATCCTAGTTAGATTATGCGTTTCCGATTAAACCTAACGTTGATCGAACCTAGATCAAATGACAAACTCTTCTCTCGATCTCATTTATCATTTAACACAACCAAACTTTGGCCAAAAGCTCGATAGAAAACAAACCAATTCAATCAACGAACATGTACGCGTGAAAACCTACAATTATCTCGATTAAACCATCCCAAATCCTAGACTAAATTATTTAGTTCGTCATACTGGAAATTAAATGCAATAAACAAAAGATAAACATAGCATAAACGAGATAAAAGTCTTACAAATACTTGGAAGTCGTAAACGATCAACGATGCGAAGAACTAAAACCAAATCTAAATTGTTTGGACAAGGAAATAAAATTCTACAGAGTTTTTCTAATTAAACTACACTAAAAACTGGAAAAGAGAATGAGAGTTCGTCCAAAAACCGCCTAAATACATTTATATAGCTGGAAATAACTGTCGTCCCGCACCGGCGGGAGTCCCGCTCCGGCGGAAAAAGTTCTGCGCAATTCAACCCCGCGCCGGCGGGAGTCCCGCTCCGGCGGAAATCCTAAACCGCATGGTATTCCCGCTCCGGCAGAAATCCCGCTCCGGCGGAATATCTTTAGCGTGAATCAATCCCGCTCCGGCGGCTTTTCCGCTCCGGCGGGAACTTCCAGCTTCATGCACGTTTTCACTCCTTTAATTCCTTCCCGTTTCCACTCCTTTTTCCATCCCTTTTTGGCTCAAAATACATCACCACCACCTTCGTACCTACACACACCAAACACATCAAAAACAACATAAACGGCCACTACTTGTGGCCAAAAACGAAAAATGACATGCAAACACTCACAATTAAAAACACATAAAACACACAAAAACAAACTAAACACTTCGTAAAACCCCATTACCTCGCCTTCTTCACCCAGTAAACAGCCCAACACACTAAAAGCCTTCGCATCAACAAAACCACCACCAACCATCTTGCAGTAAAATGCATGCACTTGTGACATACACCGCCAAGACTCACTAATCATTTTTTGTTGATTATTAAACAATAGCCGCGTATAAGAGGAGAAATTTTTAGAGGAGTGTAGGTGTACTACACCCACCTCTCATATTATATTATTTTATTATTAATTTTTATATTATTAAAATATTACATTGTGAGGGGTGAGTGTAGTACATCTATACCCTTGTAAGAATTTCTCCTATAAGAGGAATCTTTTAATGCAGTCGTTCAACTTGTAAGTTGATTTCTTTTTACATTAATTTTTAGTTATTTTATATAAACCATAATTAAAAATAATTGAAAAAAATAATAATTTAGTGTGTGCTTCTCACGTGCTCGCCGTATGCGTTGGAGTGTCGCATGCATTCCACGCCTATTTGGACAAGTCATGGGGCATGTGAGTTGTACTGGTTCGTGCACGCGTGGGTATGAAACTACACCCACAGTACAATTTATTATACTCCCTACGTCCCTATTTTAAAGCCTTACTTGATGTTGGATACGGAAACTAAAAAAAATGATAAAGTTGAAGTAGGTAGAAGAAAAGGGCAGTGTTAATGATATTGGATTAGTTTTGTTAATTTTTGAATTAGGAAGACTACTTTGCATTAAAATAAATAGAGTGAAGTCCGCAGCAACTTGATTTATTAATTCCAACTAATTTTTGTTCATAAGTATTTTCGACACTTGGCCGGCGTCACAGACGAGATAAGAGGAGGAGATCGAATATGGTTTCAGGAATTATTTCGATGGAACTCGACTCCATTCCAAAGGAACTCATTATCGAAGAGATGAGATTATGAGAGAGATACGAATTCACAGGAATGTCGAAGAGGAGAGATTGGATGAGAGAGATACGAATTCACAAAGAATATCGAAGAAGAGAAATTTCAGTAATAGCGACGCAAGTTCTAGGGTTATGAAGATAGGGGAATTCAATTGCAGAGTATCGAAGAAGAGAGGATGGCTTTGGGGAGATGAGGAGTTGTTTTGAAGAGAGAGTAATTGTTGGGAAATTTTATTAAAGTTTTGATTAATTCCAAAACCAACTGACCCCAACCGAGTAGATGTTGCCAGATCCTAATGTTAGTAGTTAGGCTCGCTGTTTGAGCAGTGTTAAGATTTTATCTTTACAGGACTCCAGCTGAAGACGGCAACAAGGCCTCACTCGGATAGAACATCAGTTGTGAGGAAGACAACTGAGCGTTCACAAGATGAGCATTCAAAGTGGAAGATGCAAAAGTCATCTAAGCATTGAAAAAGGGGGAAGTTACGTTCAAGAGAAGTTGCAATTGAACATCAGTTGTAAGGAAGACAACTGAGCGTTCATCAGATGAGAAGTAGATAGGGGAAGAGAACATCAGATGAAAGAAAGACATCCGAGCGTTCGAACCCAACTGATCGGATACAAGAAGGACAACTGAGCGTTCAATTTCAGAACATCAGTTGTAGGACCTGAACCAAGAATATCAACAGCTTGAAGTTCAAAGTCAGCTGAGAGTTCACATGTTCAGATAGAACATCAGCTGAAGACTAATCAGATGAAGATCAGACGACTCAACCAACTATAAGTGTTGGAGGTCAAAGGTTAAGATTTGAATTTCAAATTTTTCGAAAATAAGGGAATGGATTAGCATGTGATTTCTTGATCGATACATGTTCTAGGATGCTTAGAATCGAGTTCTACGGATCAAATCATGAAGGAAAAATCAAGAACCCTAAGCCCCATTATTACCGAAAATTTTTCTGTTTTGGGGCTTTTCATTTATGCTCGATTTCTTCATCGAATTGATGATAGATTAGTGTTTCTCATATCGTTAATTGATCGTATGAATTGTTTTAGATTTTTCTAAAAATAAAATCCAAAACTTAAGAGACGAACAAGGCTTGATTTAGGTTAGTAAATGTCATGATGTGCTCGATTGTTTGATGGAAATGAGTTGTACGATGCATGAGGATGAATATATATTAAATTGAGAATTTTCTAAAAATAAAACGAGAAATGTAAGAGACGAAGATGCGCTGATAAGTTGAGGCTCGATAACATTTTGATAATATGATTTGCATGTTAGTAATGCTCGTTAGAAGATAATCGTTGTCGTAAAATTTGAATGAAAAACGGAGAATGTAGAATTTTACGTAAGAGACTAACAACGGTCGATAAGTCGGGAATAAATGATGATATGAAGATGTGATTTGTATATATATGATTCTTGATAGTTGATGGATAATGTTGTAAAGTTTGAACGAATTCTAATAACGTTAGATTTTTGGTAAGAGACGAAGCGACGTAATTAATTAACGAAAGAAAAGTCGAGTAAGAAAAGAAATTGGATAATGATGATCGTGGGTTAATGAACAACTTTGTAATTGACGGCTTCTACATTCGAGTTATGAAAAGACAAGTTGTAGTTATAATCGAGAAGTAGAAACAAGAAGTTAGGAATTTTTGAACGAGAAGTTGAACTTGAAATGGTCTAGTAATTGTATAGTTTAAACGACGAGGTTTGGATCGTCGTGTTTATAAACGAGAAATGAAAAGGGAACTATCACGTATAATGATACGAGGTGACTGCCTTGGGTCAGTTTATCGAGCATTAGGGTTCACTCGGCAGTTTTTGCGACGTTCCACGGAAACTGCGATATCTCCTAGCTCGTTAATCGGAATCAAGATCCGCCAATTGGAGAGTAAACTAGACATCCGAGGCTATCTTTTGGTACAGGGCATGACCCCTGTTTCGAAATCCCCTGTTCCATGCGAACTTACTGACCTGACTCTGTGCAGTGAATATCAAAAACCTAATTTCCTAAGTTGTTTTCTTCTCAACTTAGTTTCTTTCGATCTTTAAGGTCGTTATGAGTTAACGAATGCCTTTTTCTTACTGACCTCAGTGTCAAGTATAGAGCCTTGAGTGCTAAACGAGATGAGTTCGTATCTTGTATCCGTTTAAGTAAAGGAATTTAGTTAAGCGTGCAAATGCCTAAAAGTTGAAAGCATAAAGACTAAATCAAATTTGTTTTCGATTTCCTTTTTCTGTTGTCGTCTCAACGACTCATCGAGGTTATGTTTTATGTACGATGAAGGAGGAAGTCAGTAGTAAGAAAAGGACGGAAGATCAGAAGAACGGAAGCTCGATTAAGTAGTTCTGTAACTTACCAAGGTGGGCTTTCTATTATATAACAAATAAAATGTGGGTTTTTCCACAAATCGAAAGTGAATCTTTATGAGCTTTGATTACTGTGGTTTTCAAAGTGATTATCAGGCATGAACTGTTTTGTATTTTATGTGAGTTCTCTTGTACCTTTTGAGTTAATCAAAAGGGGGTTAACTAACGATCGGCTCTGAGTTAGTCAAAAGGGGCTTTCCAGAGTTAGTGCACTTTGTAGCCTGTGGTGTATGTGGTATCCTATTGAGGGGTAGCTAGCCACGGTGAATTATGATTGGTCAAGATTTGAACGTAACATCTATGAAAAATGCTCTGCAGTGCTAACCTTTATGAATGAAATGCAAATGTTTAATAGGCACGGACTCTTTTAAATGAAAACCCCGATGTGCTATAAAATGAGATACCTGATTTTCTATACTTACGGTTATGTTTTCGGCAACATGCCCACTGAGTACTTTTGTACTTAGCCCTGTATATGTTTTCTAAATGTGCAGGTTGAAGCGACGAAGCGGCGTTGGTTAAGTTAGAGTTGAATAAGAATTAAGGAAGGCTTGTATATAGTTCACAATTCCGCTGCTAATCTCTAAACTCTTTTGATGTTGTGTAATGATCACTGTAGACTAAGTTCTGTAATATAACTTAGAATCTTTTGAAGTACTTTCTCGAGTAATCTTTCGAGATTAACTCTTTCCTTTCGGTTATAAAGTCTTGTTCATTGAAGATAAGTTGTATGTATGTATGTTTCTTTCTTTCAGTCCCCCTTCTTCCCCGCTTCTTTAATCCAACCCCAGTCGCACCCCGGCTTCTACCGTCCCTCGGGATTTAGGGGCTGTGACAGAGTGGTATCAGAGCAATCGTTTGTGCTCTGCATACAAGTTTTCTTTCAAAGTAGTCAGATAGAGTATTCGTTCATACTCTATACCCGAGTCTTCTTGCAAGTAAGATAGGGTCGTAACACTAAGTTTAAGAGTGTAGACGACAACTCAACCTCCTGCTACGTCGACTCAACGAAGGAAAGAAAGAAAGAAATGAAAGAATTTCAGAAATGTGTTGTCTTTTAAAGAAAATTTTTTTGAATAAGTATTCATTAAATCAAGAATGACAATGTGCCAAGAATGAAATTGTGAAAGTATAAGAATCATACTTGTTTCTGTTGTATGAATTACGTGAAATTATTTGCACGATGATTTCTTTTATTTGAAAGTATGATGGCACGAGAATCTAGAAGGATTCTAGGGATTTTTCCCGGTTTGTTAAGAACATAGACTTGAAACCTAAGATCTTTCTGACTCCTCGAGAACTTAAACGTTTTAAGAACGTTAGTTCGAATGATTTCGAAAGGAGATTGTGAAACGGGAAGAACTTCTATAGACGAATGTCACGTGCGTAGAGTGACATGAACAAAGACTCGGCAGAGTCAACTTTTGTTTAAAAAAAAAAAATCGATAAGAAATTCCTTTGAGGAAATTAAGATAAATAATGATAAGGTGCGTTAATTCTGTACCAAGTAACCGAAAGAAACGAATGTTACTTCCGCAAAAGTGACATGAACGAAGGTATTTTCAGTTGGAGTTTGCCTCGCTCTAACTTCAAGAAGAAGTTTGTTATAACTTCCACGAGTCAAGTACGAATCTTAATTAATTTCCAACGATCGCTCGATCCGATGACGACTAGGACTTTGGTTCTTTTCTTTGGAATTTATTTTATTTCATACTTCGTAATTAAACGAAGAATACGACGAGTAAGGAATTCAAGTGTCGAGAAGGACAAAATTTCTTTTTAAAATAGATGTTACTTTTGAATAAGTAACATGAACAAAGTGGACGTACTTTGTTTTAATAAGTGAAAAATCGTTAAGAAATTTTCCATATGGAAGAAATAATGAAAGAAAGTTTATAAGGAAATAAAGTAAGAAATGTAACTGAATAATGAAATAAAGGATGAGAATAAAATCTTGAAATTTTATTTCTATATATTGTTTGAGTGCAATTTCTTGAATTGCAAGATGTTATGATAAGTGGTTGTTTAAGTGGTGATATTACAATTGAATAAGGAATGTTCATTTTGTAATTTAAGTATTTTATTAAGATAAGTTATCTCCCAACCTGTTACTGATCCGTGTTTCCTTAAAAACTTTTGTAGGATGGCTAGGACACGCGTTACCGCTCGGAAGAGCCAGCCCTTGCCCGCGTGCGAGCGTACTTTAGTAGATATGATACAGGATGAGTATTATGATTTCGAGGCAGACCCGGGTGAGGAGGACATAGGACAGATAGTGAGCAACTTCTCATCAGTTTATTATGCAGCACGACACTTTATCCCGGAGAGTCAGGCGATATCCGATCTGATTATGCATCTACCGGACGAGTGGCGCGGTTGGGCACACCGCGTGGCGTTGTTTTTCCTTGGGGTTTTCGGCGACGACACAGAGCCGAGTGGCAACTACACGGGATTCGCTTTATATATACACGGGTGTTTCTTTGACAGCGGAATCATGGTTCCAGTTCCTTTTGAGCCACATGTCCCCTACAGTCATTCCAGCAGTTACCGAGCCAGAGCCTTTAGACTTGGACCCGGAGTTGGCCGCTTTGTTGAAGGTACCACCAGACTTTGTACCGAGTGAGGAGTCTGACCCGGAGTCAGAACAGTTAGAGGAGGGCGAGGAGCCCGTAGCTACACCAGAGTTACCACTTCCACCTGGACCACTTGAGGAGGTGATCCCAGGACCAGGACTTGTAGAGATCGACGCAGAGACAGCTGCCTTATTAAGGTTACCTACTCCTTTTCTACCCGAGCCTAGTGTGAGGGTTCGAGGACCTTTTGAGACAGGACTGTTCCACCCAGGGTCAGAGTACCGAGGGATTGACGCGGAGCTTGCCGCCATGTTAGAGCTACCATCTCCACTGACACCGCTTGAGGAGATTTGCGCGAAGTGGGAAGTAGTCAGAGGTCAGTTAGAGGCAGGACCATCCAGAGTCCGCTCTAGGGAGGAGTACGAGTAAGGTTCAGGTTCCGGTTCCGTTCCAGAGCACCTTCTTCCTCTGAAGAAGCGTGCAGTAGAGAGTCGGCTCCACCCCTACTTACACTTTCTGACGGCTCCACTCTGAGGGCGGACGAGGCACTCCAGCTCATCTTTGGTTCAGAGTCGGAGTAGGAGGACCCGGACGAGGATCCTAAGGAGGACCCAGACGAGGACCCAGAGGAGGACTCCTAGGGTTTTACAGGCCGTAAAGGACAGTTTGAACTCGACTACAGTTAGTTGAGCAGAGCGTCGTAGACGCGTGTTAGTGTTAATAGTAGTAGTAGTTTCTTTTGTCCTGTACATAGTCGGATCAGTAACTAGTTTTTGTAGTACTCTAGCGGATACGAAATTTTATGAATCGTTTCCGTTCTAGTACTCCCAGTAAATACGGAGATGCAGCTTGTTAGTGCACTTGGTTCAGTGATAGGCAGTCAGCCTAGTTTAGACTAGTAGCAGTCTAACTTTTTGTATAAGTCCTCGTTGGAGGCAGAATCAATATTCTTTTTGATATATATATATATACATGACCCGTGAAAGGGTTTTGATCACAAGAAAATTTCCTTATTAAAGCATGAAGTAAACCAGAATGTCAAATGAACTCGTGTAACGAGAAGTTTATTTAACTCGAAAAGTTAAAAGATTAAAGAGCTAGTCTCGAAGTTATGTTCGATTTTTCTTTTCTGTGAACTTGATTAAGTTGGAAAGAGAGCGAGTAAGTGAAAGAATGTTTAAAAGAAAGGGCTAATGAGAGTTTTTGTTCCCCATAGTTAAGGAGAAATGCCGCTGAGAAATGTTAACAATAGAAGGGGACCTGGTAGGCCCCGAGGACGTGGATGACGTCAGCCTGAAAATGAGAGGGAACAGGAGTAAGAGCAAGAACATCATGATACCCCTCCACCACCACCTCTACCACCACCCCGTAGGGACATTGAAGATCTCTTCCTCAAACGAAACCCACCCGTATTTAATAGAACGGGCAACCCTAGCGATGTTGAGCTATGGGTACGATCAATTGAAAGAATTTTCAAGCTCCTCAGATGTACTGATGAGGAGAGACTATCATGCATAGCATTCCAGCTCTCCGGACCAGCTGACTACTGGTGGGAGGCCAGACAGAAAGTGATACCTGCAGAGCATCTGGCTCAACTTACTTGGGACGAGTTTAAGGAAGCACTGTACGACAAGTACGTGCCGAAGACGTATAGGGCTCAGAAGGAGGCTGAGTTCTACAACTTGAAGCAGGGAAAGATGACAGTGACAGAATACGACGCTAAGTTCTGTGAGCTATCAAGGTATGCGCCTACTCAGGTCGATACCGAAGAAAAGATTTCAAAGAAGTTCCGTGGGGGACTGAGACACGAATTGGGATCGCCTTAGCCAGTCATGGGGGACTAAGCTATACGGATGTCTTAGGACGAGCTTTGGAAATGGAGGCCGTCGTGCCTGATGAAAAGAAAACAATAACAACCACACCAGCTCCAACCCAAAACCAAAACCGAGGCTACTTTAACAGCAACAACATCAATTTCCAAGGAAAGAGAAAGTGGGAAGGAGGAAGTAGCGGTGGCTACAATAAGAATTTCAACAACCAGAGCAATCAGAGACAGGGAAATCAGCAGGGCTACCAGCAGTCGAATAAGAACAATAACAACAACAAGAAACAGTGGCAGGGAAACAACCAATCTGGGTTGTATTTTCAGGGAAACAACCAAGCCGGACCCTGGAAAGGGAATAATCAGCAAAGGCAACCTCAGGGACAAGAAAGGAATTACAATCAGGGAGGGTTATCACTCCGGTATGCCCCAAGTGCGACAAGACACATTCCGGCGTCTGCCAAGCAGGCACTCCCAACTGTTATAACTGCGGATAGAAGGGACACATGAAGAAAGATTGCCCTAAACCACTGCAAGCAGTACCTCTGAGAGCCATACAAGCGCAGCCGCAGCAGCAAATGAATCAACAGCAGTTTCAGCAGCATGTGCAACAACAGCAGAATGCAAGGGCATGCGTGAATAGGGAAAGGGAAAAGGAAACCTTGCAGGTATTGGAAAACTTCACAACATCCCTATTAAGATATTGTTCGATACAGGCGCATCACATTCTTTTATTGCTGGTTGTTGTGCGGATAACTTAGACATCAGACCCGTAAGAGCTGAACATCCTATGAGAGTAGCTACACCTTCAGGAGAGATCACTACTTCCACGCATGTTTGCTCTAACCTAGAACTAGAAATCGGAACTCTTAAGGTTAAAGCGAACAATTTAAACGTTATGTCAATGTGGGACGTAGACATAATTCTAGGGATGGACTGGTTGTCAGAGAATTATGCCACAATTCTTTGCAACGAGAGAAAAATCTCTTTTCGACCCCCGGGTAGAGAGCCGACCGAATTTCATGGGATTGCAATGGGCAAGAGAGTACCGGTAATATCCGCCTTACAAGCCAAGAAGTTGATAAAGAAGAAAGGTTGCACAGCCTATCTTGTGTACCTAGTTGGAGAACCAGGAGCCGAGAGGACCATTCAAGACGTAAAAGTTGTCAACGAGTACGAAGACGTCTTTCCAGAAATTTTACCTGGTTTACCACCCGACCGTCACATAGATTTTTCGATTGACCTAGAACCAGGATCGGCCCCCAAATCTAAAGCACCATATAGGATGGCACCGAAAGAACTAGAAAAACTTAAAATCCAATTGCAAGAATTACTAGACCTTGGTTTCATCAGGCCGAGTGTCTCACCTTGGGGAGCACCAGTGTTATTTGTCAGAAAGAAGGATGGGTCAATGAGGATGTGTATAGATTATCGAGAACTGAACAAGATCACCCTCAAGAACAAATACCCTTTGCCAAGGATAGAAGACCTTTTCGATCAGCTCAAAGGTGCAGGAGTATTTTCAAAGATAGATTTAAGATCAGGGTATCATCAACTGAAGATTAAACCCAAGGAAGTACCTAAGACTGCTTTTCAAACCAGATATGGCCACTACGAATTCTTAGTTATGCTGTTTGGATTGACCAACGCCCCTGCTGTATTCATGGACCTCATGAATAGAGTTTTCCACCCATACTTAGACAAATTCGTCTTAGTTTTCATCGACGATATTCTCATTTACTCTAAGAATGAGAATGAACATGAAGAACATTTACGGATAGTGTTGGAAACACTTAGAATTGAGAAATTGTATGCCAAGTTCAGTAAGTGCGAATTTTGGTTGAAGGAAGTAATGTTTCTCGGACACATAGTTTCAGCCGAAGGAATCAAAGTAGATCCTGCCAAGGTGGAGGCAGTGCATAATTGGAAGTCACCAACAAGTCTGAACGAGATCAGAAGTTTCCTAGGTTTAGCAGGCTACTACAGAAGATTCATCGAAGGATTCTTCACGATTGCTAGACCCATGACGCAGCTACTTCGAAAGGAAAACAAGTTTAAATGGACGGACGAGTGTGAAAAGAGTTTCCAAACACTCAAAGAAAAGTTGACCACAGCACCAGTATTAGCTCTTCCCGATGCAAACAAGGAATATGTGGTGTTTACCGATGCTTTGAAGAATGGGTTAGGTTGTGTTCTAATGCAAGACAGAAAGGTAATAGCTTATGTCTCACGACAACTTCGACCTCACGAAGTTGAGTATCCAACCCACGATTTAGAACTCGCAGCCGTTGTGCATGCATTAAAGATTTGGAGACACCATCTTTATGGTGTAAGGGTTGAGATCTTCACAGATCACAAGAGTCTGAAGTACTTTTTCGAGCAGAAAGAACTGAATATGCGACAAAGGAGATGGCTCGAATTGGTCAAGGATTACGATTGCGGAATCAACTACCATCCAGGAAAGGCAAATGTAGTAGTAGATGCGTTGAGTCGCAAGACTCCAACCAAGTTAGGATGTCTGTTTGTCAAAGAAGAAGCATTAGTACGAGAATTTGAAAAGATGGAAGTAGAAGTGCTCGACACACCAGCAACGATCACAAATCAGATAGCAGCACTAGAAACTACGTCGGACTTAAGAGAAAGAATCATAAATGCTCAGAGGAAAGACGAGTCAATGGAGAAGCTTCGCCTAAAGATAAGAATAGATAAACCAGACGGATATTCCGAAGCACCAGACAATGCGATATTATTTGAAGGCAGACTTTGTATTCCCGATAGTGACAATGAATTAAAGAATGATATCATGAGTGTAATGCCCCGTAAATTCCTTACGTTCTAAAAATTTTTAAAGTTAATTTAAATAAATGGCTTTGCACGCCTAAGTTTACAATTTTTGAATTCTAAGGCTAACGGTCGAATCCGTTATTAAAAATAAATTACAGAAGTCAGCTAGATGACTACTGTATTTAGGGTTAGCGCGTACGAAAAGTTCTTAGTTCGTAATCTTAGAACGGAAAAACCGTCTAATTTTACAATCACGAAATTGCAATACGAACACACCCGAGAAAGTTCGTTTTTATGTTTTTCCAGACGAAACTCGGATTATGTAGTCCCGAGTTTTTGTCAAAATAAATTTTGTAAATTTATTTTCCAATTAAGTTCATACATTAGAATTTTTAAGTCAAATCGAATCGCGACGATTTTTGTACCGAACAACGTTTTTCGTCATTCGTTTTCCCGTAACGTCGGATCGCGCCGGAAAAACCCGTAACCCTCTAAACCTCCTCCATGCAGCCGACACCTCACCATGATTAGTGGCAAACATGCAATGTTGACCTTGTTAAGCTAATGACACCTTAACCTATACTTTATACATCTTTCAAACCTTTCATTATGACAAACACATAGACAAAACCAATTTCATCTCTCTCTCTCACACTCTCTCGGCAACTCTCTCTCTCTCTCCCTCAAACTTCAACTTCTCCACTTCTCCATTCTCCATTGAAGACACCTTCAAAGCTTGAAGAAATCACACAAGTCCCCAATCCATCCATTCAAACACCATACATCCTTTGTTAATTCTCAAGGTAATGATCTTCTCTTCAATTCTATCCAATTAGTTTCCTTTTCTTTTCTTTTTCCTTCTTGTTCGAAATTTTAAGGTTTTGGAATAGATAGTTTGATCTTGGAATAATGAAATGGGATGTGTTAGATATGATAATTAGGGATTAAAATTGATCAAAACCAAGAATCCTAAAACCTATGTGAATGCAGAATTTTTTTGAGGATTTTGTAGGATTTTTGTTTTTCTTCTTTTGATCATGGATTCATGCTTCATAGATGTTTAATTAGTGTTTGAAATGAAAAGGAAACAAAAGCCCTATGTGTGTTGGTGAAATTACAATTAAAATTGAAATGAATTTAGGGGTTTTGATGCATGTTAGTTGATAATTGTTTTGTAATTGGTTAATTGATGATATAAGAGATTGATTAGTGAATAAATATAGTTAATTGGGGAAGAAAATCATTCCCTTAACATATGTATAAAACCAGAAATTTATTAAGTGATTAGAGGTTTTTCATGTATTGATGTTAAGTGATGATTTGTTAATGGAATATAGTTGCAAATAATGTTAGTTGTTTATAGAATTTAAATAAGAATTTTCTAAAAATGTATAATGAAACATAAGACATAAAGATCACCATATAAACTGAGTTATAATGATGTTAAGAGATGTTTGCATGCATGAAAACGTTTCACGTTAGACGTAGTTTAACGTCGTAAAATTTGAATAAAATCCGACAACGTTGAAAAATCGCGTAAGAGACAAACATGTAGTTGTAACTAATAATCAAGAAGTCGGATGGGTTTTCTAATTTGATATTACTGTTTATAATGAAATTTAGAACATCTTTCTAGTTGACGTCATAAGCTTTCGAGTTAATCTAATATGAGCTATAGTGATAATCGAGAACTAGAACGCGTTTGAAATGTTTGTTGGTTTAGTACTTGTTAGTTGAAATCCGACGTTAGAACGTCGTGCTTTTAAGCGAGTTTTGAGAAGGAGTTTGTCACGTACGGGAGTACGTGATAACTGCCTTAAGAGTCCAGTTTCTAAAAAAAATTAATACGAGAGCTTAGAAGGAACCTAAGACGTTATACGTCGAACCTATCAAGCAATTAGGGTTTTCGCGGCAGTTTTGCGACCCTCGCCGGAAACTGTAATAACTTTCAGCTCGTTTATCGGATTTGTGATCCGTAAATTGGAGCGCGAACTAGACTTCCTAAGCTTTCTAACGGTACAGGGCTCACCCCCTGTTTCCAAATCCTCTGTTCTGGACAGCCTCCAGAGTTACTGGACTGTGCAGTAAAATTTCAGTTTCTTGTTTTCTAAGTTGTTTAGTTCACAACTTAGTTCCTTTCGATCGTTTAGCCGTTTTTATCTAACGAATATCTACCTACTGACCCTAGAGTCAAGTACAAGACCTTGAGTGATGAAAACCAGTCGAGATCTTATCTCTTATCTTTTCTTTAAAGAAGTAATAAACGAGAAATTTCATAAGTCGTTCAAAGAACTAAAACGTAAATCGCCTAAGTTGAATCTTTCCAACTTAGTTTCTTTTAATCTTTAAAGTCGTATTAAGACATCGACTACCTTCTCTACTGACCCGAGAGTCAAGTATGAGATCTTCCAAGTTCTAAACGAGAATGGTACGAGTCTCGTTTCCCGTTTAAATAAAACGAGTCTAGTAAGCGTGCAAATGCCTAAAGAATGAAACAACTAAAACTTTCTTCGATTCTCTTTCTTCGATTATCTTTTACAACCCGTTTTTAAGTATGTTTATTTTTACGATGAAGGAGCAAGCCAACTGTAAAGAAAGGACGGAAGATCCAAAGTTGGAAGCTTTTGATTATAAGTTCTGTATTTACAAGGTGGGCTTTTATATACAAATAAAACGAGCAATGCTCGGAAAATCTTTCTTTATCGCTTTGATATCTGTGTTTTCAAAATGATATTATGGCATGAACTGTTTTATGTTTTATGTGAGTTCTCTTGTACCTATGTGAGTTAACATTCATGTTTTCCAGATTTAGAGTTAGTCTTTTTAGATTAACTAACGATCGACTCTGAGTTAGCTGCTAAGTGCTTTCCAGAGTTAGTGCACTTTGTAACCTGTGGTGTATGTGATATCCTGTTGAGGGGTTCCAGCTACGGTGAATTAGAATTGGTCAAGATTGAACGTAACATTAGTCAGAAAATGCTCGCGCGAGTGATTTATGAGAAAAAGTCATAAAATGTTTAGTAGACACGGATTCTTTCAATAAAACTCCGATGTGCTATGCTTATGAAATGCCATTTTATCTATAATTATGATTATGTTTTCGGCATCGTGCCCACTAAGTACGTTTGTACTTAGCCTTGCATTGCTTTCTAAATGTGCAAGTTGAAGCGACGGTGAGCGGCGACGGTTGATGTTGAGTTAAAGTATAGAATGCATAGTTAGAACCCTTCCGCTGCCAAACTCTGTATTTCTTTTGAGATGTACCTTTTTGAACAATACTTTGTAGTCTAAGTCTGTAATATGAACTTAGTTTCTGTTTGTACTTTTGTCGAGTAATCCTTAGGGATTAACTCTTTCTTATTTATATTCAAGTCTTATTCATGGTTTAATGATATCTTTTTCATGTATGTTTAGTCAGTTAGCCCCCCTCTTCCCCGCTTCTTTAATCCAACCCCAGTAGCACCCCGGCTTATGCCGTCCCTCGGGATTTGGGGCTGTGACAATGAGTGAGGCTCACGATACGCCGTATACAACACACCCAGGGAGCACGAAGATGTATCAGGACTTGAGAAAGAATTTCTGGTGGAACGGATTGAAACGAGACGTTGTCTCGTTTGTAGAAAGATGCTTGGCATGTCAACAAGTGAATGCCTTACATAGACGACCGTATGGATTGTTACAGCCTTTAGATATCCCAGAATGGAAATGGGAAGGAATAGCCATGGATTTTGTGACAGGATTGCCTAAGTCAAGAAGAGGAAATACTGTCACACCCCGACTCTCGAGGTGCGACTTACGAACAATAACACAACCTAATCAACTAACAATCAACTCAAACACGGGGAACATGCTCGGGGAAACATTAATGAAAAGCAATGTAATCGAATAAGGCTTTCAAAGACATAATGAAATAATAACCGAGCATTTCAAAATCACTTGTACACAAGAATATGATAAGAAATTCATGTTGACGGGGATAAGATTTCAACAAAAATGAGAGTGCGAAAATATACCAAGTCAAGAGAACCAGATTCAACAAAATATTTAGAGTCAACGAGCCCATCGCTCGGAAGCACAAGTCAAGAAGTTAAGAATTCAACAAGCATTCAAAATCATCGAGCACAACACTCGGAATCAAAAACATGAGTATCAGAGTATAAGTGTCAACAGACATCAATTCAAAAGAGTTGCAGCGGAAACTAGCATCAAAACCCAACATTTGCACGTATGAAGACGTACAAACGCCAGTCTGATATTCGACTCGACTCAATCATAATAATAATATTCCATAGCATAAATATATTCATCGGCAGTTTTGGTTCAAAAAAGCCCACCTGACTTCCGAAGATTCTAGCTAGGCGGTTTAAGGGCTATTTGTTCTCGCTTAAGGATCCGTCCGGCTCTATCCTTCACAGTTCGACATCGATAAGAAAATAAGATACGTAAAGACGGATAACAGGCGTTGGACTCAACTGAAGGACTTCTACTTGAGTCGTTTCTCCCTTCGCTTTAATTTTTCAAAAGGATCTCGCGCTCTTGTCTTTAAACCATTAACTCTACTCGATGATTGGTTAATACTATTAACCAAAGTTCTAATACTTCTCGTTTTAATTATGAAACGTCATCTATCTACATTCCATTGCTCGATCTTCTTTTTTTTAAAACTAAATCATTTCACGATTTAACAAATCAATAGCTCAAACATTTTGCATACAAATAAATTAGAAATTTTTCACGTCACAATTAATATCATGCATTTAAATACTTATTCAATCATATCATGAATTCAAATAAATCAAACATATTTCAACACACATTAACATTTATTTGATTTAAACAATAGAATTTAACTCGATTATGAAATTTCTTTTTCTAAAGACTTAAACAATTTAATTTGTCTTTTCTCGGCTTATAACAATTCTTTGTTCTAAATTTATTATCTTATGAAGCATTTTATAGCTTTTACTCAATCAAAACAAATTCTCTTTAATTATTATTAAACTCTTATGAAATTGAAATTTCCTTTCCATTTCTAACTTGATTCTCAATTCTTAACTCGACTACTATTTACTTGACAATTCTTCTCGGTTTATTTGATTCGCATGGTTTGAAACAACTTCTTTAATTAATTTCTTTCAAAACTATTATTTGGACTTTATTCCATTATTACTTTGTTGATCAATTATACGAGTATTTAACTTAACTCGTTTAGCATCTTTTCTCATTATGATTAAAACTTCTTTTCACTTCTTATCAATTGATCCTTTTAAACTCAGTTTTCTCAATTCTTGCTTATTTAATTAATAGATTCTTCTTCTTTGTTCTTAACTTTTAAGCCATTTTCTTACTTAATAATTTTCTTTATTATTCAATGAACATCTTATAAAAAACTAGTTCATTTTATTAGTTAAATTATAAAATATCTTTTTGACTTAGTTTATTAAAAATTCAAATCTTCAAGTTTTAATATAAGAATTCTTGATGGAAATATTTTCCTATATACTTTTTAACAACTTAAAAACCTTTAAACTTTATTCTTTTTGTTACAAAAATTCCTATCTTTTATCCATAAATTAAACTAGTATTTATACACACGTTATAACATCTAAACATCCAACCTTCTATATTATCACAATTTATTTTCTTTAAAATATTAACATGCAATTCCATTTTCTTATACTTAACAACATGTATGATTACATCAACATATCATATAATAAATTCATGATCAAAACATCACTCAATTCATCAACAAAATCAACAAAATAATTTCTCCAATTTTCTTAAAAACACACGGCATTGATACATATTTTAGGGCAATTCATTTCTCAATTTTTCATGCATATAATCTCATTCTAAACATGATAAAAATCATAAATCAAGCATCAAGATAATAATAACTCAAAGATTCATAATTTCCTATTTTTTTTTCTATTTTTCGGCATTAGCAAGATTTTTAGGAATTTAATTTCTTTTTCTTCTCTTAATTCACCGATTAAATCCTAGTGTTCGATTCTCCTAACGATTTCTTCTCACTCGATCTTCACATACACAACCTAAATTTGCCTAAACATAAATAAATACCATGCATGCATGTTTTCTTTCTTTTAGGACTTAGAGATATACATGTATACAATTAATCAAATGAATATCATACTTTAAATTAAAATGGATCTCTTCTCTTGGCTTCTTGGGATCGAATGAAAGGGGTATTGAGCTTCAAAACTTGAGCTTGAATGAGAGGAAGAACTCTTCTTGAATCTTCAAAGAAAAGATTAACACAAAAATTAATCATCCATCTCTTTTAGGGCTTAAGAGCCAAAATGAAGAAAATGGAGGATGATTATTGAATTTAAATCAAGAACTTGAAGGATTATTACCTTTTCTTGGAAATATGGATGGAATAGATGGAGGATGATGTTCTTTACTTCATTTCCATGGATGATAAGCTTGAATTCAAGGTTGCATGGAAGAAAACCAAAATGTAGGTGTGTGTGTGTGTGAATGCCGTGAGGGAGTAGGGAGGGAGAGAGAGTGTTTTGTTTTTCTTTCTTCTTTTTAGTGTTGGATGAAATAAATGAATGAAATGAAATTCATTCTTTTGAATTAAGAGATAAATCGAGAGAGAGAGAGAGTATGGAGCTTGCATGTGTGTCCAACAAGGAGAATAAGCATGATGACATTTAGCATTGGAAATTGGAGATGTATTAAGTGTGATTGAAAGTTGATGTGATGTGGTTTGCATGTAATCTTTTGGTAAGATTATGGTAAAGACATAATGATGAAAGTTTGTATGGGAAATTGGAGAGAGATGGGAGAGAGGTGATGAGGTGGCGTGAGAGGGAGAGAGGGAGAGTGACACTTGTCCTCGTCGTGTCGTTACGGGTATTAATTATCCGGTCGTAAAGGTTTTCCGGATAAAATGATTCGTATTAATTCACTTATGTTATAAACGAGTCTAACCTCGTCTAGTCTCACTTTTGACACTAAAACATCTCAATCCTATTTCACGTCTCAATTAAAAGATTAACGGTTCCGATCATTTAGTCTTTTAAATCTTAAAAGAATTTAGTCGGCTTATTAATCCGTTATTAATCCTTTTAAAGATTAATTCCTCATTACTCTTCTCAAATCACCTCGGATAAGCTCTTATCCTATCTCAATGACCTTAGAAGAAATTCTAGGTTCAAAGATCTTAATTCAACTCTATTCTAAGTTCATCGGCGTAAAGAAATTCCTCGGCGATCAACATTATTCTATTTCAGTTAAACAAACTCTTCAGGATTTTTCTGGAAATTAATCTCATACTCATTTTCATATAAATAAACTCAACATGTACGTCACATTATCATTTCAAGAAATTGAACAGATAAATTCACACAATAACACATAAGACATTCCAGACGTTTTACTCATTTCCCTTTATTCTAAAAGAAAATTTTTATTCCACAAATCTCATCTTTTAACTCAATCGGTTAGTTATTACGCTCTCTAAAGATATAAAAACTCGGGGTATCACAAATACTGCCATTTGGGTGATTATCGATAGGCTCACGAAGTCAGCTCACTTTTTACCGATTAAGACTACCTACGGATCAGAGAAGTTAGCTCAGTTGTACATTCGCAAAATCGTACGTCTGCATGGAGTGCCGAAGTCCATAATATCAGATAGAGATGCTAAGTTCACTTCGAGATTTTGGATCACGATGCAGAAAGAATTAGGAACAACACTTAACTTCAGTACAGCTTTTCACCCTCAGACGGATGGACAATCCGAAAGGACGATTCAGATTCTAGTCGATATGCTAAGGACATTAGTTTTGGATCGAAGCGCAAATTGGGAAGATATCTTACACTTAGTCGAATTCGCGTATAATAACAGCTATCAGGCGACGATAGGAATGGCGCCTTACGAGGCATTATATGGAAAAAAATGCAAGTCACCACTTTATTGGGATGAAGTTGGTGAAAGAAAGAACTTAGGACCAGACTCTATTAACGAAATGATCGAGATCGTTCGACAGATTCGAGATAGGATGAAAGAAGCCCAGAGCCGACAGAAGTCTTACGCCGATGATCGATGAACCAATCTTAGTTTCGAAGTTGGTGATAAGGTTTTCCTTAAGATTTCACCATCGAAAGGAATCATTAGATTCGGTGGTAAGGGTAAGCTTAGACCAAGGTTCATAGGACCTTACGAGATTCTCGAGAAAATAGGACCCGTTGCTTATAGATTGGCCTTACCGCCAAGTCTAGGAAGTGTCCATAACGTGTTTCACATTTCGCAATTAAGAAAGTATGTCTATGACCCTAAGCACGTTATAAGTCAGCAAGACGTCGTTCTTGAATCTGACCTAAGTTATGAAGAAAAGCTGATATTGATTTTGGATAGAAAAGTTTAAGAATTAAGAACCAAGTCGATACCAGTAGTAAAAGTATTATGGAATCACCACGGGCAAGAAGAAGCCACGTGGGAGCTCGAGGAAAAGATGAAGGAGAGATATCCTTATCTTTTTGAAGAAGGTATGCAAATTTCGGGACGAAATTTTTCGTAAGGGGGTATAATGTAATACCCCAGACTATTTCTACAGTCTTTAAAAATAAAAGTTATTAATAATTATGGCTTTGCACGCCTAAGATCATGAAATTAAATTCTAAGATTTACGGTGAAATCTGTTTCCAAAAATAATTTCTAGAAATCGGACGAACGACTACTGTATTATAGTTTTCGCGTCCGTAAAGTTTTTCGCCCGAAAACTCGGAATCGAATTCTGTCAGAATTTACATTCACTTTTTCTTCGAGACGAGTTCACCGCTTTTTATTATTTTCCGGACAATTTTTGGACTGTGATGTCCCGACTTTTTTCTCGGATTTTTTAAAAACGAATTAGGTTTTCCGAGTACGTAAATTATTTCCAATCTAACGGACGAATTAGATTTCGTAAATTCCATAACTAACTAGGAAAATATTTCTCGACTTTTAAAACGATATTTAAGAGCCGGAAACGAGAATTTTCGTATAAAATTTCCTCGCCAAACGAACCTTAACGACTCACTATGTTGTAGGATATTTTTTTCATCTACTTTATGAGTCACCTATGTGACTCATCATCCCTCCCCCTTATCTCTCCATTACCGCCATCTCCCCACCCCAATTCCTCTTTCATTCTTCTCCAAATCACCTCCATTGAAGCTCAAACTCAAGCTCTTCCAAGATCGATAACTCTTGCATCTACCGATCAAATTCCAATCTGATTTCATATATCGAAAGGTAAGAGTTTCATCTCTAGTTTGATCCGAACAAATCTCCTTTCCCCTCTCTTTTATTTTTTTCAAAAATAAGGGAATGGATTAGCATGTGATTTCTTGATCGATACATGTTCTAGGATGCTTATAATCGAGTTCTATGGATCAAATCATGAAGGAAAAATCAAGAACCCTAAGCCCTATTATTACCGAAAATTTTTCTGTTTTGGGGCTTTCCATTTATGCTTGATTTCTTCGTCGAATTGATGATAGATTAGTGTTTCTCATGTCGTTAATTGATCGTATGAATTGTTTTAGATTTTTCTAAAAATAAAATCTAAAACCTAAGAGACGAACAAGGCTCGATTTAGGTTAGTAAATGTCATGATGTGCTCGATTGTTTGATCGAAATGAGTTGTACGATGCATGAGGATGAATATATATTAAATTGAGAATTTTCTAAAAATAAAACGAGAAATGTAAGAGACGAAGATACGGTGATAAGTCGAGGCTCGATAACATTTTGATAATATGATTTGCATGTTAGTAATGCTCGTTAGATGATAATCGTTGTCGTAAAATTTGAATGAAAACGGAGAATGTAGAATTTTACGTAAGAGACGAACAACGGTCGATAAGTCGGGAATAAATGATGATATGAAGATGTGATTTGTATATATATGATTCTTGATAGTTGATGGATAATGTTGTAAAGTTTGAACGAATTCTAATAACGTTAGATTTTGGTAAGAGACGAAGCGACGTAATTAATTAACGAAAGAAAAGTCGAGTAAGAAAAGAAATTGGATAATGATGATCGTGATGGGTTAATGAACAACTTTGTGATTGACGGTTTCGAGTTATGAAAAGACAAGTTGTAGTTATAATCGAGAAGTAGAAACAAGAAGTTAGAAATTTTTGAACGAGAAGTTGAACTTGAAATGGTCTAGTAATTGTATAGTTTAAAGTACGAGGTTTGGATCGTCGTGTTTATAAACGAGAAATGAAAAGGGGACTATCACGTATAATGATACGAGGTGACTGCCTTGGGTCATTTTTTGTGTGAAATTAAAAGTGTTTAAGCTTTAATCGAACCTAGAAAAGCATGCGTCGATTTTATCGAGCATTAGGGTTCACTCGGCAGTTTTTGCGACGTTCCACGGAAACTGCGATATCTCCTAGCTCGTTAATCGGAATCAAGATCCGCCAATTGTAGAGTAAACTAGACATCCGAGGCTATCTTTTGGTACAGGGCACGACCCCTGTTTCGAAATCCCCTGTTCCATGCGAACTTACTGACCTGACTCTGTGCAGTGAATATCAAAAACCTAATTTCCTAAGTTGTTTTCTTCTCAACTTAGTTTCTTTCGATCTTTAAGGTCGTTATGAGTTAACGAATGCCTTTTTCTTACTGACCTCAGTGTCAAGTATAGAGCCTTGAGTGCTAAACGAGATGAGTTCGTATCTTGTATCTGTTTAAGTAAAGGAATTTAGTTAAGCGTGCAAATGCCTAAAAGTTGAAAGCATAAAAGACTAAATCAAATTTGTTTTCGATTTCCGTTTTCTGTTGTCGTCTCAACGACTCATCGAGATTATGTTTTATGTACGATGAAGGAGGAAGTCAGCAGTAAGGAAAGGACGGAAGATCAGAAGAACGGAAGCTCGTTTAAGTAGTTCTGTAACTGACCAAGGTGGGCTTTCTATTATATAACAAATAAAATGTGGGTTTTTCCACAAATTGAAAGTGAATCTTTATGAGCTTTGATTACTGTGGTTTTCAAAGTGATTATCAGGCATGAACTGTTTTGTGTTTTATGTGAGTTCTCTTGTACCTTTTGAGTTAATCAAAAGGGGGTTAACTAACGATCGGCTCTGAGTTAGTCAAAAGGGGCTTTCCAGAGTTAGTGCACTTTGTAGCCTGTGGTGTATGTGGTATCCTGTTGAGGGGTAGCCACTACGGTGAATTATGATTGGTCAAGATTTGAACGTAACATCTATGAAAAATGCTCTGCAGTGCTAACCTTTATGAATGAAATGCAAATGTTTAATAGGCACGGGCTCTTTTAAATGAAAACCCCGATGTGCTATAAAATGAGATGCCTGATTTTCTATACTTACGATTATGTTTTCAGAAACGTGCCCACTGAGTACTTTTGTACTTAGCCCTGCATATGTTTTCTAAATGTGCAGGTTGTAGCGACGAAGCGGCGTTGGTTGAGTTAGAGTTGAATAAGAATTAAGGAAGGCTTGTATATAGTTCACAATTCCGTTGCTAATCTCTAAACACTTTTGATGTTGTGTAACGATCACTGTAGACTAAGTTCTGTAATATAACTTAGAATCTTTTGAAGTACTTTCTCGAGTAATCGTTCGAGATTAACTCTTTCCTTTCGGTTATAAAGTCTTGTTCATTGACGATAAGTTGTATGTATGTATGTTTCTTTCTTTCAGTCCCCCTTCTTCCCTGCTTCTTTAATCCAACCCCAGTCGCACCCCGGCTTCTGTCGTCCCTCGGGATTTAGGGCTGTGACATAAATCCTCAAGGATATGTTGAGAATTGTTTTAATAGACAAAGGAAACGAGTGGGAGAAAATTATACCCTTTATCGAATTTGCATATAGTAATAGCTATCAGATTACGATTAGAATAGCCCCTTACGAAGCCCTTTTACGAAAAGAAGTGTAGATGGCCCCTTTATTGGGACGAAGTAGGCGAGAGAAAATTGAAAGGGGCAGATGCGATAGAGGAAATGATAGAATCTGTTGGTCAGATTCGCGAGAAGATAAAAGAATCTCAAAGTCGACAGAAATCGTATGCCGACAACCGAAGATCCGAGCTAGAGTTTGAGATAGGAAGCAAAGTCTTCTTGAAAGTATCCCCATCGAGAGGAATCGACCATTTCGGTGTTAAAGGAAAATTGAAACCTCGATTTATAGGACCATTTAAGATCCTTGAGAAGATTGGAGCCGTATTGTGTAGTTTGGCGTTACCTCCCAGTTTTGGGAATTCGCATAACATTTTTCACGTGTCACAATTAAGGAAGTATGTTTTTGATCCTAAGCACATGATACGCCAAGAGGAAGTAGCTTTGAAGCCAGATTTGAGTTACGAGGAGAAATCCGAGAAAACTTTAGACCGAAAGGTCCGACAACTTAGAATGAAGTCGATTTTTCTAATTAAGATTAAGTAGTGGTAGCACGATGACAAAGAAGCTATGTGAGAACTCGAGGAAAAGATGAGAGCGAAATACCCCGAACTATTTTCTTGAGGTTAGCAAATTTCGAGGACGAAATTTTTTTAGGGGGTAAGGATGTAATACCTCGAGTTTTCATAAGCCTTAAGTATGCTTAAAATGAGTATGTGATGCATTGATTGAGTTTATTTATATGAGTTTGAGCATGAGTATGATTTTCAGTGAAATACGAGAATTTTTAATTTTCAGTGAATAGTGACGTTAACCGAGAAAACACTATTCACCGACGTACTCAGAATTAGACCTAATTAGTGTCTTTTGAATCTAGAATTTATTCTAATATCATTGAGATAATTTAGAAGCTCATCCGAGATCACATGAGAAAACTCTAAGAGTTTAGTCCTTAACGGATTAATTAGCCGAATGATTTTTAGGTTTTTCTTCGTTACTTGGAATTTTAACCTAAAAATTTGATATTCGGGTTTCTTGATTTATTTCGTGAGATATGAGATAGGGTTGAGGTGATTCCGATGTCGGAAACGAGACGATGAGAGTTTGAAGTCGTTTTTAGTAGAAATGAAATAATACGGATATATACTACCGGAAAACTTTTACATCTGGATAAATTTTTATCTGTAAAATAAAATCTTATCTCTCTCCCTCTCTCAACCACGTGTCTCTCTCTCCCTAAATCTCTCCCTAGCCTAGGTACCTATTTTCAAAACCTAGGGAATATTAATCATGAAATTCATTTCACTTGGATGATTAATTTCAAAGCTTGCTTGAGAAGCTAAACTACATCTATCTTATCCTATCTAAACCAATTCCAACGTGATCTTATCAAGAGGAAAGAAAGAAAATTTTCTCTCCATCATTTCCTCATTGCCGTGAGCAACCTTGAAGAAAAAAAAATTAAAATTAAAATTATATTCTCCATTCTCTCTCCCTCCCAACCGTGTCTTCCACACACAAACACACCCTTGGGAATCCTCCATTGAAGCTCAAACCTTCAAGCTTCAAGCTTCCAAGTTCCAAGAGTTCAAGAGATCATTATCCTCTTTAATCTTCCAATCTTAATTTAAGAGGTAAAATCCTTCAAGTTTGAGTTTGAATCCATGCAACAAAATCACCTCTATTTTCTTTGATTTTCGGCACTTATGCCCTAATTAAGGTGATTAATTTTGTTTCATTCTTTCTTGAGGATTCAAGATGAATTTCATCATGAAAATCAAAGCTAGAGATTGAGCCATCCAAGCCTTCCATTTTCGGTTTCATCATCATCATCACCATCAAGAGGAGAGTTGGATTTAATTTTTCAAAGTAGGTTTAAATCCATTTCATTACTTGTATGTTTTGTAATCTATAATCCCTAAAGGAAGATGCATGCATGGTTTAAATTTATGCATAGGCAAACTAGGATCGATGTGAGATTCGAGTGAGGAAATCGAGCCTAGGAATTAATCTAAGGATTAAATGAGATAAGAAAATTAAAACCCCTAAAAATCTATGGAAGCCGAAAATTAGGGCAAGAAGTGTCACAGCCCCAAATCCCGAGGGACGGCAGAAGCCGGGGTGCGACTGGGGTTGGATTAAAGAAGCGGGGAAGAAGGGGGCTAACTGACTAAAAATACATAAAAAAAAATCATAATGAACAAGACTTGAATATTATAACGAAGGAGTTAATCGCGAAGGATTACTCGACAAAAGTACACGATAGTAACTAAGTTCAAGTTTACAGACTTATGCTACATTGATTTGTTCAATATACATATTCCCAAAAGACTTAGAGTTTTGCAGCGGAAGTAAGTCATAAGCTAAAGCATCCTATCTTCTCAACTCAACTTCAACCACCGCCGCTACCGTCGCTTCAACCTGCACATTTAGAAAATAATGCAGGGCTAAGTACAAAAGTACTTAGTGGGCACGATGCCGAAAACATAATCATAGGTAGAGATAATATGGCATTTCATAATTTGTAGCACATCGGGGGTTTTATTAAAAGGGGCCCGTGTCTACTAAACATTTTTTGACTGATTTTCACAATTTACTCGGCCGAGTATTTTCTGGTATGCTATGTTCAATCTTGACCAATTCTCATTCACCGTGGCTGGTACCTCTCAACAGGATATCACATACACCACAGGTTACAAAGTGCCCTAACTCTAGAAAGCACTTAGCAGCTAACTCAGAGCCGATCGTTAGTTAACCTATTTAGATTAACTCTAAATCTGGAAAACACGAATGTTAACTCAGATAGGTACAAGAGAACTCACATAAAACATAAAACAGTTCATGCCATAATTATCACTTTGAAAACACAGATATCAAAGCGATAAAGAAAGATTTTCCGAGCATTGCTCGTTTTATTTTATATATGAAAGCCCACCTTTGTGATACAGAACTACTAAGTACTAGCTTCCGATCTTCTGATCTTCCGTCCTTTCCTTACTGCTGGCTTCCTCCTTCATCGTAAAATAATAACACTTAAAATCGGGTCGTAAAAGATAATCGATTATTGAAAATCGAAATAGGTTTTAGTCGTTTCATTTCTTTAGGCAATTGCACGCTTACTAGTTTCATTTTAATTAAACGGGAACAAGACTCGAACAAATCTTGTTTAGAACTCGAAAGGTCTCATACTCGACTCTTAGGTCAGTAGAGAGGGTAGTCAATAGCTCAATACGACTTAAAAGATCAAAAGGAACTAAGTTGGAAAGGAAATCAACTTAGGAAATTAAGTTTTAGTTCTTTAGACGATTTAGGCATTTTCACGCTTAATTAAATTTCTTTACTTTAACGGATACGAGATACCAACTCGTCTCGTTTAGCACTCAAGGTTCCATACTCGACACTAAGGTCAGTAGGAAGATAGTCGTCAAGTTATTACGGCCTAAACGATCGAAAGAAACTAAGTTGCGAACGAAACAACTTAGAAAAATGAATTCTGAAAAATCACTGCGCATTACAGTAACTCTGGGGACTGCCCAGAACAGGGGAACTGGAAACAGTGGATGAGCCCTGTACCGTTTGAAAGCTTGGGATGTCTAATTTACGCTCCAATTTACGGATCACAAATCTGATAAACGAGCTAAAAGTTATTACAGTTTCCGGCAAGGGTCGCAAAACTGCCGCGCTAACCCTAGTTGCTCGATAGAATCGACGTATAACTTCTTAGGTTCGTCCTAAGTTCTCGTATTCGATTTCTTAAGAAACTTGACTCTCAAGGCAGTCAACACGTACCCCCATACGTGATGAACTCCTTTTCAACACTCGTCCAATAGCACGACGTTCTAAACGTCGGCCTCAAACTAACATGTACTAAACCAAAACAATTAACAATTTCTCGTTTCTAGTTCTCGACTATCACTATAACTCATATTATAATAGCTCGAAAGCTCATGACGTCAACTACAAAGTCGTACCTTAGTCCATAATAGACAATATTATCAAGTTAGAATTCTTATTCGACTTCTCGGTTATTAATTACGACTACCTGTTCGTCTCTTATGAAATTTCAAAAGTTATCGGATTTCGTTCATTTTCTACGTCATCAAACAACATCTAACGAGATTCATTTTCATGCATTTCATCATTTCATATCATTACTATTTCTCAACTTAAATTGAGTTCTTCGTCTCTTACGACTCACAAAATATTTTTAGAACATTCTAAATAAATTCATATCAACAACTAATATTATCAACATCATTATTTCATCAACAAATCAACAACTAAATCATCTACATGAAAACCCCTAAATTTCTTAATAATTTTCGGCATTGACAAACATTCAAAGAGGGTGATTTTCTTCACCAATTAACATCATTTATCTCTTAATCATACTATTATATCATTCATTAACCAATTGAAGTCTAATTGCAACATGAAATTGAAAATCCCCAATTCCAAACCCTAAACCCTAGAACTCGGTTTCATCATACTTGGGGGCTTTGATTTCTTTTTGTTTTAATCTTCAATCGAACACCTCCTAAGCATTATTATACCATCAATTTAAGAATTCAATCAACCCACACTAAAGTCCTAAATTTTCGGTACTTGTCTAGCAATTAGGGTTCTTGATTTCAATCAATTTTAATCCCTAATTATCACATCTAACACATCTAATTTCACTAATCGAAGATCAAACATCTAATTCCATCACCCATAAAACTCGATCCAAAGAAGAAATTAAAAGAAATGGATTTTGGATGGATAGAATTAGAGAGGAGAGGATTACCTTGAAGTTTAATGAAGGAAGACTTAGGATTCGATGGAGGATTAGAGACTTGTGTGAAAACTTGCTCCAAGCTTGAGGTTTCTTCAATGGTGATGGAAGAACAAGAGAGAGAGGAGATGTGTGTGTGTGTTGCGGTTTTGGGGAGGGAAAGAACAAGGGAGATGATGACTAACTATGTTATAAAAATCTAATCAAGACTAAGGTGTAAAGTAGGATAATATCTATAGTGAGTCATAGGTCTAAAATCTTATAAAAATGAAAATATCAAGGTTAAAGAGAGGGAGCATGTCGGCTAAAGGAGGGAAAAGAAGAAATTACGCACTTTTCCGGCGCGATACGACGTTACGAAAATCGAACGACGAAAAACGAAGCTCGGCACAAAATCGTCAAATTCCGTTTTGTCCAAAAATTCTAACGTATTAAACTTACTCGGAAAATAATATTTATAAAATTTATTTTGACCAAAACTCGGGACGACACAGTCCGAGTTTCGTCCGGAAAATCATAAAAATGAACTTTCTCGGGCGAGTTCGTATCGCGATTTCGTGAATGTAAAAATCAGACGGTTTTCCGTTCTGAGTTCACGAACTAAAAACTTTTCGTACGCGATAACCCTAAATACAGTAGTCGTCTAGCTGACTTCCGTAATTTATTTTCGGAAATGGATTCGACCGTTAGTCTTAGAATTCAAAATCGTAAACTTAGGCGTGCAAAGCCATTTTTATTATTAACTTTAAATTTTTAAGATCGTAAGGAATTTCCGGGGTATTACATCCTACCCCCCTTACGAAAAATTTCGTCCCGAAATTTGCATATCTTCTGCAAAAAGATGAGGATATCTCTCCTTCATCTTCTCCTCGAGTTCCCATGTGGCTTCTTCTTGCCCGTGGTGGTTCCATAGCACTTTAACGATCGGAATCGATTTGGTTCTTAATTCTTGAACTTTTCTATCCAAAATCGATATCGGCTTCTCTTCATAGCTTAGGTCAGATTCAAGAACTACGTCTTGCTGACTAATGACGTGCTTAGGATCGTAGACATATTTTCTCAATTGAGAAACGTGAAAAACGTTGTGAACGCTTCCTAGACTTGGCGGTAAGGCCAATCTATAAGCGACGGGTCCTATTCTCTCGAGGATTTCATAAGGTCCTATAAACCTGGGTCTTAGCTTACCCTTAACTCCGAATCTAAGGATTCCTTTGGTTGGTGATATCTTAAGAAAGATTTTATCTCCTATTTCAAACTCAAGATTCGTTCGACGATCGTCGGCATAAGACTTCTGTCGGCTCTGGGCTTCTTTCATTCTATCTCGTATCTGCCGAACTATCTCAATCATCTCATTTACTGCATCCGGGCCTAGGTTCTTTCTCTCACCTACTTCGTCCCAATAAAGCGGTGATCTACATTTCCTTCCATACAACCTCATACGGCGCCATTCCTATCGTGGTATGATAGCTGTTGTTGTAAGCGAATTCGACTAAGTGTAGAATTTCTTCCCAATTAGCGCCTCGGTCCAAAACCACTGTCCTTAACATATCGACTAAAATCTGAATCGTCCTCTCTGACTGCCCATCTGTCTGTGGGTGAAACGCTGTACTGAAATTAAGCTCTGTTCCTAATTCTTTCTGCATCGTAATCCAAAATCTCGAGGTAAATTTGGCGTCTCTATCGGATACTATGACTTTTGGTACTCCATGCAGACGTACAATCTCTCTGACGTACAACTGAGCTAGTTTCTCTAATCCGTATGTAATCTTAATTGGCAAGAAATGTGCTGTCTTTGTAAGCCTATCGATAATCACCTAAATTGCTGTGTTTCCTCTTCTAGACTTAGGCAAGCCTGTGACAAAGTCCGTGGCTATGCCTTTCCATTTCAATTCTGGGACATCCAATGGTTGTAGCAATCCATACGGTCGTCGGTGTAAAGCCTTAACTTGCTGACATGCCAAACACCTTTCTACAAACGAGGCAACGTCTCGTTTCATTCCATTCCACCAAAAGTTTCTTCTTAAATCTTGGTACATTTTTGTACTTTCTGGGTGTGCTGTATAAGGCGTATCGTGAGCCTCACTCAAGATCTCGTTCTTCAGTTTGCTGTTGTCATCAGGAATACAAATTCTGCCTTAAAAAAGTATCGCATTGTCTGGTGCTTCGGAATATCCATCTGGCTTCTCTGTTCTTATCCTTAATCGCAACTTTTCCATTGACTCGTCCTTTCTCTGAGCACTGATGATTCTCTCTCGTAAATCTGGTGTAGCTTCTAATGCTGCTATCTGACTTGTTATCGTAGCTGGCGTGTCAAGCACTCTGATATCCATCTTCTCGAATTCTCGTACTAAAGTTTCTTCTTCCACAAAAAAGGCATCCTAACTTCGTTGGAGCCTTGCGACTCAATGCGTCTGCTACCACATTAGCCTTTCCTGGATGATAGTTAATTCCGTAATCGTAATCCTTGACTAATTCGAGCCATCTTCTTTGTCTCTTATTTAGTTCTTTTTGCTCGAAAAAGTACTTCAGGCTCTTGTGATCGGTGAATATCAACCCTTACACCATAAAGATGGTGTCTCCAAATCTTTAACGCATGCACCACGGTTGCAAGTTCTAAGTCGTGGGTTGGGTACTCAACTTCGTGAGGTCGAAGTTGTCGTGAAGCATAAGCTATCACTCGTCCATCTTGCATTAAGACACAACCTAATCCATTTTTCGATGCGTCGGTGTAGACCACATACTCCTTGCTTCTGTCTGGAAGTGCTATTACTGGCGCTGTGTTTAATTTCTCCTTGAGCATTTGGAAACTCTTCTCGCACTCGTCCGTCTATTTAAATTTGGTCTCCTTCATGAGTAGCTGCGTCATCGGGCGGGCGATCGTGGAAAATCCCTCAATAAACCTTCTGTAGTAACCGGCTAAACCCAAGAAACTTCTGATCTCATTCTGACTCGTTGGTGACTTCCAGTTGTGTACTGCTTCTACTTTGGCTGGGTCCACTTTGATTCCTTCTGCCGATACTATGTGTCCAAGGAACATTACTTCCTTTAGCAAAAATTCGCATTTACTGAATTTGGCGTAGAGTTTCTCAGTTCTTAGTGTTTCCAACACTATCCGTAGATGTTCCTCGTGCTCCTTTTCATTCTTAGAGTAAACGAGGATGTCGTCGATGAATACTAAAACGAATTTGTCCAAGTGAGGGTGGAAAACTCTATTCATAAGATCCATGAATACAGCTGGAGCGTTGGTTAAACCAAATGGCATTACTAGGAATTCGTAATGGCCATATCGGGTTCTAAAAGCGGTCTTTGGTACGTCTTCAGGTTTGATTTTCAGCTGATGGTACCCTGACCTTAAATCTATCTTGGAGAAGACTCCTGCACCCTTGAGCTGATCGAATAGATCCTCGATCCTTGGCAAAGGATATTTGTTCTTGAGCGTGATCTTGTTCAATTCTCGGTAATCTATACACATTCTCATCGATCTGTCCTTTTTCCTAACAAATAACACTGGTGCTCCCCAAGGTGAGACGCTTGGCCTGATAAAACCAAGGTCTAGCAATTCTTGTAACTAGATTTTGAGCTCTTCTAGTTCTTTCGGTGCCATCCTATATGGGGCTTTAGATTTGGGTGCGGCTCCTGGTTCTAAGTCAATTGTGAAGTCCACGTGACGATCTGGTGGCAATCAAGGTAACACTTCTGGAAAGACGTCTTTGTATTCATTCACAACTTTTACGTCTTGGATGGTCTTCTCGGCTCATGGCTCTCCGACTAGGTACACGAGATAAGCTGTGGTACCTTTCTTCTTCATAAGTTTCGTGGCTTGAAGGGCTGATATAATTGGTACGCCTCTACCCACTGAAATTCCGTGGAATTCGGTTGGTTCTTTACCTGGCGGTTGAAAAGAGTTCTTTCTCTCGTTGCAGAGAATTGTAGCGTAATTCTCTGACAACCAATCCATTCCTAGGATTATATCTACGTCCCACATTATCATAACATTTAAGTTGTTCGCTATAACCTTATGAGTTCCGATTTCTAGTTCTAGGTTAGAGCAAACATGCGTGGAAGTAGTGATCTCTCCTGAAGGTGTGGCTACTCTCATAGATTGTGCAGCTCTTACAGGCCTAATGTCTAAGTTATCGGCACACGAGCCAGCAATGAAAGAATGCGATGCGCCAGTATCAAACAGTATCTTAATGGGGATGTTGTGGAGTTTTCCCATACCTGCGAGATTGCCTTTTCCCTTGCGCTGACCACCCTGTTTGATAGCGCATGCCCTCGCATTCTGTTGCTGTTGTGCATGCTGCTGGAACTACTGTTGGTTCATTTGCGGCTGCTGCGGCTGTGCTTGAATGGCTCGAAGAGGTACTGCTTGGAGCGGCTTCGGGCAATACTTTTTCATGTGCCCCTTCTGTCCACAGTTGAAACAGTTGGGGGTGCCTAACTGACAGACTCCAGGATGGACTCTGTTGCACTTCGGGCAGACTGGAATGGTAACCCTCCCTGGGTTAATTGCTCCCTGATTGAAATTTTGCTGCTGCCCTTGCGGCTGGTTCTGTTGTCCGTTGCCCTTCCACGGTGCATTCTGCTTATTTTCTTGAATAAACAACCCCGATTGGTTGTTTCCCTGCCACGGCCTCTTGTTGCTGTTGTTGTTGTTGTTGTTGTTGTTGCTGTTCTGTCCTGGCTGCTGATAGCCTTGCTGATTTCCCTTTCTCTGACCTCCCTGGTTGTTGAAGTTCTGATTGTAGCCTCCGCTAGCTCCTCCGTTCCATTTTCTCTTTCCCTGATAATTGCAACTATTGTTGTTATAGTAGCCTCGGTTCTGATTGTGTGCTGGTGCTAATGCAGTCGGTACAATCTTCTTCTCATCAGGCACGACAGCCTCCATTTCCAGTGCTCTTCCCAAAATATCCGTGTAGCTTAGTCCCCCATGACTAGCTAACGCGATTCCTAGCTCATGTCGTAAACCCCCTTGAAATTTCTTGGATAACTTCTCCTCAGTATCAACTAATGCCGGTGCATACCTAGATAGTTCGCAAAACTTGGCGTCATACTCAGTCACGGTCAGCTTTCCTTGCTTCAAGTTGTAAAACTCGGCTTCCTTCTATGCCCTATACGTCTTGGGTACGTACTTATCAAACAATATTTCCTTAAACACTTCCCACGTGAAACGAGCCAGATTCTCTGCGGGTATCACCTTTTGTCTTGCTTCCCACCAGTAATCTGCCGATCCAGTCAGTTGGAATGCGACACAAAGCATTCTCTCCTCATCAGTACATGTGAGGAGTGTGAATATCTACTCGGTAGATCTCACCCATAGCTCAGCATCGCTAGGGCTGCCCGTTCCATTAAACAACGGGGGGTTCCTCTTGAGGAAGAGATCCTCAATATCTCTACGGGGCGGTGGTGGAGTTGGTGGTGATGGGGGTGGTGATGGGGATGGTGATGGTGATGGGGTAGCATTCTGCTCATACTCTTGTTCGCTGTTGTTTTCTAGTTGACGTCTCCCACGTCCTCTAGGCCTTCCAGGTCCTCGACCACTCCTATTGTTAACGTTTCTCGGCGGCATTTTCTTTGGTCTAAGGAAAAATTGAAATTCTCATTAGTCATTTCTGTTAATTACTCTTAGTACTTACTAGCTCATTCTCAACTTAATCAAGTTCCCGGAATGACATATCGAACAAAATTCTGATATTACCCTCATAATCTTTTAACTTTCAAGTTAAGCTCAATTCTCGTTACACGAGTTCATTCGACATTCTGATTTTAATTACCCGATTCATAGGAATTTTTTTTTCTCGTGATTCAAAACCCTCTTATGGGTCATGTATATATATATACATCAAAAAGAATATTAATTCTGCCTCCAACGAGGACTTATACACAAAAGGTTAGACTACTACTAGTCTAAACTAGGCTGACTGCCTACTATTTACCGGGTGCACTAACAAGCTGCAACTCCGTATCTACTAAGGTACTAGAACGGAAACGATTCATAAAATTTCGTATCCGCTAGAGTACTACCAAAAACTAGTTACTGATCCGACTCTATACAGGACAAAAGAAACTACCACTACTACTGATATTTAAGCGCGTCTACGACGCTCTGCTCAACTAAACTGCAGTCGAGTCCAAAACTACCCCCTATGGCCTGCAAAAACCCTAACAGTCCTTCTTTGGGTCCTCCTCCGGCTCCTCTTCCGGATCCTCCTCCGGATCCTCGTCCGGGTCACCTCGGGATCCTCCTCCGGGTCATCCTCCTCGGACTCTGAACCAAAAACAAGCTGAAGTGCCTCGTCCTCCCTCAGAGTGGAGCCGTCAGCAAGTGTAAGCAAAGCGGGTGACGGTGCCTCTGAAACTGTCTCCTCCAGGTCGGAATTCAAGTAGTCCTCGCTGACCTCTACAGCACGCTTCTTCAGGGAAAGAAAGTGCTCGGAAACTAAACCTGAACCTGAACCTGACTCGAACTCCTCCCTAGAACGGACTCTGGACGGTCCTGCCTCCATCTGCTCTCTGACTACTCCCCACTTCGCACAGATCTCTTCGAGCGGCGTAAGTGGAGATGGTAACTCTAACAAGGCGGCAAGCTCCGCGTCGATCTCTCGGTGGTCAGACTCCTCCCTAAACAGTCTTGTCTCTAACGGTCCTCTGACTCTAACACAGACGTCAGGTAAGAACGGCAAAGCTAGTCCTAACAACGCGGCTGTCTCGGCGTCGATCTCTACAAATCCCGGCTCCGGAATCAACTCCTCGATCTGTGTCCCAACTGGCGGTAGCTCCGGTGTAACAGCGGGCTCCGCGTCCTCCTCTAGCTGCTCGGACTCTGCGTCCTCCTCTAACTGCTCGGACTCTGCGTCCTCCTCTAACTGCTCGGACTCTGCGTCCTTCTCCTCACTCGGTACACCGTCTGGTGGCAACTCCAATAGGGCGGAAAACTCTGGGTCTAAGTCGAAGTGCTCTGGCTCGGTCTAGGCTGGAAACTGACTGTAGGGAAGGTGCAACTCTAAAGGAACTGGGAGCATGTATCTGCTCTCAAAGAAGCGCCTGTGCACAAACAGGGCGAATCCGGTGTAGCTGCCGGTCGGCTCAGTGTCGTCGCCGAAGATCCCTAGGAAGTACCACGCCGCACGGTGCGCCCAACCGCGCCACTCGTCCGGTAGGTGTACAATCAGGTCTAGTATTGCCTGACTCTCCGGGATCAAGTGTCGCACTGGAAAGTAAGCTGAAGAAAAGTTGCTAACGATCTGTCCCACATCTTCCTCACCGTAGTCTGCCTCAAACTCGTAATACTCGTCTTGAATCATGTCTAGTATGGTGTGCTCGCACTCGACCAAAGGCTGGCTCTTCCGAGCTGTAACACGAGTCCTAGCCATCCTACAAAAGTTTGTAAGGAAACACGGATCAGTAACAGGTAGGGAAAATAACTTATCTCAACGAAAAACTTAAATTACAAAATGAACATTACTTATTCAATTGTAACATCATCACTTAAGACATCCACTTATCAAGACTTCTAGGAATTCAAGAAATTGCACTCAACAACATATATATATACATAAAATTAATGAATTCAAGACTTTTATTTCCATTCTTATCTTACTACATTCATACTTACTTTAATTCTTTAGTATTTTCTCAAAAACATTTCTTAACGACTTCCACTTATTAAAACAAAGTACGTTTACTTTGTTCATGTTACTTATTCAAAAGTAACATCCATTCACAAGAGAATTTGTCGTTTACGACTCTTGATATTCATACTAGTTGTAGTCGTCGCTCAAAGACGAAATATGGAATAATTTCCAAAAGAAAAAGAATATCACTTAAAGAATAACTTTCTGGAATCTAAGTTCCAGTTGTCGTCGCTAGAATCGGGCGATCGATGGAAAAATTAATCAAGCTTCGCGCTCGACTTCTAATAATTTATACGATTTTCTTCGTAAAGTTCGTTCAAGGCGAACACTACTGAAACACGAAACGAAAAGAAAACGAAATGACGTGACACGAATGACATCATTTACTTTACTTACACGGAAGCAACGTTCACTTATTTCATTTGGCTTTGATTCCCTTTACTCAATTTTCGTCGTCTCGTTCATATCTTTCTTAATTCGAAGCCGAAAGCTTCTTAAACGTCTAATCGTTCCCTTCGTTTACTAACACGATATACCGAATCATTTTTATTTTTCATTTCACTTTCCTCACAGGAAATTCTTGTTTGGGTTTTTAAAACAAAGTTCGACTTTGCCGAATCTTCATTCATGTCACTTAACGCACGTGACATTCGTCAGTAGAAGTTCTCCTCGTGTCGGGGATCTCTTTTCGAAATCATTTCATAATAACGTTTCTTAAAACGTCTAAATCCTCGAAGAACCGGAAAGATCTTAGGTTTCGAGTCTACGTTCTCATTGAACCGGGAAAAATCCCTAAAATCCTACTATATTCTTGTGTCCAAAATTTTTCAAAAGAAAGAAATTATCGCGCAAATAATTTCACATAAGATAGTACTTGTACTATCACACAATCACATAAAGTATAAAAATTTTACTTCCATAAAATTCTTAAATTCGGAACACAACTCATTCTCATTCTCAATCTCATTTAATACTTGCTCATAAATTTCTTATTTAAAAGAAATTACATAATTAAAATTCTTCTCTTTTCCTCGTTGAGTCGACGTAGCGGGAGGTTGAGTTGACATCTACATTCTCAATCTTAGTGTTATAGTCTAACTCTTATCTTCTACTTTGACGGAAGACTCTAATCTAGAGTATATACAAATACTCTATCCTATGACTCGAAAGAAGACTCGATATAGACTACGAACGAATACTCTATATTGTTACTCAAAGGAAAACTTGTATATAAATACCACTCTGTGATATTACTAGAAGAAATGACTCATAACCAGAGTAGGAAACAACTTACTGCTCCGATACCACTTTGTGGTATTACTGAAAGAATGACTCCGTCTAGAAGACTGACTCGCAACCAGAGCAGAAGACGAACTTCTGCTCAGATACCACTTTGTGGTATTACTAAAAGAATAACTCGTACTAGGGAAATGACTCGAACTAGAAGATTGACTCATAGTCAGAGCAAGAGACAAACCTCTGCTCTGATACCACTCTGTCACAGCCCCAAATCCCGAGGGACGGCAGAAGCCGGGGTGCGACTGGGGTTGGATTAAAGAAGCGGGGAAGAAGGGGGCTAACTGACTAAACATACATAAAAGACATCATAATGAACAAGACTTGAATATTATAACGAAGGAGTTAATCGCGAAGGATTACTCGACAAAAGTACACGATAGTAACTAAGTTCAAGTTTACAGACTTATGCTACAGTGATTTGTTCAATATACATATTCTCAAAAGACTTAGAATTTTGCAGCGGAAGTAAGTCATAAGCTAAAGCATCCTATCTTCTCAACTCAACTTCAACCACGGCCGCTACCGTCGCTTCAACCTGCACATTTAGAAAATAATGCAGGGCTAAGTACAAAAGTACTTAGTGGGCACGATGCCGAAAACATAATAATAGGTAGAGATAATATGGTATTTCATAATTTGTAGCACATCGGGGGTTTTATTAAAAGGGGCCCGTTTCTACTAAACATTTTCTGACTGATTTTCACAATTTACTCGGTCGAGTATTTTCTGGTATGCTATGTTCAATCTTGACCAATTCTCATTCACCGTGGCTGGTACCCCTCAACAGGATATCACATACACCACAGGTTACAAAGTGCACTAACTCTGGAAAGCACTTAGCAGCTAACTCAGAGCCGATCGTTAGTTAACCTATTTAGATTAACTCTAAATCTGGTAAACACGAATGTTAACTCTATAAAACAATTCATGCCATAATTATCACTTTGAAAACACAGATATCAAAGCGATAAAGAAAGATTTTCCGAGCATTGCTCGTTTTATTTTATATATGAAAGCCCACCTTTGTGATACAGAACTACTAAGTACTAGTTTCATTTTAACTAAACGGGAACAAGACTCGAACAAATCTCGTTTAGAACTCGAAAGGTCTCATACTTGACTCTTAGGTCAGTAGAGAGGGTAGTCGATAGCTCAATACGACTTAAAAGATCAAAAGGAACTAAGTTGGAAAGGAAATCAACTTAGGAAATTAAGTTTTAGTTCTTTAGACGATTTAGGCATTTTCACGCTTAATTAAATTTCTTTACTTTAACGGATACGAGATACCAACTCGTCTCGTTTAGCACTCAGGGCTCCATACTCGACACTGAGGTCAGTAGGAAGATAGTCGTCAAGTTATTACGGCCTAAACGATCGAAAGAAACTAAGTTGCGAACGAAACAACTTAGAAAAATGAATTCTGAAAAATTACTGCGCATTACAGTAACTCTGGGGACTGCCTAGAACAGGGGAACTGGAAACAGGGGATGAACCCTGTACCGTTTGAAAGCTTGGGATGTCTAATTTACGCTCCAATTTACGGATCGCAAATCCGATAAACGAGCTAAAAGTTATTACAGTTTCCGGCAAGGGTCGCAAAACTGCCGCGCTAACCCTAGTTGCTCGATAGAATCGACGTATAACTTCTTAGGTTCGTCCTAAGTTCTCGTATTCGATTTCTTAAGAAACTTGACTCTCAAGGCAGTCAACATGTACCCCCATACGTGATGAACTCCTTTTCAACACTCGTCCAATAGCACGACGTTCCAAACGTCGGCCTCCAACTAACATGTACTAAACCAAAACAATTAACAATTTCTCGTTTCTAGTTCTCGACTATCACTATAACTCATATTATAATAGCTCGAAAGCTCATGACGTCAACTACAAATTCGTACCTTAGTCCATAATAGACAATATTATCAAGTTAGAATTCTTATTCGACTTCTCGGTTATTAAATACGACTACTTGTTCGTCTCTTATGAAATTTCAAAAGTAATCGGATTTCGTTCATTTTCTACGTCATCAAACAACATCTAACGAGATTCATTTTCATGCATATCATCATTTCATATCATTACTATTTCTCAACTTAAATCGAGTTCTTCGTCTCTTACGACTCACGAAATATTTTTAGAAAATTCTAAATAAATTCATATCAACAACTAATATTATCAACATCATTATTTCATCAACAAATCAACAACTAAATCATCTACATGAAAACCCCTAAATTTCTTAATAATTTTCGGTATTGACAAACATTCAAAGAGGGTGATTTTCTTCACCAATTAACATCATTTATCTCTTAATCATACTATTATATCATCCATTAACCAATTGAAGTCTAATTGCAACATGAAATTGAAAATCCCCAATTCCAAACCCTAAACGCTAGAACTCGGTTTCATCATACTTGGGGGCTTTGATTTCCTTTTGTTTTAATCCTCAATCGAACACCTCATAAGCATTATTATACCATCAATTTAAGAATTCAATCAACCCACACTAAAGCCCTAAATTTTCGGTACTTGTCTAGCAATTAGGGTTCTTTATTTCAATCAATTTTAATCCCTAATTATCACATCTAACACATCTAATTTCACTAATCGAAGATCAAACATCTAATTCCATCACCCATAAAACTCGATCCAAAGAAGAAATAAAAAGAAATGGATTTTGGATGGATAGAATTAGAGAGGAGAGGATTACCTTGAAGTTTAATGAAGGAAGACTTAGGATTCGATGGAGGATTAGAGACTTGTGTGAAAACTTGCTCCAAGCTTGAGGTTTCTTCAATGGTGATGGAAGAACAAGAGAGAGAGGAGATGTGTGTGTGTGTTGCGGTTTTGGGGAGGGAAAGAACAAGGGAGATGATGACTAACTATGTTATAAAAATCTAATCAAGACTAAGGTGTAAAGTAGGATAATATCTATAGTGAGTCATAGGTCTAAAATCTTATAAAAATGAAAATATCAAGGTTAAAGAGAGGGAGCATGTCGGCTAAAGGAGGGAAAAAGAAGAAATTACGCACTTTTCCGACGCGATATGATGTTACGGAAATCGAACGACGAAAAACGAAGCTCGGCACAAAATCGTCAAATTCCGTTTTGTCCAAAAATTCTAACGTATTAAACTTACTCGGAAAATAATATTTATAAAATTTATTTCGACCAAAACTCGGGACGATACAGTCCGAGTTTCGTCCGGAAAATCATAAAAATGAACTTTCTCGGGCGCGTTCGTATCGCGATTTCGTGAATGTAAAAGTCAGACGGTTTTCCGTTCTGAGTTCACGAACTAAAAACTTTTCGTACGCGATAACCCTAAATACAGTAGTCGTCTAGCTGACTTCCGTAATTTATTTTCGGAAACGGATTCGACCGTTAGTCTTAGAATTCAAAATCGTAAACTTAGGCGTGCAAAGACATTTTTATTATTAACTTTAAATTTTTAAGATCGTAAGGAATTTCCGGGGTATTACATCCTACCCCCCTTACGAAAAATTTCGTCCCGAAATTTGCATACCTTCTGCAAAAAGATGAGGATATCTCTCCTTCATCTTCTCCTCGAGTTCCCATGTGGCTTCTTCTTGCCCGTGGTGGTTCCATAGCACTTTAACGATCGGAATCGATTTGGTTCTTAATTCTTGAACTTTTCTATCCAAAATCGATATCGGCTTCTCTTCATAGCTTAGGTCAGATTCAAGAACTACGTCTTGCTGACTAATGACGTGCTTAGGATCGTAGACATATTTTCTCAATTGAGAAACGTGAAAATCGTTGTGAACGCTTCCTAGACTTGGCGGTAAGGCCAATCTATAAGCGACGGGTCCTATTCTCTCGAGGATTTCATAAGGTCCTATAAACCTGGGTCTTAGCTTACACTTAACTCCGAATCTAAGGATTCCTTTGATTGGTGATATCTTAAGAAAGACTTTATCTCCTATTTCAAACTCAAGATTCGTTCGACGATCGTCGGCATAAGACTTCTGTCGGCTCTGGGCTTCTTTCATTCTATCTCGTATCTGCCGAACTATCTCAATAATCTCATTTACTGCATCCAGGCCTAGGTTCTTTCTCTCACCTACTTCGTCCCAATAAAGCGGTGATCTACATTTTCTTCCATACAAAGCCTCATACGGCGCCATTCCTATCGTGGTCTGATAGCTGTTGTTGTAAGCGAATTCGACTAAGTGTAGAATTTCTTCCCAATTAGCGCCTCGGTCCAAAACCACTGTCCTTAACATATCGACTAAAATCTGAATCGTCCTCTCTGATTGCCCATCTGTCTGTGGGTGAAACGTTGTACTGAAATTAAGCTCTGTTCCTAATTCTTTCTGCATCGTAATCCAAAATCTCGAGGTAAATTTGGCGTCTCTATCTGATACTATGACTTTCGGTACTCCATGCAGACGTACAATCTCTCTGACGTACAACTGAGCTAGTTTCTCTAATCTGTATGTAATCTTAATTGGCAAGAAATGTGCTGTCTTTGTAAGCCTATCGATAATCACCCAAATTGCTGTGTTTCCTCTTCTAGACTTAGGCAAGCCTATGACAAAGTCCGTGGCTATGCCTTTCCATTTCAATTCTGGGACATCCAATGGTTGTAGCAATCCATACGGTCGTCGGTGTAAAGCCTTAACTTGCTGACATGCCAAACACCTTTCTACAAACGAGACAACATCTCGTTTCATTCCATTTCACCAAAAGTATCTTGTCAAATCTTGGTACATTTTCGTACTTCTTGGGTGTGCTGTATAAGGCGTATCGTGAGCCTCACTCAAGATCTCGTTCTTCAGTTCGCTGTTGTCATCAGGAATACAAATTCTGCCTTCAAAAAGTATCGCATTGTCTGGTGCTTCGGAATATCCATCTGGCTTCTCTGTTCTTATCCTTAATCGCAACTTTTCCATTGACTCGTCCTTTCTCTGAGCACTGATGATTCTCTCTCGTAAATCTGGTGTAGCTTCTAATGCTGCTATCTGACTTATTATCGTAGCTGGCGTGTCAAGCACTCTGATATCCATCTTCTCGAATTCTCGTACTAAAGTTTCTTCTTCCGCAGGCATCCTAACTTCGTTGGAGCCTTGCGACTCAATGCGTCTGCTACCACATTAGCCTTTCCTGGATGATAGTTAATTCCGCAATCGTAATCCTTGACTAATTTGAGCCATCTCCTTTGTCTCATATTTAGTTCTTTTTGCTCGAAAAAGTACTTCAGGCTCTTGTGATAGGTGAATATCTCAACCCTTACACCATAAAGATGGTGTCTCCAAATATTTAACGCATGCACCACGGCTGCAAGTTCTAAGTCGTGGGTTGGGTACTCAACTTCGTGAGGTCGAAGTTGTCGTGAAGCATAAGCTATCACTCGTCCATCTTGCATTAAGACACAACCTAATCCATTTTTCGATGCGTCGGTGTAGACCACATACTCCTTGCTTGTGTCTGGAAGTGCTAATACTAGCGCTGTGGTTAATTTCTCCTTGAGTGTCTGGAAACTCTTCTCGCACTCGTCCGTCCATTTAAATTTGGTCTCCTTCCCGAGTAGCTGCGTCATTGGGCGGGCGATCGTGGAAAATCCCTCAATAAATCTTCTGTAGTAACCGGCTAAACCCAAGAAACTTCTAATCTCATTCTGACTCGTTGGTGACTTCCAGTTGTGTACTGCTTCTACTTTGGCTGGGTCCACTTTGATTCCTTCTGCCTATACTATGTGTCCAAGGAACATTACTTCCTTTAGCCAAAATTCGCATTTACTGAATTTGGCGTAGAGTTTCTCAGTTCTTAGTGTTTCCAACACTATCCGTAGATGTTCCTCGTGCTCCTTTTCATTCTTAGAGTAAACGAGAATGTCCTCGATGAATACTAAAACGAATTTGTCCAAGTGAGGGTGGAAAACTCTATTCATAAGATCCATGAATACAGCTAGAGCGTTGGTTAAACCAAATGGCATTACTAGGAATTCGTAATGGCCATATCGGGTTCTAAAAGCGGTCTTTGGTACGTCTTCAGGTTTGATTTTCAGCTGATGGTACCCTGACCTTAAATCTATCTTGGAGAAGACTCCTGCACCCTTGAGCTGATCGAACAGATCCTCGATCCTTGGCTAAAGATATTTGTTCTTGAGCGTGATCTTGTTCAATTCTCGGTAATCTATACACATTCTCATCGATCCGTCCTTTTTCCTAACAAATAACACTGGTGCTCCCCAAGGTGAGACGCTTGGCCTGATAAAACCAAGGTCTAGCAATTCTTGTAACTGGATTTTGAGCTCTTCTAGTTCTTTCGGTGCCATCCTATATGGGGCTTTAGATTTGGGTGCGGCTCCTAGTTCTATGTCGATTGTGAAGTCCTCGTGACGATCTGGTGGCAATCCTGGTAACACTTCTGGAAAGACGTCTTCGTATTCATTCACAACTTTTACGTCTTGGATGGTCTTCTCGGCTCCTGGCTCTCCGACTAGGTACACGAGATAAGCTATGGTACCTTTCTTCTTCATAAGTTTTGTGGCTTGAAGGGGTGATATAATTGGTACGCCTCTACCCATTGAAATTCCGTGGAATTCGGTTGGTTCTTTACCCGGCGGTTGAAAAGAGATTTTTCTCTCGTTGCAGAGAATTGTAGCGTAATTCTCTGACAACCAATCCATCCCTAGGATTATATCTACGTCCCACATTATCATAACATTTAAGTTGTTCGCTATAACCTTATGAGTTCCGATTTCTAGTTCTAGGTTAGAGCAAACATGCGTGGAAGTAGTGATCTCTTCTGAAGGTGTGGCTACTCTCATAGATTGTGCAGCTCTTACAGGCCTAATGTCTAAGTTATCGGCACACGAGCCAGCAATGAAAGAATGCGATGCGCCAGTATCAAACAGTATCTTAATGGGGATGTTGTGGAGTTTTCCCATACCTGCGAGATTGCCTTTTCCCTTGCGCTGACCACCCTGTTTGATAGCGCATGCCCTCGCATTCTGTTGCTGTTGTGCATGCTGCTGGAACTGCTGTTGGTTCATTTGCGGCTGCTGCGGCTGTGCTTGAATGGCTCGGAGAGGTACTGCTTGGAGCGGCTTAAGGCAATCCTTTTTCATGTGCCCCTTCTGTCCACAGTTAAAACAGTTGGAGGTGCCTAACTGACAGACTCCAGGATGGGCTCTGTTGCACTTCGGACAAACAGGAATGGTAACCCTCCCTGGGTTAATTGCTCCCTGATTGAAATTTCGCTGCTGCCCTTGCGGCTGGTTCTGTTGTCCGTTGCCCTTCCACGGCGCATTCTGCTTATTTCCTTGAATAAACAACCCCGATTGGTTGTTTCCCTGCCACGGCCTCTTGTCGTTGTTGTTGTTGTTGTTGTTGTTGCTGTTCTGTCCAGGCTGCTGATAGCCCTGCTGATTTCCCTTTCTCCGACCTCCCTGGTTGTTGAAGTTCTGATTGTAACCTCCGCTAGCTCCTCCGTTCCATTTTCTCTTTCCCTGATAGTTGCAACTATTGTTGTTATAGTAGCATCGGTTCTGATTTTGTGCTGGTGCTGATGCAGTCGGTACAATCTTCTTCTCATCAGGCACGACAGCCTCTATTTCCAGTGCTCTTCCCAAAATATCCATGTAGCTTAGTCCCCTATAACTAGCTAACGCGATTCCTAGCTTATGTCGTAAACTCCCTTGAAATTTCTTGGATAACTTCTCCTCAGTATCAACTAATGCCGGTGCATACCTAGATAGTTTGCAAAACTTGGCGTCATACTCAGTCACGGTCAGCTTTCCTTGCTTCAAGTTGTAAAACTCAGCTTCCTTCTGCGCCCTATACGTCTTGGGTACGTACTTATCAAACAGTATTTCCTTAAACTCTTCCCACGTGAAACGAGCCAGATTCTCTGCGGGTATCACCTTTTGTCTTGCTTCCCACCAGTAATCTGCCGATCCAGTCAGTTGGAATGCGACACAAAGCATTCTCTCCTCATCAGTACATGTGAGGAGTGTGAATATCTACTCGGTAGATCTCACCCATAGCTCAGCATCGCTAGGGCTGCCCGTTCCATTAAACAACGGGGGGTTCCTCTTGAGGAAGAGATCCTCAATATCTCTACGGGGCGGTGGTGGAGTTGGTGGTGATGGGGGTGGTGATGGGGATGGTGATGGTGATGGGGTAGCATTCTGCTCATACTCTTGTTCGCTGTTGTTTTCTAGTTGACGTCTCCCACGTCCTCTAGGCCTTCCAGGTCCTCGACCACTCCTATTGTTAACGTTTCTCGGCGGCATTTTCTTTGGTCTAAGGAAAAATTGAAATTCTCATTAGTCATTTCTGTTAATTACTCTTAGTACTTACTAGCTCATTCTCAACTTAATCAAGTTCCCGGAATGACATATCGAACAAAATTCTGATATTACCCTCATAATCTTTTAACTTTCAAGTTAAGCTCAATTCTCGTTACACGAGTTCATTCGACATTCTGATTTTAATTACACGATTCATAGGAATTTTTTTTTTCTCGTGATTCAAAACCCTCTTATGGGTCATGTATATATATATACATCAAAAAGAATATTAATTCTGCCTCCAACGAGGACTTATACACAAAAGGTTAGACTACTACTAGTCTAAACTAGGCTGACTGCCTACTATTTACCGGGTGCACTAACAAGCTGCAACTCCGTATCTACTAAAGTACTAGAACGGAAACGATTCATAAAATTTCGTATCCGCTAGAGTACTACCAAAAACTAGTTACTGACCGACTCTATACAGGACAAAAGAAACTACTACTACTACTACTGATATTTACCCGCGTCTACGACGCTCTGCTCAACTAAACTGCAGTCGAGTCCAAAACTACCCCCTATGGCCTGCAAAAACCCTAACAGTCCTCCTCTGGGTCCTCCTCCGGATCCTCCTCCAGATCCTCGTCCGGGTCATCCTCAGGATCCTCCTCCGGGTCATCCTCCTCGGACTCTGAACCAAAAACAAGCTGAAGTGCCTCGTCCTCCCTCAGAGTGGAGCCGTCAGCAAGTGTAAGCAAAGCGGGTGACGGTGCCTCTGAAACTGTCTCCTCCAGGTTGGAAACCAAGTAGTCCTCGCTGACCTCTACAGCACGCTTCTTCAGGGGAAGAAGGTGCTCGGGAACTAAACCTGAACCTGAACCTGACTCGAACTCCTCCCTAGAACGGACTCTGGACGGTCCTGCCTCCATCTGCTCTCTGACTACTCCCCACTTCGCACAGATCTCTTCGAGCGGCATAAGTGGAAATGGTAACTCTAACAAGGCGGCAAGCTCCGCATCGATCTCTCGGTGGTCAGACTCCTCCCTAAACAGTCTCGTCTCTAACGGTCCTCTGACTCTAACACAGACCTCAGGATAGAACGGCGAAGCTAGTCCTAACAACGCGGCTGTCTTGGCGTCGATCTCTACAAATCACGGCCCCGGGATCAACTCCTCGATCTGTGTCCCAACTGGCGGTAGCTCCGGTGTAACATCGGGCTCCGCGTCCTCCTCTAGCTGCTCGGACTCTGCGTCCTCCTCTAACTGCTCGGACTCTGCGTCCTCCTCCTCACTCGGTACACCGTCTGGTGGCAACTCCAATAGGGCGGAAAACTCTGGGTCTAAGTCGAGGTGCTCTGGCTCGGTCTCGGCTGGAAACTGACTATAGGGAAGGTGCGGCTCTAAAGAAACTGGGAGCATGTATCTGCTCTCAAAGAAGCGCATGTGCACAAACAGGGCGAATCCGGTGTAGTTGCCGGTCGGCTTAGTGTCATCGCCGAAGATCCCTAGGAAGTACAACGCCGCACGGTGCGCCCAACCGCGCCACTTGTCCGGTAGGTGTACAATCAGGTCTAGTATTGCCTGACTCTCCGGGATCAAGTGTCGTACTGGAAAGTAAGCTGAAGAAAAGTTGCTAACGATCTGTCCCACATCTTCCTCACCGTAGTCTGCCTAAAACTCGTAATACTCGTCCTGAATCATGTCTAGTATGGTGCGCTCGCACTCGACCAAAGGCTGGCTCTTCCGAGCCGTAACACGAGTCCCAGCCATCCTACAAAAGTTTGTAAGGAAACACGGATCAGTAACAGGTAGGGAAAATAACTTATCTCAACGAAAAACTTAAATTACAAAATGAACATTCCTTATTCAATTGTAACATCATCACTTAAGGCATCCACTTATCAAGACTTCTAGCAATTCAAGAAATTGCACTCAACAACATATATATATACATAAAATTAAAGATTTCAAGACTTTTATTTCCATTCTTATCTTACTACATTCATACTTACTTTAATTCTTTAGTATTTTCTCAAAAACATTTCTTAACGACTTCCACTTATTAAAACAAAGTACGTTTACTTTGTTAATGTTACTTATTCAAAAGTAACATCCATTCACAAGAGAATTTGTCGTTTACGACTCTTGATATTCATACTAGTTGTAGTCGTCGCTCAAAGAAGAAATATGGAATAATTTCCAAAAGAAAAAGAATATAACTTAAAGAATAACTTTCTGGAATCTAAGTTCCAGTTGTCGTCGCTAGAATCGGGCAATCGATGGAAAAATTAATCAAGCTTCGCGCTCGACTTCTAATAATTTATACGATTTTCTTCGTAAAGTTCGTTCAAGGCGAACACTACTGAAACACGAAACGAAAAGAAAACGAAATGACGTGACACGAATGACATCATTTACGTTACTTACACGGAAGCAACATTCATTTATTTCATTTGGCTTTGATTCCCTTTACTCAATTTTCGTCGACTCGTTCATATCTTTCTTAATTCAAAGCCGAAAGCTTCTCAAACATCTAATCGTTCCCTTCGTTTAGTAACACGATTTACCGAATCATTTTTATTTTTAATTTCACTTTCCTCACAGGAAATTCTTGTTTGGGTTTTTAAAACAAAGTTCGACTTTACCGAATCTTCATTCATGTCACTTAATGCACGTGACATTCGTCAGTAGAAGTTCTCCTCGTGTCGGGGATCTCTTTTCGAAATCATTTCATAATAACGTTTCTTAAAACGTCTAAATCCTCGAAGAACCGGAAAGATCTTAGGTTTCGAGTCTACGTTCTCATTGAACCGGGAAAAATCCCTAAAATCCGACTATATTCTTGTGTCCAAGATTTTTCAAAAGAAAGAAATTATCGCGCAAATAATTTCACATAAGATAGTACTTGTACTATCACACAATCACATAAAGTATAAAAATTTTACTTCCATAAAATTCTTAAATTCGGAACACAACTCATTCTCATTCTCAATCTCATTTAATACTTGTTCATAAATTTCTTATTTAAAAGAAATTACATAATTAAAATTCTTCTCTTTTCCTCGTTGAGTCGACGTAGCGGGAGGTTGAGTTGACATCTACATTCTCAATCTTAGTGTTATAGTCTAACTGTTATCTTCTACTTTGACGGAAGACTCTGATCTAGAGTATATATGTAAACTTAGAATTCAAAAATTGTAAACTTAGGCGTGCAAAGCCATTTATTTAATTAACTTTAAAAAAATTAAGAACGTAAGGAATTTACGGGGCATTACAATATACAAATACTCTATCCTATGACTCGAAAGAAGACTCGATATATAGTACGAACGAACACTCTATATTGTTACTCGAAGGAAGACTTGTATATAAATACCACTCTGTGATATTACTAGAAGAAATGACTCATAACCAGAGTAGGAAACAACTTACTGCTCCGATACCACTTTGTGGTATTACTGAAAGAATGACTCCGTCTAGAAGACTGACTAGCAACCAGAGCAGAAGACGAACTTCTGCTCAGATACCACTTTGTGGTATTACTAAAAGAATAACTCGTACTAGGAAAATGACTCGAACTAGAAGATTGACTCATAGTCAGAGCAAGAGACAAACCTCTGCTCTGATACCACTCTGTCATAGCCCCAAATCCCGAGGGACGGCAGAAGCCGGGCTGCGACTGAGGTTGGATTAAAGAAGCGGGGAAGAAGGAGGCTAACTGACTAAACATACATAAAAGACATCATAATGAACAAGACTTGAATATTATAACGAAGGAGTTAATCGAGAAGGATTACTCGACAAAAGTACACGATAATAACTAAGTTCAAGTTTACAGACTTATGCTACAGTGATTTGTTCAATATACATATTCTCAAAAGACTTAGAATTTTGCAGCGGAAGTAAGTCATAAGCTAAAGCATCCTATCTTCTCAACTCAACTTCAACCACGGCCGCTACCGTCTCTTCAACCTGCACATTTAGAAAATAATGCAGGGCTAAGTACAAAAGTACTTAGTGGGCACGATGCCGAAAACATAATCATAGGTAGAGATAATATGGCATTTCATAATTTGTAGCACATCGGGGGTTTTATTAAAAGGCGCCCGTGTTTACTAAACATTTTCTGGCTGATTTTCACAATTTACTCGGCCAAGTATTTTCTGGTATGCTATGTTCAATCTTGACCAATTCTCATTCACCGTGGCTGGTACCCCTCAATAGGATATCACATACACCATAGGTTACAAAGTGCACTAACTCTGGAAAGCACTTAGCAGCTAACTCAGAGCCGATCGTTAGTTAACCTATTTAGATTAACTCTAAATCTGGAAAACACGAATGTTAACTCACATAGGTACAAGAGAACTCACATAAAATATAAAACAGTTCATGCCATAATTATCACTTTGAAAACACAGATATCAAAGCGATAAAGAAAGATTTTCCGAGCATTGCTTGTTTTATTTTATATATGAAAGCCCACCTTTGTGATACAGAACTACTAAGTACTAGCTTCCGATCTTCTGATCTTCCGTCCTTTCCTTACTGCTGGCTTCCTCCTTCATCGTAAAATAATAACACTTAAAATCGGGTCGTAAAAGATAATCGATCATTGAAAATCGAAATAGGTTTTAGTCGTTTAATTTCTTTAGGCAATTGCACGCTTACTAGTTTCATTTTAATTAAACGGGAACAAGACTCGAACAAATCTCGTTTAGAACTCGAAAGGTCTCATACTTGACTCTTAGGTCAGTAGAGAGGGTAGTCGATAGCTCAATACGACTTAAAAGATCAAAAGGAACTAAGTTGGAAAGGAAATCAACTTAGGAAATTAAGTTTTAGTTCTTTAGACGATTTAGGCATTTTCACGCTTAATTAAATTTCTTTACTTTAACGGATACGAGATACCAACTCGTCTCGTTTAGCACTCAAGGCTCCATAATCGACACTGAGGTCAGTAGGAAGATAGTCGTCAAGTTATTACGGCCTAAACGATCGAAAGAAACTAAGTTGCGAACGAAACAACTTAGAAAAATGAATTCTAAAAAATCACTGCGCATTACAGTAACTCTAGGGACTGCCCAGAACAGGGGATCTGGAAACAGGGAATGAGCCCTATACCATTTGAAAGCTTGGGATGTCTAGTTTACGTTCCAATTTACGGATTGCAAATCCGATAAACGAGCTAAAAATTATTACAGTTTCCGGAAAGGGTCGCAAAACTGCCGCGCTAACCCTAGTTGCTCGATAGAATCGACGTATAACTTCTTAGGTTCGTCCTAAGTTCTCGTATTCGATTTCTTAAGAAACTTGACTCTCAAGGCAGTCAACACGTACCCCCGTACGTGATGAACTCCTTTTCAACACTCGTCCAATAGCACGACGTTCTAAACGTCGGCCTCCAACTAACATGTACTAAACCAAAACAATTAAAAATTTCTCGTTTCTAGTTCCTGACTATCACTATAACTCATATTATAATAGCTCGAAAGCTCATGACGTCAACTACAAAGTCGTACCTTAGTCCATAATAGACAATATTATCAAGTTAGAATTCTTATTCGACTTCTCGGTTATTAATTACGACTACTTGTTCGTCTCTTATGAAATTTCAAAAGTTATCGGATTTCGTTCATTTTCTACGTCATCAAACAACATCTAACGAGATTCATTTTCATGCATATCATCATTTCATATCATTACTATTTCTCAACTTAAATCGAGTTCTTCGTCTCTAACGAATCACGAAATATTTTTAGAAAATTCTAAATAAATTCATATCAACAACTAATATTATCAACATCATTATTTCATCAACAAATCAACAACTAAATCATCTACATGAAAACCCCTAAATTTAATAATTTTCGGTATTGACAAACATTCAAAGAGGGTGATTTTCTTCACCAATTAACATCATTTATCTCTTAATTATACTATTATATCATCCATTAACCAATTGAAGTCTAATTGCAACATGAAATTGAAAATCCCCAATTCCAAACCCTAAACCCTAGAATTCGGTTTCATCATACTTGGGGGCTTTGATTTCTTTTTGTTTTAATCCTCAATCGAACACCTCCTAAGCATTATTATACCATCAATTTAAGAATTCAATCAACCCACACTAAAGCCCTAAATTTTCGGTACTTGTCTAGCAATTAGGATTCTTGATTTCAATCAATTTTAATCCCTAATTATCACATCTAACACATCTAATTTCAATAATCGAAGATCAAACATCTAATTCCATCACCCATAAACTCGATCCAAAGAAGAAATAAAAAGAAATGGATTTTGGATGGATATAATTAGAGAGGAGAGGATTACCTTGAAGTTTAATGAAGGAAGACTTAGGATTCGATGGAGGATTAGAGACTTGTGTGAAAACTTTTGCTCCAAGCTTGAGGTTTCTTCAATGGTGATGGAAGAACAAGAGAGAGAGGAGATGTGTGTGTGTGTTGCGGTTTTGGGGAGGGAAAGAACAAGGGAGATGATGACTAACTATGTTATAAAAATCTAATCAAGACTAAGGTGTAAAGTAGGATAATATCTATAGTGAGTCATAGGTCTAAAATCTTATAAAAATGAAAATATCAAGGTTAAAGAGAGGGAGCATGTCGGCTAAAGGAGGGAAAAAGAAGAAATTACGCACTTTTCCGGCGCGATACGACGTTACGGAAATCGAACAACGAAAAACGAAGCTCGGCACAAAATCGTCAAATTCCGTTTTGTCCAAAAATTCTAACGTATTAAACTTACTCGGAAAATACTATTTATAAAATTTATTTCGACCAAAACTCGAGACGACACAGTCCGAGTTTCGTACGGAAAATCATAAAAACGAACTTTCTCGGGCGAGTTCGATCACGATTTCGTGAATGTAAAAATCAGACGGTTTTCCGTTCTGAGTTCACGAACTAAAAACTTTCGTACGCGATTACCCTAAATACAGTAGTCGTCTAGCTGACTTCCGTAATTTATTTTCGGAAACGGATTCGACCGTTAGTCTTAGAATTCAAAATCGTAAACTTAGGCGTGGAAAGCCATTTTTATTATTAACTTTAAATTTTTAATATCGTAAGGAATTTCCGGGGTATTACAAGAAGAAAAGAAATTCGATTTCTTGTTTTATGGATGATTTGATGCTTTATTTGTGTTTATATGCATGATTTGAGTGATTATATATGCATGAAAAATTAAGAAAATACATGCCCTAAAATGATGATGAATGCCGTGAGTTTGAGTAAGATGGAGGAGTATTTATTTTGATGATTTGTTTGATGATATGATGATGTTATAATCATGTTTAGATTTTGAGTATATGATGATTTTAATCTCTTATGATGATATTGTGAAGAAATCAATGATATACATGTTTTTGATGAAAAATAATATTATGATGATTAGATGAATTCTGATGATATGAGTATATTGATGTATTAGATGTTAAGTGAGTATGTTTAAGGTAAAAGAAATGAATTTTTTAGTGATAAAAATCGAAAATTAGAGTTAGAATACCTAGTTTGTGTTCTAGGTATTCTTGGTGAAAAAGTTGAGTTTTTGAAGATTTGAATGAATGCCTAGTGTGTGTTCTAGGTGTTCTTGGTGTTTATTTTGAAGATTTGAATATTATTAAAATTAATTCAAAAAGAAATTAATTATTAAAATAATATTATATTCAAGATATTTTGAGGAATAAAATTAAATAGAAAATAAAAAGAAAAATTATTAAAGTTAGATGATGAGTTATTAAGTGAGGAAAATAAAGAAAAAATAATATTTTTATTTAATAATTAGAGTTTAAGATAAAGAATTAATTCTTAATTAATTCTTGAGATTAAGAGAAGTTATTAATCGAAAAATAATTCGAGTCGTAGAAATAAAGATGTGAGACGAGTATAAAATATGAGTCAAGTTAGTCGAAGTTATGACTTTCATTTGAATGTGAAAGAAAGAAAAATGATAATAAAATATTTATAGAGAAAATAATTGAGGAGTCGAGTATAATAAATTGAGTGAGAAATTTAATCGAGTAATAAATAAGATTTCGAGGAATTGAGTCGAGTAAAGAAAATTAATGAGTTTAGAAGTCGAGTGAGGATTGTTTAATAAAATATTAAATTAAGAAAAATAGTTTAATGCTTAATCATTAAATTAAACGAGAAATATTGAGACGAGAAGAAATTAAATAAAAGTGATGTTGATTGAGAGTCGAGCTAATGATCGATGATGTGTTTGAATGCTCGTTTATTCTTAAGTCAAGTATTGATTGATTGTTGATGCGTGAGTAAATAATTGAGTTTGTTTGTCAAACCGTTTTAATTAGAATGAGTCGAGGAAGTTATCGAGTTTTGATCACCGAGTTAAAAATTTAGTTTTAACTGAAGATAGAAGTTGAGATTTAATTAATTAAGAATTTAATTGAGAATAGTAAAATAATAGTGCATATACGTGTATGCATACATAGTTGAGTAATGACGACGTATTTTGAAATAATATCGTATATTGAATCGAGAAATATTAAATGAGTATTGAGTTTTTAATTGAAAATAATTCTTATTATTTGAATTGATGAAGAAAGACGAGAATTTATTTTACGAAATTGAAGTTAACGTTTTTCAAAAACGAGAGTCGACTAATGTCGAGTAAATGGTTAATGTGACTTGAAGTGTGAATCGAATTTGTGATAGCATGTTTGATTTAATTCCATGTTGAGCTATAATATGTTAATTAAATTCATATACTTAAGTGAAATGTTTACTTCTCGATTGTGATGATATGATATGTTTAAATTGTTGAGAAATACCTTATCGACTATAGATTGATGATTTAGAAAGAGATGTACGAGACGAAGTAATTAGTAACCGAGTAGAGTCGAGAATTGAAAACGAGGAAGTCGAAAAAGTGAACGACTTAGAAAAGATAAACTAAGAATAGAGAGAGACGAGTCATGTAGAAGTCCTCCAGCCGAGACACGCATTTACTTTACGTCTTTACGCGTCGAGTCCTAATTCTTTTATCGATATCAAAATATGAAGGACCGAGCGAGACGGACAAGTAGCAAGGATAGTCAAGAGTAAGCCGCTTAGCTAGTCTTCGGATGTCAGGTGGGCTTTTCTAAAACCAAAATTCCGATGAATGCTATAAGTATTAAGTATTGGTTATTATTATGATGTGAGTTTTAAATTCAATTGACTTGCCGATTTTATGTGATGTTTGGTATGCGTTATCATCTACTTGAATGAAATGTTATGGTCCTGTGAAAGGTAGGAAACCCACGTGTGGTTTATGATGGTTTGATGGTGACTGTGAGCCTTGCTTTAGTTGGGCCGGTCACAGTGTCGAGAAGGAGGCCTACTTCTCGACACGGATGGATACACCGATGGATACACAGTTGGATGGGTGTTGTGGTAAATGATGCATACTATTTGATATATATATGATTGTTTTGACTGCCAGTCTATTCGAAAAGAAAATGATTTTGCATTCACAAGTAAAACTGTTTTCAATACATAAATACTTGTGATGCCTCGGCAAGGTAAGTTCAATTGATATAGCTCTAAGAGCAAGTTTCAAAGTTTTTGGCATGTGTTCACTGAGTACGAAGTACTCAGCCCTGCATGTATTTCTAAACGTGTAGGTTAGCAGGATGAGGATGGAGCGGGCGGCTTGGTGGTGTGTTGTTTTTGAATCGAGAGTTGGACTGACAATTACATGTCTTCATACATGTGATTGTTTGGGATTGCGTTGAGTCTCCACTGCTATCATTTGATAAAGATGTTTGTTAATATACTTTGAAACTAAATGTTGATATTCTGTTGATGTCGAGCGATGTGCTCGATACTTTCCAAAAGTTTTTGTTGGTTCGTATTTTTGGAATCCTAAATACTTATGCCATTCGGTTTGATATGTAAATTATTACATGCTCGTTTGATGTTTTGTTTGTGACTTGGAAGCATGTTTCTGTCACAGCCTCAAATCCCGAGGGACGGCAGAAGCCGGAGTGCGACTGAGATTGGATTAAAGAAGCGGGGAAGAAAGGGACTGACTGAACTAAACATACATAAGAGACATCATACATTCTATGAACAAGACATTATTTACAAAAAGAAAGAGTAGATCTTGAAGGATTACTCGACAGAAAGTATTCAAAAAGGCATCTAAGTTATAGTTTACAGACATAAACTACAGTGTTTTACGTAATGTACATAACATCAAAGTACTAGAGTTTTGCAGCGGAAAAGTGATTCATACTAACTAAAGTCTTCCTAGACAACTTATTTCAAGCCTCGCCGCTTCCATTGCTTCAACCTGCACATTTAGAAAACATATGCATGGCTAAGTACAAAAGTACTTAGTGGGCACGTTGCCGAAAACATATTCACAAGTATAAATAATCAGGCATCTAATAATCGTAGCACATCGGGGCTTTATTGAAAATGGCCCGTGTCTAATAAACATTTTCTGACTCATTTATATAAATTAGCTTGTACAAGCATTTTTCTAGTATGTTACGTTCAAATCTTGACCAATTCTCATTCACCGTAGCTGGTTACCCCTCAACAGGATAGCACATACACCATAGGTTACAAAGTGCACTAATCTGGAAAGCACTTAATAACTAACTTAGAGCCGATCGTTAGTTAACCTATTTAGATTAACTCTAAATCTGGAAAACACGAATGTTAACTCAGATAGGTACAAGAGAACTCACATAAAATATTTAAACAGTTTATGCCATGATTATCACTTTGAAAACACAATTATCAAAGCGATAAAGAAAGGGTTTTCGAGCATTGCTCGTTTTATTTTATATATATAAAAGCCCACCTTTATACTTTACAGAACTTATTACTCGTACTTTCGTCTTCTAGTCTTCCGTCCTTTCCTCACTGCTGACTTCCTCCTTCAACGTAAGATAAACATACTTTAAACTCGATCGTAAGTGATTAAAGGAAACGGAGATTGGAAATTGATTTTAGTCGTAGTCTTTTCAGTTCTTTAGGCATTTGCACGCTACTAATTCTTTTTAGTTTAACCGGGAACGAGACTTAAACAAATTTCGTTTAGAACTCGAAAGGTTCCTTACTCGACTCTTAGATCAGTAGAAAAGATAGTCGATAACTCATTACGACTTAAAAGATCAAAAGGAACTAAGTTGGAAAAGAATCAACTTAGGAAATTAAGTTTTAGTTCTTTAGACGATTTAGGCATTTGCACGCTTAACTAAAATTCTTTACTTAAACGGATACAAGATACGAACTCATCTCGTTTAGCACTCAAGGCTCTATACTTGACACTGAGGTCAGTAGAAAAAAGGCATTCGTTAACTGAAAGCGACCTCAAAGATCGAAAGAAGCTCAGTTGAGAAGAAAACAACTTAGGAAATTACAATTTGAACATACACTGCACGAAGTCAGTGAGTCTGTCTAGAACAGGGGATTGCGAAACAGGTTTCGTGCCCTGTACTAAAAGATAGCCTCGGGTGTCTAGTTTACTCTCCAATTCGCGGATCTCGATTCCGATAAACGACCTAAAAGATATTGTATTTTCCGTGGAACGTCGCAGAAATTGCCGAGTGAAATCCCTAATGCTCGATAAAATCGACGCTCGTTCTTCTAGGTTCGTTCTATGTTATCGAACTTAAATTCTCATAAATTTTACACAACAAGGCAGTCAACACGTATTTCCATACGTGACAAACTCCTTTCCATTTCTCGTCTATAACCACGACGATCAAAACCTCGTCGTTTCAACTAAACAATTACTAAACCAAACAAGTTATCAATTCTCGTCCTAACTTCTCGATTATAACATAAACTCAATATTTTATAGCTCGGATCAACACGACGTCAACTACAATTTCGTTCCCTCAACATTAATGATCATTAATATCCAATTATCAATCTTACTCGACTTTCCTATCATTAATTACATACATTTGTTCGTCTCTTACAGATTTTCCAAAGTTAACGGAATTCATTCAAATTTCATGACAACGATTATTATCTAACGAGCATTCCTAACATGCAAATCATATTATCAAAACATTATCGAGCCTCGACTTATCACTACATCTTCCTCTCTTACACTTTTCGTTTTATTTTTAGAAAAATCTCAATTTAATATATATTCATCCTCATGCATCGTATAATTCATTTCCATTAAACAATCGAGCATATCTCAACATTTACTAACCTAAATCGAGCCTTGTTCCTCTCTTAGATTTTGGATTTTATTTTTAGAAAAATCTAAAACAATTCATACTATCAATTAACGACATGAGGAACACTAATCTATCATCAATTCGACGAAGAAATCGAGCACGATTGAAACCCCTAAAATCTGGAAATTTCGGTATTAAATAGGGCTTAGGGTTCTTGATTTTTCCTTCATGATTCGATCCGTAGAACTTGATTTTAAGCATCCTAGAACATGTATCGATTAAGAGATCACATACTAAACCATTTCCTAATTTTCGAAAAAAATGAATGAGAGGGGAAAAGAGATTTGTTCGGATCAAACTAGAGATGAAGTTCTTACCTTTCGATATATGAAATCGGATTAGAAAATGATAGGTAGACGGAAAAGTTATCGGTCTTGGAAGAGCTCGAACTTGTATCTCCAATGGAAGAAATGGAAGAAAGGAGAGTGTAAGTGTGTGTATGTAATATGGCGGTAATGGGGGAGTGATAAGGAAGGTGATGACTCACTTAGTAAGTCATAAAGTTTATTGTAAATATCTAACAAAGTAAGGGTGAGTCGTTAGGTTTCGTTTGGCGAGGAAATTTTATACGAAATTTCTCGTTTCCGGCTCTAAAACGCCTTTTTAAAAATCGAGAAATAATTTTCTAGATAGCTACGGAATTGACGAAATCTAATTCGTCCGTTAGATTGGAAATAATTAACGTACTCGGAAAACCTATATCGTTTTTCAAAATCCGAGAAAAAGTCGGGATGTCACAGTCCAAATTTCGTCCGGAAAATCACAAAAACGAACTTTCTCGGGCGAGTTCGTATTGCGATTTCGTGAATGTAAAAATCTGACGGAATTCGATTCCGAGTTTGTGGGCGAACAACTTAACAGACGTGAAAATCCTAAATACAAAAGTCGTTCGTCCGATTTCTGGAATTTATTTTTGGAAACGGATTTCACCGTAAATCTTAGAATTCAAATTCATGAACTTAGGCGTGCAAAGCCATAATTATTATTAACTTTAAATTTTTAAGTCAGTACGAAATTTCTGGGGTATTACATCCTACCCCCCTTGCGAAAAATTTCGTCCCGAAATTTGCTTATCCTCTTTAAACAGCTTGGAGTACTTCATACTCAACTCTTTTCTCGACTCTTCTTTGAACTCTCAGGTTGCTTTTTCTTGCCCGTGATAAATCTTATTACATTTTTACTAAACGCATTGACTTGTTTCTTAACTCTCACGCTTTTCGATCCAAGGTCGATTTCGATCTTTCTTAATAACTTAAGTCAGTTTCAAAACCGACGTTTTGCTGACAAAACTTCGTGTGTAGAATCGAACGTACATACTTCTTCTCAAAATGAGATATACATAAAATAAGTATTTCATAAATTTGGCGATAAAGCCATAACTATTCGCATTGAAAGCTATCTTTTCCAAGTTATTTGCTAATTATATAAATCTTTATCGAAGTCTGAACTTGACACGAAACTAATGTTTCTCATTAACGGAGAAATCTTAAGGAGCTTTTATTTTCCTTCTCGATTATTAAGTTCGAATTGTCGTATATACTTAAGACTTTTGTCTTCTTTAAACTCGTTTTATTCTGACTCGAATCTATCGAATGATCTCGATCATTTCATTGACCGCGTTTGGTCCTAAATTCTTACTTTCACTTACCTTATAATAATAAGGCAGCTATGTAATCTTCTCCTTCTACAAGGTCTCGTAAGTCGTAATACCTATCGTAGCTTAATAATTATTGTTACAACAATTTGGTTGTTGGCTACGTGTTCTTCAATTCGCTCTTCGGCTAATATTATCGTTCTTAGCATATCAACGAGTATCTAAATTGTTTCATCGGATTGTCCCTCCAACTGGAGGTGAGAAACGGTACTAAAGTTAAGTTTGCTATCTAACTTTTCTACCTTGTGACCTACAACATCTCGTCGTCGTAAAATTATAACTATATCCTTCCATTTCCATTATGGAATACCTTAATGGTTATCACAACTCGTATAGTTGTCAGTGAAAAGCTTTCTCCTACTTATAAACTAAACATCTTTCTATCAACGAAACAACGTCTCGTTTCACTCTATTCCACTGAAAATCCTTTCTTAAATCTTAAATTCGTTGTCATCGGAAATACTAAGTCCACTCTTTAATTTCTATCATAATACTCATTGCTTCAGAGTCGCTGTCTGGTTTATCCATTCTTTTCCTTAGTCGAGGCTTATCCATTGACTCGTCCTTTCTCTAGATACTTATAATCTCTCTCGTAATTTGGTATAGCTACTTGTGTCGTTATTTGTCCTACAATCAATGCTGATGTATCTTGCATTTCTATATCCATCATCTCGAATCCTCGTATAAGCGTTTCTTCTCCGACGTAGAGATACTTAAACTTAGTTGGAGTCTTACGACTCAGCATATCTATTCTTACCCTTAGCTTTACCTAGATGGTAATTATTTTCACAATCATAATATCCTACTAGTTCGAGCCATCTCCTTTGTCTTATGTTAATTCCTTTGCTCGAATACACACTCCAAATTTTTATGATCTGTGAAGATCTCATCCCTTACACCATATAGATGGTGTGTCCAAATTTTATTGCATATACTACGGCTGCAAGCTCTAAGTCGTGGGCTGGATACTCAATTTCCTGAGGTTAATGTGTCGTGAAGCATAAGCTATCACTCTCTTATCTTGCATTATCACTCATCTTAATTCGTTCTTCAAACCTTGGTATCTACCTCGTATTCCTTGTCGTTTCTGGGAGGGCTAAATCTGGGGTGATGATAAACTTTTTCTTGAACGTCTGCGTACCTATCTCACACTTGTCTGTACATCTATACTTCTTTTCCTTCTATGTAGTTGCGTCATAAGTCTTAGTAATCACCAAAATTTCTTAAGTGTCCATTCACACTTCTTTTCTATGATGTCTGTCCAAACCTAAGAAACTCCTTATATCGTTCAGACTGGTAGACGATTTCCATTAAAGTACTGCATTTACCTTGGCAGGAATCTATCTTAAAATCTTCTGTCGTCACTATATATCCATAAAACATCACCTTCTTCAATCGAACTTGCTCTTACCGAACTTGGCATATAGTTTCTCGACTCTAGGCGTTTCTAGTACTATCCACCAGTGTTCTTCGTGCTCTTTCTCATTCTTAGCGTGAATGACATTATCGTCGAGGAATACTAAAATGAATTTCTCTAAGTATAGGTGGAAATTCTATTCACGTGGTTCATGAATACTACGGGAGCGTTTGTCAACCAAATGGCATAACTAAGCATTCGTAATGGCCATATCTGGCTTGAAAGATAATTTTAGGTATCTCACCAGTTTATCCTTTTACTAGTGATGCTTAGTCCTTAAGTCTATTCTCACAATTGCACTTGTTTTTTTTAAGCTTATCAGGGGTTTTCTATTCTCATAAAAGAATACTTATCCTTAAAGATTATCTTAGTTAACTTTTGACAGCCTATATGCATTCTCGCAGAATCACCCTTCTTCGATGATGAACATCTCATATGTTTTCCATGGTGAAAACGTTTGTCTAATGAAATCGTCGTCTAACAACTCTTGCAGTTGGATCTTAAGCTCCTCTAACTCTTTCGATACCATTCTACATAAGACCTTTGATTTGGGAGCTGCTCGTAGTTCTAAGTCGATCGTGAAACCTACACGACAATCTGGTGATAAACCAGATAATATTTCTGAAAAGTTATTTTCATATTCGTTCACAACGCTCACGTTTGAATGATCTTCTTGGCTCCTAGATCTCCAACTAAATATACGAGATAAACGATCGTATCCTTCTTCTTCATCAACATCTTGGCTTCTAGGGCGAATATTTTTTGATATCCTCCTGCCCATCGATATTTCATAAAATTCTGTAGTTTCTCTACTCGGGGTTTTGAAAGAGATTTTTCTCTCGTTGTCAAGAATCGTGGTAATTCTCAAACAACTAGTCTATTCCTAAATTTATATATATATCGTACATTTTATTACTTCCCAATCGATTGCTATGTTCTAACAGAAAGACCCTAAATTAAATTCTAGGCTCAACGAAACTAAGGGACTAACACTATGAGATTATCGTCACTCCCTGAAGCGTAATTCTTCCTATTTCACAATTAGAGCGTCCTAGTTCTACTCCTAAAGGTTAACATGTACTAATTATAACCGAATATAAGGCTCTAAAACGAAGCAAAAATTATGGCAGGGTAATTTATAAGGTTCGTCCAATACCTGCCAGATCTCCCTTTCCTTCATTAAGCCTCTCCTACCTAATCATGCATGCGCTTGCATTCTGTTGTGATTGCATCAGTTGTGGCTGTAATTGGACCTGAGCTGTATTTAGTGGTTGAGGCTGGCCGTACTGAATTGGTACCATCATTTGCAACAGCGTTGGGCAATCCTTACTTATATGCCCCAACATCATACATTTAAAACATCTATCCGTGTTTTCTAGACACACACTCTCATGCTTCTTACCACATATAGGACATGCAGAAACTTCCTGTTTCTGTTCTGCCGCTTGCCTCAGTTCTGGGCAATTCCTCTTAACGTGTCCCTTATGCAAACAGTTGAAACAAACACCAGTTTTTGCTAGACAAATGCCTGGGTGTTCCTTACCACATTTAGGGCAAGCTGGAGAAGGGATCTTTTCTTAAGTACTTTTCGGAGTTGGGAGTTGACCGTGCTGGTTGATTTCATTTGTCGTCAGTGGTTCCGGGCAAGTTCTCCTCGTATGTCCCTTATGTCCACAATTGAAACAGTTGCCAGTGCCTATCTGACACACACCAGGGTGCGTTTTATTGCATTTGGGGCAAACATGAATGTTAACCCTCACTGGGTGATTTCCTCCCTGATTTCTGTATCTTTGCTGCCCTTGCAGCTGTCCTTGTAGATTGTTTCTCTTGCCTTGACCGGATTGTTCATTTCTCTGTGGATTATTCCTCTGCCCTGCTTTCTTTCCATAGTTACTTCCTTTTCCTGGCTGGTGGAAACCCTGCCGAGCCCTATTCTGTTTCCCTTGCTTGTTGTGGCACTGGTAACAATCACTACTACCCCCTTCCCATTTCTTTTTTCCCTTATAGTTGATATTATTGTTGGGACGGTTTTGGGTTGAAGTCTGGTTTGGCGCTGGTGTGGATTTTACCATCTTTCCTTTATTAGGCACTAATGCCTCTATTTCACGGACTCGTCCTAGTAGTGCTGCATAACTCAGTCCTTCCTGTCTGGCTACTGCTATTCCTAGTTCATACTTATGTTCTCCCTGAAGCTTCCTGGCTACTTCCTCCTTAGTCTCGACTTGATTGGTTACATACTTTTCATAATATGCTTCCTTAAAACCATTTCAGGTGGTTAGAGCCGCTTGTTCTACCGGCATAATTCTCTGTCTAGTCTTCCACCAATATTTAGCTGGTCCGGTTAGCTGATACCCAGCACATGCTAAACGCTCCTCATCACTAAGTCTAATCGGCTAAAAAATTCTCTCCATAGAACATATCCATTGCTCGGCCTCACTCGGATTACCAGATCCATCGAAATATGGTGGTTTACTTCCGAAGAATAAATCCTCAATGCTATGACGTTGCGGAGATAGGAAAAGTGAAAAGGTTGCTGGGTGTTTTTGCCTTTCCTCTCTTATACGCTGTTCTTGACCTCTATCAGACTCTCTAGGACTATCAGGTCCTCTTCGATCGTTAACAGCTCCCAGCGACATTTTTAAAACTATAAGATACAAAATTTTCTCATTAGTACTTGCTTTTTAGCCTTCATTTTCTCACTAACCGTTTTCTTTTCCCACTTAATACTTTCACGTAAACGAGAATAATTCTTTCAACTTTTAACCTCCAAGGTTAAATTAAACACTCATTACACGAGTTCATTTGGCATTCTGGTTCAGTTATACGATTCATAAGAAACTTTCTTGTGACTAAAACCCTCTCATGGGTCATGTATATTATATATACATCAAAAAGAATGTGTTAGTTTTGCCTTTAACAAGGACTTATACAAAACTAGACTACAACAAGTCTAAGCTAGGCTAACTGCCTACGTGTACAGGATGCACTAACATATTGCATTACTGTACTACTGGAAGTACTAGAACCGAAATGTTTCATAAAATTTCGTATCCGTTGGAGTACTACAAAACTATCTAGTTACTGATCCGACTATGTACATAACAAAAGGCTACTATACTACTATGCATCCCTGACGCCTTGCTCAACAAACTGCGGTCAAGTCACCACTGCCCTCTATGGCCTAATCCTTCTCGGGGTCCTTGTTCGGGTCCTCGTCCTCTGACTCTGAACCGAAAGCAAACTGGAGTGCCTCGTCAGCCCTCAAAGTAGTGCCGTCTGTAAGTGTAAGTGGTGGCGGTGCAGGCATATCTGAAACTGTCATCTCAGTATCCAAAACCAGGTAGCCCCAGCAGGTCACTAACGCCCGCTTCTTCGGAGGCAGCAGGTGATCAGGAAGGGAACTCGTCTCGTACTCCTCCCTGGAACGGACCCTGGATGGTCCTGCCTCAAACTCAGCCCGAACTCTGGCCAACTCCGTGCAAATCTCATCAAGGGATCTGTATGAAGATGGTAACTGTAATAGGGCGGTAAGCTCTGCGTCCGTGTCTAAGTGCTCTGATCCTATCTCGAATGGTCCCTGTACTCTCACAGAAGGCTCGGGTAGAATAGGAGCAGGTAGGATAGGAGCAGGTAACCCTAATCCATCAACTGTCTCTGCAACTAACTCCCCTGTGCCCTCACTGGGTACCATCACTGGGGGGGATCTCCAACTGTGCAACCATTTCTGGAGCCATCTCATCATGCTCTAACTCTGAATCTACCGGAAAGTGAGTGTAGGGAGGATGCGCCTGAATGGGATATGCTGCTATGTGTCTACTCTGAAAGAAATGCTTGTATACCTCTAAAGCAAATCCATTGTAATCACCTGTCGGCTCTACGTCGTCGCCAAACATCCCAAGATAGTACCATGCCGTGTCATGTGCCCAACCACGCCATTCCTCTGGTAGACGTCTAACTAAGTCAAGTATAGCCTGACTTTCTGGAATAGTACCATGATTCGGGTTTGCTTCAAAATCCCTATACCTATCCAATAACTGATTTGCCCAAGTACGCTGTGGCGGGGACTGACTCTCCGAAGCCGTGTCACTACTGGAAGCCATCCTACAAAGTTTTTAAGAAACACGGATCAGTAACGGTAAGATGATATCTTATCTTACGGAAAATCTTAAATTACAAATGAATATTCCTTATTCAATTGTAATATTACCACACTTAATCTAACAAACTTATCTTAAACATCTAGCAATTTCACAGAAAATTGCTCTCGTACTCACAATATATAGAAATAAAATTTCAAGATTTTATTCTCATTCCTTATCTCATTCTTTTAATTTTTCACTTTAATTCCTTATTATTTCTTTCATTAATCCTTATCTCTTTCTCAAGGAAAAATTTCTTATCGATTCTTCTTTATTAAAACAAAGCACGTCTACTTTGTTCATGTTACTTATGCAAAAGTAACATTCATTTACAAAAGACTTTATCGTTTACTACTCATAATACTCATACGTGTTGCATTCTTCACTCAAAGACGAAGTATAAAAATATAAATTCCAAAAGAGAAATGGAATATATCCTAAGAATAGTTTTTAGAACATAGGTTCTAGTCGTCGTCGCTAAAATCGAGCGATCGTCGGAAATTTAATCAAGCTTCGTGGTTGACTCCTAATGGTAAAAACAATTCTCTTCGCGAAGTTCAAACAAGGCGAACTCTTCTGAAAAGCGAAATGAAATGAAAAAGAACGACGCGTTACATGTTACTTATACGTAAGTAACATTCGTCTCTTTAAACCACTTATACCATACTAAAAAGGTTTTGCTAGCGGGGCATAAGACCCATATTACTGAGTTTCTTATTATGTGGGTTGATCAAGTCCACATAACAGTCTCTCAATCACATGGAACTTCTGTCTCATTCTATCGTTCACTTCATACAGAATTTACTTTCCTAAATCAAGTAGCAATTTCTCGAATTGCACACACAGCTACTTCTTAAAAAGAAATTTTTGGAAACTTTCCAATTTAGCTCGGAATACTCAATCTTCTCGAGGAAGATACAAATTTTAAGCTAATCGAATACTTGAACGGCTCCTAATAAGTAAAACAAAGTCATCTCCAAGAGACTTTGTTCATGCCCCTTACAACTAAGGTAACATTCGGCTCTTCCGTTTATTTCAATTTATCCTCCTTGTTTCAACCTTTTCTCGAATAATTTGGAGTCACGTTTTTCTCACACGTCTATTTGTTTCTTTCGTTCACTTCGTACATATTTACCTTATCGTTATTTATTTTATTTTCCGCGAAGGAAATTCTTAACGGGTTTTTAAAACAAAGGTCGACTTTGCCGAGTCTTTATTCATGTCACTATACGCACGTGACATTCATCAACAGGAATTCTCTCGTGTTGTGAATCTCCTTTCGAAATTATTTGGATTAACGTTTCTTAAAAACGTCTAAGTTCTCGAGGTATCGGAAAAGACCTTAGATTTCAAGTCTACATTCACTTTGAACCGGGAAAAATCCCTAGATTCCTTCTAGGTTCTCGTGCCAAATATTTTTTGAAATAAAGGAAATTATTGCGCAAATAATTTCACATAAGATAGTACTCGTACTATCACAAAATCACATAGTCAAAACAAAGTATAAATTAAATTATACTTTCATAGAATTCTTATTTTTGGCACACATCTCATGCTCATTCTCATTGAATACTTATTCATAAAATTTCTTATTAAAAAGAAATTATGTTACTAAAATTCTTTCCTCGTTGAGTCGACGTAGCGGGAGGTTGAGTTGTCGTCTACACTCTAAATCTTAACATTATAACTTAACTCTTAATTTTACTTGAGAGAAGACTCTGGTCTAGAGTATAAACAAATTATTCTATCTTATGACTTGAAAGAAGACTCGATATAGAGTACGAACGAATACTCTATACTATTACTCGAAGGAAGACTCGTATTCAGAGCAGAAACGATGGCTCTGATACCACTCTGTCACAGCCCCAAATCCCGAGGGACGGCAGAAGTCGGGGTGCGACTGGGATTGGATTAAAGAAGCGGGGAAGAAGGGGACTGATTGAACTAAACATACATAAGAGACATCATACAGTGTTTTACGTAATGTACATAACATCAAAGTACTAGAGTTTTGCAGCGGAAAAGTGATTCATACTAACTAAAGTCTTCCTAGACAACTTATTTCAAGCCTCACCGCTTCCATCGCTTCAACCTGCACATTTAGAAAACATATGCAGGGGTAAGTACAAAAGTACTTAGTGGGCACGTTGCCGAAAACATATTCATAAGTATAAATAATCAGGCATCTCATAATCGTAGCACATCGGGGTTTTATTGAAAATGGCCCGTGTCTACTAAACATTTTCTGACTCATTTATATAAATTAGCTTGTACAAGCATTTTTCTAGTATGTTATGTTCAAATCTTGACCAATTCTCATTCACCGTGGCTGGTTACCCCTCAACAGGATACCACATACACCACAAGTTACAAAGTGCACTAACTCTGGAAAGCACTTAATTACTAACTCAGAGCCGATCGTTAGTTAACCTATTTAGATTAACTCTAAATCTGGAAAACACGAATGTTAACTCAGATAGGTACAAGAGAACTCACATAAAATATTTAATCAGTTTATGCCATGATTATCACTTTGAAAACACAATTATCAAAGCGATAAAGAAAGGGTTTTCGAGCATTGCTCGTTTTATTTTATATATATAAAAGCCCACCTTTATACTTTACATAACTTATTACTCGTACTTTCGTCTTCTAGTCTTCCGTCCTTTCCTCACTGCTGACTTCCTCCTTCAACGTAAGATAAACATACTTTAAACTCGATCGTAAGTGATTAAAGGAAACAGAGATTGGAAATTGGTTTTAGTCGTAGTCTTTTTAGTTCTTTAGGCATTTGCACGCTACTAATTCTTTTTAGTTTCACCGGGAACGAGACTTGAACAAATTTCGTTTAGAACTCGAAAGGTTCCTTACTCGACTCTTAGGTCAGTAGAAAAGATAGTCGATAACTCATTACGACTTAAAAGATCAAAAGGAACTAAGTTGGAAAAGAATCAACTTAGGAAATTAAGTTTTAGTTCTTTAGACGATTTAGGCATTTGCACGCTTAACTAAAATTCTTTACTTAAACGGATACAAGATACGAACTCATCTCGTTTAGCACTCAAGGCTCTATACTTGACACTGAGGTCAGTAGAAAGAAGGCATTCGTTAACTGAAAGCGACCTCAAAGATCGAAAGAAGCTAAGTTGAGAAGAAAACAACTTAGGAAATTACAATTTGAACATACACTGCACGAAGTCAGTGAGTCTGTCCAGAACAGGGAATTACGAAACAGGGGTCGTGCCCTGCAATAAAAGATAGCCTCGGGTTTCTAGTTTACTCTCCAATTTGCGGATCTCGATTCCGATAAACGAGCTAAAAGATATTGCATTTTCCGTGGAACGTCGCAGAAATTGCCGAGTGAAACCCCTAATGCTCGATAAAATCGACGCTCGTTCTTCTAGGTTCGTTCTATGTTATAGAACTTAAATTCTCATGAATTTTACACAACAAGGTAGTCAACACGTATTTCCATACGTGACAAACTCCTTTCCATTTCTCGTCTATACCCACGACGATCAAAACCTCGTCGTTTCAACTAAACAATTACTAAACCAAACAAGTTATCAATTCTCGTCCTAACTTCTCGATTATAACATAAACTCAATATTTTATAGCTCGGATCAACACGACGTCAACTACAATTTCGTTCCCTCAACATTAATGATGATTAATATCCAGTTATCAATCTTACTCGACTTTCCTATCATTAATTACATACATTTGTTCGTCTCTTACGGATTTTCCAAAGTTAACGGAATTCATTCAAATTTCATGACAACGATTATTATCTAACGAGCATTCCTAACATGCAAATCATATTATCAAAACATTATCGAGCCTCGACTTATCACAACATCTTCGTCTCTTACACTTTTCGTTTTATTTTTAGAAAAATCTCAATTTAATATATATTCATCCTCATGCATCGTATAATTCATTTCCATTAAACAATCGAGCATATCTCAACATTTACTAAACTAAATCGAGCCTTGTTCGTCTCTTAAGTTTTGGATTTTATTTTTAGAAAAATCTAAAACAATTCATACTATTAATTAACGACATGAGGAACACTAATCTATCATCAATTCGACGAAGAAATCGAGCACGAATGAAACCCCTAAAATCTGGAAATTTCGGTATTAAATAGGGCTTAGGGTTCTTGATTGTTCCTTCATGATTCGATCCGTAGAACTCGATTCTAAGCATCCTAGAACATGTATCGATTAAGAGATCACATACTAAACCATTCCCTAATTTTCGAAAAAAATGAATGAGAGGGGAAAAGAGATTTGTTCGGATCAAACTAGAGATGAAGTTCTTACCTTTCGATATATGAAATCGGATTAGAAAATGATCGGTAGACGGAGAAATTATCGGTCTTGGAAGAGCTCGAACTTGTATCTCCAATGGAAGAAATGGAAGAAAGGAGAATGTAAGTGTGTGTGTGTAATATGGCGGTAATGGGGGAGTGATAAGGAAGGTGATGACTCACTTAGTGAGTCATAAAGTTTATTGTAAATATCTAACAAAGTAAGGGTGAGTCGTTAGGTTTCGTTTGGCGAGGAAATTTTTTATGAAATTTCTCGTTTCCGGCTCTTAAACGCCGTTTTAAAAATCGAGAAATACTTTTCTAGATAGCTACGGAATTGACGAAATCTAATTCGTCCGTTAGATTGGAAATAATTAACGTACTCGAAAAACCTAAATCGTTTTTCAAAATCCGAGAAAAAGTTGGGACGTCACAGTCCAAATTTCGTCCGGAAAATCACAAAAATGAACTTTCTCGGGCGAGTTCGCATTGCGATTTCGTGAATGTAAAAATCTGACGGAATTCGATTCCGAGTTCCGGGCGAAAAACATAACGGACGTGAAAACCCTAAATACAGTAGTCGTTCGTCCGATTTCTGGAATTTATTTTTGGAAACGGATTTCCCCGTTAATCTTAGAATTCAAATTCATGAACTTAGGCGTGCAAAGCCATAATTATTATTAACTATAAATTTTTAAGTCAGTACGAAATTTCCGGGGTATTACAGTTTCTATTTTGTTATCGCTTTCAGTCAATTACTCCCTTATTTCCCCGAGCATGATCCCCTTATTTGAGTTGAGTTGATGGATGTTAGTTGTGTTAGTGTTTCATCGTCGCACCTCGGGAGTCAGGGTGTGACAAAAATTCTAGAAAATCTAATAAATTCATTTAATTACAATTATTGACTCGGAACTCATTCAAGACTCGGTTATTAACTCATGCTGACTCGACTCTGCTCGATTATAATTTCAAAAAATAAAAGTTATTAGATTTCAATGAATAAAATTTCATTTTTCTTAAAATAAGTTGAAGACTTCAATTATGAAATCGATTTTAAAATCCAAACTCTTAATAAAAATTCTTCGGAATAAAGTCTACATCATTTTTCTCGTAAAATGTATCACTATTTCTCGTAACACATGCACTACATCACTATTTAACTATTAACTCAATTTATTTTCCTTATTCTCATTTTTAATTTAAGAAAACTCCATTTTCATTCTTAATTTTCATTAATCGATAACTTTCTCGTATTAACTCGGATTCAAATATATCAAAAAGCTAACTTAGCTATTTTTGTACCAATTTCATCATCTACTCATCAATTTAAATAATACTAGCATGCAACATCAAAATCATCAACTTCATTCACCTATATGCTTCGAATTTTCATCTTTTCGGGCAATTGATTTTCTTTCTTCGATTCCTTCTATACTTAAGCTCATTTTATACTAGGAATCATTTATCAATCATTTAACTAACAATCAAGACTTAACATCATCAAAAATCATCAATTTCCTTATGCATATGGTTCGAAATTTTTGAGATAAAAATCATAAAAATTCATGCTTCTTATTTTCTCAATTAAACATGCGTATCTTATCATATAACTCATAATTATATCAACACTCATCCATATCAACACAAAATCATCGACTTTTCTTATGTGTATATATCGACTTTTTCAAGAAATTTAGCAACAATTTATACTCTTCAATTCATCAATTTAGCATGTATTTTTCCATACTCAAATTCAACAAATAACATCATAATTCATACATCAAGATCATCAAGACAAAACTCCAAATTTCTTAAACCATAACCTTCGAATTTTTTTTGAAGAAAAATAGCAAAAAATACAATTTCTTTTAATTGATCACACAAACATCCTTAGATTAATTTCTAAAGCTCAAATCCATCATCAAACTCAAGCTATGATCCAACGCATGAAAACCTCTTAAAATGATTAAAAAAAATTTCGGTACATACACACATGTATATATCATCATCTTTCTCATTAAATCAAGCACATAGAAACTCTTAGATAACACTCTAGAACACAAATCTATCATCTAAGACATGATCAATATAAAAGCATAAAAATCCCAAAATATCTTCAAAATTTTCGGTAAAGAGGGGAGATGATGATCACGAATTTTGGCTTCAATTTCATGCATAGAACTATGCTAGGATCGATTTCTAGACTCCAAAACAAGTTGAATCGAACTCTACTCCATGGCATGGAAGTGCCAAAATTTAAAAGAGAGGGAAGAGGGATTTTTCTTGAGCTCAAACTACTAGAATCGAACAAAGATCAAAGGACTTACTAAATCTTGAAAGCTTGATCAATCAAAGGGCTTCAATCCATGCAACTCTAAGCTTTAAACACTCTAGAATCGAACTCCATCCTTTGACACAAAGCTGCCGATTTTCAAAGAAGAAAGAAGAGAATGAATTCTAGTCTCAAATCAATCACCATGACGAGAGGATTACGAATACCATATTAGATTAGTCGATAGATGATCAGAGGCTAACTTCTTGAGACTTTTGAAGCTTGGAGCTTGGTCTTCAATGGAGGATTGAGAGAGAGATGGTGTGTGTGTGTGTGTGTGTGTGTGATCGACGAGAGAGAGATGAGAGATGGGAGTGATGATATCGGTGAGAGAGAGATTAAGAGGGGAGAGAGAGAGAGAGCGTGTGAGAGAAAGTAGAGACAAATGATAGTGGGGTAGAATTAATTGAGTTTTAGTTGCACCCGATGATCAAAAACGCAATATAAAAGTCGCCGGAAGAAAAAGTTATCCGGTGCAATTTAATCCTACTTTCTTATTAAACTCTCAAATGATTCAAAACTCACCACGACTCTTTCTCGACATCGGAAAACTCTCTACTTCGTCTCAAACTTCACCAAATAAATCAAGGGATCCAAAAATCCAGTTTTCAAATCAAAATTTTGAGTAACGAATAAAAAGTCGAAATTCACTATTCATAGTAGGGTTTTCTAGACCTTCAACTTGAATTTCTCTCAAATGATCTCTAATGACTCTCGAACTTATCTCAAAGCTTCTAAAATAATCTTTAGACTCAAAAGACACTAATAAGATGAAATTCAGACTAGTTCGATGAATAGTGATAACTCGGGAAAAGTTACTATTCATCTAAAAATGAAACTTCTTAGAAATTTCCGAAATTCAAACTCAAACTCAAACTCATATAATCATGCTTAAATAATTTATCACACAATTGATTCGGATAACCGAAACGATAGAAATCACATAAAGGCGCACAATTAAACATATAAATGCAATTAAGACGAACTTAACGACTTATAAAGAATCAGGGCATTACAGTGGCCCAAAGATATTGGGGCATTTCAAGAGTTTATACTCCACACTTGGGATGGTTGAATCCCTTGTGGTCACTTGGTCCGAAGGTCACACTTCACCCCGGTCATAAAGTCGTGCTTTGCTCCTCCTTGGATAGTAGTCATACCTGATCCCTCCAAGTATGACCCTCACCAACCTTCTCTTCCAAGCTTCCCGGCTCCGCACCTATAGAGTAGATATAACTTGCGGGATATCCATTTCCGGTAACACGTCCAACTGGTCATTGATATATCTACGATGCATGAGGTGAGTCCCTTGGTCAATAACAATGGCTTTATGCCTCGTCACAGTTGATGGATAGCCGTTAGAAAAGCACAAGACCGCGGAAGGACGCAGTATCCCCTTGCCCGTTCCTCGCCATCCAGATCTATAACTCCATTGAAGGTACTGCTCAGCTACTCAGTCATAGGCATACTGAACAATGATGTTTGTCATGCCCTGGCCTTTGCTTGGCATGGTACAACCCTTACCGAGCGGAGATCATCCGCAAGGTCAGAACTGCCCATGAATTCTGCTCAGATCTCTCCGGAACAACTAGACTCAACTGAATGGGAAAATGCTTCACAAATATCTCACATATCAACAATTAATCATTTTCCCCACCCAAATCTCACCAGGGGAACTACTCACACATATTGAAATGCATAATCACGAAGGTAAATAAACACATGAATAACATAAAATACAAAGTACTTGATGTGATACCCCGAGTTTTTATACCTTTAGAGAGCGTCTAATTAACCGAGTAAGTTCAAAGATGAGAATTTAGGAGTAAAATTTTTCTTTTCCAATCGATAAGTTTTGAATAAAACGTTTAAATTGCCTTGTGAATCTTGTGTGAAGTTATCTGTTCTAATTATCTGAGATGGTGATGATGTGATATGTTTGTTGAGTCGTTTATATGAAAATGAGTATGAGATTTAATTCCGGAAAAATCCCGAAAAGTTTGTTTAATTAAGATAACATAACGTTAATCGCCGAGAAATATGTTTACGCCGATGAACCTAGAATAGAATTGAATTAGAACCTTCGAATCTAGAATTTCTTTTAAGATCACTGAGATAGGGTAAGAACTTATCCGAGAATTGAGAAGAGAAATGAGGCATTAGTCTTGAAAAGGATTAATAAACGGATTAATAAGCCGATTAAATTCTTTTAAGAATTAAAGGACTAAAATAATCGAAGCCTTTAATCTTTTAATTTGAGACGTGAAATAGGATTGGGATAAGTTAGTGTCAAAAGTGAAACGAGAAGAGGTTAGACCCGTTAATAGAACAAAACGGAATTAATACGAATCGTTTTACCCGGAAAACCTTTACGACCGGATAATTAATACCCGTAACGACACGACGACGACACGTGTCATCCACCTCTCTCCCTCTCTCGCCACCTCACATCTCCTCTCCCATCATCCCTCAATTTCCAAGACTAAGCATCATGATTATGCTTTCACCATAATATTATCTAAAGTATGCATGCAAGTTAAGATCACATCAACTATCAAATCTTGTCTTCTACAACTTCCAACAAGAACACCTTTTCCCTTTGTTGGATTTCCAATTCCACTCATCTAAGACAAGTGAGGAGACTACACTCATTCATTCACCACATTCCATCTCTCTCTCTCCATCGAAATCTCTCTCTCTCAAGACAACAAGAAAAACTCTCTCAACCTCTCCAATCTCTCTCACTCTCGGCACTCTCCCTCTCCCACACATACTTTGATTTTTCTTCACATGCAACCATAAGTTCAAAATCTCCATCCATGAAAATGAAGTAGAAGTTATCAATCTCCATCCATTTCATCCATATTTTCAGAGAAAGGTAAGAATCTTCCAAGTTCTTGAAGTTGAATTCAAGAATTATCCAACACTTTTCTCTATTTTGAAACCTATGGATGATTAATCCCAAATTATTTCTTTTTCTTTGAGGATTCAAGAAGACATCCTTCTTCCTTTCAAGATTCAAGCTTTGAAGCTACCATTTCCATCCATTTCAATTCCAAGAGCCAAGAGAAGAATTCCCATTTAATTAAGTATGAAATTCATTTGATTAAGTTGTAAATATGTATGTCTATAAGTCCTAAATGAAAGATCTATGCATGCATGTTATTTAATTTATGTTTAGGCAAACTTAGGATATGCATGTGCTAATCGAGGGAGAAGAATTCGTTAGGAGAGTCGAGCATTAGATATTAATCGGTGAATTAAGAGAAGAAGAAGAAACTAAAACCCTAAAACTAAGATGAATACCGAAAATTATAAGAAATTAGTAAAAATAGGGAAAATATAAATTATTTGAGTTATTATTATTTTGATGCTTGATTTATTATTTTTATCATGTTGAGAATGAGATTATATGCATGAAAAATTGAGAAATAAAATGCACAAGGATGTGCATGTGTGTCGTGTGTTTTAAAGAAAGATGGAGAAATTATTTTGATGATTTTGTTGATGAATTGAGTGATGTTTTGATCAATGGAATGATTGTATGTTATGTTAATATGATTATACATGTGTGTAAATTAAGAAAATAAGTTTGCATGTTGAAGTTTTGAAAGAAATTAATTGTAGAAATAATAAAAAAGGATTGGATGTTTAAGTATGTATTAGTGATTAATTTGAATATGGAATAGAGATAGAAGTATTGATAAAAAGACTTAAAATTGAAAAGCTTTTAATTAAATAAAAACTGAAAAGATGTATGAAAAGATTTATTAATTAAATGTCTTACATTAAAATTTAAAAACTTGAAATTTTACTAAAAATACAACAAAAAGATCTTTTATGATTAATAAAGTGAGTTAATTCATAAAAATATGCATCAAAAGATAAAGAAATTAGTTAGTAAGAAATAGCTTAAGTTAAAGACAAATAAAGAAGAAATTATTAAAGAAATAAACAAAACCGAGTTTAAGAAGAATTAATCGATAAGAAATAAAAAGGAAATTAAATTAAGTAAAGAAAAGATGCTAGACGAGTTAAGATAGATACTCGTGTAAGTTGATCGAGAAAATGAGAATGAAATAAGATGTCAAGAATTAAATGGAAAGAAGATTAATTGAATAATTAATTGAATACGTTATTTCTAACCAAGCGAATCAAAAGATAAACCAAAATAATAATTAGAGAAACAATAGTCGAGATAACAAGTAAGGATCAAATTAAAGATAAATAAGAAAATCCTAATTTTATAAGAGTTAATAATAATTAAAGAGAAATTTCGTTAATTGAATAAAAGTTATAAAATACCTTATAAGATAACGGATGTAAAACAAAGCATTGTCTATATAAATAAGAAAAATAGAATGAATAGTTTGAGCCTTCATAAAAAGAAATGCATAATCAAGTTAGACTTTAAGGTCCAAATGGAATGCATGTTAATATGTCTTGAAGTATGTTTGATTTATTTGAATTCATTATATGTTTGAATAAGTGTTTAAATGCATGATAGTATTATAATGTGAAAGATGATTGAACTTGTATGCAAGATGATTAATTGTTAAATTGAGAATGAACTAAAGTCCTTGAAAGAAAGCTCAAATAATAGAGTGGTAACAATGAAGTTATTAATTAGAACGAGAAAAGTGTACGATGTTAAGTAGTAAAGTTAACCAATTCGAATAGAGTTAATAAAATAAAGACAAGAACGTGAGATCCTGTAGAGAAGTTAGAGCGAAGAGAGAGACGACTCAAATAGAAGTCCGTCAGTTAAAGTCCAACGCCTTTGTGTCCGTCTTTCATATAGCTTATCTATCGATATCGAACTATGAAGGATCGAGCCGGACGGATCATTAAGCGAGGACAAATAGCCCTAGACCACCTAGCTAATTCTTCGGAAGTCAGGTGGGCTTTTCTGAACCAAAACTATCGATGAAAATTAGTTATGCTATTGAATATTATGATATGATTTTCAAATGTGATTGACTTGCCATTTTATTGAAGTTAATATGTGTTATCATCTATTTATATGAAGATGTGATTATCCTGTGAAAGCAGGAACCCACGTGTGGTATATGTTGAGGTGACTGTGAGCCTTGCTTCGGTTAGGCCGGTCACAGTTTTTGAGAAGGAGGCCTACTTCTCGGCACAGTGAAGTTATTGGTGATAGATGATACATGCTATTATATTATGCTATTTGACTGCGCAGTCTGTTTTAAATAAAAATGTTTTGACATGCACAAGTAAAACCGTTTTTAAAACTGCTTATATACTTGTGATGTTAGGCAAGGCAAGTTCAATTAATATAGCTTTAAAAAGCATCTTTATTCAAATGTTTTGGCTTGTGTTCACTGAGTACGAAGTACTCAGCCCTGCGTGTGTTTCTAAACATGCAGGTTGACTGGATGGCGATGGCGTGGATACTTGGTGGTGTGGTTTGGTTTTGTTGGTTAAGTTTGGTAGAATTTCGGACTGGCATTTGTACGTCTTCATACGTGCAAGTGTTGGGAGTTGATGTTAATTTCCGCTGCAATCCTTTTGATCTAATGTCTGCTGATGCTAGTACTCTAATATTCATGTTTTTGATTCCGAGCGTTGTGCTCGAAGACTTTGAATACTTGTTGAATTCGTAAACCCTTTAACTTGTAATCCCGAGCGATGGGCTCGTAACTTGATTTGTTGTTGAACATGATCCCTTATCTTGATATATATATTCGTATGAATCCTCTTTTTGTTGGAATTCCTTTCCCATCAGCATAAATTGCTCATTTGAATTCCTATGAAATTCAAATGCTTGTTGAACATATATATACGAATATATATATCAAGACTTTGAATGCTTGTTGAATTCGTAAACCCTTTAACTTGTAATCCCGAGCGATGGGCTCGTAACTTGATTTGTTGTTGAACATGATCCCTTATCTTGATATATATATTCGTATGAATCCTCTTTTTGTTGGAATTCTCTTCCCATCAGCATAAATTGCTCATTTGAATTCCTTTTAAAAGTGAAGTTAAGATGCTCGGTTACTATTTCATTATGCTTTTGAAAACCAATTTCGATTGCCTTATATTCCATCTTTGTTTTCCTCGAGCATGTTCCCTTTATTTGAGTTAGTTGTTAGTTGTTTAGGTTTGTTGTTATTCGTAAGTTGCACCTCGAGAGTCGGGGCGTGACACTTGAATTAAGAAAATACCTAAGGCAACCCGCCTTGGATTTATTCACGACAGGAATTGAAATGAAACGAGTAAATTATTTTGTACGAAAACGTAAATGAACTGAAAGTAAATTGTATCTTGAGTTGAACACTATCAAATGATAGGATAACCAACGTTTTGCCAACCACACTTGCTGGAGATTTATAGTTGATGTTGTGGCAGTCAAATTTCTCCTCCGGCAGACCATATTGGCGTGATTGATTTCTTGCCATATTTAGCTTAATCTTGATGGATGCTTAATTGATCGGATTGTTGATTGACAATCAATGGTTAATTGATTAGGGTGATTTGATTACCTTCCAGATTCTTCTGTTGCTGGAACTCGACATGATCTCTGCAAATCTCCTTCACACGTTTTTTCATATTTGTCTTCGGCAGCTGGCTGCTGATGTCGGTTGTGGTCATATCTGCTGTATGTTTTAGTTGGCCTCACATTAGGGTACTTTTCTTCTCCCGGGGAATCAGTTTCATGCAGTGGGTGTGATACCCCGAGTTTTTATACCTTTAGTGAGCGTGTTAATTAACCGAGTAAGTTAAAAGATGAGATTTAAGGAATAAATTTTTTTTTTTCTAAATAATCAGAAATGAGTAATCGACTGGAATACCTTATGTATTTTTGTGTGAAATTATCTGTTCTATTTCTTGAGATGATGATGTGATATATTTGTTGAGTTTGTTTATATGAAAATGAGTATGAGATTAATTTTCAGAAAAACCCCGAAAAGTTTGTTTAAGAAGGAATAATGTTGATCGCCGAGAAAATTCTATGCGCTGAAGAATTTAGAATAGAGTAGAATTAAAACCTTTAAACCTAGAATTTCTTCTAAGGTCATTGAGATAGGATAAGAGCTTATCCGAGATAATTTGAGAAGAGTAACGAGGAATTAATCTTTAAAGGATTAATAACGGATTATTAAGCCGACTAATTTCTTTTAAAGATTTAAAAGACTAAATGATCGGAACCGTTAATCTTTTAAATGAAATGTGAATTAGGATTGAGATGTTTTAGTGTCGGAAATGAGACGAGAAGAGATTAGACCCGTTTATAGCATAAATGAATTAATACGAATCATTTTATCCGGAAAACCTTTACGACCGGGTAATTAATACCCGTAACGACACAACAAGGACAAGTGTCACTCTCCCTCTCTCCCTCTCACGCCACCTCACTACCTCTCTCCCATCTCTCTCCAATTTCCAATACTAATTGTAATCATTATGTCTTCACCACAATCTTAACAAAAGATTGCATGCAAAAACCATCCCATCAAACCAATTTCCAAAACAAACATTATGATGCTTATTCCATGTGTTGGAAAAATAAGAAAGCAAATGCATGCACTTATCTCTTTCTCTCTCTCTCGATTCTCTCTATGATTCAAAGAAGAAAAATTTCATTTCATTCATTCATCTTCATCCAACACCAAAAAGAAGAAAACAAAACTCTCTCCCTCCCTATTCTCTCTCACTCTCACGGCATTCACACACACACACATACATTTTGATTTTCTTCCATGCAAACCTTGAATTCAAGCTTAACATCCATGAAAATGAAGTGAAGAACATCATCCTCCATTTATTTCATCCATACCTTTAAGAAAAAGGTAAAAATCCATCAAGTTCTTGAATTGAAAATCAATAATCATCCTCATTTTTCTTTCATTTTGACTCTTAAGCCCTAAAGAGATGGATGATTAATTATTGTGTTATTCTTTTCTTTGAGGATTCAAGAAGAGTTCTTCCTTTCATCCAAGCTAAAATTTGAAGCTCATTCTCCCCATCTTTCGATCCCAAGAAGCCAAGAGAAGAGATCCGATTTTAAATTTTCAAAGTATGATATTCCATTTGATTAATTGTATATATGTATATCTCTAAGTCCTAAAAGAAAGAAAACATGCATGCATGGTATTTATTTATATTTAGGCAAACTTAGGTTGTTGATGTGAGAATTAAATGAGAAGAAATCGTTAGGAGAATCGAACACTAGGATTTAATCGGTGAATTAAGAGAAGAAAAAGAATTTAAATCCCTAAAAAAATGATGAAAGCCGAAATTAATAGAGAAAAATAGGAAAATATGAATTCTTTGAGTTATTATTATTTTGATGCTTGATTTATGATTTTTATCATGTTGAGAATAGAATTATATGCATGAAAAATTGAGAAATAAAATACCTTAAAAACACTATGTATGCCGTGTGTTTTGGAAGAAAAAGAAGGAATTATTTTGTTGATGATTTGAGTGATGTTTTGATTATGAAATTATTATGTGATATGTTGATGTAATCATACATGTTATTAAGTATAAGAAAAACAAGTTGCAACATAAGTTTTGAAGGAAAACAATTTATGATAATATAGAAGATTGAATGTTTTGATGTTATAATGTGTGTATAAATGTTAGTTGAAATCATAGATGAAAAGAGAAATTTTTGTAATAAAAGAATGAAGTTTAAAAGCTTTTAAGATGTTAAAAAATTGAAAAATATATAGAAAAATATATCTAATAAGTGTTCTTGTATTAAAACTTGAAGATTTGAATTTTTAATAAACTAAATCAAAAAGAAGTTTTATAATTAAAACTAATAAGATAAACTAATTTTTATAAGAATGTTTTTGAAAAATAAAAGAAATTGTTAAGTAAGAATAGTTTTAAGTTAAGAACAAAGAAGAAAGATTTATTAAATAAGTAAACAAGAATTGAGAAAATCGAGTTAAAAAGAATTAATTAATAAGAAGTAAAAAAGAAGTTTTAATCGAGTAGAAAAAAAAAGATGCAAAACGAGTTAAATTAAGTACTCGTATAGTTAACCAAGAAAATAATAATGGAATAAGGTGTCCAGTAATGGTTTTGAAAGAAATTAATTAAAATTAATTAATCGAGTAAGTTGTTTTCAAACCGTGCGAATTGAAAATAAAACCGAGAAGAATTGTCGAGTTAATAATTAGAAAAATAATGATTGAGTTAAGAAGTGAGAATCGAGTTAGAAATGGAAAGGAAATCCAAATTTCATAAGAGTTTATTAATAATTAAAAGAGAATTTGTATTAATTGAGTAAAAGTTTATAAAATACTTCATAAGATAACGAATTTAGAACAAAGCGATGTCTATAAATTAAGAAAAGATAAAGTATGTTGTTTGAATCTTTATGAAAAGACATGCATAATCGAGTTAAGTTCTAATGCTTAAATTGAATAAATGTTAATGTGTCTTGAAATGTGTTTGAATTATTTGAAATTATTATATGATTGAATAAGTATTTAAATGCATGATATTAATTGTGATGTGAAGAATTACTAAATTATTTGTATGCAAAATGATTGAGTTATTGATTGTTAAATCGAGAATTAATTTAGTTTTAAAAGAAAGCTCGAGTAATGGAATGTAGATAGACGACGTTTCATAATTAAAGCGAGAAGTGTTAAGGCATTGGTTTGTAATATTAACCAATCATCGAGTAGAGTTAATGGTTTAAAGACGAGAGCGCGAGATCCTTTAGAAAAGTTAAAGCATAGAGAGAAACGACTCAAGTAGAAGTCCTTCAATTGACTCCAACGCTTTTTTGTCCGTCGTTGCGTATCTTATTTTTCTTTATCGATGTCGAACTGTGAAGGATCGAGCCGGACGGATCATTAAGCAAGGACAAATAGCCCTTAAACCGCCTAGCTAGAATCTTCGGAAGTCAGGTGGGCTTTTCTAAACCAAAACTGCAGATGAATATATTTATGCTATTGAGTATTGTTATGATTTATTTTAAATGCGATTGACTTGCCGTTTTTATTGAAGTTTGGTATGTGTTATCATCTGTTTAGTTAAGATGTTATTATCCTGTGAAAGGCAGGAAACCCACGTGTGGTATGGTAAATGATTGAGGTGACTGTGAGCCTTGCTTCGGTTAGGCCGGTCATAGTGTTCGAGAAGGAGGCCTACTTCTCGGCACAGTAAGATTGATTGTGACAGATGATGCATACTATTATTATATGTTATGTTTGACTGCGCAGTCTGTTTAAAAGAAAATGTTTTTAACATGCACAAGTAAAACTATTTTAAGTTGTTTAAGTACTTGTGATGTTCGGCAAGGCAAGTTCAATTGTTATAGCTTTTAAAAGCATCTTTATCCAAATGTTTTGGCTTGTGTTCACTGAGTACGAAGTACTCAGCCCTGCGTGTATTTCTAAACGTGCAGGTTGACTGGATGGCGATGGCATGGATGCTTGGTGGTGTGGTGTGGTTCTTTTGGTTGAGTCGAATCGAATATCAGACTGACATTTGTACGTCTTCATACGTGCAAATGTTGGGTTTTGAAGCAAGTTTCCGCTGCAACTCTTTTGAAATGATGTGTGTTGATACTTATACACTAATACTCATGTTTTTTATTCCGAGTGTTGTGCTCGATGATTTTGAATACTTGTTGAATTCTTAACTTCTTGACTTGTGCTTTCAAGCGACGGGCTCGTTGACTTTAAACGTTTTGTTGAATCTGGTTCTCGTTAACTTGGTATATTTTCGCACTAAAGTATTAGTTGAAATCTTACCCTCGTCAGCATGAAATTCTTATCATATTTTTATATATATGTGATTTTGAAATGCTCGGTTATTACTTCATTATGTCTTTGAAAGCCTTATTTGATTGCATTGCTTTTCATTAATATTCCCCGAGCATGTTCCCCGTATTTGAGTTGATTGTTAGTTGATTAGGTTGTGTTGTTGTTCGTAAGTCGCACCTCGAGAGTCGGGGCGTGACAGTGGGCTAGAATTACTCCAGTAATGCCCATTCTGACCACCTTTCCTCCGTTTGCCTTGAACTCAGCTTCCTTCCTTCGAACGGTTGCTTTCTTCCCTATTCAGACATTAAATACACAAAAAAAGATAGAAAGAATAGGGCCAAATGGCCCAAAAGTCAAAGACGCATCAATCACATCTGATGGATACAATGGATTTCCCTTGTTGATTCGCAAGTCTATCCATCAGTTTAGGCAATTCTTCCCTTGTCTCATTTTTGTGCGCTAAAAAGATCACCCAGGTGTATCTCGAATAGTCGTCAGTGACTACGAGAGTTTACTAATTTCCACTCACACTCTTTGGGGTGACTGGACTGAAAAGATCCATGTAGATCAATTGATGAACACGATCCGTTGAAGCTTGAGATGGAATGATGCTCTAGCCAACTTTCCAAGCTGACATGCACTGCAGTGATGCGTTGGACTGTGTTTTAAATTCGGTATTCGAACTGGGTACTGTTGGTGAGCTAACTTGTGCATTATTTTGAAGTTGAGGTGGTTGAGTCTCTTGTGCCATAGCCAGCTTGTCTCCGAGCTACTCTTGGACACGAGGCACATTTCTGGTGAACTACTTGACCAGTCTGAGTAATAGACTCCACCTGATGAAAATCGTCTACCATATAGAAGAATATGCTTGATCTTTACGTCTTTCACCGTCTTTCACCCTGCATCCTTGTGCATCAAACTTCACAGAAAAACCATTATCGCACAGTTGGCCTATGGAGAGCAAGTTATGCTTCAATCCATCGACCAAGGAAACATTTTTGATAGTCACACGATCAGTTTCAAATGTACCCGATCCCTTGGTTTTACCTTGAGAGTCATCACCAAAGGTAACGATACCTCATTCTCGAAACTCGATATCTGTGAGAAGATTCCGCTGTCTAGCACACAGACTGATTTTGTAGCTCTTCTCTTCCTCAATTCCTCTTGGTCCTCATCAGTTGACTTTTCCGACAATGCCATGAAACACTGTTCTTTTCCTGCTGAGCTTGATGGCGAGTCAGTTTCTTCTCCTTCTGACTCTGTGAATACATCGGTGTCGTCGACGTCTTCCCCAATGATCATAGCCTTGGGTTTCTTCTTGGCCTTACCTCGGAGGGCTTTCTTCTTCAACCTGAAGAGATCAGGACAGTTGGCTTTGAAGTGTCCTGGCTTTCCGCATACAAAGCATCTTTCGCTTTGATTTCTTGAGGAGGGTTCAGTTGAGCTTCGCCTGCTCCTGTTGATCCTCTTATACTTCTCAATTCTGGAGTTCATCTTCTCGAGTTGTTTGGTCATTTTTTTGAGCTTCTTCTGAAGTTCGGACCTGCTTATTCGATCCCTAGCTGAGGTGTCAGCAGACCGTGAGGGTCTGGGGAACTTGGATGATTGCTCCAAGTACGTTACGATAACATGATGCAATTATGTTTGATAATTTAGACGAGCATGGTTAGGAATTGTTTGGATTTCCAATTACCATGTTGTCTTGAAAGTATATTCTCATAAGAGACCAAGAAAAGTGAAGTTAAGTAGGAAGTGATGAAGTAGTAGCATGTATTGATGAGAATTGAAAGTAAGCATGATGTAGAAGTATTTAAACTTGCTTGATTGTTTTAAAGCATGAATCTTTGCAAGTTGTGTGGTCTTAAGAGACCAAGCATGTTGAAGTTATGCACATCATGATCATCTAAAAGCAAGCATAGAAGTAGAATGTTGTTAAGTAAGTCTATAAGTGCAAAGAAGTAGTAGGAATCCTTTGAATTCCTTTGTTGTTAAGATAACTTCATTAAGATTAAGAAATATCCTTTTGAAGATAAGATAAGTTGAAAGGATAAGATTCGTTTCTCGTTTTCTATTGTTCTGTTTCTAAATCAAGTTCGATTGAAGGAACATCCAGAGGAGAAGTGAAGTGAAGGCGAGGAAAGAAAGTAAGTAGAAAGCTAGGAAAACATCTCTTAAGGTGGGCTTTTCTAAACCAAGGACCTTTGGGCCTCAATTCATGATGAAGCATATTTTATAACTGTGTAACTTACCTTTTTCTCTAAAGTTGTGTGTGATTCGTCTACTAAGAAAGAACAACGAATTCGGTCTCACGCGAGGTGTGATTTGTGCATTATAAGAATCGTGAGCCTCTAGCCGATTCCGGTGATTAGAAGGAGGCCTCCTTCTCTTCACTGTTAAAGTAAAGTTGTAGAAATTTTTGGATTCACACACTTATGTTTTTGTCCAGACATCTAAGAAAGAAAATGTTTTGGCTTTTGCCCAAGGTAATTTTTTTATTTAAAACCCTTGGTGCTTTAAGCAAAAAAGCAAGCTTTTGGCATGTGTTAACTGAGTACTTTAAACTCATGCCCTGCATTTGGTTTCTTAAAACGTGCAGGTAATTTTGGACGGGATGAGGGCAAGCTCAGAGGATTCCCCATTTGTCACAGTTTTGTCAAGTTTGGGAGTTGAATCTTCATACTCATATCTGAAAAACTTTATTATTCCGCTGCAAGATTCATTTATTCGATATGGTTGTAATCATATTATTTTGTTGGGTCTGTAACTTAATCCTTGACGCATGCGCTCCGAACCCCTTTGATGCTTGAACAACTATCAAAACTTGAATCTCTTTCTTCAACTAAAAACTAGATTTTGGGCTTCCAACGGGCCTCTTGAAAGTCTTTTGATAAATGTTTCCGTTTGATGAAACTTAGCCTTGAAGTTTGATTCGAAGCCTTATATCCAAGCATACTAAGACCTCTTTGATAATCGAACATTTAAGCTCTTTTTATGTTTCGAGATTGAATGCTTAATGTTGTACCAAGCATGCTAGAAAACTCCTTGATAAACATGTCTTCTATTTCTTCAATGCTTCAAAGTCGTGTGAATAACTTAGACCCGAGCATGCTAGGCATCACTTTTATTATTTCATTCAAAAGGGAGCTTTGTTAAGAAAAAAGAAAAGTTAAAGTAGGCGTCATGGTTCACCCGTTCTAGTCATCTTCACTCTAGAACCGGCGTAAGATTTGATATGGTTTTAGTCCACCCTTCCAAAAGTAGTAGTTAGGTGGGGTGGGTTGTTACATCTTCTTTGCTCGAAATTTTTTTCGAAAACTGTATTCCTAGTACTCTTGATTTAATTGGTGAGGTATGAGATGAAGTAGAGTGTTTTTGGACGTCTAGAAAGAGTCGTGGTGAGTTTTGAATTGTTTGAGAGCTAATCGTTAAGTAGGGATGTTTTGCACTGAAAAACTTTTTCTTTCCGGTGATTTTTATCGCGCTATTTGAGCATGTGCATCTCTCTCCCTCTCTATTAATTTCTCTACTCTTATCTCTCTCTCACTCCCTCACGCTCTCACTCTCTCTCTTCTCTCTCTCATTGCCAACATTTGTCTCTCTCTCTCTCTCTCCCTTCTCTCTCACGGCAATACGTACACACACACACAACACTCCATTGAAGCTTGAAGAAGAAAGCTCAGAGTTGCTTGGATTTCTTCTATTGATCAACCTCCTTCCCAAAGCAAGTAAGAAATCTTGTTCCTTGCTTGTTGATGATCGAACTAAGCTCAAGAAATTCCATTTCTTCTCCCTTTTTCATGATCGACTAAAATAGGTTGGAAGAGTGTTTTGATTTTTGGTATTTTTAAGCATGATTTCTTTGTTCTTTCATGGATTCATGAATGAAATTCAAAGAAGACAAACCGTTGATCATGTATGAATGAGTGCCGAAAATTTTCTTCAATTTAGGGGTTTCTATGTCTTGATTTTGATTGTGATTTTTATTATTGAATTGAGTCTTATAAATTAATATAAGATGATGTGTAAGATCAATTTTGGAAGAAGAAATCTGTCACAGCCCCAAATCCCGAGGGACGGCAGAAGCCGGGGTGCGACTGGGGTTGGATTAAAGAAGCGGGGAAGAAGGGGGCTAACTGACTAAACATACATGATAAACATCGATAAACTATGAACAAGACTTGAAATACAAATAAGAAAGAGTTAATCCCTAAGGATTACTCGACAAAAGTACAAAAAGAAACTAAGTTCATATGTACAGACTTAGACTACAAAGTATTGTTCAAAAGTACATCTCAAAAGAAATACAGAGATTGGCAGCGGAAGGGTTCTAACTAAGCATCCTATCCTTTAACTCAACATCAACCGTCGCCGCTCACCGTCGCTTCAACCTGCACATTTAGAAAACAATACAGGGCTAAGTACAAACGTACTTAGTGGGCACGATGCCGAAATCATAATCATAATATAGATAAAATGGCATTTCATAAGCGTAGCACATCGGAGTTTTATTGAAAGAATCCGTGTCTACTAAACATTTTCTGACGTTTTCTCCTAAATCACTCGCGCGAGTATTTTCTAACTAATGTTACGTTCAATCTTGACCAATTCTAATTCACCGTGGCTGGTACCCCTCAACAGGATATCACATACACCACAGGTTACAAAGTGCACTAACTCTGGAAAGCACTTAGCAGCTAACTCAGAGCCGATCGTTAGTTAATCTAAAAAGACTAACTCTAAATCTGGAAAACATGAATGTTGACTCAGATAGGTACAAGAGAACTCACATAAAAACATAAAACAGTTCATGCCATAATATCACTTTGAAAACACAGATATCAAAGCGATAAAGAAAGATTTTCCGAGCATTGCTCGTTTTATTTGTATATAAAAGCCCACCTTGTAAAATACAGAACTTATAAGCAAAAGCTTCCAACTTCGGATCTTCCGTCCTTTATCTACAGTTGGCTTCCTCCTTCATCATAAAATAAACATACTTAAAAACGGATCATAAAAGATAATCGAAGAAAGAGAATCGAAGAAAGGTCTTAGTTGTTTCATTCTTTTAGGCATTTGCACGCTTACTAGATTCGTTTTACTTAAACGGGAAACGAGACTCGTACCAATCTCATTTAGAACTCGAAAGATGTCATACTCGACTCTCGGGTCAGTAGAGAAGGTAGTCGATATCTTAATACGACTTTAAAGATTAAAAGAAACTAAGTTGGAAAGAACCAACTTAGGCGATTTACATTTTAGTTCATTAAACGCTTTATGAAATTTCTCGTCTATTACTTCTTTAATGAAAGGATAAGATATATGATCTCGACTGGTTTTCATCACTCAAGGTCCTGTACTTGACTCTAGGGTCATTAGGGAGATGTTCGTTAGATAAAAACGGTTTAAACGGTCGAAAGAAATTAAGTGTGAACTAAACAACTTAGAAAACAAGAAACTGAAATTTTACTGCACAGTCCAGTAACTCTGGAGGCTGTCCAGAACAGAGGATTTGGACACAGGGGATGAGCCCTGTACCATTAGAAAGCTTAGGAAGTCTAGTTCGTGCTCCAATTTACGGATCACAAATCTGATAAACAAGCTGGAAGTTATTACCGTTTCCGGCGAGGGTCGCAAAACTGCCGCGAAAACCATATTTGCTTGATAGGTTCGACGTATAACGTCTTAAGTTCGTTCTAAGCTCTCGTATTCAATTTTTTTAGAAACTGGACTCTCAAGGCAGTTATCACGTACTTCCGTACGTGACAAACTCCTTCTCAAAACTCGTTTAAAAGCACGACGTTCTAAACGTCGGATTTCAACTAACAAGTACTATACCAACAAAAACTTCAAAACGCGTTCTAGTTCTCGATTATAACTATAGCTCATATTAGATCAACTCGAAAGCTTATGATGTCAACTAGAAAGATGTTCTAAATTCATTATAAACAATAATATCAAATTAGATAACCCATCCTACCTCTCGATTATTAGTTACAACTAAATGTTTGTCTCTTACGCGATTTTTCAACGTTGTCGGATTTCATTCAAATTTTACGACGTTAAACTACGTCTAACGCGAATCATTTTCATGCATGCAAACACATCTTAACATCATTATAACTCAGTTTATATGGTGATCTTTATCTCTTATGTTTCATTAAACATTTTTAGAAAATTCTTAATTAAATTCTATAACCAACTAACATGATTTGCAACTATATTCCATTAACAATTCATCACTTAACATCAATACATGAAAACCCCTAATCACTTAATAAATTTCTGGTTTTATACATATGTTAAGGGAATAATTTTCTTCTCCAATTAACAACATTTATTCACTAATCAACCTATTATAACAATCATTAATCAATTGCAATTCCAAAATCAACTAACATACAAAAAATCCCTAATTTCAACTCAAATTCTAATTGAAATTTCACAAACACACATAGGTCTTTTGATCCCTTTTCATTCCATACATTAATTAAACATCTATTAAGCATGAATCCATCATCAAAAGAAGAAAAACAAAAATCCTACAAAAATGCTAAAATTTCGGCATTTATATAGATTTTAGGGTTCTTATTTTTGTTCCATTTCAATCCCTAATTATCATATATAATACATCTAATTCCATTATTTTAAGATCAAAACATCTAAATCATAGCTCAAAATTTTCGATCAAGAAGAAAAGAAAAAGAAAAGAAATTCAAATGGATAGAAATGTGGAGGATAGAAATACCTTAAGAAATAAAGAAGAACTTAAGAGGTTGAATGGATGGATTGATGGCTTGTATGATTTCTTCTTGTTCTTGGAGAAGGCTTCAATGGAGAATGGAGAAGTGGAGAAGACGAAGTTTGAGGGAGAGAGAGAGAGAGTTGCCGAGAGAGAGTGAGAGATGAGAGGAAATTTGGTTGTTATGATGATAGGTTTGAAAGACATGAAAAGTAAGGTTTAGGTGTCATGTAATTAACAAAGTCAACATGCATGTTTACACCTAATGAGGATGATGTGGCGGCTGCATGGAGAAAAATTAAAGGGTTACGGGTTTTTCCAGCGCGATCCGACGTTACGGAAAAACGAACGACAAAAAACGTTGCTCGGTACAAAATCGTCGCGATTCGATTTGACTTACAAATTTTAACGTATGAACTTAATTAGAAAATAAATTTACAAAAATTATTTTGACAAAAACTCGGGACGACATAGTCCGAGTTTCGTCCGGAAAAACATAAAAATGAATTTTTTCGGGCGTGTTCGTTTCGCAATTTCGTGATTGTAAAAATTAGACGGTTTTCCGTTCTTAGTTTACGAGCTAAGAACTTTTCGTACGCTCTAACCCTAAATACAGTAGCCGTCTAGCAGACTTCTGTAATTTATTTTCCGTAACGGATTCGACCGTTAGCCTTAGAATTCAAAAATTGTAAACTTAGGCGTGCAAAGCCATTTATTTAATTAACTTTAAATAAATTGAAGAACGTAAGGAATTTACGGGGCATTACAAAATCAATTGCTACATTTCCCCTAAAATTTTTGAAGAATTAGAGTTCAAGATTTGGAATTATGTGATTGATGTTCTTGACGATTTAATTGATAATGTTTGAAGATAATTTGAGTATTTAGAAGCATGTTTAAATGATTAATTGGAAGCATGAATTTATCCCCTTATTCTTGTGGAAATTTTGAAATAAGTGCATATCTGAGAATTGGATTTTTATGATTTTAAGTTTTGATTGTTAAATTGATGATTGATTTATCAAATTGAGTATATATTAAGCCTATATTTAAGAAGAATCGAAGAAATGAAATTGTTTGCTCAAAAACAAGAAAAATACGAAGCTTTTGTGCTCTTTGAAAGTATGATTTTGATGTTCTTGTGCTCAAATTGATAATGTAATACCTCGGAAATTCCTTACGATCTCAAATTTTTAAAGTTAATAATAAAAATGGCTTTGCACGCCTAAGTTTACGATTTTGAATTCTAAGACTAACGGTCGAATCTGTTTCCGAAAATAAATTACGGAAGTCAGCTAGACGACTACTATATTTAGGGTTAGAGCGTACGAAAAATTTTTAGTTCTTGAACTCAGAACGGAAAACCGTCTGATTTTTACATTCACGAAATCGCGATACGAACTCGCCTGAGAAAGTTCGTTTTTATGATTTTCCAGACGAAACTCGGACTGTGTCGTCCCGAGTTTTTGTCGGAATTAAAATTTTAAATATTATTTTCCGATTAAGTTTTATACGTTAGAATTTTTGGACAAATCGGATTGTGACGATTTTGTGCCGAGCTACGTTTTTCGTCGTTCGATTTCCGTAACGTCGTATCGCGCTGGAAAAGTGCGTAATTTCTTCTTCCCTCTCTGTCTTAGCCGACTTCCCTCTCCTCTCTTAAGCTTGATATTTGATTTTTATATAGTATTAACTTTACACCTAAGTGTTATACTATTCCTACTTTACACCTAATGTAATTAGAAATATCTAACATGTTAGTCATCACCAATTCCTCTTCTCCTCCACATCAATACCGCCCCCCCCCCTCCTTCAAGTCATCACTTCCATTTTCATTTTCTCCATTGGAGAAAGCTTGAAGCTTGGAGTAAGAAATCACACAAGTTCTTCATCCTCCATCAAAACCTAAGTCTTCCTTCATTAATTGTCAAGGTAATCCTCTCCTCTCTAATTCTATCCATCCAAAATCCATTTCTTTTTATTTCTTCTTTGGATCGAAATTTAGGAGTGATGGAATTAGATGTTTGATCTTCGATTAGTGAAATTAGATGTGTTAGATGTGATAATTAGGGATTAAAATTGATTGAAATCAAGAACCCTAACTACTATGCTAATACCGAAAATTAGGGGAAATGTGTAGGATTTTTGAATCTTTCAATTGATGTTATAATCATGCTTAGGAAGTGTTCGATTAGGGATTAAAACAAAAAGAAATCGAAAGCCCTTTGATTTGATGAAAACCGATTTAGGGTTTAGGGTTTGGAATTGGGGATTTTCAATTTCATGTTGCAATTGGACTTCAATTGTTTAAAGGATGATATAATAGTATGATTAAGAGATAAATGATGTTAATTGATGAAGAAAAACACCCTCTTTAGTTATGTGATAATACCGAAAATTATTGAGAAAATAGGGGTTTCATGTAGTTGATTTAGATGATATTTTGTTGATGAAATAATGTTGTAATTAATATTAATTGTTGAGATGAATTTATTTAGAATTTTCTAAAAATATTTCGTGAGTCGTAAGAGACGAAGAACTCAATTTAAGTTGAGATGTAGTAATGATATGAAGTGATGATATGCATGAAAATGAATCTCGTTAGATGTTGTTTGATGACGTAAAATTTGAACGAAATCCGATAACTTTTAAAATCGCGTAAGAGACGAATAATTAGTCGTAATTAATAACCGAGAAGTCGAATAAGAATTCTAACTTGATAATATTGTTTATTATGGGCTAAGGTACGACTTTGTAGTTGACTTCATGAGCTTTCGAGCTATTATAATATGAGTTATAGTGATAGTCGAGAACTAGAAACGAGAAATTGCTAATTGCTTTGGTTTAGTACTTGATAGTTGAAAGCCAACGTTTAGAACGTCGTGCTATTGGACGAGTTTTGAAAAGGAGTTCATCACGTACGGGGGTACGTGTTGACTGCCTTGAGAGTCAAGTTTCATGAGAAATCGAATACGGGAACTTAGAACGAACCTAAGAAGTTATACGTCGATTCTATCGAACAACTAGGGTTAGCGCGGCAGTTTTGCGACCCTTGCCGGAAACTGTAATATCTCTTAGCTCGTTTATCGGATTTGAGATTCGTAAATTGGAGCGTAAACTAGATTTCCCAAGCTTTTCAAAGGTACAGGGCTCATCCCCTGTTTCCAGTTCCCCTTTTCTGACTAGTCCCCAGAGTTTCTGTAATGCGCAGTGATTTTTCAGATTTCATTCTTCTAAGTTGTTTCGTTCGCAACTTAGTTTCTTTCGATCGTTTAAGCCGTAATAACTTGACGACTATCTTCCTACTGACCTCAGTGTCAAGTATGGAGCCTTGAGTGCTAAACGAGACGAGTTTGTATCTCGTATCCGTTAAAGTAAAGAAATTTAGTTAAGCGTGAAAATGCCTAAATCGTCTAAAGAACTAAAACTTAATTTCCTAAGTTGATTTTCCTTTCCAACTTAGTTCCTTTGATCTTTTAAGTCGTATTGAGCTATCGACTACCCTCTCTACTAACCTAAGAGTCGAGTATGAGACCTTTCGAGTTCTAAACGAGATTTGTTCGAGTCTCGTTGCCGTTTAATTAAAATGAAACTAGTAAGCGTGCAATTGCCTAAAGAAATGAAACGACTAAAACCTTTTTCGAGTTTCAATGATCGATTATCTTTTACGATCCGATTTTAAGTGTTATTATTTTAAGATGAAGGAGGAAGCCAACTGTAAGGAAAGGATGGAAGATCAGAAGATCGGAAGCTAGTACTTATTAGTTCTGTATCACAAGGTAGGCTTTTATATATAAAATAAAACGAGCAATGCTCGGAAAACCTTTCTTTATCGCTTTGATATTTGTGTTTCAAAGTGATAATTATGGCATGAACTGTTTTATGTTTTATGTGAGTTCTCTTGTACCTATCTGAGTTAACATTCGTGTTTTCCAGATTTAGAGTTAATCTAACTAGGTTAACTAACGATCGGCTCTGAGTTAGCTGATAAGTGCTTTCCAGAGTTAGTGCACTTTGTAACCTGTGGTGTATGTGATATCCTATTGAGGGGTACCAGCCACGGTGAATGAGAATTGGTCAAGATTTGAACGTAACATACCAGAAAAATGCTTGCAAGCTAAATTGAGAAAAAGAGTGAGAAAATATTTAGTAGACACGGGCCCTTTTAATAAAACCCCCGATGTGCTACAAATTATGAAATGCCATATTATCTATACCTATGTTTATGTTTTCAGCATCGTGCCCACTAAGTACTTTTGTACTTAGCCCTGCATTGCTTTCTAAATGTGCAGGTTGAAGCGACGACAGCGGTGGTGGTTGAAGTTGAGTTGAGAAGATAGGATGCTTTAGCTTACGACTTACTTCCGCTGCAATACTCTAAGTCTTTTGAGAATATGTATATTGAACAAACCACTGTAGCATAAGTCTGTAAACTTGAACTTAGTTACTTCCGTGTACTTTTGTCGAGTAATCCTTAGCAATTAACTCTTTCTTTATAATATTCAAGTCTTGTTCATTGATTGTTTGATGTCTTTTATGTATGTTTAGTCAGTTAGCCCCTTCTTCCCCACTTCTTTAATCCAACCCCAGTCGCACCCCGGCTTCTGCCGTCCCTCGGGATTTGGGGCTGTGACAGAGTGGTATCAGAGCAGAGTTCGTTGTCTGCTCTGCTTATGAGTTAACCTTCTAGTACGAGTTATTTTTTTTAGTCATACCACAGAGTGGTATCAGAGCAGAGGTTTGTCTCTTGCTCTGACTATGAGTCAATCTTCTAGTTCGAGTCATTTCCCTAGTATGAGTTATTCTTTTAGTAATACCACAAAGTGGTTCTGAGCAGAAGTTCATTTTCTGCTCTGGTTGCGAGTCAGTCTTTTAGACTGAGTCATTCTTTCAGTAATACCACAAAGTGGTAACGGAGCAGTAAGTTGTTTCCTGCTCTGGTTATGAGTCATCTTTTTCTAGTACGAGTCATTCCTTCTAGTAATATCACAGAATGGTATTTATATACAAGTCTTCCTTCTAGTAATAATATAGAGTATTCATTCGTACTCTATATCGAGTCCTCTTTCGAGTTATAGAACAAAGTATTTGTATATACTCTAGATCAGAGTCTTCCGTCAAGTAGAAGATAAGAATTAGACTAGAACACTAAGATTGAGAATGTAGATGTCAACTCAACCTCCCGCTACGTCGACTCAACGAGGAAAAGGAAAGAATTTCAATTATGCGATTTCTTTTAAATAAGAAATTTTATGAACAAGTATGCAATGAACTTGAGAATGAGAATGAGTTGTGTTCCGAATTTAAGAATTTTATGGAAGTAAAATTTTTATACTTTATGTGATTGTGTGATAGTACGAGTACTATCTTATGTGAAATTATTTGTGCAATAATTTCTTTCTTTTGAAAAATTTTGGACACAAGAATATAGTCGGATTTTAGGGATTTTTCCCGGTTCAATGAGAACGTAGACTCGAAACCTAAGATCTTTCCGGTTCTTCGAGAATTTAGACGTTTTTAAGAAACGTTATTATGAAATGATTTCGAAAGGAGATCCCTGACACGAGGACAACTTCTACTGACGAATGTCACGTGCGTTAAGTGACATGAATGAAGTTTCGGCAGAGTCGAACTTTGTTTTAAAATTTCAAACAAGAATTCCCTGCGAGTGAAATGAAAAATAAAAATGATTCGGTAAATCGTGTTAGTAAACGAAGGGAACGATTAGACGTTTGAGAAGCTTTCGGCTTCGAATTAAGAAAGATATGAACGAGATGACGAAGGCAAAATAAAAGGAATTAAAGCTAAATGAAATAAGTGAACGTTGCTTCCGTGTAAGTAACGTAAATGACGTCATTCGTGTCACGTCATTCCGTTTTCTTTTCGTTTCGTAATTTAGTAGGGTTCGTCTTGAACGAACTTTACGAAGAAAATCGTATAAATTATTAGAAGTCGAGCGCGAAGCTTGATTAATTTTTTCCATCGATCGCCCGATTCTAGCGACGACAACTAGAACTTAGATTCCAGAAAGTTATCCTCTAAGTTATATTCTATTTTTCTTTTGGAATTTATTCCATATTTTGTCTTTGAGCGACGACTACAATTAATACGAATATCAAGAGTCGTAAACGACAAATTCTTTTGTGAATGGATGTTACTTTTGAATAAGTAACATGGACAAAGTAAACGTACTTTGTTTTAATAAATGAGAGTCGTTAAGAATTGTTTTTGAGAAAATACTAAAGAATTAAAGTAAGAATGTAGTAAGATAAGAATGGAAATAAAAGTCTTGAAATTTATATATATATATATATATATATATATATATATATATTATTGATGAGTGCAATTTCTTGAATTGCTAGAAGTCTTGATAAGTGGCTGACTTAAGTGGTGATATTACAATTGAATAAGGGAATGTTCATTTTGTAATTCAAGTTTTTCATTGAGATAAATTATTTTCCCTACCTGTTACTGATCCGTGTTTCCTTAAAACTTTTGTAGGATGGCTAGGACTCGTGTTACGGCTCGGAAGAGCCAGCCTTTGGTCGAGTGCGAGCGAACCATACTAGACATGATTCAGGACGAGTATTACGAGTTTGAGGCAGACTATGGCGAGGAAGACGTGGGACAGATTGTTAGCAATTTTTCTTCAGCTTACTTTCCAGTGCGACACTTGGTCTCGGAGAGTCAGGCAATACTAGACCTGATTGTACACCTACCGGACGAGTGGCGCGGTTGGGCGCACCGTGCGGCGTGGTACTTCCTAGAGATCTTCGGCGACAACACTGAGCCGACCGGCAACTACACCGGATTCGCCCTGTTTGTGCACAGGCGCTTCTTTGAAAGCAGACACATGCTTCCAGTTCCTTTAGAGCCGCACCTTCCCTACAGTCAGTTTCCAGCCGAGACCGAGCCAGAGCACCTCGACTTAGACCCAGAGTTTTCCGCCCTGTTGGAGTTGCCACCAGACGGTGTACCGAGTGAGGAGGAGGACGCAGAGTCCGAGCAGTTAGAGGAGGACGTAGAGTCCGAGCAGTTAGAGGAGGACGAGGAGGCCGCTGTTACACCGGAGCTACCGCCAGTTGGGATACAGATCGAGGAGTTGATCCTAGGGCCGGGATTCGTGGAGATCGACGCTGAGACAGCCGCATTGTTAGGACTAGCTTCGCCGTTCTTACCTGACGTCTGTGTTAGAGTCAGAGGACCGTTAGAGAAAAGACTGTTTAGGGAGGAGTTTGACCACCGAGAGATCGATGTGGAGCTTGCCGCCTTGTTAGAGTTACCATCTCCACTTACGCCGCTCGAGGAGATCTGTGCAAAGTGGGGAGTAGTCAGAGAGCAGATGGAGGCAGGATCGTCCAGGGTCCGTTCTCGGGAGGAGTTCGAGTCAGTTTCAGGTTCAGGTTCAGTTCCCGAGCACCTTTTTCCCCTGAAAAAGCGTGTGGTAGAGATCAGCGAGGACTACTTTGTTTCCGACCTGGAGGAAACAGTTTCAGAGGCACCGTCGCCCACTTTACTTACACTTGCTGACGGCTCTACTCTGAGGGAAGACGAGGCACTTTAGCTTGTTTTTGGTTCAGAGTCCGAGGAGGATGACCCGGAGGAGGATCCCGAGGAGGACCCGGAGGAGGATCCGGAGGAGGACTGTTAGGGTTTTTGCAGGCCATAGGGGGTAGTTTTGGACTCGACTGCAGTTTAGTTGAGCAGAGCGTCGTAGACGCATGTTAGTAGTAGTAGTAGCTCTTTTGTCCTGTACAGAGTCGGATCAGTAATTAGTTTTTGTAGTACTCTAGCGGATACGAAATTTTATGAATCATTTCCGTTCTAGTACTTTAGTAGATATGGAGTTGCAGCTTGTTAGTGCACCCGGTAAATAGTAGGCAGTCAGCCTAGTTTAGACTAGTAGTAGTCTAACCTTTTGTGTATAAGTCCTCGTTGGAGGCAGAATTAATATTCTTTTGATGTATATATATATACATGACCCATAAGAGGGTTTTTAATCAAGAAAAAAAAAATTCCTATGAATCGTGTAATTAAAATCAGAATGTCGAATGAACTCGTGTAATGAGAATTGAGCTTAACTTGAAAGTTAAAAAGATTTCGATGTTAATATCGAAGCTATGTTCGATTTTTCATCCCGTGAACTTGATTAAGTTGAGAATGAACTAGTAAGTACTAAGAGTGTTTGACAGAAAAGACTAATAAGAATTTAAATTTTTTCTTAGACCAAAGAAAATGCCGCCGAGAAACGTTAACAATAGGAGAGGTCGAGGACCTGGAAGGCCTAGAGGACGTGGGAGACGTCAACCAAAAAACAACAGAGAACAAGAGTATGAGCAGAATGCTACCCCATCACCATCACCATCACCATCCCCATCACCACCCCCATCACCACCACCTCCACCACCGCCCCGTAGAGATATTGAGGATCTCTTCCTCAAAAGAACCCCCCCAATGTTTAATGGAACGGGCAGCCCTAGCGATGCTGAGCTATGGGTGAGATCTACCGAGAAGATATTCAAACTCCTCAGATGTACTGATGAGGAGAGAATGCTTTGTGTCGCATTCCAGCTGACTGGATCGGCAGATTACTGGTGGGAAGCAAGACAAAAGGTGATACCCGCAGAGCATCTAGCTCGTTTCACGTGGGAAGAGTTTAAGGAAATACTGTTCGATAAGTACGTACCCAAGACGTATAGGCCGCAGAAGGAAGCCGAGTTTTACAACCTGAAGCAAGGAAAGCTGACCGTAACTGAGTATGACGCCAAGTTTTGCGAACTATCTAGGTATGCATCGGCATTAGTTGATACCGAGGAAAAGTTATCCAAGAAATTCCAGGGAGGACTGCGACATGAACTGGGAATTGCGCTAGCTAGTCATGGGGGACTAGGCTACACAGATATTTTGGGAAGAGCACTGGAAATGGAGGTCGTCGTGCCTGATGAGAAGGAGACTGTACCAACTGCATCAGCTCCAGCATAGAATCAGGATCGAGGCTACTATAACAGCAATAGTAGCAACTATCAGGGTAAGAGAAAATGGAACGGAGGAGGTAGCGGAGGCTACAATCAGAACTTCAACAACCAGGGAGGTCAGAGAAAGGGAAATCAGCAGGGCTATCAGCAGCCTGGACAGAACAGCAACAACAACAACAACAACAACAAGAGGCCGTGGCAGGGAAACAACCAATCAGGGTTGTTTATTCAAGGAAATAAGCAGAATGTGCCGTGGAAGGGCAACGGCCAACAGAACCAGCCGCAGGGGCAACAGCGAAACTTCAACCAGGGAGCAATTAACCCAGGGAGGGTTACCATTCCCGTCTGCCCGAAGTGCAACAGAGCCCATCCTAGAGTCTGTCAGATAGGCACCCCTAACTGTTTCAACTGTGGACAGAAGGGGCACATGAAAAAGGATTGCCCGAAGCTGCTCCAAGCCGTACCTCTCTGGGCTATACAAGCACAGCCGCAGCAGCCACCAATGAACCAACAGCAGTTTCAGCAGCATGCACAGCAGCAACAGAATGCGAGGGCATGCACTATCAAACAGGGTGGTCAGCGCAAAGGAAAAGGCATGTGACTCATTGCTGGCGCATCGCATTCTTTCATTGCTGGCTCGCAGGTATGGAAAAACTCCTCAACATCCCCATTAAGATACTGTTTGATACTGGCACATCGCATTCTTTCATTGCTGGCTCGTGTGCCGATAACTTAGACATCAGACCTGTAAGAGCTGCACATTCTATGAGAGTAGCTACACCTTCAGGAGAAATCACTACTTCTACTCATGTTTGCTCTAACCTAGAACTAGAAATCGGAACTCATAAAGTTATAGCGAACAACTTAAATGTTATGATAATGTGGGACGTAGATATAATCCTAGGAATGGATTGGTTGTCAGAGAATTACGCTACAATTCTCTGCAACAAGAGAAAAATCTCTTTTCAACCGCCGGGTAAAGAACCAACCGAATTCCACGGAATTTCAATGGGTAGAGGCGTACCAATTATATCAGCCCTTCAAGCCACGAAACTCATGAAGAAGAAAGGTACCACAGCTTATCTTGTGTACCTAGTCGGAGAGCCAGGAGCCGAGAAGACCATCCAAGACGTAAAAGTTGTGAATGAATACGAAGACGTCTTCCCAGAAGTATTACCAGGATTGCCACCGGATCGTCATGTGGACTTCACAATCGACTTAGAACCAGGAGCCGCACCTAAATCTAAAGCCCCATATAGAATGGCACCGAAAGAACTAGAAGAGCTCAAAATCCAGTTACAAGAATTGCTAGACCTTGGTTTTATCAAGCCAAGCGTCTCACCTTGGGGAGTACCAGTGTTATTTGTTAGGAAAAAGGACGTATCAATGAGAATGTGTATAGATTACCGAGAATTGAACAAGATCACGCTCAAGAACAAATATCCTTTGCCAAGGATCGAGGATCTGTTCGATTAGCTCAAGGGTGCAGGAGTCTTCTCCAAGATAGATTTAAGGTCAGGGTACCATCAGCTCAAGATCAAACCTGAAGACGTACCAAAGACCGCTTTTAGAACCCGATATGGCCATTACGAATTCCTAGTAATGCCATTTGGTTTAACCAACGCTCCAGCTGTATTCATGGATCTTATGAATAGAGTTTTCCACCCTTACTTGGACAAATTCGTTTTAGTATTCATCGACGACATCCTCGTTTACTCTAAGAATGAAAAGGAGCACGAGGAACATCTACAGATAGTGTTGGAAACACTAAGAACTGAGAAACTCTACGCCAAATTCAGTAAATGCGAATCTTGGCTAAAGGAAGTAATGTTCCTTGGACACATAGTATCGGCGGAAGGAATCAAAGTGGACCTAGCCAAAGTAGAAGCAGTGCACAACTGGAAGTCACCAACGAGTCAGAATGAGATCCGAAGTTTCTTGGGTTTAGCCGGTTACTACAGAAGGTTTATTGAGGGATTTTCTACGATCGCTCGCCCGATGATGCAGCTACTCAGGAAAGAGACCAAATTTAAATGGACGGACGAGTGCGAGAAGAGTTTCCAAATGCTTAAGGAAAAGTTAACCACAGCGCCAGTACTAGCACTTCCAGACACAAACAAGGAGTATGTGGTTTACACAGACGCATCGAAAAATGGATTAGGTTGTGTATTAATGCAAGACAGACAAGTAATAGCTTATGCTTCACGACAACTTCGACCTCACGAAGTTGAGTACCCAACCAACGACTTAGAACTCGCAGCCGTGGTGCATGCGTTAAAGATTTGAAGACACCATCTCTATGGTGTAAGGGTTGAGATATTCACCGATCACAAGAGCCTGAAGTACTTTTTCGAGCAAAAAGAACTGAATATGAGACAAAGAAGATGGCTTGAATTAGTCAAGGATTACGACTGCAGAATCAACTATCATCCAGGAAAGGCTAATGTGGTAGCAGACGCATTGAGTCGCAAGGCTCCAACGAAGTTAGGATGCCTTTTTGTAGAAGAAGAAACTTTAGTACGAGAATTCGAGAAGATGGATATCAGAGTGCTTGACACGCTAGGTACGATAACAAGTCAGATCGCAGCATTAGAAGCTACACCAGATTTGAGAGAAAGAATCATCAGTGCTCAGAGAAAAGACGAGTCAATGGAAAAGTTGCTATTAAGGATAAGAACAGAGAAACCAGATGGATATTCCGAAGCACCAGACAATGCGATACTTTTTGAAGACAGAATTTGTATTCCTGATGACGACAGTGAACTGAAGAACGAGATCTTGAGTGAGGCTCACGACACACCTTATACAGCACATCCAGGAAGTACGAAAATGTACCAAGATTTGAGAAGAAACTTTTGGTGGAATGGAATGAAACGAGAAGTTGCCTCGTTTGTAGAAAGGTGTTTGGCATGTCAGCAAGTTAAGGCTTTACACCAACGACAGTATGGATATCTACAACCATTGGATGTCCCAGAATGGAAATGGGAAGGCATAGCCATGGACTTTGTCACAGGCTTGCCTAAGTCTAGAAGAGGAAACACAGCAATTTGGGTGATTATTGATAAGCTTACGAAGTCAGCTCACTTCTTACCGATTAAGATTACGTATGGATCAGAGAAACTAGCTCAGTTATATGTCAGAGAGATTGTACGTCTGCATGGAGTACCGAAGGTCATAGTATCAGATAGAGACGCCAAATTTACCTCGAGATTTTGGATTACGATGCAGAAAGAATTGGGGACAGTGCTTAATTTCAGTACAGCGTTTCACCTACAGACAGATGGACAGTCGGAGAGAACGATTTAGATTTTAGTCGACATGTTAAGAATAGTGGTTTTGGACCGAGGCGCGAATTGGGAAGAAATTCTACACTTAGTCGAATTTGCTTACAACAACAGCTATCAGGCCACGATAGGAATTGCGCCGTATGAGGCTTTGTATGGAAGGAAATGTAGATCGCCACTTTATTGGGACGAAGTAGGTGAAAGAAAGAACCTAGGCCCAGATGTGATTAATGAGATGATTGAGATAGTTCGGCAGATACGAGATAGAATGAAAGAAGCCCAGAGCCAACAGAAGTCTTATGCCGACGATCGTCGAACCAATCTTGAGTTTGAAATAGGAGATAAAGTCTTTCTTAAGATATCACCGACCAGAGGAATCCTTAGATTCGGAGTTAAGGGTAAACTAAGACCCAGGTTTATAGGACCTTACGAAATCCTCGAGAGAATAGGACCTGTCGCTTATAGATTGGCCTTACCGCCAACTCTAGGAAGTGTTCACAACGTTTTTCACGTTTCTCAATTGAGAAAATACGTCTATGATCCTAAGCACGTCATTAGTCAGCAAGACGTAGTTCTTGAATCTGACCTAAGTTATGAAGAGAAGCCGATATCGATTATGGATAGAAAAGTCTAAGAGTTAAGAACCAAATCGATACCAATCATTAAAGTGCTATGGAACCACCACGGGCAAGAAGAAGCTACGTGGGAACTCGAGGAGAAGATGAAGGAGAGATATCCTCATCTTTTTGCAGAAGGTATGCAAATTTCGGGACAAAATTTTTCGCAAGAGGGGTAGGATGTAATACCCCGGAAATTCCTTACGATCTCAAATTTTTAAAGTTAATAATAAAAATGGCTTTGCACGCCTAAGTTTACGATTTTGAATTCTAAGACTAACGGTCGAATCCGTTTCAGAAAATAAATTACGGAAGTCAGCTAGACGACTACTGTATTTAGGGTTAGCGCGTACGAAAATTTTTTAGTTCTTGAACTCATAACGGAAAACCGTCTGATTTTTACATTCACGAAATCGCGATACGAACTCGCCCGAGAAAGTTCATTTTTATGATTTTCCCGACGAAACTCGGACTGTGTCGTCCCGAGTTTTTGTCGGAATTAAAATTTTAAATATTATTTTCCGATTAAGTTTTATACGTTAGAATTTTTGGACAAATCGGATTGTGACGATTTTGTGCCGAGCTACGTTTTTCGTCGTTCGATTTCCGTAACGTCGTATCGCGCTGGAAAAGTGCATCATTTCTTCTTCCCTCTCTCTCTTAGCCGACTTCCCTCTCCTCTCTTAAGCTTGATATTTGATTTTTATATAGTATTAACTTTACACCTAAGTGTTATACTATTCCTACTTTACACCTAATGTAATTAGAAATATCTAACATGTTAGTCATCACCAATTCCTCTTCTCCTCCACATCAATACCGCCCCCCTCCTTCAAGTCATCACTTCCATTTTCATTTTCTCCATTCATTAATTGTCAAGGTAATCCTCTCCTCTCTAATTCTATCCATCCAAAATCCATTTCTTTTTATTTCTTCTTTGGATCAAAATTTAGGAGTGATGGAATTAGATGTTTGATCTTTGATTAGTGAAATTAGATGTGTTAGATGTGATAATTAGGGATTAAAATTGATTGAAATCAAGAACCCTAACTACTATGCTAATACCGAAAATTAGGGGAAATGTGTAGGATTTTTGAATCTTTCAATTGATGTTATAATCATGCTTAGGAAGTGTTCGATTAGGGATTAAAACAAAAAGAAATCGAAAGCCCTTTGATTTGATGAAAACCGATTTAGGGTTTAGGGTTTGGAATTGGGGATTTTCAATTTCATGTTGCAATTGGACTTCAATTATTTAAAGGATGATATAATAGTATGATTAAGAGATAATTGATGTTAATTGATGAAGAAAAACACCCTCTTTATTTATGTGATAATACCGAAAATTATTGAGAAAATAGGTGTTTGCATGTAGTTGATTTAGATGATGTTTTGTTGATGAAATAATGTTGTAATTAATATTAATTGTTGAGATGAATTTATTTAGAATTTTCTAAAAATATTTCGTGAGTCGTAAGAGACGAAGAACTCAATTTAAGTTGAGATGTAGTAATGATATGAAGTGATGATATGCATGAAAATGAATCTCGTTAGATGTTGTTTGATGACGTAAAATTTGAACGAAATCCGATAACTTTTAAAATCGCGTAAGAGACGAACAATTAGTCGTAATTAATAACGAGAAGTCGAATAAGAATTCTAACTTGATAATATTGTTTATTATGGGCTAAGGTACGACTTTGTAGTTGACGTTATGAGCTTTCGAGCTATTATAATATGAGTTATAGTGATAGTCGAGAACTAAAAACGAGAAATTATTAATTGCTTTGGTTTAGTACTTGATAGTTGAAAGCCAACGTTTAGAACGTCGTGCTATTGGACGAGTTTTGAAAAGGAGTTCATCACGTACGGGGGTACGTGTTGACTGCCTTGAGAGTCAAGTTTCATGAGAAATCGAATACGGGAACTTAGAACGAACCTAAGAAGTTATACGTCGATTCTATTGAGCAACTAGGGTTAGCGCGGCAGTTTTGCGACCCTTGCCGGAAACTGTAATATCTCTTAGTTATCGGATTTGAGATCCGTAAATTGGAGCGTAAACTAGATTTCCCAAGCTTTCCAAAGGTACAGGGCTCATCCCTTGTTTCCAGTTCCCCTGTTCTGAGCAGTCCCCAGAGTTTCTGTAATGCGCAGTGATTTTTCAGATTTCATTCTTCTAAGTTGTTTCGTTCGCAACTTAGTTTCTTTCGAACGTTTAAGCCGTAATAACTTGACGACTATCTTCCTACTGACCTCAGTGTCAAGTACGGAGCCTTGAGTGCTAAATGAGACGAGTTTGTATCTCGTATCCGTTAAAGTAAAGAAATTTAGTTAAGCGTGAAAATGCCTAAATCGTCTAAAGAACTAAAACTTAATTTCCTAAGTAGATTTTCCTTTCCAACTTAGTTCCTTTGATCTTTTAAGTCGTATTGAGCTATCGACTACCCTCTCTACTGACCTAAGAGTCGAGTATGAGACCTTTCGAGTTCTAAACGAGATTTGTTCGAGTCTCGTTCTCGTTTAATTAAAATAAAACTAGTAAGCGTGCAATTGCCTAAAGAAATGAAACGACTAAAACCTTTTTCGAGTTTCAATGATCGATTATCTTTTACGATCCAATTTTAAGTGTTATTATTTTACGATGAAGGAGGAAGCCAGCAGTAAGGAAAGGACGGAAGATCAGAAGATCGGAAGCTAGTAGTTATTAGTTCTGTATCACAAGGTGGACTTTTATATATAAAATAAAACGAGCAATGCTCGGAAAACCTTTCTTTATCGCTTTGATATTTGTGTTTCAAAGTGATAATTATGGCATGAACTATTTTATGTTTTATGTGAGTTCTCTTGTACCTATCTGAGTTAACATTCGTGTTTTCCAGATTTAGAGTTAATCTAACTAGGTTAACTAACGATCGGCTCTGAGTTAGCTGCTAAGTGCTTTCCAGAGTTAGTGCACTTTGTAACCTGTGGTGTATGTGATATCCTGTTGAGGGGTACCAGCTACGGTGAATGAGCATTGGTCAAGATTTGAACGTAACATACCAGAAAAATGCTTGCAAGCTAAATTGAGAAAAAGAGTGAGAAAATATTTAGTAGACACGGGCCCTTTTAATAAAACCCCCGATGTGCTACAAATTATGAAATGCCATATTATCTATACCTATGTTTATGTTTTCGGCATCGTGCCCACTAAGTACTTTTGTACTTAGCCCTGCATTGCTTTCTAAGCGACGATAGCGGCGGTGGTTGAAGTTGAGTTGAGAAGATAGGATGCTTTAGCTTACGATTTACTTCCGCTGCAATACTCTAAGTCTTTTGAGAATATGTATATTGAACAAACCACTGTAGCATAAGTCTGTAAACTTGAACTTAGTTACTTCCGTGTACTTTTGTCGAGTAATCCTTAGCGATTAACTCTTTCTTTATAATATTCAAGTCTTGTTCATTGATTGTTTGATGTCTTTTATGTATGTTTAGTCAGTTAGCCCCTTCTTCCCCACTTCTTTAATCCAACCCCAGTCGCACCCCGGCTTCTGCCGTCCCTCGGGATTTGGGGCTGTGACAGATAAATTGGTGATGAATTATTGAAATTAGAATTATTTGAGGCATTATTGAACTTTAAATCGTTGCATTCAGATTTCTATGGATAAATCCCCAAATTCTTTGAAGGTTTATGCCATAAAATGAAGATTTTTTATGTTTGATGTTATTTGTCGAAATTGATCGAAGAATCGATCAATTGAAATTTTTCTAAGCATAATCGAATCTCAAATTTTTGAATTCGGATAAGTTTTGCTCAAGTTTAAAAAAATTTGAAACTTATAGGATTTTAGAAATAGGAATTTTAATTTTAACCTTGTATGGTTCCATTGATGTTAGATCTATGAAATTAGATTTATTTCAAGCATGATAGGACTTGAAAATTTCGAAATCGAGCATGTATAGGTTTAAGTGTGAAAAAGTCGAACTGGTATGAGAAATTGAGCACGAGATGTTGTATTCTTGATGTTTTTGATGCATGTGATGATTCTATGTTGAAATTGGAGTGAAAATAAGCGTGATAGCCTTTTGAATTTCTTGATTTGGAGTTCGTAGTGATGAAAAATTGAAGTTTTGTTTATGAAAAATCAAAATTTCATAAGTTAAAGTGAAATTAGTTGAAATTGATTGAGTAATTGTTCAATTGGATTTATTTTGAGTCAGTTTTGAAAGTTTGAGAATTTTCTGAGCAAGTACATGTTTTTCGAGAAAAATGACGTATACTTTATTCTGAGAAATTTTTAAGTAGGTTTCGGATATCGAATCTGATTCCATATTTGAATTCTTTAAATTATTTTAAGGAAAGTGAAATTGTTTTCGTTCAAAATCGATAAATTTCATTTTTCAAATTAAAAGTCGAGCAGTGTCGAGTCTGCATGAATTTGTCTTTGAGTCCTAATTGAATTTCAGAGTCTGAGATTGTGTTCGTAAAATTTTCTGGAATTTCTCTAGAATATTTTGAGAAGTTTGGAAAAATTTTCTTTTTCTGACTATTATTGAAGTCAGTCATTTACCTATCTGTGAATATCTGATTCGTGATGTGATAATGTGATTGTGAATGGTTTGTGTTAAAAGTAATCAAAAATTAATCTCGTAATTTTCTGATGTCATTTGACTTGTTAAATCGAGAAATGCAAAGTTATGGAATGAATAGTAACTTCTTGATTTTCGATATTTGTTAAGTTTTAATTTGTGTGATGTTATCGAGTTAAGTAGTCGAGTTGAAGAAGTTTATTGGTATAGTATCTGATTAGAGTTAGAAATCGAATCCTCTTTTTTCGATTAAGCCGAGCCGAGAAGAGTTAGAAAACCCGAGTCAAGTATAAGTCCAAAAATCGAGCTTTAGAATTCGTTTCGTTATTCGAAAAAAGTAGATTCGTTCTTATAAGATGTTCTTCTTGAAGGAATGAGCGGACCTAAGGAGTTGTAAGGAAGAAGAAGAAGATTAATCCAGCTTACCCTTTTCTGACAAGTGGGCTTTTTAACCAAGAACTGATGAATGCTATTATTTATTGATTATTATTACAAGTTCTAAATTAATTGGCTTGCCAATATTTCAGTTTCGGTATGTTTAATCATCTACTTGAGTTATTATGATTTTTGTGTGAGACAGGATAACACGAGTTGTTCTTTGATTATTAGAAGTGACTATGAGCCTTGCTTCGATTAGGTTAGTCACAGTGTTTGACACACCGCTTGATGTGGTAGATTGATTCATACCTATTGTTACATATATGTTTGACTGCGTAGTCATTTTAGAAAAGAAAATGTTTTTGCTTTCACAAGTTAATTGTTTTACAGTGTACTGACGCTTGTGATGCAGTGGCAAGACAAGTTCAATTTATAGCTCTATCGAGCAAGTTTTCAATTTGTTCTGGCATGTGTTCAGCCCTGCATGTGTTTTCTAAACGTGCAAGTTAGCTTGGATGATGATGGCGCGGATTGCTCGGCAGTTGTTCTTGCTTTTGAGTCGAGTCTTTTGTTTAAGCTTGCACTTATGTGTCTCCATACATGTAGCTGTGGGACTTGAGTTTATATTTCCATTGCAACACTGTCACAACCCGAATTCAAGTGTGTAGGAACGATTAGAATCCATTGGACAGTCATATTTTTCTGCAGTCTCAAATGTATTCCTTAATAGAGGTTTTACTGTACTTGTTCTTTTTCAAAAAATTTAAGTTCTATTATGCTCAAAATTACTCTAATTGATATTTATAACATCAATTCTTCTATATACTCATAGGAAATAAAATTCCCAATTTATATATATATATAAAAACTGAAAAAATTTATTTTTAGCATAAAAATTCATTTCTTTCTTTTGGTGGTACTTTTATCCATAGTTTTTATTGGATTTCATTTCTAAGCCACCAATTTATCAAATAACTTAAATCATATATATATATATATATACATATACACGGTTTTCATACATACATCCATCAAATAATTTTAAGCTTCAACTTAATTCATAGAATCATGCTTCTCAACTCTCAAATTGATCAAATCTATGTTCAAATTCATCATAAAACATATATATCAATAATTTTATTGTTCACTATTCATAATCTTCTCCAACTTAACTTTGTTAATAACATGCTTATTTCTTTATTTTAATCACTCAAGCATATTTAAATATCTTCATATATCTCAAATAAAGCATCAAACACATGAAATAATCAAAACACACAAAAATCACTCCAAGGCATAAACCTTCGGAATTTTTATATTTTCATGCATAAATATTTCTTTTCTTCATTTAATCATCTTAACATGCTTAAGTTAATTTCTAAAACACACAGTGATCATCCAATCATGATATAAATTAAGGAACAAATTTTCCTACTTTTCTCCCAAAACTCACGGCACACACATCATTTATACTTCATAGATTTTCTTTCTTATTTCTTGCATGGAAAACATACTTATTAAGGTTTCATGATCAAGAACACAAGGATCAATTAATCTCCTAATATACCCATAATTTTCGAAAGATTAGGGTGAGAAAAACTTGGAGTTCTTAAGCTTAAAAGTTAGAAATCTTACTACTTCTTCTTTAATCGATACTCTCTACTTCGTTCCTCGCAACTGAAGCTTCCTTTCCTCGATTTTCTTGAAGAAAAAAAAATGAAGCCTATGATGAGGAAGAAAATCGGCAGCCTCAAGGAAGAAAAAGGAAGAAATCTATCGATCTTATATTGTAGTCGGAAGAAACAAGGATTAGAGCTCGACTCCTCGATACTTCTTGATCCTTTTAAAGCTTGAAACAAGGAAAAACATGGTGATTAGAGAGGTGGAGAGCAGCGGCTGACCATGGGAGAAAATGGAAGAAAAATATTGCTCTTACTCGAATCTTTGAAGAAACGAAGGTGAACGCTCGATTCTCTACGGTTTCTATCTCCTTCCTTGCAATTTATTGATGAAGAAATGGAAGCTTTGTAGCTTCAAAAATCAGCAGCTATGGAGGTGTGATGGCTGCCATGGGAGGAGATGAAGGAGAGAAATAAGATGTTGGTGATCAACCCTTGAACTCTTGAATATCTAGCTTCAATTCTTGAACCCGATGGAAGAAGAAATGAAGACTTGGAGATGGTGAGGTGTTGCTGCCATGGAAGAGAAGTGAAGAAGAGAGAGAGATGGTGAGGATGGTGATGATGATCGCAAGAGAGAGAGAGAGTTGAAGAGAGATGAGTGAAACTTTGCGTGCAAGTTTAAGGAAATGAGAGAGTGAGATCACTTGCCAAGTATGAGAGTGGGGGAAAATTTGAGAGGGAGATGTTGGCTGGTTGTGGGGAGGAATAAATCAAATTTTATCAGATAAAAATCCTCGGAAGAAAAGATTTTATCCCTACAATATATCCCTCTTTAACGTTAAACTTTAATCCCTCTTTTCGGCACTCTCGTCTTGGGATTTCACTCTAGCTTGCACCATTACTCACGAATTAATTTATAGATTCTAAAATACCCAACTTCCGTTTATAAATTCCAATAACGAGGAAAGTCAGAAATCTCGACTATGCGTCTTCGTCTCTAATTTAAAAATAGCTCAAAACTCGATTTCTAAATCTCGAATTTCTCTATAACTTGTGTCATTAGTCATTAAATAAAATTTACATTCAGAAACACCTAACTTTCATAGATAATTTCCGACTAACGAAAAGGTCGTAAAAAGTTGTAACGAGTTACTATTCAACTTAGTTGCATTTTCAAAAATAAATTCAAACTCGACTCGAATGACCTCAGAAAATTCTCAAACCCGTATCGTTGGTCTTAAAATAAATTCTAAATTCTAATGACACTGATTAAACTAAATTCGGAGTTCGTCGGCTGATGGTTGACTTTTTCGGTCAATGTTACTATTCATTAAAAAGTCGACTATCTCGAAATTATCCGAAATTCGAACTCGTACTAAATCTCACATTCTTAAACTCGTATAACTGTTCACATATTCGTTCTGAGTTGTCGATACTAGAAAATTACAATTTTGCCCTTCAGGGGCATTTTGATAATTTCACGAGAAAATTTATTCTCGGAAATTTTTATCACACAGAATCACACATAATCACATATAATATCATTTTAGAAGTACTTAGGCACGTATAATCATATTTAAGACAATCAATTAGGGTTATAAAGATTCAGGGTATTACAGACATGGAAAAGGGATGATGTTACTATGGATTTTGTAACAAGTTTGCCAAAGACAAAGAGAGGAAATACAACCATTTGGGTGATTGTGGATAGACTGACAAAGACTGCACATTTCATACCTATTCCTATCACCTATGGATCAGATAAGTTAGCCCAGATTTACGTTAAAGAGATTGTACGATTGCATGGAATTCCCAGTATGATCACTTCAGATCGAGATTCCAAGTTTACTGCCCGTTTTTGGGAAAGTTTTCAGAAAGAGCTAGGGACGAAATTGTAGTTCAGTACAGCTTACCACCCTCAAACGGATGGTCAATCAGAAAGGACGATCCAAATTCTGGAAGATATGTTTAGAGTCGTGGTGCTAGATTAAGGAGAAAATTGGGAGAAAATTTTGCCTTCAGTCGAGTTTGCTTACAACAACAGCTATCAGAATACGATTGGAATGGCCCCTTACGAAGCCCTTTATGCAAAAAAGTAGATCTCCGCTCTACTGGAAAGTAACGAAGAGATACCAATCGATTCTGAAGAAGAACAAGAACAAGAACCAATTGCCATCAGTGTTAGAGAAAAGAAAAGATAACCTAAAAGAAAATTACAAATCGCTAATTTATATAACTAATGAGCTCCCACTCAACATAAGCGAGCACCGAAGAGAAACACGCGAAATCTGACAACTAATTAAAATTGAGCCACCGCTAACACCAAATACGGTGAACTGAGCCATTGCGACATGAGAGGCCGCTCAAATAAGTGAGAAGCCGCTCAAAAAGTGAAAACACTCAAAATGAGTGGACGCTTAAAGAAATGAGAGAACGGCGGCTCATTTGTTTTTCGGCACTTTCTCCTCTTTCTTGTAATTTTCTCAACGCTTCTATTATTCTCCACAATTTCCTGCAAAACTACTTCCACAGTCATAAAAAGCTCACGAATAAGGCCAGCAAATATATCAACTATATCACAAAGTCTACTCAAATAAGGACAAATAAGCAGAAAATAACTCCCTCACACTTAGTCTTTTGCTTGTCCTCAAGCAAAATTATATGGATTCCTTAAAAGATCAATTCAACAAGTGCTTAATTCCAACCAAGCATTGAACCAACCAGATCAAGCTCTACAAATACACATATCTCTCGAGGATGTATAACACTCAAAATTTAAGAAGTAACATAGTCATAAAGCACAATGATTCGATCAGACCCAATTCTCCACTAGAGGTGAATTCCCTAATGCGACTGCATTTATAAATCTTACTCTTAAATCCACACTAATTCATCCAATTCTTTTCTTCAATTTTTTTTAATATAGATGACTCGATTTTCGTGAGATTTAAACTTTTGGAGGTATTCCAAAGTATTCCCACGTAGTTTTCCATACTCATAGTAGATAACTAGAGGAGTAGAAACTCAAATCTATAAAATTTTAAATAACAGTCCACTTCCCATTATATATTTCAAAATAAGATCATAGGCAATCACAATGGCAACACTCCCTCTAGCATCTACCTGACAAATCAAGACTTAAAAGCTTAACAACAAGCTACAACTAAAACTTCAAATAATTCAACCCAACAAGAAACACGCATAAATGACAGAACAAGAAATAACCACCAGCTTACAGAACCCGAATATCACACATTGAACCACATCTTCAAAAGATCCATGCATTAGCCGGCGGGTCCTGTAGTGGTGGGTACTGAGGTGGTGGAGCATTGAGTGTCCAAGCATCATATTGTGCTCACAAAGTAAGAACATGGACATCAGTGTCTCGCATCTGAGTGTGGAGAGAATCCATGTGTGCATCCCAAGAGGAAGTATACTCTCTCCAATCATCGACTATTTCATTAACCGTTGTGAGATGGCTATACATATCATGAAGCTGGCTGGAAAGAGGCGTGATGTGTCCTTCAAGCCTACCCATATGGCCCGTCATGTCACTCATCCGACCATACATCTCATCTATTCGCCCATGCATATATGTCATGTCCCCACTAAGTTGATCGAATCGACCATAAACATCTTGGCGAAACTCGCCAAAGGAAGTGTCAAAATGAGTCTGAAAACCCCTCAACTGATCGCTGAGTCACTGAAAATCAACAGGCAGAGGAAGGTTGGGGACCGATTCAGAAGTGGAAGCAAAAGGCACAGAAACTGAAGGCGGTCCGTGTGACAACCCAACATCATCGGCATCTATATCCATGGCATTAGAGGGCCCAGCCTCTTGGCGGAATTTTTTGACAATACGGCGTTCAGAATGCTTAATTAAATGACCATTCGGGCGTCCAAATCTTTGATACTCGAAAAAAGGCATCAAGATACATTGCATCATGCGAGTGTACTGTAGAGGATCCCCATCTTGATCGGTCAATTCAAAATGTTTGGCAAGCCCAGTAGCATATTGTGATAATAAAGGATGGAACTTCACATGATTTTGAATTCTGTGTAAGCTTCGCCAAAGAAACCAGATTGGACAGACTTGATGCCCCTTATAAGCAGACTACAACATAAAGTGCTTGTCTGCATTCACTTTGTTAGCCTGCTCTTTTCCTGAAATACTGTAGGCTATAAACTTATGACAAATAGCCAACGCAAGATCAATTATGAGGCCTACAGGTACTCCAATCCTAGCCTAATTTGTAAAACAAGATAGCTCAAACCACGCACTCTTTATATCAAACTCCTTCGGTCGCTCTGTAACCCTACATAAATTGAATTTAAATACTCTATTCATAAGCTGCGGTTTAACCTCAAATGACTCATTCATCAATCTACACGTCATAGACCTCCAATTTTGAGTAAAGTCCAAGCTCACTAGAAATTCATATGCTAATGGACAAAAACCATGAAAGCACATATCAACAAATTTATCCACGTCTAACAAATACAAGTAGTGTTTCACTTGATTGGTTAAGTGAAAAATATCAACTTCAATCCACCCAATCGTGCGTGGAGCTCGAAATTCCTTTGGAGATAAGCGCTGAAAATTTTTAGCTTCCACGTCGGAATAAAGCTGAAATGGAGCACCATAAAGAGCAGTGCGGGCCTGGCGTTCATTTTCCTCTTGTTGTAAAGCCGGATCAATCTGTTTGGTTCCAGCCATAGCTATCAATACTGAGACTGCACAAGGAACGACCGCTAATGTAGAAGGAACAACTATTGTAGGAGGGATGCTTGTGGAAAGAAGCGACTGTGTGCAGAAATGAGCAGCGGCTCAAGCGGAATAAGCGGCGGCTCCAAAGAAATGTGCAGTGGCAAAGGAATACAAGTAAGCGACGGCTCAGATGGAACGAGCGACGGCGAAAGAAAACCAGTGAGCGGCAGCTCAGGTGGAAGAACAGTCGCTGTAGAGTAGTCGCTTAGTCGATTGAGCGGAAGCAAAAGAATACAAGTGAGCGCCGGCTGTGGACGGAAAATGAGCGAGCAGGTGTAAATCTGAAGGAGAAAGAGCAGAGGCTATGGAGGAATCACGAGCAGAGGTGAGCAGCGGCGTAAGGGAAACAACGGCCACGAATACGGAAATGGGTGGCACGGCAGCGTGAATGAGTAGATGACGGAATGATGGCTGGAGTAGGGCGATCGGCAGTGGTAGTGAGGGAGAAACCGCCGTAGTGTAGATGAAAAGGTGGAGGTAAGCGGCGGCTAAGGGTTTATGAGGGGGAATATTTTGAGAGAAATGAGAAAATTGGACATAGGCATAAGCGACAGCTAACAGAACTCCACTTAGGGTTACTCCGCTTTTTTTTTGTGTGTGCGATTGCTAGAACATGAGCGACCGCTCTTCCCATGTACGATTAAAACCCCTTATAGCATTATGAACGGCCGTTAATCTTTGAGCGAGCGCTCACGTCATCTACGGCCATCTCCCAAAAAGATTATAACCGACCACTAATCTCTCTTTGTGACCACTCTTTCAGTCTACGACATTCTGCCTCAAACACTCCCATAAAGCATTCACACCACTGATGTTGATAAAACAATAATTATATTAGATCGATAATAATAGGAAAGAAACACCAATTAACTACAAAAGAGTAACAAAAATAAACTAAAGAAATTGAAAATGGAAAAGAAAAAGAAGTATAGGTTGCTTCCCAATAAGCGCTCTAGTTACGGTCGAGAGCTCGACACAAAAGGACTCTTAAGAAGCCGGATCGTGAAGTGCTTGAGACTCCACCACGACAGGTGCAGCACTGTGTCCCAAATTTTTACCCTATGATCATTGATGGTAAAACTCTCATCGGAGTTTTCCTTACCCAACACCACTGCTCCATGATTCAAAACTTCTTTAAGAATAAAAGGGCCACTCCACTGAGATTTCAGCTTGCCCGAGAATAACTTCAACCTAGAGTTGAATAAAAGAACTTTCATCCTGAACAAAGCTCTTTATGAGAAATACGGCGATCATGGAGCCGTTTCACCTTATCCTTGTATATTCGTGCATTTTCATATGCCTCATTGCATAACTCATCCAATTCTTCCATTAGCAACATACGTTGTTTCACTGCAATGTCGAGATCGCAATTGGTGGTTTTAATAGCCTAATATGCTCTATGCTCGATCTCTACAGGAAAATGACACCCTTTTCCATAAATAAGATGATATGGACTCATCCCTAGCACGCCTTTGAAGGCAGTTCTATATGCCCACAATTCATCATTAAGCTTCAAAGACCAATCCTTATGCAACGGCTGAACCGTTTTCTCCAAAATGCCCTTTATTTGCCGATTGCTCGTCTCAGCTTGGCCTGAATCTGTGGATGATAAGGTGTGGCCACCTTATGTGTGATGCCATTCTCTATAAGTTTTTCAACAGAAATGTTTACCACCATCACTAATAATAGCCTTTGGAAGTCCAAACCTGCAAAGAATGTTTTCCTGCACAAACTTCAACACCACATTAGCATCACTTGTCCGTGTGGAAATTGCCTCTACCCACTTGGACACATAATCAACAGCAAGCAAAATATATTCATATCCATGAGAGACAGGAAAAAGAACCCATAAAATCTATGCCCCACACATCAAAAATTTCCACAAATAAAATATTGGTGAGAGGCATCTCATTCTTACGTCCAATCATTCCTACTCTTTAACACCTATCACATGCAAGGTAAAAAGTATGTGCATCTTTAAACAGAGATGGCCAGAATAAACCAGATTGGAGGACTTTACGAGCTGCTTTCTGTCCACCAAAATGTCCACCACAATAGGCCGCATGGCACAAGCTTAGGACTTGCTGTTGCTCATCTTCTGGTACACATCTTCTAATTACCTCATCTTTTCCTAACTTGGAAAAGATATGGATCTTCCCAGCAATAGTGCCTGCACATAGCAAGAAATCTTTTCCTCTTCTGGGACGTTAGATTTGGTCTTAACTCTCCACATGCCATATAATTCACAATATTAGCATACCAAGGCACAAAGGTAAGTTCATATGCATGCTCAAAAGGAAAAGAATAAGGAATAACACTATGACTAGATTCAACCACATTATGTTCCAATCTAGATAAATGATCAGCCACAGAGTTTTCACTCCCTTTTCTATCCTTAATTTCCACATCAAATTCTTGTAACAACAAACTCTAGCGAATAAGACGTGGTTTGGCTTGTTCCTTAGTCAACAGATACCTCAGAGCAGCATGATCACTATGGACAATTACTTTAGAACCAATAATATAATCACAAAATTTATCTAAAGCAAATACCACAGCAAACAACTCTTTTTCAGTTGTGGTGTAATTTATTTGAGCATTGTTTACTGTCAAACTAGCATAATAAATCACACGCAATATTTTATCCACACGTTGGCCAAGCACTACTCCTACCGCAGAATTAGAAGCATCACACATTATCTCAAACGGCATAGACCTATCAGGTGCAACCACAACGGGAGCAGTACTCAATTTCAACTTTAACAATTCAAAAGCATGCATACAATAGTCATCAAAATGAAAGGGATCATTTTGAGCAAGCAATCTACACAGAAGTTGGCTAATCTTAGAGAAATCCTTAATGAAACATCGATAAAAACCAGCATGTACTAAGAAACTCCTAACACATTTCACATCTATGGGAGGAGGTAATTTTTCAATGACTCCAACTTTGGCCCTATCAACCTCTATGCCATTTTTAGAGACTAAATGACCAAGCACAATTCCACTCGTCACCATAAAGTGACTCTTTTCCCAACTCAATGTCAAACCACTCTCAATGCATCTTTTCAAAACTAAATCAATCTTTCCTAAACAATCATCGAAAGAATGACCAAACACGGAGAAATTATCAATAAAAATTTCAACAAAATTACCTATCATCTCCGAAAAGATCACCATCATGCGTCGTTGGAAAGTCCCTGGTGCATTGCACAACCCAAATGGCATCCTCTTACAGCCAAATGTGCCAAACGGAGTGGTGAAAGCCGTCTTGTCTTGATCTTCCGGAGCAATAGCAATCCGGTAATAACCTGACAAACCATCAAGAAAATAATAAAATTCATGCCCAACCAATCTATCTAACATTTGATCAATAAAAGGGAGAGGGAAATGATCCTTTTTGGTGGCAGCATTCAATTTCCTAAAGTCAACGCACTTGCGCCATCCCGGAATAGGACGGGTTGCCACCAACTCATTTAGGTCATTGAGTATGACCGTGGTTCCACCTTTTTTTAGGTACAACGTGCACTGAGCTCACCCACTCACTATCAGCAATAGGAAAAATAATTCCCTCTGCTAATAGCTTAAGTAGTTCTTTGCGAACCACCTCCATAAGAACGGGATTTAATCTCCTTTGACCATATCTCTTGGGTCTCGCCCTCTCTTCCAAGTGGATCCTATGCATGCATGTAGCTGGGCTTATTCCTCGAATATCGGCTAAACTTCATCCAAAAGCCAACTTGTTCCTCCTTAAAACTACCATCAAAGCTACCTCTTGCTCATATGTGAGCTCTCTAGATATGATAACTAGCTTCCCCTCATCATCTTCCAAGAACACATACTTAAGGTTTTTGGAAAGCTCCTCAAGTTCCAATTTTGGTCTTTCGTTCTTCATGGTATCCTCAGGTATGACACGCACCTGTCGTATGGTACGATAAAATACCTATGTATGCCCCAGACGGACAGTTTGGTATCCTCTGGAGCATGTCAGACACGCTTCCACGTCATTTCTCAGTTAGCCATATCCTGTCGAAAATACCATGGGCCTCACCTACACGCTTTGCATCGCAAAGTGGGTTGAGATTCTCCCTTGGGCCTCAATTATTCGCGGCCCATATTTCCCAAATTCCTATTCAGCCCAAAATCACCAATTAAAGAAATTTTCCTAAATAACAAAATGGAAATACGGTTGTGGTTAAACCAGTGACCACTCCTGGGTTGCCTCCCAGTCAGCGCTCTTGTTTAATGTCTTGAGCTCGACGTGTCCATGTTTATTTCTCACTCTGAAACAGGGTCTAGGAGGGAGTTTTTCTCTTTGTTCTTTTTCAAATTTGAGTAGTCGAAATAAAGCTTCAATCTATGACCATTTACCACGAATGTATCACTTCTATTGGGGAATATTTCCTTTACTATATAGCCCTCTCCATTTAGATTGGATTTTCCTACTCATCAATCTTAAGCGAGAGTTGAAAAGTATCACCTTTTGTCCAGTCCAGAATTCCGTCTTGCGGATTTTTGCATCATGAATTTTCCCAGTTCTTTCCTTATATAAAACTGCATTGTCGTATGCTTCTAACCGCAGTTCTTCTAACTCACTCATCTGCAATCTCCTTTCTTCTCTAGCCAAGGTCATACTGAGATTGATTTTCTTGATGGCCCAAATGCTTTGTGTTCCACTTCCACAGGTAGGTGACACCTTTTCCCAAACACTAGTCTAAAGGGCAACATCCCAATGGGGGTTTTGTAGGCAGTTCGGTAAGCCCATAACACATCCCCTAAATAATTACTCAAAACATTCCAGTTGGGATGGAACACCTTCTCCAGTATGCCCTTGATTTTCCTGTTCGAAATTTCAACCTGTCCATTTGCTTGGGGGTGAAATGCAGTTGTCACTTTATGCTTCACCCCCATCCTCTTTGTAAGTGCTCTGATGGTAGCATTGCAGAAGTGAGATCCCTGATCGCTGATGAGGAGTTTTGGGACTCCAAATCTATTTAACACCTGGTCTTTCAAGAATTCAGCTACAGTATGAGAGTCACTGTTTGTCGTAGCCTTTTCCTCGACCCATTTATTTACGTAATCAACTGCTACCAATATATATTCATAATTTCCAAACTTGGGAAATGGTCCCATGAAGTCTATTCCCCATACATCTAAGATTTCCACAGACATAATAGGCATTTGGACCATCTCATCTTTTGCAGTAATGCCTCCAACCAGTTGGCATTTCGGGCAGCCCTGTACCCATTTTCTTGCATCGGCAAAAACTGAAGGCCAATAAAATTCGCTGTCCAAAATCCTTTGTGCTCATGTTTTACCACCAAAGTGTCCACTGCATGTAGTACCATGGCACATTCCTAAGATCTGGGTATGTTCATCTTCAAGAACACACCTCCGTATGACCTGATCTACTCCTATCTTCCATAGATGTGGTGCCTCCCAAAAGTAAGAGCGGGCTTGAGTGACCAATTTCTGCTTTTCAAACTTGGTCTTTCCTGATGGATCTTCTTTTGTGATCAAATAGTTGGCTATATCCGCATACCATGGTTCCTTATCGGTTAGGGCATACAGATATTCCATCTCTGTACGAGCATATACGGCATACAACTTCTCATCAGGGAAGGTGTCCTCTATGGGTTCTCCATCATCCTTGCCCATTTGCAGCCTGCTCAAATGATCTGCTACAAGGTTGGCAGCTCCATTCTTATCCCTGATTTCAATGTTGAACTCTTGTAACAACAATATCCATCGAATAAGACGTGGTTTAGATTTTTTTTTCACCATTAGATAGTTCAAGGCTGCATGGTCGGTATATATGATTGCCTTGGTGACCAAAAGATACGACCTGAATTTCTCTATGGTGAATACCACTGCTAAAAGCTCTTTTTCAGTCGTGGTATAACTGCACTGAGCGGAATTAAGGGATTTTGAAGCGTAGTAAATGACGTAGCTCTCCTTCCCCTTTTTCTGTCCTAATACAACTCCAACCGCATGATTACTGGCATCACACATGATCTCGAAAGGTGACTCCCAATCTGGAGGATGTATAATGGGGGCTGACACAAGTCTGCTCCATAGGTCAAGAATCATCATCAAAGTCAAGTTGTACATCCTGTTGTAGCAGTCTGGTCATGGGTTGGGCAATTTTTGCGAGTTACTTGATGAAACACTGGTAAGACCCTGCATGACTGAGGAACGCCTGTATGTGCTTGACCGTAGTTGGGTATGGCAATTTGGCAATAGAGTCGATCTTTGTTTTATCTACTTCGATCCTCCTTTCAGAAATAACATGTCCCAACACTATCCCCTTCTTCACCATGAAATGGCACTTCTCATAATTAAGCACCAAGCTCTTCTCCATGCATCTTTTTAACACAAGCTCTAAATAGTTGAGACATGTGTCAAACGAATCTCTTTATACTGTAAAGTCATCCATAAAGACTTTAATACAATTTTCCAATAAGTCAGAAAAGATTCTCATAATGCACCTTTGAAAAGTTCTAGGCGCATTACATAGACCAAAGGGCATTCTTCGGTAAGCAAATGTTCCATACACACATGTGAAAGTTGTTTTCTCTTGGTCCTCTTGAGCCAAAAAGATTTGCATGTATCCCGAGTACCCATCTAAAAAGCAGTAATAAGCATTAACAGCTAGACGTTCCTGCATCTGATCGATAAACGGTAGAGGGAAATGGTCCTTTCGTGTGACCATGTTCAACTTCCTGTAATCTATGCTAACTCTCCATCCAGTTTGCTATCTTGTTGGAACCAGTTCTCCCTTATCATTTTCCACAACTTGTATCCCTGATTTCTTCGGTACGACATGGACGGGGCTGACCTACTGGCTGTCAGAGATAGGAAAAATAATTCCTAACTCTAGCAGTTTCAAAATCTCCTTGAGTACCACTTCTTTCATTACAGGGTTCATTTTTCTCTGTGAATCTCGCACTGGTCTTGCTCCTTCCTCAAGGTATATATGGTGCATGCATTCAGTCAGACTGATTCCATTAATGTCCGCCAAAGTCCAACCGATGGCTTCCTTATTCTCTGGTAAGACCCTGGCCAATCTTTCCTCTTGTGCCATGGTTAGATCTGCACTGATGATTACTGGAAGAGTCTCCTCAGGCCCCAAATAAGCGTACTGCAGATGTTTGGGCAGTTTCTTAAGTTCCAAGACAATGCCCTTGACAATTGAGGGAAGCAATTTTTCGTGTTGCACATACTGAGACAATAGTTCCGGCTTGCCCTCTGCTGATCCTCTAACTGAGTACACTTCCAAAATAATTTCTTTGATTTCCTTGTCCACCTCTAATTCTGCTTCCATGATGCTTTCCTTTAGTAAATTTAGCTCCATAATAGTCTCTTTCATGTCCAAATCTTCTATTTAAGCAGCATCTTGATCGGTTAGACCAGCTTGTATCACCTTGTCCGTCAAGTCGCTAGAACTGAATTCAAGAATTTGTTCTTGTACCAATGGTTCAAAAACATTGATCATCTCCACCGACTCCATCTCGGGTTTCCTTTTCATAGCTTCATAGATGTTGAATTCCTCTTGTAGACGCATAAAAATTAATGAAAAATATTAATTCTATATTTTATTTATATTTTAGGAATTTTATTAAAGATAAATCCTAAATTGAATAAATATAAATGATATTTAAAAGATGGAGATTCTCGACGAATTACAAATTGACAAGTGTCATTTCTTGGTCATTAAGTCAAATATTTGATGGAGATAACTACCAAAATTGAGGAGCCAATAGAATTGTGCCACCTCAGCCCTAAAGCCCGTCTTGGAGTCCAAAAGCTCACCAAGTCCACTACATTTTCACCTACAAATAGGGGTGATTGGAGAGGTCAAATGACACACCAAAAATCATATTGAAGAGCTCAAGAGTTGTAGGAAAATTCTCTACAACGTTCAAGGCATTCTTCGCGGCGTTCAAGGAGTTCTTCACCAAAAGCGTCCCAAATCTAGTGTTTGATCCAGAAACAAGGCGTCGGCCCTCCGGATTAACGTTATCAAGTCAAGTATCAAAACCAATCAAGATCAAGGAGGCTAAATCTCCAAGGATGTCGGAAGCTGCTTAAAGATCGTTCAAGAACAAGTGGAAGAGACGAATCAGAGGATAAAAGCTAGAGATCTAACCCGCATTTTACTTCAAATCTGCAAATACTTCTTTGGCACGTCCAGTGGGGACATCTCTACCTCTCATCTCGACTCTTCCCCAAATCTCGAAGGATGTTGCCAAAAGCTAAGGAGGTTGGTGACCTTACTTTGAACAAACCTTGGCAAGGCGAAGGTATGATGACACGAGCCAAGACTAAGAAACTACGAGAGGCGATCGAGGCTGCCAAAGCTGCCGCCAAAGCCGCCGAGCTGAAGTGTGTTTTGAAGAAGGGATCATATCTCACTGCTGAGTTGAAGTCTGCTTTGAATTCTATGAAAGGAGATCACAACACTGGCGATGGTTCTAGTTATTCTATAGAAGATGACTTATTGGAGGCTTCCGTCATGACAACCGATGCTTCCTATCCGGATGACCAAATGGGAATGCTAATGAAGATGATGGATAGTATGAACAAGCGTATGGATAAGCAAGAGGTAATGTTTCAAAAGTTCTTCAAGATAAAAGGCAAAGCAAAGATCAAAAAGGAAGGTGATAACAAAGATGGAGAGAGTGAAGAGGAAGAAGAAGAAGAAGAAGAAGAAGAAGAAGAAGAAGAAGAAGAAGAAGAAGAAGAAGAAGAAGAAGAAGAGACCCCCTCCCACCATGAGCGCGAGCATGAGGAGGAGAAGTCTAACTTCGTGTCCATGGAGCAAGTAAAGGCGGTTATCGAGGGAACGATGAAAGAAGGAAGCTCCAAGTCTTCTTTAGCTTATTCAAAGCCTTACACTCAAAGGATCAATAACTTGATGATGCCTTCCGGATATCAACCTCCCAAGTTTCAACAATGTGATGGAAAGGGTAATCCGAAGCAACACATAGTTCACTTCATCAAGACATGCAATGATGCTGGCACCTTTGGCGATCATTTGGTCAAGCAGTTTGTTCGTTCACTCAAAGGAAATGCATTCGATTGGTATACTGATTTGGAGCCAAATTCAATCAACCATTGGAAAGAGTTAGAACATGAGTTCCTCAACCGCTTTTATATCACTAGGAGGACGGTTAGCATGATAGAGCTCACAAGTACTCATCAATTTAAAGACGAGCCCGTAATTGACTACATCAATCGATGGAGAAATCTTTGTCTTAACTGCAAGGACCGTTTGTCCGAGTCATCTGGTATTGAGATGTGCATTTAAGGGATGCATTGGAGCCTAAAGTATATCTTGAAAGGAATTCAACCAAAGACATTCGAGGATTTGGCCACGAGAGCTCATGATATGGAGTTGAGCATGGCGACAAGTGGAGTGGGAGGACCGCCAGCTCAGGAACCTCGTCGGTCTGAGAAAAAGACGGAATTCAAGAAAGGAGGCAACTCTTTTGACAAAGCTCCAAAGAAGGAATCAATGGCGGTGAAGGTAACTCCTGTTAAATTTTCAAGGAAGGAAGTCGATAAAGAGGAGAAGTCGGGCACTTTTCAAGGTCCGGGGCAAAGGAGGTAAACTCTAAAAGAGATGCAGCAAAAGAAGTATCCTTTCTTGGATTCGGATGTCTCTGCTATATTTGATGATTTGATCAAGGAAGGTCTCATTGAATTGCCCGAAATGAAGCGGGGCAGACTAATGATCCGAAGTATTGCAAGTACCATCGGTTAGTGGGGCATCCCATACATGATTGCTTCATCTTCAAGGACAAAGTCATGCAACTCGCTCGACAAGGGAAGATAACGCTTGAAGAAGATAATGTTGGGGCAAACCTCATCACTGCCATAGAAGAAGATGATGAAGCCTTGTGTTGTATGGTGAACCAAGAAGATGATGAAGGGATTGTCATGATAGCATTTTCCGATGAAGATCTACAGTTTTCCGGTCCTCATAAGCGACCCTTGTATGTGCGTTGTTATACTAAGGAACAAGGAGTAAATAGGGTGCTTTTAGATGGAGGATCTGCAGTTAACGTCTTGCCACTAAGAATTCTGAATAAGTTAGGAATCCAAGTTGATGAGCTCAAACCAAGTCGATTGATGATTCAAGGATTCAACCATGAAGGGCAAAGAGCTCTTGGTACAACAAGGTTGGACTTGCTGATTGATGACATGAGATCAACAGCATTATTCCATGTGATTGGTGCTAGAACCACGTACAATATGCTTTTGGGTCGGCCATGGTTACATGAATACGGAATTATCCCTTCAACATTGCATTAGTGCTTCAAATATTGCCAAGATGGAGTGGTAAATACGGTTGTTGGGGATCACAAGCCCTTTCGCGGAGACTGAATCGCACTTCGCCGAGGTAAAGTACTACATAGTGAACCCAAAGGCCACTAAAGAAGCGCAAGAGGGAGATGAGAAAGATGAGAATGAAGTTCCTGAAGAAAAGCCTTTGGATGGATTCATTATGCCGTTGATGAAGATCGGTGCAAAGAAATCCATTAATCCACCCCCGAGGGATTTGTTCGGCCACAACAAGGTAGCGCCACGGAACATGATGTTCTTTCAAGTCCAGAAATTACTAAGTGTTTTGGACCAAAGGCATATGACCTGCTCGTAAAAGCTGGGTATGATCCCAATGAAAATGCTAAACCCAACCCGAAGAAGGTTTTGAAGAAGAATGGTCCGATGATCCAAAATGCTAAGACAGGCTTGGGATATGTCGCACAAAGTCTGGTTCATATTGCCATCAAAAGGGCAACTACAAATTATGTCTTTGAAGGAGAAATATCATCTGAATCGGATGCTCCTAAAAAGAAGAAAGTTGAAAGAGTATCGGCCTTCAAGAGGATATGAAAAGGATGGGTGAAACGAGTCTCTGTTTTCAAGAGGCTTGGCAAAGATAAAGGGGTCGAGCAAAGAACGACTCGAAAGTTGAGGAGTCTTGTTCCATCTCGGATGAAGAGAAGTACTATATTGACTGTGTCATGTGAAAAGATGTTGAAGGCCAAGATGAAAACGGTCATTCATACGTAAGTCCGTGGAAAGAATGAAGATGAAGAAGATAGAGAAAGTGTGGCATCATGTAACTACGCCATGGAAGGTACTCAAAATCAAACTGCTCAGGATAAGCTACGTCGAGATATCACCCGTCTACTTAGGAGTGGCATCATTAGAGCAAGTGACATAAGAATAATAAGAGAAAGACAAAGAGATGGAACAATGAGATTGCGCATAGACTTCCAAAGTCCTGTGCAAAAGAGTGAGAACCTGTTGAGGAGGTCGCTTTGTCACATCTATTACTCTTTGTGAAGAAGGGAGTGTTGAAGAAGAAGATGCGGATATAGCACCCCCACAGTTTGAAGAAGGAGTCAAGTCCACCGTCGATGAATTGAAAGAGGTCAACTTCGGTACTGCTGATGATCCTGACCTACCTACATCAGCGCTTCATTAATGCCGGATGAGGAGCATGCATATGTTGATCTCTTGAAAGAGTTTAGGGACATATTCGCTTGGACATACAAGGAGATGCCTGGTTTGAATCCAAATATAGTTGTTCATCACTTAGCTGTTAAAAAGCGGGCAAAGCCTGTCAAGCAATCTCAACGTCAATTTCGAGCGGAGTTGATCCCGTTGATTGAAGCCGAAATTAACAAGCTCATCAAAGTCGGATTCATTAAAGAGGTGAAATATCGAACATGGATCTCTAGCATTGTACCGGTAAGGAAGAAAAATGGACAAATCCGTGTTTGTGTTGACTTTAGAGATCTGAATGAAGCATGCCCTAAAGATGATTTTCCACTCCCTATCACTGAGTTGATGATTGATTCCGCCACTGGACATGAAGCTTTATCTTTTATGGATGGATCTTCCGGTTATAATCAAATTCGCATGTCGCCAGCCGATGAGGAGATGACAGCGTTTCGTACTCCGAAGGGAATATTCTGTTACATTGTTATGCCGTTTGGATTGAAGAATGCTGGCGCCACATACCAAAGGGCCATGCAAAGGATATTTGATGACATGCTCCATAAAAACATTGAGTGTTATGTGGATGATGTGGTTGTGAAATCGAAGGCAAGAAGTGATCATCTCCAAGACTTGAGGATGGTCTTTGAACGATTGAGAAAGTTTGAGCTAAGGATGAACCCGTTGAAGTGCACATTTGGAGTGAAGTCTGGAAAATTCCTTGGTTTTATTGTCCGCCATCGAGGTATAGTGATCGAGCAAGCTAAGATCGACGCGATCATGAAGATGCCGGAGCCTCAAAATATACATGAGTTAAAAAGCTTGCAAGGGAAGTTGGCATATTTAAGAAGGTTTATCTTAAATCTTGTCGGACGGTGTCAACCCTTCAGTCGGCTCATGAAGAAGGGTATACCATTCGAGTGGGATCAATCATGCCAAAATGCCTTTAAGAGCATCAAGGATTATTTGATGAAACCTCCTGTTCTAGCTGCACCGGTTGCGGGCCGTCCGTTGATTTTGTATCTCGCTGCTCAAGAGCGCTCTATGGGGGCATTACTTGCACAAGTTAATGAAGATAGGAAAGAGAATGCATTGTACTACCTGAGTAGGAAGATGACGCTAAATGAGCTTAATTATTCGCCAGTCGAGAAATTATGCTTAGCCTTGATATTCTCGATTCAAAAGCTGAAACACTATTTCCAAGCTCACACGGTGCGCTTAATTTCTAAGGAAAATCCGTTAAAATATGTCATGTCCAAACCAGTTCTGTCAGATAGGCTTGCACGTTGGTACCTGCAGTTACAACAATTCGAAATCGTTTATGTTCCCCAAAAGGCGGTTAAAGGGCAAGTACTAGCGGATTTCTTGGCTGATCATCCACTACCGGCCGAGTGGGAGTTAACTGATAATCTCCCTAATGAAGATGTGTTGTTGATTGATGTTTGCCCTCCTTGGATTATGTATTTTGATGGGGTATCTCATAGAGAGGGAGCCGAAGCCAGAGTTGTATTTGTTACACCCGAAAAGAAAGTGTTGCCCTATTCTTTCACTTTGACTGAAAATTGCTCCAATAATGTAGCGGAGTATCAAGAATTTATCCTTGGTTTAGAGATGGTTGTGGATACAAAGAGGTTGCATATGAAGGTTTATGGAGATTCCAAGTTAGTGGTAAACCAAATACTTGGACTGTACGAAGTAAAAACGCCAGAGTTGCTGCCATATGTCAAGTACGCTCAACGCATCATCGCATGGCTTGGAGATGTGGAACTCGGGCATGTTCTAAGAAGTGAAAATAAGCAAGCTGATGCATTGGCTAAACTTGCTTCTACAATAGCTATGTCTGAGGAAAAGATTTCTGTACCAGTTTGCCAAAATTGGGTTGTTCCACCTATTTTTGAGGATGAAAAGGAAGATTGTGAAGATGACGAAAGTAATGTCATAGAAGTCTTCGAGATAGAAGAAGAAGATTGGCGCCAAGTGTTTGTTGAATACTTGAAGTATGAGAAGTTGCCAAGTGATCCACATAGAATAATAGATATTCGTCGTCGTGCTGCTCGCTTCATATACTTCAAAGGCACGCTCTATAGGCGCTCGTTTGACGGAATTTTCTTGAGATGTTTGGGAAAGGAAAATGCTGCAAAAGCCATGGAAGAGGCACATTCTGGGATCTGCGGTGCTCATCAATCCGGTCCGAAGTTGCACTTTCGAATCAAGAGGATGGGCTATTATTGGCCAACCTTGGTAAACGACTGCATGGAATATGCTCGAAGGTGTAAGCCTTGTCAGTTTCATGCAAATCTATTTCATCAACCACCCGTGCCGCTACACCCCACGGTCGTGTCTTGGCCTTTTGATACTTGGGGCATGGATGTCGTTGGACCTTTGACGAAATCATCAAAGGGGCATTTATACATCTTGGCTGCAACGGATTACTTCTCCAAGTGGGCCGAAGCAATACCATTAAAGGAAGTGAAGAAGGAGAATGTTGCTGATTTCATCAAAGGTCATATCATCTATCGTCATGGGATCCCTCGATACATCATCACCGACAATGGGAAGAATTTTAGCAATTCTTTCATTGACAAGTTATGTGAGAAGTTTGGGTTTAAGCAGAGGAAGTCATCCATGTACAACGCGCCAGCTAATGGATTGGCCGAGGCTTTTAACAAGACTTTGTGCAATTTGTTGAAGAAGGTTGTCGCAAAGATGAAGCGTGACTGGCATGAGAAGATCGGAGAAGCACTGTGGGCTTATAGAACGACTTATAGAACTCTGACACAAGCGACCCCGTATTCCTTGGTGTATGGTGTAGAAGTGATGAATCCTCTAGAGCAACAAATTCCATCGCTAAGGATTGCTATCCAAGAGGGCTTAACTGAAGAAGAGAATGCTCGCCTACGGCTTGAGGAGCTGGAAGCCTTGGATGAAAAGCGGTTGGAGGCTCAACAAAGATTGGAATGCTATCAAGCTCGCCTCTCAAAGTCTTTCAATAAGAATGTGTGGTTGCGTTCTTTTCAAGTTGGAGACTTAGTGCTAGCTGTGAGAAGGCCGATCATCACCGCTCATCGTGTTGAAAACAAATTCGTCTCTAGATAGGACGGGCCTTATGTCGTCACCGAAGTTTACACCCACGGTGCATACAAGTTGATAGATGAAGAACGTGTGAGAGTTGGTCCGATTAATGGGAAGTTCTTAAAGCGCTACTATCCTTGAAGATTGGAATGCTACCTGTGTACATTTAAAAAAAAAACAAAAAAAAGAAAAAAAAGAAAAAAAAACAAAAAAACAAAAAAACAAAAAAAAGAAAAAATCGAAAAGGAGAAAAGCCAAGAAAGAGAAAGAAGTCCACTCCATGACGCAAGAACTTAAACTGCATGTTACTCCTGGCTCGCATGAGTATAAACTGTGTAAAGGCACCCACCAATGAAAGTGTACATGGTTAAACTACTAACTTTTCTACCAAAAGGTAAATATATGTGGCTAAACTATAATATATACTCCACTTTGTCTATGTAGTGGTTAAATAAATAGTCACTCCTGGCCCGCATGAGTATAAACTGTGTACGCCCCCCCCCCCCCTCCCCCCCTCCCCCCCTAAAACTTAAATTAGGTTTTACGCTTTTGAACTACGTTTGACTTGATCCTTTTTATATGAAGAGGTACGTAGGCAGCTTGGATAGATTCTAAGTTCAGTCACAATCCTATATTTCTTACAAGTTGGATCTTCAAGTTGGACGATTGCGTTAACATTCGAATTGGGGGCATGAAATAAATATGCAAGTATTCAAGATGAAATAAAGACACATTCATACGAGAGCAAGGTAAAGAAAAAAACAAATACTTCATCGCATAAGCGTTCAACAAAAGGAAATGACAAAAGGAAAGTGCAACATTAAAGAAAAGGAAAAGAAGCAAAATATGAAAAAAAAAAGAATAAAACAATCTATATCTAAGCAAATGGGTCTTGATCTTGCAAAGATTTTTGAGCAGCCTCCAAAAGGGTCTTGGCCTTCTTTATGTCCTCCATGACTGCTTCATCAACCAAGGGGGCAGTTTTGAAGTTCGCAATCTTTTCTTTGAGCTTCTTCATATCCGCACGAACCGCTTGAAGTGATTTCTCTTGACTCTTTATGGCGATTGTCAACTCACCCTTGTGCTTCTCTAATTCGGCAAGTTCAGTTTGATCGGATTTGAGCTTGGCGATATCAGTCTTTTCCTTAGCACGAGCTTCATGGAGACGGATTTTGTCCCTTTGGTGATGTTGAGCAGCAATCTCTCAAATTTCATGAGATGCGGACCTTTCCTTGTCATAAGTGGTTGCTCTCGCAAAGAGTGTGTTAATACTATCTTCGAGGCATAAGGGAAATTTCTTCATACGAGAAACACCAATCCGTATTTCATCTTCAATAGATGACATGAGATCAGCTTCAGTCTTTGTTATTTTACTAAAGAGCTTGTGCCAGATACTTTGTAGACATAGCCGTATCTCATCATCAACTATGTTGTTGCTATGGAATTCTGAAACAGCGCCAAGTGGAGGTTTGTGGATCGACTTCTCGGCTGTAGGGGTCTTCTTTGGTTGAAGATCTTGAATAGGCACATGATTTTCACCATCGCTTTCCTCATCATCCATCCCCAAACTCTTCATAACCTAAAAAAAAAAAAAAAAAAAAAAACGAGTTAAAATAGGCAACGATAAAACATATCAATATAAGTAAAGTGCAAATGTGAACCTTTTGTGCAACTATATTTGATTGGTGTTGATCACTTTGAGCATCATCCTCCATAAAGTCTTGAGACTACTCAATAGACTCTGGAGACTTGGGGTGCTTCTCATGCCTCCAACAAGGCTTAACATGACAAGCAGAGTTAGACTTGGTCGAGGTTGCTTCTCGCTTTCCATTAGAAGGTTCGTCCAAAGGTGCTTCCCGTTTCCTTGAGTTTTTCAACGGAATCGAAGTTGTTTTCTCCTCGCTCACTTGTAATACAACTTGTACATCTTTTCCACATTCTTTGGAAGCATCATGTTCTTGAAGTTGGGCCGAGGTCTTGAATTTCTTCTCAACAAACTCTCCATAGACTTCGTGCCATCAATTTCTGTATCCAGGCGAAGTGAACTTCTTAGGATTTTGAAGCGTGCTCGGGATCATGGCCCTAGCTTGGGAGTCTTCAAACGCACAAGCCCGCCAAAATTGAATGCCATCATCCAAGTTAGCTCTACGAACATCTTTCTTGAGGATGCCGGGAGGAAGCTGATTATTCCAAACTGACAGCCGAAACGATGCAGACTATAAGGCTCAACAATAAATTCTTCACCAAGTCACAAAGTCAAGTAGTTGGAGCGGATGGCCATAAAGAAACGACGATCGACTTCGTTTACTTTCTTGTCATCTTTGTATGGAGTAACTTCTTTGTTCTCGATCATGGTGGAGTTCCAAGCAATTTGATCATACTTGTAGATCCGCTTTCATGCATCTTCCATATTGTAGTTCCTTGCTCCTCCTTCGCCCGAGAATTGAACCGTTCGAGGCGCGCGCACCTTATCATCAAGAGGGAAGTGAGTCTTGAAGTAAAACGCTAACCAACCATATACGAAGTAAATGGAAAAGACTGCATCGATTTGAGTAAGGTCATGAAGTTTTAAGATCTTGTTAAGACCCCTATAGATGCTCGTCAAGACAGGGACAACTAGTGAAACCTTGTTCCTATTTGCCATGGTGCTCACCATCTTGAAAGTACTCGGCCGAATTACGTTTGTGTCATCTTCGGGAAGAGCGAAAGTGCTTAACCAACAAGCAAGGTAGGCCGCCAAATAAGCTTCCTCCATTTGGTGATCTCTAGCTCCTATGTCCATGAATGGGGCCTTGTGAGTAGAAGTCCACGCCGCATGCCCTTCAAGCTTCCCATTTGGATTGTGAGTTACCTTAGGATGCGTTTTCCCCTTAGACTCTTTTCGAGTTGGAGGCCTTGGATGTCTGAAGCTGTCCTTGAACCAAAATCTGATCCATTCATCAACAGAAACTGAAGTGGTGGGAGCTCTCGCCTTCTTCCGAAGTATGTGGTAGCCGTGAAGCAAGTGCTTGCAACTCGGACGGATAGCGGATTCTCTCTCGAACATCTCCTCCGCGGATGGAACCACTTCGTCATAAAGCATGCCGTCTATAGAAAGTCCGGGCAGGTAATGCAGATCCCAAAGTGAAATTAAAAGCTCCCCGGTCGAAGTGAGTAAAGTGTTGGTGGACGGGCACCAGGACTCGCAAAAGGCTTTAATAACTTCCAAGTTGCGATCATAAGTGAAGAGGGAGGCATAAACAGCATCGTAGAGTCCGCTCGCTCGAAGGTCATCTTTGCAGCGGCAAAGTACGTCTTCCTTCCATTCCCAAAAGCCTTTTATGATGTGTACTTCTCCAGAAAACTCCGTGCGCTCTCCCCATGGAGCTTTTTCGGCCATCAAGGGTCCCGTGCGCTCTCCACATGCAGCCTTTTCGGCCATCATGCGTCTTCCCAAGGTCGGTAATGGTTCTGAGTTGCCCAGAGAATGGTGATGAGTGGAGCAAAGAGAGTAAACAATAGATAGAGGTCTTCCCACTTCGTGGCTTTAGCACCATCCGTTGGTATGGAGCGAAGTTGAATATTTCGGCTATTGATCATGGGTGCTAGATTTGTGCATCCTCAAACGCGTTGCCTTCTCCAAATGTTGACATTTGTCATCCAAAGTGAGTAAATAAGTCCTTTTGTTCTCGGCAATATCCTTGAAGTAAACCATGATGGACCTACACATAACAACAACAAAAGAAGGGGAAAGCCAATCGTCAAACACCTGGTATGCACAAATAAATGCAAGGAAAAGAAGGAAAAATTGTTCATTCAGGAACTTTATCAAACATGTGGTGTACAAATATATCTACAAAGAAGAACAAAGGGATGGAGTGCAAACAAGATTAACAGATTTACTTTATGATCTATGGACTTTTTCTCGCTACTGATTTCCTACAAAAGTCACAAAAAAAGTCCGTTTAAAGTTTCGAAAAAAAAACAAACAAAGAAATAAATCTGTTTTACTCGTTCAGGTTTTTTATCAAACACGTGGTGTGTATGCATAAAAGAAGGAGTTGGCAGATAAGTTAAATTTCGTTCAGACTTTTTGTCGAACACGTTGTGTGCGGCATGTAGAAGTACATAGTTAGTGAACTTAAAGGTTGGGGTTTAACCCAAAAGATCCAAATCAACGCAAGGTGGATGTGATTTCTCTGCTGTTGGTATCTCTCTGCAAGAATTGAAAAAAAAAAAAACAGAATGAATCGATTCAAAACTGAGAAAAAAAAAAGGTGGTTGTTTTTGTTCAGGATTTTAATCGAATAGATGGTGTGCAGCGTGTAGAAGGCATGATTTGATGAGCTCGAAGGTTGAAGCTTACAAAAAAAAAATCTTCGACACGGCAGAAGGTAGACACGAGCTCTCTACTGATATATCTCTGCAAGATTTGGTAGAGAATAATCAGTTTAGATAAAAAGGGGATGAAAAAAAATTGCTTCGTTGCATACAGGCGAATGATCGAACAGTTGGGGCGCATGATATAGTAGAGTAAGATCAGCAGATATGGAGGACGAAACTCACCCCAAAATCGAAGAAAATCTGCAGACGGGGAAGCTCAAAGCTTGAGATTGATTCTTGGTCCTTAACTCTAATACTTGTGAGGAAAATCAATTAAGAGAAGGGAGGTATTTATAGGCTCATTAAGTGTTTGATATGGCAAGGAATTGATCCCTAATTCTAGAAGGATTTGGAAGAAACAAGATACTTGATTAGCAAGAATTCTAGGAGGGAGCCAGAAGGAAAGTTTTCCACGAAGGAGCTTCGAAAAGTAGCTTAGCTTTGGTAGAAGGAATTTTCGGCTAGCTAATTGGGCTAATAATGGGAGATGATATTTTAATTGGGCCATGATTTTAACCAACACATATAGATTGTTCACGTGATGTTATGAAAAATTGCATGGGATGATTGCTATATATACTGGTCTGATATGTTTCGATTTTTTTTTCTTGATAGTTGGCCTGAAATTGGAATGGTGTTTCGACTATACCATTGACCCAAATCTATATAAAAAATTTATAGGTCCAACTTAAAATGAAATTTTAAATCGAAAAGAACTCCTAAATACGAGTATAAAGTATTTACAAATTCAAATCTCAAGTCGAAGAACTCCTAAATACGAGTCTAAACTGTTTATAATTTTAATTCTCAAATTTAAGAACTCCTAAATACGAGTCAAAACTATTTAGAAATTCAAAGCTTAAATTCAAGAACTCTATGGAACGAGCCTAAATTTTCGTACTTCAAAATTCAAGAACTCCTTGATACGAGATTAAACTATCTAATAAATTTTAAAAGTCTTGAGACTTATTCGTTTTCAAGACAAATTGTCGACAAATAAGTCTCAAGGGGGCATTTGTAGACGCATAAAAATTAATGAAAAATATTAATTTTATATTTTATTTATATTTTAGGAATTTTATTAAAGATAAATCCTAAATTGAATAAATATAAATTGATATTTAAAAGATGGATATTCTCGACGAATTAGAAATCGACAAGTGTCATTTCTTGATCATTAAGTCAAATATTTGATGGAGATAACTACCAAAATTGAGGAGCCAATAGAATTGTGCCACCTCAGCCCTAAAGCCCGTCTTGGAGTCCAAAAGCCCACCAAGTGCACTACATTTTTACCTATAAATAGGGGTGATTGGAGAGGTCAAAGGACACACCAAAAATCATATTGAAGAGCACAAGAGTTGTAGGAAAATTCTCTACAACATTTAAGGCGTTTTTCGCGGCGTTCAAGGAGTTCTTTACCAAAGGCGTCCCAAATCTAGCGTTTGATCCAGAAATAAGGCGTCGGCCCTCCGGATTAACATTATCAAGTCAAGTATCAAAACCGATCAAGATCAAGGAGGCTAAATCTCCAAGGATCCCGGAAGCTGCTTGAAGATCGTTCAAGAACAAGTGGAAGAGACGAATCAGAGGATAAAAGCTAGAGATCGAACCCACATTTTACTTCAAATCTACAAATACTTCTTTGTACACGATTTATTGTGTTTGTTATAAATACATTAAATTTGTGTTTACACCTCTACTACTCCATCAAATTCACATGATAGAATCCCCGTTTTCATACCAATTTTTGTTCCCGCAGTCATAATGAATGGTCTTCCCAACAAAACAGAGTTTTCTTTGGCTTCTGATCCCGTGTCCAACACATAGAAGTCAGCAGGAAAAATCAAATTCCCCACTTTAATCAACACATCTTCTATTACTCTTTCTGGGTATGCATTAGACCGATCTGCTAGTTGTATGACCATACGGGTATTCCTCAGCTCACCCAAATTCAGTCGATTGAAAATAGCTAGGGACATCACATTTATTGAAGCCCCTAGATCCATCATGGCCTTTTCCATATTCCTTCATGTGATGTTACAAGGGATGGTAAATATTCCAGGATCCTTACGCTGTAGGGGTAACTTCTGTTGAATTACAGCTAATACACTTTCCCCCATCACATATCGAGCATCATCTTCCACTTTTACCTTTCTCGAACATAAATCTTTCAGGAACTTAGAATATTTAGGAATTTGTTTGATTGCGTCCAATAGGGGTATGCTAAGTTCCACTTTCTGAAACATCTTCATCATCTCACTTGCTTCTTTTTCTTTGGATTTTTGTTGTAGTCTGCCCGGATAAGGGGGTTTGGTCTGATCATTACTAATTTGTTCTCCTGTAAGTCCATTACTGGTCCCCTCATCTCTTTTCCTATTAGCTTCTGCTTCGGCCAAAATTTTCTCGGCTTGCTCATCTTCTAGTTCTGTTAATATCACTTGTGCTTGTTCCTTGTGATTTATTCCTTGAGGAGGAAGTTTTCCTGTATTCTCTTCCACTTTGGCCAACGCTTTTGCCAAATGACCAATCTGGACATTAGTCTGATTTATGCTAGCTCGAACTTTGTTCCGAAATTTCTCACTTTCCTTAGCCATATTCTCAATGGCTTCTTCCCATGGTGCTCGCCTTTGATGTGGCAACTGATAAACTTGCTGCTAGTGTGGTTGCTAATTTTGTTGTTGTGGTGGTCTTCCCTAATACTGTGGTTGATGCTAGTGCTGGGCATACTGTTGTGAGGATCCTGGTAATCCCGTATTGTGCTGTTGGGGTTGACCATCTTGTTTCCATCTATAATTAGGATGATCCCTCCATCCTCAATTATAAGTATTAGAGAAGAGATCATGTTTCCTTTGAAATCCTTCATTTTCCCCCATAGCATTTACGTCCATTATGTTCTCACCAAAGTTTGGGCAATTCTCAGATTGATGCCTTGTAGCATCGCATAGGTCACACTGTCGTACTTTCTTCTGTATGGTCACAACACTCAGCAATGCCTTAATTTCTTTCATCTCTTTACTCAGCGCTGTCAGATTATCCTTTTCTTTTTCCTTAGCTGGTAATTCTCTATTCCTTTCATGTCCCTCTTCTCTTGATTCCTCAGCCATTGTCCCCAATAACTTGAAAATGTCTTGGGGGTTTTAGCCCTTAGCTATCCATTGCATACGGCTAACACCAGCCTACGATCATTTCGCTGCATTCTCTTCACGAAGCTCTCCACTTGGTCTTTTGGAGTAATTTGGTGGTGGGGGCAATTGCTCAGAAGTCGCGTAAATCTAGTCCAATATTCATAGAAGGATTCCAGCCCATCTTATTTGATATTCCTGATTTCCCACCTCATTCGTTCAACTCTGGTTGCTAGAAAGAATTCTTCTAAAAAACATTGTTGCAGCTCAGCCCAAGAAGTAACACTTCATTCTGGCAAGTTGTACAACCATCTCCTCGCACGATCCACCAATGAGAACGGAAAAAGTACTAGTTTCAGTGCTGGGGATCGTCCCTAGCGTATCCATTGAACTTCGGTAAGACCTGTATCAGTGCTGGTTTAAGGTCATACTGCTCAGGATGGAAAAGGTTCTCCGATATTGTGATCCAGTTCGGCCTGAGATTCAGATTTGTTGGGTATGCCAACTGTTTGAGGGTCTGCGCCGCCATAGCGTCGTATCTTGCTATCTGTGCGATTGCACATAGTCAACGTTCAGTTCGGTCGCTGTCTGGATCAAAACATGCTCTTTGTACTCGACGAGTTCCATGCATACACTAGAAGGGGAAAATGGAATAGGAAGAGTAAAATTGTTGTGCGTCACTCCCCAGCAACGGCGCCAATTTTGACATGCACCCATCGTACGGTATAATCAAAATACCTGTGTATGCCCCAGACGGAAAGTACACGCTCCTATGCCCACAATCAGACTAGTTAGTCTTAGTGGTAAGCTAGGGTCGATCCCACGGAGAGTGAGGAACTATTTTACTCTTCGGTGCACGAATAGAGTTATCACGGTCTGAACCTGTTTATCTGCACAAATTAACTTGAAAACAATCAAATATAAAAGGGGTAAGATTTGGGATAGGTTATGATTATTGTTGATATGTGTATTCGGTCATGGGCATACTGAAGATCCGTCCATGTTTTGCATAAACTCAACGAGTGGCCTAAAGATATTGGGGCGTTTCAATAGTTTATACTCCACACTTGGGATGGTAGAATCCCTTGTGGTCACTTGGTCTGAAGGTCATGCTTCACCCCGATCACAAGGCCGTCCTTCACTCCTCCTTAGATAGTAGCCATACCCGATCCCTCCAAGTATTACCCTCACCAACCTTCTCTTCCAAGCTTCCCAGCTCCATACCAACAGAGTAGACATAACTCGCGGGATATCCATTTCCGGTAACACATCTAGTCGGTCATCGATACATCTACGATGCGTGAGATGAGTCCCTTGGTCAATAACCATAGCTTTATGCCTCGTCACAGTTGATGGATAGTCATTAGAGAAGCCCAAGACCGAGGAAGGATGCAGTATCCCCTTGCCCGTTCCTCGCCATCCAGATCTACAACTCCAATGAAGGCGCTACTCAGCTACTCGGTCATAAGAATACTGAACAGTGTTGTTTGTCATGCCCTTGCCTTTGCTTGGCATGGTTTAGCCCCAACCCAGTGGTGATCATCCGCTAGGGCAAAACTGCCCATGAATTATGTTCAAATCTCTCCGGAACCACTAGATCCAACCGAAGACACAAATGCCTCACGAATATTTTACATATCAACACTTAACCATTTCCCATACGCAAATCTCACCAAGGGGAACTACTGACACATAATGAAATGCATAATAACGAAGATAAATAAACAAATCAATAACACAAAATACAAAATACTTGAATTAAGAAAATACCTAAGGCAAGCTGCCTTGGATTTGTTCACGATAGGAATTGAAATGAAAAGCTAGTAAATTGTTTTTAGTGCAGAAAATGTAACGCGAACTGAGAGTAAATTGTATCTTAAGCTGAATGCTATCGAACACTAGAGGTAACCAACATTTTGCCAGCTATACTTGCTGGAGTTTTATAGCTACGACAATAGCCGTCAACACCCTTCTCTGGCAGACCATATCGGCGTGATTGATTGCTTCCATATTTAGCTCAATCTTGATTTATCCTTGATTGACCAGATTGATAATTGGCAATCGCCGGTGGATTGATTCAGGTGATTGACTGGCTTTCAAATCCTTCTTCGTACAAACTCTCAACAAAATATCGTGCAGATCTCCTCCACGTGTCTTTCCTTATCTGGCTTTGGCGGCTGGCTGCTGATATCGGTCATGGTCATACTGACTACATGTATTGGTTAGCCTCACACCAGGGTACTGTCGTTCTCCAGGGGGAATCAAATTCATCCAGTGAGATAGAATTGCTTCAATATTGCCAATTCTGACCATCTTATCTCCGTCTGCCTTGGACTGACCTTCCTTCCCACGAACAGATACTTTCTTCCCTATACAGACACTACAGACACAAAAAGACAGGAAAAATAGGGCCAACTGGCCAACAAGTCGAAGACGCATCACACCTACACACTTAAACCATACTTGCCGTCAAGTATGTAACTGGATTTCACAGAAGATACCAAGAAGAGAGATGAACAAAGAGGAATAAAAACTTCAAGACACGAGACTGCGCAGTCAAGTGGATTAGCTAATATATGCATGCATCAACCATAATGTCATACCACAAACCCTTTGAGTAGATATATCACATGCAGAAGTTAGCAGCTTCTCCCACACACTCAAGTATATGGCTAAGTGTATACTCTCATTTTATACTGCATTAGCCTTCCTATAAACTTGTTCATGGATTCATAACAAATACTTAATCTGGTGTAATTTATCAAAGGGTCTTTGTTAGGTTGTAGGGGGGTATACGGAGCAGAGGTATGGATTTCTGGATAAGTAGTTTAAAACTTGGTTCCAGTCATACCGACCTATTCAGTAAGGGCACTCCCACTCCACCTTTCTTTTCTCTTTTGGCAAGGTTTTATTTCTTTCTTACTTCCTTCTTTAACGAAGTAGAATTTGTCCTTTTGATTTATGTTTTTCTACCTTAAATCACGAGCTACCCTATATCTTTGCAGTATGGTAGGCTCTCCTTTCTCAATTTATGCTTTTCCACCTTAAGTAATGAGCTGTCTTTCATCTTTTGCATAGTGTGGAAGACACACTTTTAATTAAACTCAAAATAAAGGCTCATGAAAGAAGTGATTCGGCTCAAATTGGTTAGCAATGGTTTATTATGTTTATCTCAATAAATCTGGGGCCCTAAATTGAAAGAAATGCCCTAATCATCTAAACTACACCAACCAGCTAAAATTCACGAGCAAGTTTGAGGATTACTAAGCAGTATAATTACACCAGAAAATAAATGCAAATTAGCTCAAATCTCACAGGTATGGATTATTCAATATGCTCTCTAATGCTATCATGTGATAATGCTCGGCATACCAACATGTCAACCAAACCAATTAGCATGCATAGATCACCCCAATCCATATAACTTGAGCGACACACGGACTCTAACTAAACACCAGACTTCATCAAACATAATGACACAAAAAACATAAAAAAAATCAAAAGATAAAAACAAAACCTAATCTACAAGTAGGGATAGAAAACTTAGTCATTTTGGTCGAAGGCAACCTCCTCCTCTCAGTTAGTTCAACAATCAACTCCTCAAAACCAGTCCTCATGTCTGTCCTGATCACTACCATTTCATCTCTCAGCAATGCCACTTCTTTATGCAACTCCTTCAACTCAGCCAGTATGGATGCTACCTCACTATTGGTAAGGCGTGGAACCGCCTACTCTCCTACTCTGTGCGGTTCAACCCTGCCTGAAGCTCCTTCTAGGTAGACCAGCGAGTAATTGCCATGCTCATCCACCTCGACAATCCTCCACCGCACAAAGCGCCCTTGGTCCAGGAACCGGGTGTCCAGAAAGAGAGGTACTTATTGTGGTGAGTTACTCCATACTGAAACTGTAGAGCCACCGTGAACCTAAAGTTCACCCTTTTCTTCTCATACATACACCATAACAGGAACACCTCCTGCTGGGTGACCACATTTGAGCCTTATAGACGGTCGTATATGTTGTAGGCTAGCCATCGGTGGCATATCTGCAGTGCTGGGTCTCAAATTTTGTTCAACTTGCTGATATTCTTCACATACTTGTCCTTGGTGGAGATGGTTGACCAGTAGTAGTCAATCCGAGAATTCCATTCTATTGGGGCCAGTGTCTCTGCCTCCTTATATTCTTCTCCATATACATCCCGTGGTTCAAGCACTCCCAATAGGATGTTTAACTCATTGATAGAGAGAGGGAACATCCTACCCTGTAGTTGAAAGCGCAGGGTACCAGGAGTCTCGATGGTGTAGTTGCCACGGGGCTTGAACTCGACCGATCCCATGAATTCCTCCGACATCTTCTTGTAGGCTAAATAGTTCCAATCCAATACTTTCCCCCAATCTATTTCTTCGAAGTATCCTACCACCTTCTCATTAATTCCAAAACCTTCCAAACATTCTGTGAGCAAAAAAACCATGGGATGATCTCCTTGTTCTGGAGGACGACATACCGTTGATTGTCTCTCGGTATGGTCGTGCCAGATGAAGCAGGTCGCACCAAACACTTTTTCTTGATTGCAGTTTTCTTGGTAGCAATGTTGGGTGTAGACTTCACCAGAGCTGGTATTCCTCCAGCGTCAGAGCTATCCATCGCCTCTGTTGCCTCCCTTTCCATCTCCTTAGCATTTCTTCCTTCTCCTTTTCCCACTTCTCCTACCTTCCATTTCCCTTTCTCCACAGCAGAAGCTTTACTCATAGTGCTTGTGGTGCTGGTCTTACTCCCCTCTTTGTCTTGTTTAGTTTTTGGCGGCAGAGGAGGTTTTGAAATATCCAACTTCCTCTTGACTCTCGGCCCCTTCTCTTTGCTTTGTGGGGTTAGTTCTCCTTGAGATTGCACAGGGGAATTTCCCTCTTCCACCATTGCCTGCTCTTCTTCTTGTTTGTTTTCCTGTTCCTCCTTCTTGTCGTCAGAGGCGGTGAGACCATCCTCTATTGACTGAGAGTGAGAACGGGAAGGATTGGGTTCTGGAGTTTGCTCTTTCGATGGGGGTTGCGACTTAGTAGCACCCTTCTTTTCGGTGGATGCAGAGGTTTTCTTCTTTGCTGCGGTAGTAGTAATGGTGTTTTTAGCTGCAGGCTTCTTCTTCTCCTTCTTCTTAGGTGGCTGGACATCCGCTTTATCTTCAGGCTGATCAGAACCCTTAATTTCCTTTGTGTCCTCTTCACCGATGACTTCCTTTTCTGGTGAAGGTGATTTATCCTTCTCCTTCGCCTCAATAGTCAGGGGAGGTGTGGTTTCCTCCACGACTTGTGTGGGGGTCACCTCCGACGCAGAGTTGTGCGTCTTTCTCTTGGCTCCTGCCTGAACTGCTTTTCTAGCAGCGGTGCTCTTTTGCCCGGTGGTGGCAGTCTGAGCACTGTCAGAGATGGGGCTGCTCTTGGAACTCTTCCTATTTTCAGGCATCTTAGTTCTAGCCATGGTGAATTCGAAGATTGGGAAGTTAGGGTTTCTGATTTTTCGATTAATTTTGTGTGGAGAAGATGAAGACTGACAGCTTTAATGGGGTATGTGAATAGCGGTTACCAAAAGCGTAGTGGGGAAAGTGGATGAGATGTGCAGCAATTATGGAGTTCGTGGCGGTTTTGAGAGAAAGAGGGCTTAAACCGACTTAAAAAATGGAGATGACAGTTATGGAGTATTTGGAATGATTAAGGGAAGAAATCATTACCAAATTCAAAATTCAAACCTTCTGCAAAATCCGAAGAGGCGCAGTCACTTCTCAATCAGGAGCATGTCAGACACGCTTCTACGTCATTCCTCGGTTAGCCCTATCCTGTCGAAAATACCATGGGCCTCACCTACACATTTTGCATCGCAAAGTGGGTTCAGATTCTCCCTTGGGCCTCAATTATTCGTGGCCGTATTCCCCAAATTCGTTTTCAGCCCAAAATCATCAATTAAAGAAATTTTCCTAAGTAACAAAATGGAACTGCAGTTTTCGTCAAACCAGTAACCACTCCTGGGTTGCCTCCCAATCAGCGCTCTTGCTTAATGTCTTGAGCTCGATGTCTCCATGTTTATTTTCACTGGTAAACAGGGTCTAGGAGGGAGCACTTCTCTTTGTTCTTTTCAAATTTGAGTAGTCGAAATAAGGCTTCAATCTATGACCATTTACCACGAACGTATCACTTCCATTGAGGTCATATACCTCGACACTTCCATTGGGGAATATTTCCTTTACTATATATGGCCCTCTCCATTTGGATCGGAGATTCCCACTCATCAATCTAAAGCGAGAGTTGAAAAGTAACACCTTTTGTCCATCCCATAATTCCTTCTAGCGGATTTTTACACCATGAATTTTGCTAGTTCTTTTGTTATATAAAATTGCATTGTCGTATACTTCTAACCGCAGTTCTTCTAACTCACTCATCTGCAATCTCCTTTCTTCTCTAGCCAAGGTCATACTAAGATTGATTTTCTTGATGGCCCAATATACTTTGTGTTCCACTTCCACAGGTAGGTGACACCTTTTCCCAAACACTCGTCTAAAGGGTGACATCCCAATGGGGGTTTTGTAGGTAGTTTGGTAAGCCCATAACGCATCCCCGCATCCCCTAAATGATTACTCCAGTCTTTTCGGTTGGGATGGACTACCTTCTCCAGTATGTCCTTGATTTCTCTGTTCAAAATTTCAGCCTTTCTATATGCTTGGGGGTGATATGTAGTTGTCACTTTATGCTTAACCCCCATCCTCTTTGTAAGTGCTCTGATGGTAGCATTGCAGAAGTGAGATCCCTGATTGCTGATGAGGATTTTTGGGACTCCAAATCTATTAAACACCTGGTCTTTCAAGAATTTAGCTACAGTATGAGAGTCACTGTTTGCCGTAGCCTTTGCCTCGACCCATTTAGATACGTAATCAACTGCTACCAATATATATTCATAATTTCCAAACTTGGGAAATGGTCCCATGAAATCTATTTCCCATACATCTAAGATTTCCACAGGCATAATAGGCATTTGGGCCATCTCATCTTTTGCACTAATGCCTCCAACTAGTTGGCACTTCGGGCAGCCCTGTACCCATTTTCTTGCATCGGCAAAAACTGAAGGCCAATAAAATCTGTTGTCCAAAATCCATTGTGCTGATCTTTTGCCACCAAAGTGTCCATTGCATGTAGTACCATGGCACATTTCTAAGATCTGGGTATGTTCATCTTCAGGAACACACCTCTATATGACCTGATCTGCTCTTATCTTCCATAGATGTGGTGCCTCCCAAAAGTAAGAGTGCGCTTAAGTGATCAATTTATGCTTTTCAAACATGGTCTTTCCTCATGGAACTTCTTTTGTGATCAAATAGTTGGCTATATCTGCTTACCATGGTTCCTTATCTGTCACGGCATACATAGATTCCATCTCTGTATGAGTATATACGACATATAGCTTCTCATCAGGGAAGGTGTCCTCTGTGGGTTCTCTATCATCCTTGCCCATTTGAACTCTGCTCAAATGATCTGCTACAAGATTGGCAGCTCCTTTCTTATCCCTGATTTCAATGTTGAAACTCTTGTAACAACAATATCTAACAACAATATCCATCGAATAAGACGTGGTTTAGATTCCTTTTTCACCATTAGATAGTTCAAGGCTGCATGGTTGGTATATAGGATTACCTTGATGACCAAAAGAACAACCTGACTTTCTCTATGGCGAATACCACTGCTAAAAGCTCCTCTTCAGTCGTGGTATAACAGCACTAAGTGGAATTAAGGGTTTTTGAAGCGTAGTAAATGACGTAGCTCTCCTTCCCCTTTTTTTGTCGTAATACAACTCCAACCGCATGATTACTAGCATCACACATGATCTCGAAAGGTGACTCCCAATTTGGAGGATGTATAATGGGGGCTGACACAAGTCTGCTCCATAGGTCAAGAAATGCCTCTTTGCAGTCATCATCAAAGTCAAACTGTACATCCTGTTGTAGCAGTCTAGTTATGGGTTGGGCGATTTTTGCGAACTCCTTAATAAAACGCTGGTAAAACCCTGCATGACTGACGAACGCCCGTATGTGCTTGACCGTAGTTGGGTATGGCAATTTGGCGATAGATTCGATCTTTGCTTTATCTACTTCGATCCCCCTTTCAGAAATAACATGTCCCAACACTATCCCGTCCTTCACCATGAAATGGCACTTCTCATAATCAAGCACCAAGCTCTTCTCCACGCATCTTTTTAACACAAGCTCTAAATGGTTGAGACATGTGTCAAACAAATCTCCATATATTGTAAAGTCATCCATAAAGACTTTAATACAATTTTCCAATAAGTCAGAAAAGATTCTCATAATGCACCTTTGAAAACTTCTAGGCGCATTGCATAGACTAAAGGGCATTCTTCGATAAGCAAATGTTCCATACACACATGTTAAAGTTGTTTTCTCTTGGTCCTCTTGAGCCACAAAGATTTGCATGTATCCCGAGTACCCATCTAAAAAGCAGTAATAAGCATTACCAGCTAGACGTTCCTGCATCTGATCGATAAAGGGTAGAGGGAAATGGTCCTTTCGTGTGACCATGTTCAACTTCCTGTAATCTATGCTAACTCTCCATCCAGTTTACAATCTTGTTGAAACCAGTTCTCCATTGTCATTTTCCACAACTTGTATCTCTGATTTCTTCGGTACGACATGGACGGGGCTGACCTACTGCCTGTCAGAGATAGGAAAAATAATTCCTAACTCTAGCAGTTTCAAAATCTCCTTGAGTACCAATTCTTTCATTACAGGGTTCATTTTTCTCTGTGAATCTCGCACTGGTCTTGCTCCTTCCTCAAGGTATATATGGTGCATGCATTCAGTCAGACTGATTCCATTAATGTCTGCCAAGGTCCAACCGATGGCTTCCTTATTCTCCCGTAAGATCTGCGCTGATGATTACTGGAAGAGTCTCCTTAGGCCCCAAATAAGCGTACTGCAGATGTTTGGGTAGTTTCTTAAGTTCCAAGACAGGGGCCTTGACAATTGAGGGAAGCAATTTTTCATACTGCCCATACTGAGACATAGTTCCGGCTTGCCTTCTGCTGATCCTCCATCTGAGTACACTTCCAAAATGATTTCTTTGATTTCCTTGTCCACCTCTAATTCTGCTCCCATGATACTCTCCTTTAGTGAATATAGCTCCATAATAGTCTCTTTCATATCCAAATCTTCTATTTGAGCAACATCTCGATCGATTAGACCAACTTGTATCGCCTTGTCCGTCAAGTCATTAGAACTGAATTCAAGACTTTGTTCTTGTACCAATAGTTCAAAAACATCGATCATCTCCACCGACTCCATCTCAGGTTTCCTTTTCATAGCTTCATAGATGTTGAATTCCTCTACTACTCCATCAAATTCACATGATAGAATCCCCATTTTCATACCAATTTTTGTTCCCGCAGTCATCATGAAAGGTGTTCTCGACAAAATGGAGTTTTCTTTGGCTTCTGTTCCTGTGTCCAACACATAGAAGTCAGCAGGAAAAATTAAATTCCCCACTTTAATCAACACATCTTCTATTACTCCTTCTGGGTATGCATTAGACTGATCTGCTAGTTGTATGACTATACGGGTATTCCACAGGTCGCCCAAATTTTCAGTCGATTGAAAACAGCTAGGGGCATCACATTTATTGAAACCCCTAGATCCATCATGGCCTTTTCCATATTCCTTCATGTGATGTTACAAGGGATGGTAAATATTCCAGGATCCTTACGCTTTGGGGGTAACTTCTGGTGAATTACAGCCGATACACTTTCCCACATCACATATCGAGCATCATCTTCCACTTTTACCTTTCTCAAACATAAATCCTTTAGGAACTTAGAATATTTAGGAATTTGTTTGATTGCATCCAATAGGGGTATGCTAAGTTCCACTTTCTGAAACATCTTCATCATCTCACTTGCTTCTTTTTCTTTTGATTTTTGTCGTAGTCTGCCCGGATAAGGGGGTTCGGCCTGATCATTACTTACCTGTTCTCCAGTAACTCCATTACTGGTCCCCTCATCTCTTTTCCTATTAGCTTCTGCTTTGGCCACAATTTTCTCGGCTTGCTCATCTTCTAGTTCTGTTAATATCACATGTGCTTCTTCCTTGTGATTTATTCCTTGAGGAGGAAGTTTCCCTGTATTCTCTTCCACTTTGGCCAACGCTTTTGCCAAATGACCAATCTGGACATTGGTCTGATTCATGCTAGCTCGAACTTCATTCCGAAATTTCTCACTTTCCTTAGCCATATTCTCAATGGCTTCTTCCCATGGTGCTCGTCTTTGATGTGGCGGCTGATAAACTTGATGCTGGTGTGGTTGGTAATTTTGTTGTTGTGGTGGTCCTCCCTGATACTGTGGTTGCTGCTGGTGCTGGGCATACTATCGTGAGGATCTTGGTAATCCCGTATTGTGTTGTTGGGGTTGACCATCTTGTTTCCATCTAAAATTAGGATGATCCCTCCATCCTCGATTGTAAGTATTAGAGAAGGGATCATGTTTCCTTTGAAATCCTTCGTTACCACCTATAGCATTTACGTCCATTATGTTCTCACCAAAGTTCGGGCAATTCTCAGATTGATGCCCTGTAGCATCGCATAGGTCACACTGTCGTACTTTCTTCTGTATGGTCACACCACTCAGCAATGCCTTAATTTCTTTCATCTCTTTACTCAGCGCTGTCAGATTATCATTTTCTTCTTTCTTAGCTGGTAATTCTCTATTCCTCTCATGTCCCTCTTCTTTTGATTCCTCAGCCATTGTCCCCAATAACTTGAAAATGTCTTGGGTGGTGATGAACTCATATTTGTGTCCATCTTTTCTGGTGTTTTTCTTGTTCTTTTTAGTCTTTATCGAGTCAAAGTGTGTCTGGGAGGACACAAAGTCGAGAGATGGTGTGCAGGAAAGAACAGGTGGGATCTTGGGCAAAATCGATGAAAATCTATGGTTGAGATGCTGAGATGGTGATACAATGCAAATGGGCATATATGCTGGAAGCTTGTAGCTAGGCAACAACGTTCTATTTAATCTGCAAGTCAGGAAGCACCTCCCCATATTCTTGAAGCCAACAGACAGAGTACCCAGAGGAGCCAGGATCTTGGTCAGCATAGGAAGTGATACAGAATGCAGACATCGAAGTCAAGGTGTAAGTCAGGAGCAGCTGCAGATTTTTTCTTCTCCAATGAAGAGGATAAGGATCGAAGATTTCTTTCCTTATCTTAGCTAAACCTAACCAATAAAGATATCTACCACGAAAGAGAAGTAAAATTGCCAGCCGTATGGATAAGGAAGGAGGCGGATGTGTTTGGAAAGAGTCCTTGGCCTACAAGGAATCTAACCTAACCCTAATTCCATCGCCTGCATATATGGCCGACTTCACTTTGTAACGGAGTTTGAGTTTAGAGAGAATTTTAGCTTAGTTCAACATTTTAGATCGAGTGAAAGTGAGAAAGAAACAAGTCCTACGGGTAAAATTTGCTTTTACATTTCGTTTTTAATATTTCTGCACTAGATCTTAGTTGTTGGCTTGAAGCCAAAACCTTAGTTGCTGACTTACGTTTCTAAGCAGCAACCGTTTCCAGTTTAATTTCAAGTATGATTTTCCTTATATGTTTTATGTTTTCATTTAAGAATATGTCTAGCTAAATTGATTGTTTGGGTTGGATGTAGATGACGTGATTTTAATTACTCGTTCTTAACTTGTGAGGTCGAATTGTGTAAGTTAGTTATTTAATTTATTCCCGAAACACTTAGGAGTAATTCTAGACTTAATTGATATTGACATATGCTTGATCACATTCTAGATACTGAGATAAAGTCATTAACATGATTTGTGATTAAACTTGAGAGAGTCTCTCGTGCCCAAGAAGGTAAAGAGTGTTGGAGACCAGTCGGTATTGACCTACCTCTTGACTGTCTTGGGTCTGTTTATTCTTAATGCCTTTTGGGCAACATCGTTACTGAAGTCTCTTTGTGACTTTGTTAATCAGAAGAGGAGATCTTGCCTTCTGGTAAAGAACAGTAAAATTGGATAGACATAGGCTCAGTCTGTTTATATCATGACTTCATGATTATTAGGATATAAACTAATCTTTGTCTTAAACCAACTAATGAAATCAAGTAATTGAATATCTTTGCACCAATGAACGAGTAATGAGTAATTAGGATAATTGATTCGAAACCCAATCCTAACTTCTTTGTAATTTGATATTTCACTTGTTAAGTTACAGGATATTGAGATACATCTCGACCATAACCTATTTTGTTGAGAACTACCTGAAGAGCAGATCTACGCCAAGTCCCTTGGGGTCGACCCCAATTTCCATTAACTACTACCTTGTTGGGCAAGAGGGGTTTTATAAATTTATTTGTGCGAAGAGTGTAACGACGGCCCTTCGTCAAATTGGCGCTGTTGCCGGAGACTTAGTTTTAAGCTAGTGTGCTCTTCTAACTTGAGTTGAGCACGGTTTATGCCCAAGCCATATCTACGGAGTGACGGAGATCCACAAGATCACGGTACATGTGTGAAGGTCATAGCTAGGAAAAATCGAGCAAAAATATGCAAGAAGAAGAAAGATCTGGAGAAAGGCATCAACGAACCTTCAGAGCCCCCGTACTTGACAGAAGATCAGGATATTGAGCAAGAAGACGATTCTTGCTCAACAGCGAGTACAGAAAGCGAGGAGTCAATATCCAGTTCAGAAGCAGAGACATCAATGACCATGGTAGGACAGCAAGAGAAAACCATCCATCAGATTATGTTCCCTGACGACAAGGGAATCAGACCTTCAAGTATCCAGTTGCTCACCATCAATGGCAAATGGGAGCTCAAACATTCGTTGATACAGATATTGCCCAAGTTCAGCGATCATCTCGGAGAAGACCCTCAAACCCATCTTCAAGACTTTGAGATGGTGATCAGCACTGTGAGGAACAATGTCCCTCCTGCCCGAGATGCTGCCCGAGATACGTTTCCCGACTACGTAAGGTTACTCACGTTCCCGTTTTCACTATTAGATAGAGCACGTGAGTGGCTCTACACTTTTCCAGAGAGAAGCATTGACACCTGGAAAAAAATGCAGCAGTCTTTTCTTGACAAGTACATACCCGTTAGCCGGATACAAAGTGGGAAGAATGCCATTTCCTCCATCAAGATGGGTGGAAGTGAGTCGCTATATGACTACTATGAAAGATTCAAGAAGTTGATAGCAAGATGTCCTCAACATCGAATTCAAGACATTGACTTGATTGAACATTTTTTAAAAGGATTGAGGGCATCCGAGAGGAAATGTATAATTGCAGCTTATGGAGGGCAATATGTGATCAATCACCTTCGGAGGTGTTTAAGAGAATCGGAGCAATGGCAGAACAATCACGAGATGAAGATGATATCCCGAGAGGGGGGTATGAAGGCAACAAAGGCAGTTCAGACAACTTGGTCAATACCATGAAAGCATTCATGGCAAAGATGGATGGTTAAATGGAGGCCTTGAATAAGAAGGTAGATGGCAAGGAAGTTCAAAGAGCCATAAAGAAATACGAAGTATGTCAGGCAACATCCCATATCAGCTCAGAATGTCCTAGTTGGTTCGTGGAAGAAGAAGAGGAGGTGAAGGCAATAGGTCAGAACCAACAAGGCGGTGGGCAACAAAGGTTCAAATATGGCAATAACAACAACTATGGCAACAATTTCGGCTATATACCGAACCAGCACGAGAACCTAAGGTATGGCAACAACCATTATCAAATACCTCCTGCCCACCAACAACTACAACAGCCGGTTTAGCAGCAATATCAATACATTCCTCCACCTCAACAACCACTTCAATAGTAACATAACTATATTCCTCCACATCGAGAACCAGCCAAGACGGAGTTCATGAAGAAGACCATTGATCGGTTTACCAACAAGAACCAAAGGCTGAGGAGTGATTTTGAGAACTTTCACCTAGAAAGTCGAGGTCAGTCAAATAACCTTCAAGCTCAATTGACTCACATAAACCAAACCTTGTCAAGGCTTGTAGATGACAAGAATGGAAGGCTTCCTGCTCAAGTGGAGATCAACAAGGAGCAAGTAAATGTTGTGAGTTTGCAAAATGGGAAGGTGTTGCAAGAGTTGTTGCCCAAGACCCAACCAAAGGAACCTGTTCGAGTAGAGAAAACCAAGATGTGTATAGGAGATATCAATGACATCTACTAGGAGCTGAAGGCAAAGCGTGAAGAAGGGATAAAAGCCAATAAGAATCCCGTCTTAGATAATAAGGAGGATGAAGCCTTGTTTGATTACGTGAAGATGGAGAGATCAAGGCTAGGATTTGATAAAGATGACAAGTTGTTGGACTCTTTGAAGGCTGAAAGAAAGGAAGAGGCTTTTGCCAAGAGGACCGTTCCTCACCCTGCTAAGGCAAAAACCCCGTTTCCGAGATGTTTTGCCCGCGATCGTGATCGGAAGGAGTTGGAGGACATGATGAATGTGTTCAAGAAAGTGGAGATCAACCTTCCACTATTGATGGCATTACAATCCATGCCAAAATGTGCAAAGTTTTTATGAGAGATGTGTTTAAAGAAGACCAAGTACTCTGATAATGCCCGTTTCCATGTAGAGAATGTGTCAGCACTCATGAATCCTCACATCCCGGTCAAGAAGAAGGATCTTGGCATGTTTGCTATCCCATGCACAATAGGTGCTACGTCAATACCCAAGGTGATGCTTGATCTTGAAGCCTTGATTAATGTAATGCCGAGGGCCATGTTCGACGAGATGAGGTTTGGACCTCTCTCTCCTACCCATGTTGCCATTCAACTGGCAGACTTGTCCACAGTCTACAGTTTTGGAGGACGTGTTGGTCAGGGTGGGGGGTCTTCTGTTCCCAGCAGACTTCTATGTTCTTGACATGGGAAAGAAAGCAACCAAGAATCCAGTGATCTTGCTCGAGAGGCCGTTCTTGAGGACAACACGCACCAAAGTCGATTGTGATACTGGGAGGTTGACGGTTCAGGTAGCTGGAGAAGTAGTAGAGTTCAATGCTTATAGGCAAAATCAGAATGATGCCATGGAGCACCTCAACACCCTCAATGCATGCGGTGAGCAAGTAGAGACGGTCCACAGTTTAAGTTGTTTCTTCGAAGACAACGAGGATGCAATCCATGTGGATCTCGATCAGGGTCTTGACCTAGATCTCGACCACTATGAGGATAACGAGGCAGCAGGCGCCATGATGAAATTTTCTGAAGATGATGAGTATGAAAGTAATAAAGATTTCTGGGAGGAGTAAGAACATGGACATAGTTTCAACTACTCCACCGACGAAGACTACTTTAAGGATGAGGAGTTGGAGGAGTGCAAAACTCCTAAAAATTTCTTTGGAAATGAAGATGAGGATCAGAATGAAGGTGAGCGAAAGCCCCTTAATGAGTTTGATAAGGAACTTGAGGAACTACCCCATGATGAGACCGAGGAGATAGTGGAGAAATTCTGGCAAAAGACAGTTCTTGAGCATGATGCCAGCTTGTAGACAGAAAAGGATCTTGCCCAGAACGATGACCCAGCAGAAGTAGAGGAATGCAGTTATGCCAGGATTCCAGACAACATGCAACCGCAGGGGTTCGAACCACTCAACAACCCTGAGTTGAAGCCCGAGGACAAGTTGGTGCCATCACTACAAAAGGCACTTGCTTTAGAGTTGAAACCTTTTCCTAAGCATCTGAAGTACATATATCTTGGTAAGAACGAGACTTTGCCCGTAATCATATCTTCCGAGCTATCGAGCATGGAAGAGGTCCAAGTTGGTGAGGTGCTGAGCAAATACAAGGAGGCAATAGGGTGGACATTGGCCGACATCAAAGACATTATCCCTTTGGATTATGTTCATCACATTTTGCTTGAGGAGGATGTTGTTCCTGTAAGAGATCCACAAAGGCGATTGAATCCCGCCATGAAAGAAGTGGTGATGAAAGAGATACTTAAGCTTCTTGACTTGGGGATCATCTACCCCGTGTCCGACAGCCGGTGGGTGAGCCCTGTGCACGTGGTGCCCAAGAAGTCGGGAATCCAAGTTGTTGAGAACGAGAAAAATGAGATGGTGGCTATGAGATTGCAAACCGGATGACGAGTATGCATTGATATCCAAAATCTTAACCAAAAGATGAAGAAGGATCACTTTCCTTTGCCTTTTATCGATGAGATGCTTGAAAGGTTAGCCGGTAATGATTATTATTGCTTTTTTGACGGTTATTCGAGGTACATGCAGATTTGGGTTGCTGATGAGGATCAAGGTAAGACCACTTTCACGTGCTTATTTGGCACATTCGTATATAGAAGGATGTCATTCGGGTTATGCAATGCACCAAGGATGTTTCAAAGGGATGTTTCAAAGGTGTATGATGCATATTTTTTCTGACCTTCTTGAAGTGCATCAAAGTCTTCATGGACGATTTTACCGTCTACGGCAAGACCTTCGAATCATGCCTCAACAACCTGGATCGAGTCTTGAAGAGATGTATTGAAAAGAGCCTTGTGTTGAACTATGAGAAGTGTCACTTCATAGTAAAAGAAGGAATAGTTTGGGTTATGTCATTTCGGGAAAAGGTATTGAGGTGGATAAGGCCAAGATCGACATTATTGCCAAGTTACCCTACCCAAGATCTATCAAGGAGTTGAGAGGATTTCTACAGCATGCTGGATTCTATAGGAGATTTGTCAAGGACTTCGCTAAAGTTGCCCAACCGATGATGAGACTACTCCAAAACGATGTACCATGGGAGTTCAATGAAGATTGCAAGAAGGCGTTCCGTGCCTTGAAGGAGAACTTGATTACGGCCCCCATTATCCAATATCCGGATTGGGGGATGCCTTTTGAGTTGATGCGTGATGCCAGTGGTTATGCCGGGGGAGCAGTTCTTGGGCAAAAGTGAGGAAAGGAGAGCTATGTCATCTATTATGCCTCTAAGACATTGAACCCGGCCCAATGTAATTATGCCACTACGGAGAAGGAGTTGTTAGCTATTGTCTTTGCCTTTGAGAAGTTTAGATCCAATTTACTTGGAGGCAAGACCATAGTCTACACAGACCACGCGGCGCTGAAGTACTTGTTGAGCAAGAAGGAGTCCAAACCAAGACTGATTAGATGGATTCGTTTACTTTAGGAATTTGACATAGAGATCAAGGACAAGAGTGGTGCCCAGAACCAAGTTGCTGACCACCTGAGTCAAATCCTCCAGCCTGATGATGGGGTGCCGATCAAGGAGACCTTTCCCGACGAGCACCTGAGTCTTGCCCAAGATGAGCCATGGTATGCTGATATAATGAACTATTTGGTGACTGGGGAGATACCTTCCAACCTTGGGCATTATCAAAGGAACAAGCTTAAACATGAGAGTCGTTTCTACATTTGGGACGAGCCATATTTATGGAGGGAATGTGCAGACAAGATAATAAGGAGGTGTGTCGAGGATAAAGAGCAAAGAAGCATTCTTGAGCATTGCCACAACAAGGAACGTGGAGGACACTTTGGGCACCAGCGTACTGCGAGGAAGGTTTTGGAGTGTGGCTTTTATTGGCCAACATTGTTCAAAGACTGTTATGAGTGGATCAAGATATGTGAGAAGTGCCAAAGGGAAGGCAACATCATGAGAAGGAACGAGATGCCCATGATGCCGATATTGCCTGTGGAGGTGTTCGACATATGGAGCATGGATTTTATGAGACCCTTGCCGAGTTCCGAAGGAAACAAGTATATCATATTGGCAGTGGACTATGTCTCAAGTTGGCCGAGGCTCGTGCTTCCACCAAGGATGATTCAAAGGTGGTTTCTAACTTTTTGAGAACTCAAATTTTCAATAGGTTTGGTGTACCTCGAGCTATCATTAGTGATCAAGGTTCGCATTTTTGCAACGCGACGGTCACCGCCTTGTTCAAGAAGTATGGAGTTACTCATCGTGTGTCAACAGCCTACCACCCACAAGCCAATGGACAAGCGGAATTGTGTAATCGAATAATCAAGACGATCTTGAGGAAGACCGTAGGCACGACAAGGAAGGTTTGGGGTATGCACCTCGATGATGCCCTGTGGGCATATTGAACTGCCTTTAAGACACCTTTTGGTAGGTCCCTCTATCGCATGGTTTATGGCAAGAAGTGTCACTTGCCCGTGGAGCTGGAACACCGAGCACACTAGGCTATTGCCCAACTCAACTTCGATTGGAACGAGGCGGGTGAAGCAAGGAAGCTCGAGATCCAAGAACTTGACCAGATAAGGCTCCAAGCTTATGATAATGTCGGTTTATACAAGGAACGGATGAAGAAGACCCACGATCTTTTGATCAAAGAGAAGGAGTTCCATTTTGGGCAACAAGTGTTGCTGTACCAAACTCAATTAGGCTTTCTTCGGGGAAGCTCTCAACTAAGTGGGCAGGACCTTATGAAGTACAAGCTCAATTCCCAAATGGAGCTGTTGAGATTAATGATCCCAAGAATGGGAAGGTTTTTTAAGTCAATGGCCAGCGCTTGAAGGCCTATTTTGGGTAAGAACAACTTGTTGAGGAGAAACCATCTAGGTTCCCTGTCGAGGAGAACCTCTAACTTCAAAAGGAGGGAGGTGTCGTGCCCAAGACCTTAAATGGAGCGCTGTCTAGGAGGCAACCTGGTTAGTATTTTCTATTTATTTTTATTTTTCATTTTTATTTTTTCTTTATTTCGTATCTTTTTATTTTTCGTTTTTATTTTTCTTTATTTCCTTAAAAATTACCAAAAAAAAATTTAGTTGTTTTTCGCTTACAGTAGTTCATTTAGAAGTATTTATTTTTTTAGATTGACCATAGGAAAGAGTTGGTTTTTGGAGTATATTTGGTGTTTTGAAGTGTGCAGGAGATGTTAAGCAAGATGGAGGTTGTAAATCAGGAACCACGATAGAGAAGTAAGTTGGGGTGTCGGGCAGAGGTTTTGAGCATGAACCAAGTTGTTGGTCAACAATTGCTTATGGCGGTTACTGTACCCCTAAAAAACCGTGCCCTATATATCTACCCTAGCACGTATCCACCCCCACTACCCAATTTGAAATTAACCTCTTCTGCAACTTCTCATCTTCTCTCTTTCTCTCCCATCAAAATACCGACACACATCACTATGGTATCTACTCGACCACGAAACAAACTCAACAAAATTCCCACCGAAACCAACATCGACCTTATTGGCGACAAACCCTCCACCAAAGCCATAAGCCGAAAACAACCCATGGAACCTGCCAACACCTCTGCCGATCAGAACCCCTCCGTCACAATCGGATCTAACGTGCCCAAGAGCCTGCCAATCGACGCCACTCTCATGATGAGCGACAAAAACCCTAGCCTAATGGATGAGGTAGTGAAGCAAGCTGAGGAGGAGACCCAATCGAGGGCTGAAGTTACTGAGCAACAATTGGAAGAAGAGGCAGATGAGGAAGAAGACGGCGAGGAGGAAGAGGAAAATAAAGAAGGTGAAGGAGAAGGCGGCGACGCTAAGGAGGACGACATTGATGATGCCATTGAAGCTGAGGCAGCGAAGTTGATGGTAGAGGCGGAAGCCAAGGCCAAGGAAAACCCGCCGAAGTCAAAGAGTATCCGGCTGGCCAGCAAGCGCCCCCATATTAGGGAGGACACGCCGACAAAGAAGTACAAATCCACTATTTTGGATGTTGGCACAATCCAGCCGTCAATGTCGAAGGGGGTCAACGTCAATGGCTAGTGAAAACGAAGAGGAGGAAGATGTTGAGGAAGAAGAGGATGACGACCAGTCGATGCCAGCAAGCAGCAAGAACAGGTTGAAGAAGAAGAGTACCACGGTGATGACGTGTATGAGGCCTAGGGTTTGGAAGGTGACAGCACCCAGGGTTCTCGACTTCAAGCTATACAAGGACCTGGGTGTTGCCCAAGAAGTGCGAGCGTTGTTTGCTGGGATAGCATGGAGCAAGTTTTTGGAATGGCCGGTGAAAGTCTATGAGGAGCAGGTTAAGGAGGTGTACAGCACTGCGGTTGTGACGAGTGATCCCGAGACTGGGGTGAGCACTATATCCTTCTCGCTCTTGGGCGAGAAGTATGATTTTCAGGTTAGTGCCCTCAACCAGATCTTGGGGATGGTGAGTCTATTGGATTTGACCAAGAAGGAATTTATGAAAGCCAAGAAGGTTGTGCCACCCCCTAGAGACATTGCTTATCAGGAGCAATGAAAGGAGATTGAGAATGGAGCACCATACAATGGAGGCAACAACAAGGGTACGGAGTTGAAGACCCATGCGTTGAGGCTTTGCCATCGCATTCTTGCCTATAATCTGTATGGCAAGAACAACAACGGCAACACCTTGAGCAACAAGGAGAGGTATCTTCTTTGGTGTATGCACACCAAGACCAAGGTCAACTTCGCAGCCTTTCTCGGTGAGCAGCTCAAAACGGTGTTGGCCAAGCAAGCTCTAGGGTGCACGTGTGGGCATTTCGTGACAGCATTTGCGAAAGGAGTCGATGTGTATGACCAGCTGAAGGGAAAGCCTGTGATGGGAGTCGGCAAGTTGGGTGAAGCGGCTCTCAAGAAGATGAATGACATCGAGTTTGGGAACGACAAGTTTGTGTTCATCAACTACGGCAGATCAAAATCTATCAGGCGTCCGCTCGTGGTCAAGAAGGAGGAGGCAAGCACCAGTATGGCGGTGCTGCCAAACATCGAGGTCGAGACCAGGCTGGCTAACATGGAGAAGATGTTGATCGAGATCAAGGATGCCCAACTGGCATTCTTTGCACACCAAGGATTCAGGTACCCGCCTGAATCTTCTCTTTTATTTTATGTTACTCCCACTTTTGTGTTAGTTTAGGTTTTTGTTTTTCGTTTTTATGTTTTGTTGTCAAGTCTTGTTTTGTGTTTTATTTTCTGTTGTGTCTTGTTGGTCGAGAAGGTGTTCTTATTGCCTTCAACCACAATTTGCCCAGCAAATTGTGTGGTGAAGGCCTTAGAATTCTCTTCTCGATTTTGTTTGTAAAAGAATTGTTGATTTATGTTGGTCACAATCTCACTCACTTTGCTGAAAGCAAAGTGTGTGGGTGGGATCGTTGTTGATTTAATTGTTGAGTCAGTTTTTTTTCTTATGTCTGTTGATACCCAACATCATACTCACTTTGCCTAAGGCAAAGTGTGTGGGTGTTGGGATGTAGGTCTATTTTGTGTGTTTTTAAATTTTGTCTAAGTTGTTGATCAGTATGTTGGCATGATAGGTCAGAATAGGTATGCTGATACCATATGTAGATAGGTAGGACAGAATGAGATATTGGGCAAGAACTGTGAGATTTTGAACTGTTGAATGCTATATACATGTGCAGCAACTATTTTTTTTGTGTGATAATGACCAATTGCGACTTGTTAATCTAGAACTTGCCTGCATTTCTTATTGAAACTTCATGTAACTTAGTTGAATTGCTTAGATGAATTAGGCGTTTTTGTTCGAATTAGCCCATGGCCAAAATTCCCTACCTTGACATTTATCCTTTGCTAGCCCCTTTGAGCTTGTTGATAATTCTTTCGAGTCACTTATAGTAGCCTGAATTTTAAGCATTCCCGGTCAAGAACTCAAGTCTAAAAGGAGAAGGGATGATAGGAAAAATGTTGGGTAGCGCTAGCTGGGCAATATCACAGTATTGGGTTAAGGCCTTAAAAAAAGGAATAAGTGTGCTAGGGCCGATGTGATGTTTGAGAGGAGTGAGGAGTTGAGGTCAACTTGTTGCCCAAGAACTGAGTTAATCTTAACATAGCCAGTTCCTATATTTTCCTACCTTTTGCCTTAAGCCGCGTTACAATCCGATAAAGACCTAAGGATAAGTAATTTTGACTTTGTTCAAAGAAGTAGAGATGTAGAGGGAAGGCAAGCCTATTGAAAAAACATTGTTGATATTAGTCCAGAGCATATACACTTAACCATATACACTTGAGAGTTGAGTGCTGGTGAGGATACCCTTGTTGCTCAATAACTCTATCTTAATCTATTTGATGGCAATATCTGCTTACATATTTCATATTCTGTTTTGATTAACATGTTGATGTGCTGATCTAGTGAGTCTGTGTTCTTGATTTGTCTTTTCTGTGTTTGAGTCTTGGACAAAATCGCAACTGTACACTTGAGGGCAAGTGTAATTCAAGTGTGGGTGTGATGAACCCATATTTGTGTCCATCTTTTCTGGTGTTTTTCTTGTTCTTTTTAGTCTTTATTGAGTCAAATTATATCTGGGAGGACACAAAGTCGAGAGATGGTGTGCAGGGAAGAACAGGTGAGATCTTGGGCAAAACTGGTGAAAATCTATGGTTGAGATGCTGAGATGGCGATACAATACAAATGGGCATAGGGCTGGAAGCTTGTAGCTGGGCAACAACGTTTTATTCAATCTGCAAGTCAGGAAGCACCTCCTCATATTCTTGAAGCCAACAGACACAGTACCCAGAGGAGCCAGGATCTTGGTCAGCATAGGAAGTGATACAGGATGCAGACATCGAAGTCAAGATGTAAGTCGGGAGCAGCTGCAGATTTCTTCTTCTCCAAGAAAAAGGATAAGGATCGAAGATTTCTTTCCTTATCTTAACTAAACCTAATCAATGAAGATATCTACCATGAAATGGAAGTAAAATCATAGCCGTATGGATAAGGAAAGAGGTGGATGTGTTTGGAAAGAGTCCTTGGCCTACAAGGAATCTAACCTAACCCTAATTCCATCGCCTATATATATGGCCAACTTCACTTTGTAATGGAGTTTGAGTTTAGAGAGAATTTTAGCTTAGTTCTGCATTTTAGATCGAGTGAAAGTGAGGAAGAAACAAGTCCTACGGGCAAAATTTGCTTTTACATTTCGTTTTTAATATTTCTGCACTAGATCTTAGTTGTTGGCTTGAAGCCAAGACCTTAGTTGCTGATTTACGTTTCTGAGCAGCAACTGTTTCAAGTTTAATTTCAAGTATGATTTCCCTTATGTTTTGTGTTTACATTTGAGAATATGTATAGCTAAATTTATTATTTGGGTTTGATGTAGATGACGTGATTTTAATTACTCCTTCTACACTTGTGAGGTCGAATTGTGTAAGTTCATTACTTGATTTTATTCCCGAAACACTTAGGAATAATTCTATACTTAATTGATATTGACATATGCTTGATCACCATCTTAATATTGAGATTATATCATTAACAGGATTTGGGATTAAACTCGGGGGAGTCTCTCGTGCCCAAGAAGGTAAAGATTGTTGGAAAGCAGTCGGTATTGACCTACCTCATGACTGTCTTGGGTCTGTTTATTCTTAATGCCTTTTGGGCAACATCGCTACTGAAGTGTCTTCATGACTTTGTTGATCAGAAGAGGAGATCTTGCCTTCTGGTCAAGATCTGTAAAATTGGATCGACATAGGCTTAGTGTTTTTATTTCGTGACTTCGTGACCATTAGGGTATAAACTAATCCTTGTCTTAAACCAAGTAATGAAATCAAGTAATTGAATATCTTTGCATCAATGAACGAGTAATGCGTAATTAGGATCATTGATTCGAAACCCAATCCAAACTTCTTTGTTATTTGATATTTCACTTGTTGAGTTACAGGATATTGAGATACATCTCGACCATAACCCCTTTTTTTGAGAACTACCTAAAGAGCAGATCTACGCCAAGTCCCTTGGGATCGACCCCACTTGCCATTAACTACTACCTTGTTAGGAAAGAGGTGTTTTATAAATTTATTTGTGCGAAGAGTGTAACGACGGCCCTTCGTCAGGGGGTTTTAGCCATTAGTGATCCATTGCATGCAGCTAACACCAGCCCACGATCATTTTGCTGTATTCCCTTCATGAAGCTCTCCACTTGGTCTTTTGGAGTAATTTGGTGGTGGGGGAAATTGCTTAGAAGTCGCTTAAATCTTGTCCAATATTCATAGAAGGATTCCAGCCCATCTTGTTTGATATTCCTGATTTCCCATCTCATTCGTTCAACTCTGGTTGCTGGAAAGAATTCTTCTAAAAAACATTGTTGCAGCTCAGCCCAGGAAGTAACACTTCCTTCTGGCCAGTTGTACAACCATCTCCTTACATGATCCACCAATGAGAATGGGAAAAGTACTAGTTTCACATATTCTTGTTGATTCTCATTTGATAGGTGCATCACTGTCATTTCAAAATCCTGGAGATGGGTATGGGGATCATCCTCAGCGTATCCATTGAACTTCGGTAAGACCTGTATCAGTGCTCAGGATGGAAAGGGTTCTCTGGTATTGTGATCCCGTTAGGCCTGAGATTCAAATTTGTTGGGTATACCAATTGTTTGAGGGTCTGAGCCGCCATAGCGTCGCGTCTCGCTATCCGTGCGATTGCACGTAGTCGACGTTCAGTTTAGTCGATGTTTGGATCAAAATATGCTCTTTGTACTCGACGAGTTCCACACATACACTAGTAGTGGAAAATGGAATAGGAAGAGTAAAATTGTTGCGCATCACTCGCCGGCAACGGCGCCAATTTTGACACGCACCCATCGTATGGTACGATCAAAATACCCGTGTATGCCTCAGATGGACAGTACACACTCCTATGCCCACAACCGGACTAGTTAGTCTTAATAGTAAGCTAGGGTCGATCCCACAGAGAGTGAGGAACTATTTTACTCTTCGGTGCACAAATTGAATTATCATGGTCTCAACCTGTTTATCTGCACAAATTAACTTGAAAACAATCAAATATAACAGGGGTAAGATTTGGCATAGGTCATGATTATTATTGATATGTGTATTCAGTCATGGGCATAATGAAGATCCGTCCATGTTTTGCATAAACTCAAGACGTGGCCCAAAGATATTGGGGCGTTTCAAGAGTTTATACTCCACACTTGGGATGGTTGAATCCCTTGTGGTCACTTGGTCCGAAGGTCATGCTTCACCCCGGTCATAACGTCGTCCTTCACTCCTCCTTAGATAGTAGCCATACCCGATCCCTCCAGGTATGACCCTCACCAATCTTCTCTTCTAAGCTTCCCGGCTCCACACCTACAGAGTAGACATAACTCGCGGGATATCCATTTCTGGTAACAGGTCCAACCGGTCATCGATATATCTACAATGTGTGAGGTGAGTCCCTTGGTCAATAACCATGGCTTTATGCCTCGTCACAGTTAATGGATAGTCATTAGAGAAGCCTAAGACCGAGGAAGGACGTAGTATCTCCTTGCCCGTTCCTCACCATCCAGATCTGCAACTACATTGAAGGCGCTGCTCAGCTACTCGGTCATAGGCATACTAAACATTGCTGACGGTCATGCCCTGGCCTTTGTCTAGCATGGTACGGCCCCAACCCAGCGGTGATCATCCGCTAGGGCAGAACTGCCCATGAATTCTGTTCAGATCTCTCCGAAACCACTGGATCCAACCGAAGGCACAAATGCATCACGAATATTTAACATATCAACACTTAACCATTTCCCATACTTAAATCTCACAAAGGGGAACTACTCACACATATTGAAATGCATAATAACGAAGATAAATAAATACATCAATAACACAAAATATGAAATACTTAAATTAAGAAAATACCTAAGGCAAGTTGCCTTGGATTTGTTCACGACAGGAATTGAAATGAAAAGCTAGTAAATTGGGCGGAAAATGTAACGCGAACTGAAAGTAAATTGTATCTTGAGAATGTTATCGAACACTAGGGGTAACTAACATTTTGCCAGCCACACTTGCTGGACTTTTATAGCTGCGACAATAGCCGTAAACACCCTTCTCTGGCAGACCATATCGGCGTGATTGATTGCTTCCATATTTCGCTCCATCTTGATTTATCCTTGATTGACCAGATTGATAATTGGCAATTGCCGGTGGATTGATTGAGGTGATTGACTGGCTTCTGGATCCTTCTTCGTACATGCTCTCAATAGAATATTGTGCAAATCTCCTCCACGCGTCTTTCCTTATCTGGCTTTGGCGGCTGGCTGTTGATATCGGTCATGGTCATAGTGACTGCATGTGTTGGTTAGCCTAACACCAGGGTGTCGCAGTCCAAAATCCGGTGTGTAGAAATGACCAGACTCCATTGGAGTGTGAAGGTGAAACCATCAAATAAACATAACATTTTTGACACATATCAACTCGATATGTAACCAAACACCAGCTCAATTGGTTTGGAGATGTGAAAGCAACAAATAACTTATCTCAATAAAACTTTATGCTCTAGAGTCAATGAATAGGGTTTTGAAAACGATAAAGGATAATCACAAGTTTTCAAGATATTTCTCATCAAAGACCGAGCATATATAATCCACAACAGTTTCAAAAAAATAATGTTAAGTATATTGACATCAAGTCAAGATAATTCAAATGACAAATAGGAATTTGAAAAGTTATTTCGAGTACTCAGCTCATTGAAGCATTACCATATCAGAGTATTTCAAAAACAATGTTCATCAAAGATTATCATTGACGTCAATGCTCTTGACAACTACATGTATGAAGATATGTAATTGCCGACTCAACTCACAACAGATAACACACCACCACGAATTATCCTCGCCATCCTCATCCATAGCTAACCTGCACGTTTAGAAATACATGTAGGGCTGAGTACTTCGTACTCAGTGAACACATTGCCAAAATAAATTTAAAAGTTTGCCCATTAAGGCTATATAATTGAACTTGCCTTGCCACTGCATCACAAGTGTTAGAACATTTGAAAACGTTTTACTTGTGAATGCATAAAACATTTCATTTAAAAATATGTGCGCGCACACAACTATATATATATTTAGGTAGGAATCATCCATCACATCAATATTGTGTTGAAAAGTAGGCCTCCTTCTCAGATACTGTGACCAAAGTCACCATCATTGTGATACCCCGAGTTTTTATACCTTTAGAGAGTGTCTAATTAACCGAGTAAGCTAAAAGATGAGAATTTAGGAGTAAAATTTTTCTTTTCTAATCAAAGAGAATTGAATAAAACGTTTAAATTGCCTTGTGAATCTTGTGTGAATTTATCTGTTCTATTTATCTGAGATGATGATGATGTGATATGCTTGTTGAGTTGTTTATGTGAAAATGAGCATGAGATTAAATTCCGGAAAAATTCCAAGAAGTTTGCTTGATTGAGATAACATAACGTTAATCGCCGACAAATATGTTTACGCCGATGAATCTAGAATAGAATTGAATTAGAACCTTCGAACCTAGAATTTCTTTTAAGATCACTGAGATAGGGTAAGAACTTATCCGAGAATTGAGAAGAGTAATGAGGAGTTAATCTTTAAAGGATTAATAAACGGATTGAGAAGCCGACTAAATTCCTTTAAGATTTAAAAGACTAAATAATCGAACTCTTTAATCTTTTAAATTGAGACGTGAAATAGGATTGAGATGAGTTAGTGTCAAAAGTGAGACGAGAAGAGGTTAGACCCGTTAATAAAACAAAATGGACTTAATACGAATCGTTTTATCCGGAAAACCTTTACGACCGGATAATTAACACCCGTAACGACACGACGACGACACGTGTCATCCACCTCTCTCCCTCTCACGCCACCTCACTCCTCCTCTCTCATCACACTTCAATTTCCAAGACTAAGTATCATGATTATGTCTTATGCATGGTATTACCAAATGTAGCATGCAAACTACATCAAATCATCCATCCATCAATCACTTTAAACATTACAACTTCCAACATTACACTTTATTCTTGTTGTTGGATTTCAAATTCACTCATCTAAGACAAGTAAGAAGACTACATTCATTCACTTCACCTCTCTCTCTCTTTCGAACTCTCTCTCCAAGCAAGAAAGAAAATAAACTCTCAAACCCTCCCATCTCTCTCACTCTCGGCAATCTCTCTCTCATACCTCTCTTGATTTTTCTCTACATGCAACCATGTATTCAAGCTCTCCATCCATGGAAATGAAGTAAAGAGTATCAATCTCCATTCATTTCATCCATATTCTCAAGAAAAGGTAAGAATCTTTCAAGTTCTTGAAGTTAAATTCAAGAATCATCCAACACTTTTCTTTATTTTGATTCTTAAACCCTATGGATGATTAATTCCATGTTCTTCTTTTTCTTTGAGGATTCAAGAAGACATCCTTCTTCCTTTCAAGTCCAAGCTTTGAAGCTACCATTTCCATCCTTTTCAATTCCAAGAGCCAAGAGAAGGATTCCCATTTAAATTAAGTATGAAATTCATTTGATTAGTTGTAAATATGTATGTCTATAAGTCCTAAGAGAAAGAACTATGCATGCATGTTATTTAAATTATGTTTAGGCAAACTTAGGATGTGCATGTGCTAATCGAGTGAGAAGAATCTGTTAGAAGAATCGAATAATAAGTTTAATCGGTGAATTAAGAGAAGAAAAGAAACTAAAACCCTAAAGAATTGATAAATGCCGAAAAATATAGTAAAAATAAGAGAAATATGAATTCTTTGAGTTATTATTATTATGATGCTTAATTTGTTATTTTTATCATGTTAGGAATGAGATTATATGCATGAAAAATTGAGAAACAAATTGCATAAAAATAGGCATGAATGCAGTGAGTTTTGAGCAAAAATGGGACTTTTATTTTGTTGATTTTGTTGATGAATTGAGTGATGTTTTGATCAATGGAATGATTGTATGTTATGTTTATATAATCATGCATGTGTTTAAATTAAGAAAATAAGTTTGCATGTTGAAGTTTTGAAAGAAATTAATTGTAAAAATAATAAAAAGATTGGATGTTTAAGTATGTATTAATGTTAATTTAAATATGGAATGAAGATAGAAGTTTTGACAAAAAGATTTAAAATTGAAAAGCTTTTAATTAAATAAAAGATGAAAGATGTGTGAAAAGATATATTAATTAAATATCTTGTATTAAAATTTAAAGACTTGAAATTTTTACTAAAACTACAACAAAAAGATCTTTTATAATGTAACTAATAAAGTGAGCTAATTCATAAAAATGTTAATCAAAAGATAAAGAAATTATTAAGTAAGAAATAGCTTAAAGATTTAAATCAAATAAAGAAGAAATTATTAAAGAAATAAGCAAAAATAGAGAAAACCGAGTTTAAGAAGAATTAATCGATAAGAAGTAAAAAGAAAGTTAAATCGAGCAAAGAAAAGATGCTAGACGAGTTAAGATAGATACTCGTATAAGTTAATCAAGGAAGTAAGGATAAAATAAGATGTCGAGAAATAAGTTGAAAGAAGATTAGTTAAATAATTAATTGAGTACGTCGTTTCCAACCAAGCGAATAAAAAGACAAGCCGAGATAATAATTAGAGGAACAATAGTCGAGATATGAAATAAGGATCGAATTAAAGATGAATAAGAAAATCCAAATTTTATAAGAGTCAATAATAATTAAAGAGAAATTTTGTTAATTGAATAAAGGTTATAAAAATACCTTATAAGATAGCGGATGTAGAATGAAGCATTGTCTATAAATAAGAAAGCTAGAATTAATAGTTTAAGCCTCCATAAAAAGAAATGCATAATCGAGTTAGATTTTAAGATCTAAATTAAATGAATGTTAATATGTCTTGAAGTATGCTTGATTTATATGAATTCATTATATGATTGAATAAGTGTTTAAATGCATGATGTTAGTGATGTTGTGAAAAACAATTGAATGATTGAGTTATTATTTGTAAACCAAGATTTGATTAAAGCCTTTGAAAGAAAGCTCGAGTAATAGAACATAGACGATGACATTATTACTTAGAACGAGAAAAGTATACGATGTTGAGTAGTAAAGTTAATCAATTCGAATAGAGTTAATAATTTAAAGACGAGAACGTGAGATCTTTTAGAAAAGTTAGAGCGAAGAGAGAGACGACTCAAATAGAAGTCCTTCAGTTAAAGTCCAATGCCTTTATGTTCGTCATGTTGCGTATCTTATTTTTCCTATCGGTGTCGAACTGTGAAGGAACAAGCCGGACGGATCTTTAAGCGAGGACGAATAGCCCTAGACCACCTAGCTAATTCTTCGGAAGTCAGGTGGGCTTTTCTGAACCAAAACTATCGATGAAAATTAGTTATGCTATTGAATATTATGATATGTTTTTCAAATGTGATTGACTTGTCATTTTATTGAAGTTAGTATGTGTTATCATCTATTTATATGAAGATGTGATTATCCTGTGAAAAGCAGGAACCCGCGTGTGGTATATGTTGAGGTGACTGTGAGCCTTGCTTCAGTTGGGCCGGTCACAGTGTTTGAGAAGGAGGCCTACTTCTCGGCACAGTGAGATTGTTTGTGATAGATGATACATACTGTTATATTATATGTTATTTGACTGCGCAGTCTGTTTTAAAGAAAATGTTTTGACATGCACAAGTAAACCGTTTTTAAAACTGCTTATATACTTGTGATGTTCGGCAAGGCAAGTTCAATTATTATAGCTTTAAGAAGCATCTTTATTCAATTGTTTTGGCTTGTGTTCACTGAGTACGAAGTACTCAGCCCTGCGTGTGTTTCTAAACATGCAGGTTGACTGGATGGCAATGGCGTGGATACTTGGTGGTGTGGTTTGGTTTTGTTGGTTGAGTTTAGTAGAATTTCGGACTGGCATTTGTACGTCTTCATACGTGCAAGTGTTGGGTATTGATGCAAGTTTCCGCTGCAACCCTTTTGAATTAATGTCTGTTGATGCTAATACTTTGATGCTCATGTTTTTGATCCCGAGCGTTGTGCTCGAAGACTTTGAATACTTGTTGAATTCGTAACTCTTTAACTTGTAATCCCGAGCGATGGGCTCGTAACTTGATTTGTTGTTGAACTTGATCCTTAAACTTGATATATATTCGTATGTTTTCCCCTTTTGTTGGAATTCCTTTCCCATTAGCATGAATTACTTGTTTGAATTCCTGTTGTAGGTGAAGTTAAGAATGCTCGGTTATTATTTCATTATGCGTTTGGAAAAGCAAATTCGATTGTCTTGTCTTCCATATTTGTTTTCCCCGAGCATGTTCCCTTATTTGAGTTAGTTGTTAGTTGTTTAAGTTTGTTGTTATTTGTAAGTCGCACCTCGAGAGTCGGGGCGTGACAATCATCTAATGCATGCATTAGCCTACCTTACGCAGGTTTTATCCCGTGCGTCCACAGGATTTAACATCATTTCATTACATCACTTCATTTCATCACATTACATCAAGTTGATGATTCCATATCAAAACATTTAAAACATAGGCAAGTCAATTAATTTTAATATAAAGCGCACATAGTAAATAGTAGGCGCATTCATCGTTGAGTTTTAGTTCAGAAAGCCCACCTCGCTCCTGGTATGTTGGGTCGAGGTAGCTTACTTTACGCTTTCCGATTACTCTGTAGTCCCGCTCGGCCCTTCAATAATGACATCGAATAAGATCGAGTGTATTGACTCGAAAAATGTTTTATAGACTTAAGCTCGGTTGGACGATTTCTACTTGACTCGGTTTTCCTTAACTTATCTATACTTTTCTACATAAAAATCTTCTCGGTTTCTTGTTCTCGGATTATCGTCCTTTACTTGGTTTCTAATTACTTCTCAAACTTGAATGCTCGTTCTAAAGAATAATATTTTATTCTTCACACAAATCGGAAGTTACTATTTAACTCATCTTATACTTCTCAAGTTCTTGAGTTATGTAAACTCAAAAAATCATAACATCACAACTCATACACGTCATATTCAATCATTTACTTTGATATTCATAACATGTTCATATATTCACATCATAATCAAACATCCATGTCATATTTTCAAACATTTCAATCGTAATCGAGCATTCATCATCTATCATTCAACATTTAATATGAATACTTCTCAAACAAGTAGGTTATTAGACTCCTACTTAAACATATAATTCAATCAAACTTTGTAACTTAAGAACAATTCTTAATTAATTGTTAACTCATTACTGCTCGATTCTTATTCTTTAAGAACTTTTAACTCTTTTTGAACTTCTAATGAAAATAATTTTCGTTATATAATTATAGCTCAAATAATAATCATTATTTTGAATTTAATATTCAAATTTCTATTTAATATTTCTCGACTCTTAATACGTCATTATTATCTTAAAATACGAACTCATACTCGTATATACTCTCGACTTTAATACTCAACATCAAATAATCTTTATTTTATCTTTTCCTCATTTAAAAACTCATTTTTCATTTTTATTGAATGAAAACTCGTCTTTTATTTTCAAGACTTCTCTGCTCGATAACTTCTACGTCTTAACTTCTTTTAAAAAAATTTAAAAAGCAATCTTGTTTACGTATTCTTACTCGTTTAATACTTATAATTTAATAATTTCATTTCCTCATGTATTACGTATTCTTACTCGTTTTTCTACTTCAATAACTCTTTTTCATATACTTAGTATTTCATAACATCAATCAATCATCAAAACATACTCAAAGAATATAAGTATCAACTTATAACTCATTTTTTTCAATATTTTCTATTTTTCTAGAAAAATTCAAATAATTGAATATTTTAATATTATCATTATTTCTCCAATAATAATTCTTAATAAATTTCTCGTTTATCAACACGAACTCAAATACGAGTAACACTCCTCTTTGACTCGTATACTCAACTTCTAAGACATCTTTTCATATTAAAATTTCATTTTCTTTATTCTAATTTCCTTTTTATTTCTCAAAATATTAAATAATATTAATATTCTATTTTCCTTTTTACAACTTCATCCAATTCATGCATCTCTTCACTATATCATCAAAATTTTCACATGCTCAACAAAGAAATATCTTTTTTTGTTTTATCAAACTTGATGGGAAATTTAAGTAAAGTTTTGATTGATTCCAAAATCAATTGACCCCAACCGAGTAGATGTTGCTAGATCCTAATATTAGCATTTAGGCTCGCTGTTTGAGCATTGTTGAGATTTTATCTTTACAGAACACCAACTGAAGACGGCAACAAGGCTTCACTCGGATAGAACATCAGATGTTCAAACATCAACTGAGCGTTCAAAGGATAGAACATCAGATGAGCGTTCAAAGGGGAAGATGTAAGAAAGACATCTAAAGAGTTTAAAGGGGGAAGTTATAAGAAAGACAACTGAGCGTTCAAGATTCAGAACATCAGAAAGACAACTGAGCGTTCAAGATTCAGAACATCAGATGAAGACCAAAACTTCTCAACTGACTGAACAAAGTTAAAAGACAGATTGAGATTTAAAATTCAAATAGGAAGTCACGTGAAGGTTTGACTCTCTGTCATTACCTCATTTGGCCCAACACAAGGCTGTCTCAGATGGAAAGCAGAAGTTCACAGTTGCCAAATCCGGAAAGTTTGCAGAGATGAGAGACAAGCCATCGCTTTCAGAAGAACAGAGATCAACGGCTCTTCCAACGGCTAATTGACTCTCACTGCCTATAAATAGAGGCATTCATTCATTCACCAAGAGGGACAAGACATAGAAGACAGACAAGTACAAGAGCAAAGAGATAGACGAGCGAACATCACCAGTTGAGAGTTCATATCACAAAAGAGCTAAACTGAAAATCAAACTCTAAGAGCATCACTAGTTGAGAGTTCATAGAGTATTAGATTCTGTCTTGGTGTGTTTTTAGATCTTAGTTTGAGTTTCCATTTGATCAAGCCTAGATCCTAGCTCACTTCTTGTTCGAGCTAGTAGTTGGAAAAACCCACCCTTTTACACATCCTCTCAAAAGGATTGTTAGGACCCTGCTCTTCCTGGAATTGAGTAGATAGGTTGATAAGTACCCGTAAACTTATCTGTAAGGTTAATAAGTACCCCTAAACTTATCTTAACGGTTGCAAAGCCCGCGTAAGCTTTGTGGTTACAGTCCTAAAGAACTTGGACTGAGTTGTGTGGACTCACAACTCCCCGTGGACGTAGGAGTTCTCTCCGAACCACGTAAATCTTTGTGTGTTTGTGTTTTCAATTCAGTTATTTATTGCATATTCAACTGACCAACTAACCAGCTTCTCAAACAGCATTCTTACATTCTCAACTGTCTTAGTTATTGACCGACCTTGCATCAAAGCATGAGTTATTTTTACGAGTTGTTATTTTCCACCACATTTCGCACAGTACCACTCTCATAGCTGAGTGTTCTTACTCAGTTTTGATTCCAACTGAGTCTTTTTACTCGGTTGTGATTATTTTCAAGGGGTTGTTTTTAAAATCCTTAACTGGTGTATTCCTCTCCCTATACACTAGAACTCGTATCGAGACCATCAAGTGGTATCAGAGCAGTGGTTCAAAAGACTGCTGACTCTGTTTCACGAGGTGTGAATCGAGGTGTTTTATTTAGTGGTCAACTGAACAGATCTTTTTCATGCTAGTGCATATCTGCTTGCATCTGTCTTTTGTTTGTGTGTGCAGATGGATGTTAAGGACAAGATCGTTGTCATGTTCTCGGTTGTAAACTCCACATCCTGGAGAACTCAGATGAAGAAGATTCTACTGTCAAAGCATCATCGAATGCAACAAGTACTTACTTCTGGACCGATCATCATCAGAGAAAAAGTCACTCGCACCCCAACAAATCCCAATGAAGGGGATGCAACTGAAGTGATGGTTGAGAAAAAGCTAGAAGACTTCACTCCTGAGGAAGCTAAAGTGAGCCAGTTGGATATCTGGGCTCAGAGCACTATCATGTTCACAGTTGGACAAGACTATCTTCCTTGGATAGAAGAGTGCGACACTGCTAAGGAGATGTGGGATATTTTGACATCTCTTCGTGAAGGGAGTGACTAAACAAAGGAGAACACCCATGCCTGTCAAGATTTTGACAACTTCTATCTCAGAGCTGATGAAACCATTGATTAGTTAGAGCTTCGGTTCATGGATATCATCCGAAGAATTCAGTCCATCCGACGAGGAAAATATACTTTAAGAGAGATCAACCTCAAAGTATTACAAGCTCTACCGGCTGAGTGGGACACCTTCACCAACATTCATGAGAGCCGAGCTGATCTTGGAGAGATGGGAACTGAAAGACTGTTCTTAATTTGAAAAGGAAACGAGTACAAGGTGAACGGACGAAGATCTCAGTCCTCGGTTTAGACGAGTCGACATGAGGATGTTGGTTCGGCAACAAAGACAGTAGCACTTCGAGCTGACTACTCCAAGCCGCGAACATCAAGGCCAACACGATCTGCGGACACAACTACGAAGGAGCCAAGCAGAGAAGAGCTACAACAGAGCATTGCCGCCATGTCAAAGAAGCTAGCTGACATGGATGTTCGGTTCGGGAAATACAAGAGATTCTACAAATCCAACCGAACTCGAGATAACTCAAAGCCTGTGAATAACGGTTGCTTTGAATGCGGCAAAGAGGGACATTTCAAAGCAGATTGTCCAAATCTTTCGAAGAAAGAAAGAGAAGCGTTGAGGGCCAAGCAAAGTGGAAAGAACAAGGCCATGGTTGCAGAAGAAGCAGCTGACGACATGGACATCTTCACCGACACTGAAGATGAGGACGAGCTGACTTCCACCAACAACGCTATCAGTCAGGATCAATGTCTCATGGCATTTGAAACCGACCAGGATGATATTGAGGTACACTCTAGTCCTGTTAATTTAAATTCTTCCAATACTTCTAACATGCAGGAAATACTAGATGAAGAGTTGGAACTCTCCTGGATGACTTCCTAGCACTAAATGAGGAAGTACAACAGCAATCGGTTGAGTTTAAGAGTCTTCAAGAACAGTTCGCCAAACTTGAAGAATCCTTAACCGAAAAGGACGATCTGATCAAGAGTTAAACCGATGAGATTGAGAATCTCAAGAGTCAACTAAATGAGGCTAAGGCTCCAACCGATGAGGAGTTGAAGAAGCAGATCAAAGAGCAGCATGATCAATTGAACAAGCAAGAGGTGCAGATCGACCAGCTGATGAAGAAGTCAGACGCACAAACCGAGCATTTAGCTGTTCTTCTAAAGGATCTACAAACTGAGAAGGACAACCTGATAAAGCTATATCAGTCATCCAAGATCATCGAGAATCTCATCAGTTAAACCTGATGACGTGTCAGGACTCGGTTACGACGTGGTCAAGGATACTGGAATTCCTCCCGCAACACAGTTGAGCCTGAAAATTCACAAATTAATCCAACCTCCACTTCTCAGCAAGCTCAACCGACTAAGGAAATTTCAACTGAGAAACGAAAATGAGCAGTGGTTGGAGAGCCGAAGAATTCATCGGTTGGGACATCAACCGAGGGTGAATGTTTCAAGACTCGGAAGAGGAACCAGAGGCGTCGGAAATATAATCAGAACCGACTTCAGAACCGACCTCTGAACTAACCCCAGAACTAACCTCTGAACCGACCACGAAACCGACAAGATTCAACCATCTGAATCAACAGCAGTTCCATTATCAGTTCAACCAGAGGTTCCATCAGAATCAACCGATGTGGAACAGTTCCAACAGACGCGAACATTCATGCCACAATAAGAATCAACAACAGGGCATGAACAGCTGTCGTCAACAGTCAAGAAATTGGAATCATACTCAGCCACAAAGATTCCAACAAGGCGTCCGACCTCATCGACAAAACCAACAGGATAAGAAACGTCATCAAAATAGGGGAAACGCCTCTCCTCCTAAAGCTCACAATGGGAGAAATTCATCTCCTTCCAAGAAACAGAACATCACTACTAACAACAAGCCTAAGGATGACCGAGGTGTTGTTATAGTTGATGGGGAAGGAAAAGTAATCTGGAATGATAAATCTATCCAAGTATACAGGGAAAAATGACTCACAGTTCAAGGGAGAACTGGTTCTAACCCTCCAGGACCCAACTAAAATTGGGGACCTAAGCGTGTTTCTCTGTGCAGGAATAGAAGAAACAGCTGAGGAAGAATAAAGCATCACAGACCATGTGGGTGATGGATAGTGGATGCTCGAAACATATGACAAATCTGAAGGATTTGCTTGGGAGTTTCGTGGAGAAAGAAGGACCATCAGTTACCTTTGGTGAAAACTCAAAAGGTCACACCAAAGGCTACGGTACCCTTGAAACCAATCACGTGTCAATTTCCAATGTTTCATATGTTGATGGATTGAAGCATAACTTGCTCTCCATCAGCCAATTCTGTGATAATGGTTTCTCTGTTAAGTTTGACGCGCAGGGCTGCAGGGTTAAAAATGTTGAAATAAAGCAAGTCTTATTGTTGGGAAATCGATCCCCAACCGGGAATGTCTACTATGCAGATTGGAACAATAGTCCTCCTGAAACCTATCTGTTATCAAAGAGCAGTTCAGATGTGAGCTGGCTGTGGCACAAAAGGCTCAACCATCTGAATTTCAAGACAATGAACTGACTTGCCAGACAGGAACATGCAAAAGGCATTCCAAACCGAGTGTTTTCAACAACACATATCTGCAGTGCATGTCAGTTGGGAAAGCTCGCTAGATCCTCCTTTCGGTTGAAAACAACTCCCTCAACCGACCGAGTATTGTAACTGATCCATATGGATCTCTTCGGGCCAGTTACACCAAAGAGCATGAATGGTAACGAATATACCCTTGTTGTAACTGATGATTTCTCCAGATACACGTGGACCATTTTCATGCATCACAAAAGTGAAACTCGAGATGAGCTACCCAAGTTGATGGATCGGATATCGAACCAACAAGAGATGAAAATTATTTCCATCCGATCGGATTGCGGAACCGAGTTCCTAAATGAAACCATCATCGAGTACTGCGAGAAGCACGGAATCACTCATCAAACATCAGCTGCGCGTACTCCACAATAGAATGGAATAGCCGAGCGAAGGAACCAAACGCTGAAGGATGCGGCTACATCCATATTGACAAGCTCAGCTCTGCCTAAGAGATTTTGGGCTGAGGCCATCAACACAGCCTACTACACCCAGAACCGGTCTCTTCTAACCAAGCGGTTGGGAAAGACTCCATATGAGCTATGGAGACGCAGGAAGCCTGATATTTCTTATTTTTGCGTTTTTGGTTCTAAGTGTTATATTCACAACAATGGGAAGACTCAGTTGAAAACTTTTGACACCAAGGCTTCGAAGGGCATATTTCTCGGATATGCCGCTCGGATCAAGGCTTATAGAGTTTTCAACAATAGCTCTCGTGTTGTGGAGATAACACCTCATGTTAGTTTTGATGAATCTACTTTTGAGTGCAGGGAACAGGCTAAAGGACAACAAGCTGATCCACATGTTCCACCAGCTCTCACCAGATCGCAGATTCTAAGGCAGAAGAATCTAGCTGAACCATTGGTATGGGCAACTGAGGATGATGATCCTTGTTCCTCTGAAGATGAATGTGAAGAGTCCAGCTCATCTCAAGGGGGAACTTTAGCTAATGTCTCTCCAACTGCATCAGCATCCGAAGCCCAACCGAGCTCAGTTCGAGATTATTTCCATGTTGAGGATCCAGACTCAACAACTGATAAATCACCAGTTCTGAAGATCCCAGCATCTCCCACAGCTCAGGTTACCCCATCAGTTGAAATCTCAGAACAGCCACTGTTGGAAGAAGAAGGACGACGTAAAAAGAGATGGTATGAAGATCATTCCACGGACAACATCATTGGAGATCCAACCGAAAGTGTGCGTACAAGGAGTAGAGTTGTAAATCCAGATTCAACCGAAGAAAATTCCAACACTTACGCTCAATATGCTGAGGAGTAGGCAGTTCTGAAAGAGTTCGAACAAGCCGGAGATGTTGCCATGATATCATGTTTCGTAGCTGATGTGCCAGAACCGAAGAATATTGTGGAAGCTCTCAACTGTGTTCACTGGACAACAGCTATGCCAGAAGAACTGAATGAATTTCTACGCAACTGTGTATGGGAGTTGGTAGAAAGACCAAATGGTGTCAAAGTCATAGGATTAAAGTGGATTTTCAAGAACAAGAGAGACGCCATTGGATTCATAGTGAGGAATAAGGCAAGGTTGGTAGCTCAAGGATATTGCCAACAAGAAGGAATCGATTTTGAGGACTCCTTCGCGCCTGTTGCAAGGTTGGAAGCCATCCGAATTTTTCTAGCCCGCATTTCACAAGTTCAAGGTCTATCAGATGGATGTGAAGTGTGCCCTCCTCAACGGTGATATCAAGGAAGATGTTTATGTTGAACAACCACCCGGTTTTGAGACTGGAGATGGAAGAGTGTATAAGTTGAAGAAAGCTATCTATGGCTTGAAGCAAGCACCCAGGGCTTGGTATGACACTCTATGTGGTTTTCTTCTGAACTCGGGGTTCAAACGAGAGTCAGTTGACAAAACACTGTTCACCATAAAAGTTGAAGAACATATACTTGTTGTGCAAATCTATGTTGATGACATCATATTCGGTTCCAAGTCGGAGGAGTTGTGCGAAAAATTCTCAACTCTTATGAAGGAGAAATTCGAGATGTCAATGATGGGCAAGATGAACTATTTTCTTGGGCTACAGGTGAAGCAGTCATCAAAAGGAATCTTCATCAATAGTCCAAATATACAAAGGAGCTCATCGCAAAGTTCGGATTGCAGTCAAGTAAAACCACTAGGATCCCGATGAATACTAACTGGAAGATTGAACCTGGAACTGAGGGAAAGCTCGTGGATGCCAGTAAGTATAGAGGGATTATCGGTTCTTTGCTATATCTAACCGCCAGTCGGCCAGACATATCTTATGCGGTTGGAGTGTGTGCTCGGTTCCAAGTTCAGCCAAGGGAAGCACACATGTTGGCAGCAAAGAACATCATTAAGTATCTGAAGGGCACTGTTAATGTTGGGTTGTGGTATCCAACCGACGACAATATCCAACTGACCGGATACTCAGATGCGGATTTAGCCGGAGATCGGTTGGACAGGAAGTCCACATCTGGACACTGTCAGTTCATGGGAAGCAAGTTAGTTTCATGGTTCTCCAAGAAACAAGCATGTGTTGCCACTTCTACAACCGAGTCAGAGTACATGGCTGCCGGTAGCTGTTGCATACAGGTGTTGTGGCTCAAGCAACAGTTGAGAGATTATGAAGTCGCAACTGGACAGGTTCCCATTCATTGTGATAGCTCAAGTGCCATTGCTATCTCTTTGAATCCTGTTCACCATTCTCGGACGAAGCACATTGATATCCAACATCATTTTATCCGAGATCATATTGAGAAGAAGGATGTATCTATGGAGAAGATTCCAACTGAGATTCAGAAAGCTGATATCTTCACTAAACCTCTAGCCGAAGCGCGGTTCAAGATGTTATGTGATCTCCTTGGATTGTTGGATCCATCAGATGAGGAACCTGCTAAGGTGAAGAGATAGATATCCATCTGAGAGGGAAGCTCAGATAAAGGGGGAATCTCGAGTCAGCTGAACAGACGAACTCGAGTCAGCTGATGGTATGCCGCAACATTGGATCAGACGTCAGCTGAACAGACGAACTCAAGTCAACATATGGTATGACGCAACAGGTGAACACAGCTGATTCCAACATCAGCTGGCAGGTGAACACAGCTGATTCCGACATCAGCTGGCAGGTATCATTTATGGCTGAAGGTGTTTATGTCTTAAATGAGAATGTTTGAAATAAATTCCAACATTCCTGAAGCATGTCAGTTAGACTAAAATAGCCATCATAGCACATTTAATGTAAAGTACGGCTGAACATCAATAGCCTACTTTATAGTGCGACTGGGCTGACATGAAAACTGTTCACTTTCTCACGCGCTGGTTGGAACTCGGATTTTTACGTCAAGTTAAAGCTAGTCAACAGTCGCGAGATCTCAGCCATTGATGGATTCGCGCCATTCAACCCTAGTCGTGGATTTCAACCGAGCCACTAACCTATAAAAGGCGGAAAATCAGGAAGTGATCTCTTACCTTCTACATTTGTGTTTATCTGTAGTAACTGTTCATTTTCGTCTCCGATTTGTCTCACCATTTTTTGCAAGTTTTTCTCTCTATATATATCTTCACAGACTTATTAAATGGCACCTAAAGCTTCACAAGGAAGGAAAATGGCATCGTCTGGACCTTCTCTAGTCCCTTCATCTTACGACGAGTCCTTTGATATGCTGATTTCGAAGATTCATTTTGAGCAAATTCTGTCTGAAGAAGAACTGGAGTCGCCAGTGCTGTCTCCCCTAGCCGAACTTCTCAGGGAGAACAGATTTCTAGACTGGGTGACGCTCTTCCCATCCCATCTTCTCAGGCGTCAAGTTGGAAAATTCTACCCGAACTTGCAGTCCCCCATCGACAGCCGAGACAGGCTCATTACAGAAGTCTCTTGTCGTCAACGCGACGTTCCGGCCAGAACGATTCGCCGGGTCACCGTCCCCATTGCAGTTTCCAACATTCTACGCCAAATCATCCCACCAAATCATTCCGCCACAGACACCATCGAGAACATCACTGATGCGGAAGCCGATGAGTTTCTGAAGAGTGCTCTCATCACTCCAGAAAAACTGAGGAGCAATATGCAGCGAACTAAGTTGAAGCCAGAACATCGACTTCTGTTCGATGTTGTATCCAAGGTTGTGTTCGGTTACAGCGGAGCCTTCGGAGACATCAGCCGACCGAAGCTCAAGCAATTGATTGCTTTGGAGCACAAACACAAACACAACATCCACTGGTTCAAGTATTTCAAACACCAGTTGACTCTGGAGAAGCAGAAGATCTCCGAATCCACAACCGAGTCTGGAGAGAAGTTGTTGAGTGTCAAGGGAACTCTCAACTTCGGTTGCAAAATTTCTGCCCTGATCCTTTTCGCAACAAAGGATCAGAACATGGTCTGAGAAGATGCTCTTCCCAACCGTCAAGAAGGCTCAGGATGTGATTAGGAGCACCTACACTCCTAAAGAGAAGAGAGAAGCTGTGAAGACAGCTGAGGAGCTGCCACCAGCTGTCGGCCGCACTTCCAAGTCCACAACTGCATGCCGACAAAGAGTTGAGTCGGAGAAAGAGATAGAGGCAGAGCCAGCTAAGAAGAAGATGAGGCTGCATATCAAGAAGAAGTCAGTTGCCAAGCCAGCTGAGGAGTTGCCAGCTGTGGAAGCACCGGTTGAGGAGACACCAGCTGAGGAGCCGTCTGAGTCAAGTCACTCGGTTGACGCGGCTGCCTTCGAGGTTGTTCCTCACAGAGACGTGATGAAAGGTGTGGAAACAGAACTGGAAACTGAACCAACCATCTCCTTGGATGCATCTTCCTCCTCTGAGGAAATCGAAGACATTCCAACCTCCCCCACGGCAGGAGCTGATGCCGTACCTCCCAAACAGGTTATCCCAACCGATACACAGCCAGAAATTCCGAGCTCTTCGTTTGATGCCAACATTGAGACCATTTTTTCGGCCAATGTTGAGAAACCTATTGATGCCTTACTCCCCACAGAATCCGAAATTCCGAGCTCCCAGCTCGATGCCAACGTTGAGACCACCTCTTTGGCCAACGTTGATGAAACCGTCGAACCGATACCATACGAGAATCTATCTCCCTCTCCCATTGATGTGTCCAAAAATACACATCATGAAAAAGTCAGAACACATGAATAGGTGAAGAAAGACTTTAACCTGTTCGACAGCTCTTCTTCGCTCCAACGGTCGGAATCGTCTTCCCTGGAGGAATCCCAACGTAACTCTGCAAGAAAAGGAGGGCCGGAGAGTTTTCCCGGCGAACCACCTCCGAAGATTAAGTCAGTGTTCTGAGCTCCTTTTGAGAGATGAATGTAACAGGAAGAATAGGTCTGAAGAATTGTGTTTTTGTGTGTTAGATTTTTCAATATATATATATACCCCTGTTTTCTTGTGAATGAAGTTGTATAGCTATCAGCTCCTTTTTTGCCTTTTACTTTACACGTTCCACTGTTCTATTGGCCATAATATGACTGTACTTTCTGACAGTACCGCATAGTCATTAATTACGGTGCTGCGAGCTCGACAGGTCTTCGCCCGATAGAGAGCCCTAAGCGAGAGACCTCAGGCAGATATCTGACTAGATTTGAATGAGAGACCTCCCAACAGGTCTCTGGGCTGAAATCCTTAGGAGAGATCTCAACCCCCTTTATATGATCAGATCCTGGACATCACATTTCAGAAAGGTTATATGTAATATTCAGGTCTCCACGAGACCTGGATATTTTTGTCACTATCATCTACTCCCCCCTACTCTGCATTTCGAAGGGTCTTCTTTTGAGAAATTTAGAGTAAAAGTCTTAATACAACTGACGCCGCAAGGGCCCACCTTTAAGGGCCTGGTCTTTCTTTGTAAGCACTTAATCACTTCAATTTTTCAAATCAGGTCTCTGAGGGCCATTATTTTATTAAATGACAAATTGGGGGGAAAACTCTGCAACTTCTCTACTTTATTCAACCGTTCTCTTTCTCTCTCTCATACCAGGGTTTTACCTTTATCCTCTTTTACTTTAGTCATTTCTTCCAATTTTTTACCACAATCTTCATCATGGCGCAAACTTCTTTCCATTCTGAGGAACATACCACCTCCGACCAACACGGGCTTCGGGGATCTAACATTCAGCCTCCACCCTCTTTACCTGAAGATTCTCAATCAAATACATACGCTCGCACTCAAGCTAGAAAGAAGAAGGTTGGTGCTCGCCGTTCTCGGCGAATAGCTGTTCAAATCCCTTCCAGCGCGGCTCCCCCCTCTAATGCAGATGAAGTTATTATCTTGACCGAGGGTTCACCCTCTTCTGGTCAGGGGGTTAAAGAGACAGACTCCTCTCTTCCTTCAGCGGGCATTTCTGCGCCCCAAGTTATGGCTCCGGACGCTATATCAGGTGAATCCTCTCTAACTCTTACAAAATTAGCATTAATGAGGTCGATGTTAAACTGTGATGAGCTGTTTGACATTAGTATGCCAGAAGAGCATGACCGTCCCCAGCTTTTAGAATATCCCTCGGTAGCATTTTGGTACTAGCAGGTAGAGTCAGGCTTAAGGTTTCCCCTTCCCGACTTTGTGACTCAAGTTTGTGACTTGTATGGCTTGTGGCCCAATCAGCTTCATCCTTCCTTTGTCAAAATTTTGTTGACCTTCTTCATTCTACTTCGTGGTAATGGGGGAGTCCCGACCCCTTCTCTTTTTCAAACGGTATACGATGTGAAACCCATGGTGCCTTTTATTATGCTAGTGCTAGGCCCAAATGTCCCGCTCGGTATATCTGTGTACCCCATACAACGGGCAAAGAGTGGAAGGATAAATACTTCATTGTCACTCCCAAGCAGGGTTATTGGCCTTTTGTTTATCCCCAATGGCACACACTTCGTTTGAAGCAACCCCGTCCTGTTGTTCCAAGCATCTCCGATATCAACCTCAAAGTGTTATCACTGTTGTCTCAAAGGGCACAGCTCGAGCCTTTCCCATTCAATTCCTTCTTGACTAATCCTAGTGTTCTTTCCTTCTTCAGGTTGGCACCTCGAGGAGGTCATTCCTTTTCCATCGAGGGTGGGTTTCAACTATCCTTCATCTTTCCCTTTTTTGTTTTTCTAGCCTTGCTAATATGAATTTCATTCTTCGCACCTTGCTTGGTGCAGGCACAAGCTGGATTTAGGATGTGAAACTTCCTGATGATAAAGATTTTGACTTTGCCATTCTGTTGGAAGAGCAAGCACTACTGGAATCTCAAGATCACCATACTTCTCGTCCTTTTCATCAAGCTTTCTTTCCTGCCGCAGCATCTACACAACCACAGCTAGCTCCTGCTACAAATTCGGGGGTTATCATTAAGCCCACAACCACTAGATCACTCAGCCTAGATGTTTCTTCTCAAGGCCTCAGCAAGAACCAGGCTATTTCCACTAAGCCCTCTTCCTCATCTCTCAAGGAAAAAGCTCGAGTGGACGTTTCTACCACTCTTAAGAGGCCATCTTTTCCTCTATCTCCTCCCGGTGCTGCCAAGAAGTCAAAACACACTCCTCTCTCTAGCAACCTTCCTCCTAAGAGCACTGACTCATCCGGTTATGCTTTCAGAGGCCAGACCTCCAGCTCACTTCGCAAGTTACCTCCTCCTGAGTGCCTTTCGTTACTAGCAGCCATTCCTCTTTCAGACGAAGAGGCTGAAATTAGACCTCCTTCTCTACATCAGCTTCAAGAAAAGAGTGCCCATGATTTGGTGCAGGTATTATTAGCATTATACCCTTGCTCTCACAAATTATTCTATCTTCAAATACCACAGCGGCTTTACTTTTATCTGTCTGATGCTTCTCTTTCTTTTCCTTAATAACATCACAGCTGATCAGCTCTCATGGACACCTATTACAATTTCAAAATGCTGCTCATGAGAAGGAGATGGCGAAACTCAGGGAGGCGTTGGCAGCCAGTCAAGTGCAGCTACAAGAGCTAACCACAGCAAATGAGGACTTGCGGCATCAGAACCGCGACATCTTGGACACAAGTAGCAGGCTTTCTCTAGCCAACGATGATTTGAAAAGGAGGAATCATGAGCTTCTCATGTCTCATGAGAAGGTGTCTGCTTTATCCGAAGAGAATGTATCTCTCAGTGGTGCTAACACCAATCTCAGCAATCATCTTTTTCAAGTTAGTAAGGAACTTGAGGAGGCCAGAAATCTTCTTCAAGCCTCCAATCTTTCTTACCAGTCGGGGTATACTGAAGGAGTTCATCATTGCCGCCACCACATCCTCCGCACTTCCCTGGGCCAGCAGGCGTTGCAAATCCTCCATCAAGGGCTTCTAGAGTCTTTCCAAGCCTCTTCTGAATATTTGTTGTCCATCCGACAGGACATTGCATTTCTTGCAAAGAGGTGCGGCATGATAGTGTTAGCTAAAGCCCACAACTTGGGTTTTACTGAGCTTATAGACGTAGACCAGATCGTGAAGCACCTTCCTCCACCTCCTCCTTCAAGGGTGTTTCCCCTGCTCCTTTAGGAACAACTTGGTGGCTTTCTGTTATGCGGGAAGCATTTGAGGCCCTCATCGTCCCTTGTGACTTGCAGGCAGTCTTTTCTGACCTACCTAAGCCCATCTATGACTTCTTTCCAAAAGACTTCCTCCCAACTGTCAAGTTGTTAGGTATCCCCTGCTCTGTTCTACTTCCATGCACTCATTTTTAAGTTTTGTTATCTTAATATTTCATTTTCTATCTCCCTCTGTTAGATGCGCCTGCAACCGGTAGGACCCCACAAGTCCTTGGTGATGGATCAGGAGAGCTGGAGAATGCGCCTGCTGATGCTGCGAGGGCTGACCCTGATGATGATTCTACCAACTTTTTAGCTTAGTTGCTTACATGGTTTATGTTCCCAACAACACTTTTATCTGGCTTTGTACTAAAACAATTTCTTTTTGTATTTTGGAGTTTGAACGATTTCCGTATTTCTGTTTGCTTTGCCAGCACTGTATTCCCTGCTCAGCAGGTTAATGTATTGTATCTATTTTGCTATTGTTCATCTACATATTTCCTTCATTTTGCATTTTTTCATGGGGTATTGTGGGTCCCCCCTAGGGTGTAAGGTACACCCCTACTCCCCCATACTCTAGATGGTTTCATCTCATTACTAAAAACCATTTAGAGTTAGTACTTCACTTCATCTTGCTATGTGATGTAATTACTGTTTCGTTACAATTTCACAATTTTGTTTATCACGCTGCGACAATACATGCACACAAACGCAAATTAAAGAAACAAAACTTCTCAGCCTTTATTTATTTGCGACAAGTTCTCTTCGTGCCATTACAGGAATACTTGTCTAGCTAAGCAAGCATCCTATCAAAAAAGGTGGGAATGAGACCTGGCACGTAGATCTCCTCCCGTCTTAAAAAGCGAAAATTTTCCATAACATATTTCTATGCATAGTACTTCTTCAGGTTGCTGACATTCCACGACCTTGGTTCCACGTATCCTTCATGTGTGGTAAGCTCATATGCTCCGCCGGGGAGCACTTTGGTGACCACAAAGGGTCCCTCCCAATTTGGTTCTAACTTTCTCACTGGGTGCATCACATCAACCCTCTTGAGCACCAGGTCTCCTTCCTGAAACCTCCTGGTTTTTACCTTTGGATCATACGCAGCTTTCACGCGGGCCTTGTAGGTCAGGGCTCGCTGGTGTGCTTCTTCACGTACCTCATCAACCAGGTCCAAGCTTTCAGCCCTCAGCTCTCTATTCAGGTCCTCATTGTAAGACAGGATTCTATGTGTTAGAATCTTTACTTCCATTGGCATAACGGCATCAGCGCCATACACTAAACAGAAAGGGGATTGCCATGTGGCTGTTTTCTGTCCGGTTCTATACGCCCATAACACTGAGCTTAGCTCCTCTACCCATAGAGATCTCTCTTTTTCTAGCCTCGCCTTTATGCCATTCACTATGGTTCGATTAGTGACCTCAACTTGCCCACAAGTTTCTTCTGGGTGAGCAACAGCAGCGAATCTCTGCTCGATTCCTCTACCTTTGCACCAAGCCTGGGTTCTTTTTCCAAAGAAATGCGTCCCATTATCAGAAATTAGCACTTTGGGTAAGCCATACCTGCGCAAATGTTTTTCCATATGAACTTTATAATATTTTCCTCCGTTACTGAAGATAGGGGCTCAACTTCAACCTACTTGCTAAAGTAGTCCACCGCTACAATAATGTGGCATTTCTTTCCTGCTGCCATGGGAAGCTTGCCGACAAGATCTATACCCCATTTATCAAACGGGCATTCTGCGTATTGAACTCCCAGCTCTTCTGCAGGCCTATGGATCAATGGGCCATGCTCCTGGCATCTGTCACATTTTTTTACAAAGGCCTCAGCATCCTTCTTCAAAGAGGGCCAATAGTATCCAGCTCTCAGCACTCGCCGGATCAGGTCTTTGAATCCTGTATGACATCCCGCTATTCCTTGATGTGCTTCTTTAATTATCCGCAGGCCCTCTGCCTCTGTTACACACCTAAGCAAAGGTTGTGAGTAAGCCTTCCTGAACAGGTGTCCTCCTACCAAACAGTACCTGGCGTAGATTCTCTTCTTATCTCTTTTCTCGCCTTCTAACACTTTCCCTGTTCTTAGGAAATGTAGAATAGGCATTCTCCAATTGCTTCTCTCATCTATTTCATGAACACTCTCTTCTATGCGACTGTTTGCCATTTTCAACAATGTCACTTTTTCAGGAACCAGCATATTTAGAGAGCTGGCCAACCTTGCAAGGCGATCTGCCTGCACGTTGAGGTCTCGAGGTATCTGTTTTACCTCTAGATGCTGAAATTGCTTACTCAGGTCTCTAATCTGCTCCACATACCTGATCATTCTTTCCTCTTTGATCTCATAATTTCCTGAGACCTGCTGGACCACTAGCTGGGAATCAGAGTGGATGACCACCTTCTGGGCACCCAATTCAGCTGCCATCTCCAGCCCTCTAACGAACGCTTTGTACTCAACTTCGTTGTTAGAAACTTCAAATTCAAATTTCATCGCAAAGCTAAGTTCGTCCTGATCCGGTGTTATTACAACGATTCCCGCACCATAACCTTCCATTGTCACCGACCCATCAACAAAGACTTTCCATTCAGGCCATTGCATGGGCTGAGTAGTTTCCTGAATAAAATCTGCCAGGGCTTGCGCCTTTAACGGCTGTGCGCGGCTCAAATTCCACTTCGTACTCCCCCAGCTCAATACTCCACTTCACCATCCTCCCTGAGAGATCTGGTTTGCCCAATATCTGTTTGAAGGGAAAATTAGTTTTTACCACCACCTTGTGGGCTAGGAAGTATAATCTCAACCTCCTTGATGCTGTCATCACAGCTAAAGCAGCTCTCTCCACTTCTGAGTATATGTACTCAGCTCCTTGCAAAGCTTTGCTGATGTAGTAAATGGGCTTCTGTACGGAGCTCTCCTCCTTTATGAGGACTGCACTCAAAGAATGATCTCCAACAGATATGTACAGGTACAGAGTTTCCCCCGGAGTAGGCTTAGTCAATACAGACAAACTTGCTAAATGAGCTTTCAGCTCTTCAAATGCTTTCTGGCAGCTCTCACTCCACTCAAATTTGCTAGCCTTCTTGAACACTTTGAAGAACGGATAACTTCTCTCCGCCGATGTAGATATGAAACGGCTAAGTGCAGTGATTCTTCCATTCAGCCGTTGCACCTCCCTCACATTGGTGGGAGCGGCCATTTCCAGTACAACTCGTACTTTATCTTGATTCACGTCAATTCCTCTAGGAGTCACCATATACCCCAAGAATTTCCCTGACCTGACCCCGAATGTGCACTTTGACGGGTTCAGGCGCAGATCATACTATCTTACCACCGTCAGGACCTCCTCCAGGTCTCTGGCATGGTGGTCTGCTTTCAAACTCTTCACAAGTATATCGTCTACATATACCTCCAGGATTCTCCCTATCTGGTCCTCGAATATCGCATCCATCATTCTCTGATAAGTAGCTCTGGCATTTTTCAGGCCAGAAGGCATTCTTATATAAGCGAATGTGCCACATATGGTTACAAAAGCTGTCTTTACCACGTCCTCAGGGGCCATCTGTATCTGATGATACCCCTGGTAGGCGTCAAGCATGGATAATAACTCACATCCCGAAGTTGAATCAACCAACTGATCGATACAAGGCAATGGGTAGTGGTCTTTTGGGCATGTCTTATTCAGGTCTCTGAAATCTATACACATCCTTCAGCTGCCATTGCTTTTAGCCACCATTACTGCATTTGACAACCAGAGTACTGAATTCTAACAATATGACCAGCATCTAACAGCCGTCTGATCTCCTCTCTGATTACCTTCTCTTTGTCCGGCCCGAAGGACCTCTTTTTCTGTCTTACTGGTTTCTTTTTGGGGTCCACATTCAGATAATGTAGAGCTACAGCAGGGTCTACCCCTTTCATGTCCTCTGTTCTAAATGCGAACAGATCTGCAAGGTATCATCCTTCTTTTACTCTTTTCTTTTGTAGCCCTTTTCCCTTTCTTTTTTGACAAATTGAAGCAATGTATCATCCTTCTTCAACAGTCGCTCAATAGCATCCTTCAGATGCCTACAAGAGTCAGTATCATGACCATAGTCATTGTGATACTTGCAAAACAGCTCAGATCTCGGGTAACGCGGAGCTTCCCTGTGCGTACTGGGGTACTTGAAGTGAGGAGACTTAGCAGCCGCTTCCATAACCTCTACCAGAGATGCATTGAGAGGCGTATATTGATCAAACTGCTCAGGAGCTTTCTTCAGCCTTTGCCCCCCTTTGTCTTTCTCAGCTCTCACTGCTGAGGATGACCTTCTGAGGTCTCTTGCTTAGGTCTGAGAGATTCCTCTTTAGCTTTCCTAGCTTCCTGAGCCTCTTCTAGGTTAACATATTTATCTGCTCTATGCATCAGTTCCTCAAAATTCAATGGAGGTTTCTTGTTCAATGAATCAAAGAACAATCCTGGAGATAAGCCCTGTATTAAGGCCTGCACCTTCACATCGTCAGAAGCTAGTGGTACTTGTAACGCTTCAGCGTTGAAACGTCCCACATATTGGCGCAAACTCTCTGAAGGTTTCTGTCTCAAAGCCATGAGCGAGGAGGAGGTCTTAACATGCCTTCTCGCGCTGGCAAACTGATGTAAGAACATAGATTTTGATGCGTCCAAAAATACACATCATGAAAAAGTCAGAACACATGAATAGGTGAAGAAATACTTTAACCTGTTCGACAGCTCTTCTTCGCTCCAACGGTCGGAATCTTCTTCCCTGGAGGAATCCCGGCGTAACTCTGCAAGAAAAGGAGGGCCGGGGAGTTTTCCCGGCGAACCACCTCTGAAGATTAAGACAGTGTTCTGAGCTCCTTTTGAGAGATGAATGTAACAGGAAGAATAGTTCTGAAGAATCGTGTTTGTGTGTGTTAGATTTTTCAATATATATACCCCTGTTTTCTTGTGAATGAAGTTGTATAGCTATCAGCTCCTTTTTTGCCTTTTTCTTTACACGTTCCACTGTTCTATTGGCCATAATATGACTGTACTTTCTGACAGTACCGCATAGTCATTAATTACGGTGCTGCGAGCTCGGCAGGTCTTTGCCCGATAGATAGCCCTAAGCGAGAGACCTTAGGCAGATATCTCACTAGATTTGAATGAGAGACCTCCCAACAGATCTCTGGGCTGAAATCCTTAGGAGAGATCTCAACCCCCTTTATATGATAAGATCCTGGATAATACATTTCAGAAAGGTTATATGTAATATTCAGGTCTCCACGAGACCTGGATATTTTTGTCACTATCATCTACTCCCCCCTACTCTGTATTTCGGAGGGTCTTCTTTTGAGAAATTCAGAGTAAAAGTCTTAATACAACTTACGCCGCAGGGGCCTACCTTTAAAGGCCTGGTCTTTCTTTGTAAGCACTTAATCACTTCAATTTTTCAAATCAGGTCTCTGAGGGCCATTATTTTATTAAATGACAAATTGGAGGGAAAACTCTGCAACTTCCCTACTTTATTCAACCGTTCTCTTTCTCTCTCTCATATCAGGGTTTTACCTTTATCCTCTTTTACTTTAGTCATTTCTTCCAATTTTTTACCGAAATCTCATCACTGGCGCAAACTTCTTCTCATTCTGAGGAGCACACCACTTCTGATCACCACGAGCCTCAGGGGTCTAACATTCAGCCTCTGCCCTCCTCACCTGAAGATTCTCAGTCAAATACCTCCGCCTGCACCCAGGTTAAAAGGAAGAAGCTTGGCTCTCGCCGTTCCCGGCGAATAGCCGTTCAAATTCCTTCCAGCCCGGCTCCCTCTTCTGATCCGGACGAGGTTATCGTTCTGACCAAGAGTTCATCCCCGTCTGGTCAGGGAGTCAAGGAAACAGATTCATCGCTTCTTTCTGCGGGCATTTCTGCGCCCCCGGCTATGGCTCCGGACGCCATATCAGGTGAATCCTCTCTAACTCCTACAGAATTAGCATTAGTGAAGTCGATGTTAAACTGTGACGAGTTTTTTGACATTAGTATGCCGGAGGAGTATGACCGCCCTCAATTTTTAAACTATCCCTCGGTAGCATTTTGGTACCATCAAATAGAGTCAGGCTTAAGGTTTCCCCTTCCCGACTTTGTGACTCAAGTTTGTGATCTATATGGTCTTTGGCCTAACCAACTTCACCCTTCCTTTGTCAAAATTCTGTTAACTTTCTTTATTCTACTTCGTAGTAATGGGGGAGTTCCTACCCCTTCTCTTTTTCAAACGGTATACGATGTGAAACCCCACGGTGCCTTTTACTACGCCAGTGCTAGGCCCAAGGGTCCGGCCCAGTACATTTGTGTACCCCGTACAGCAGGTAAAGAGTGGAAGGATAAATACTTCATTGTCACTCCCAAGCAGGGTTATTGGCCTTTTTTTTATCCCCAATGGCAAACACTTCATTTGAAGCGACCCCGCCCTGCTGTCGCGAGCATCTCCGATATCAACCTTAAAGTATTATTATTATTGTCCCGAAGGGCACGGCTCGAGCCTTTCCCATTCAATTCTCTACTGTCTGATCCTAGTGTGCTTTCTTTGGGCTAGCACCTCGAGGAGATTACTCTTTCTCCATGGAGGGTGGGTTTCAACTTTCTTCTCATCTCTTCCTCTTTTATTTCTCAAGTCTTCCTAATATGCATTTCATTCTTCACATCCTTTTTGGTGTAGGGACAAGCTGGATTCAGGATGTCAAGCTTCCTGATGACAAGGACTTTGACTTCACTATTCTATTGGAAGAGCAGGCTCGTCTGGAATCTCAGGCATATGATACTCCACATCTCGCCACTTCCTTTCCCTTGTCTGCTGCAGCCCCTACACGGCCACAGCCCACCCCTAGTATTGCTTCAGGGGCCGTTATCAAGCCCACAGCTGTTAAGTCACTCAACTTAAGTGTCTCTTTCCAGGATTCCAGCAAGAAGGTGAACAAGACTGTTCTGAGTGTACCTCCCTCTTCCTCTCTCAAAGGGAAACCTCAACTGGACACCTCAACCAACCTCAATAGGCCTCTGCTCTCTCTGCCCCCAATTGGTGCTACCAAGAAGTCTAAGCATACTCCTTTACCCAGCAGCTTCCCTCCGAAGGGTACTGATCCTTCAGGATATGCTTTCAGAGGCCAGACCTCCGGCTCGCTTTGCAAGTTACCTCCTCCTGAGTGCCTTTCGTTACTAACAGCCATTCCTCTTTCGGACGAAGAGGTTGAGACCAGCCCTCCTTCTCTACGTCAGCTTCAAGAGGAGAGTGCCCATAATTTGGTACAGGTATCATCAGCATTATACCCTTGCTTTCACAAGTTATTTTATCTTCAAACACCATCACAGCTTTGCTTTCATCTGTCTAATGCTTTTCTTTCTTTCTTCTTTTTTAATAACATCACAGCTGATCAGCTCTCATGGACGCTTATTACAATTTCGAAATGCTGCTCATGAGAAGGAGATGGCGAAACTCAGGGAGGTGTTGGTGGCTAGTCAAGCACAGCTACAAGAGCTGACCACAGCGAATGAGGATCTGCAACATCAGAACCGCGATATCTTAGACGCCAGCAGTAGGCTTTCTCTAGCCAATGATGATTTGAAGAGGAGGAATCATGAGCTTCTCATGTCTCATGAGAAGGTGATGTGAGCACGGGTGGGCAGCCAACAGTCACAAGTCAGATTTCAAGAACTAAATAAAGTATGCCGATTTCAAGTCCAATATCAAGATAAATCGGGCCAAATGGTGAATATTGATGGGCTGAATCCGTCTTAAAAGGGCTTGTCAACAATCAGACTTCGAAGGCCCAAGAAGAAGAATAAATGGTTGATATTCGTGCATATTGAAGAGGCTAAATTAAGTGTCTAATTAGTTTCATTATTATGAGTTAAATAAGTGACTTTTGAAGTCTTGAGTCATAAGTAGTCATTAGTAGTTAATAAGTGGTTTAATTAGTGTTAAATAAGTCTATTTATGAGTTTAATTAGTATCATAAGTACTATCATTATTGGTAGGCTACGAAGAGTCCTTTTCTAGCCTATAAATAGGCTTGATATCCTTTGTAATCGAATACACACATACACCTTGAGTTATAAACGAAAATTGGCTTTGCCTTTGTGAGTTGAATTTCTCTCTTGTAGAGTTTTCACTTGTTCCGAACTTATCAAGACTAGTGAGCAAAGTCTTGTGGCGTTCAACCATACCGAGGTTCTTGGCTGATTATATAGCCAACGGGTCGAGGTTTTCTTCGCTCTAGGAGGTGATCAAACTGGATTCTCGATCTAGGGAGACCGCTGCCTACCTCTTATACGAAGGGTTCTTGGATCTTTTATCCAACGGGTCCTCCGTCCGTATCATTTGGTAATCAGAGCAATCTGGTATTGATCTGAACCTCTATCTTTATATTTTCTATCCAAAAAAAAAAAAATACAAAAAAATGAGCAAATTGTTGAAGGAGCATCGAGAGCGTGCATATGTTCTTCGCATGAAAACTAAGTTAATGTTGGCGGAGATTAAGGCTGCCAACGAAGAGTTGAAGAAGCTTGTGGAAGCAACAACGAGGAAGACCTTTTGTGACATGCATTGCCAAAGTTGTGATTCCACACCGCAATTGGAGGCCCAACCAAATGGAGAGAAGGGAATTGAGGACAAGGTGATTGTTCCCCAGATTTTCGACAAGGTTTCTTCCATTGTGGTCGAAGAACTCGAGGATCCTAATCCATTTGTTCTTGTTTCTCAAGTTCATGACAACAACCAACATGAAGGCATAGTGGTTGCAAGTGACCAGAAAATAACGAGGGGCGAATTCATTGTTGAAAGTTGTGCAGATGTGGTATGTCTTCCCTTGGTGCCACTGTTGAGCGTTCCTCCGTTGAATCACAAATCTTCATTTCAAATGTCGTGGTTGAATGTTCATGAAAACAACGAGGTGTACTCACAAACAAGGAAATCATTCCAAATTGGAGCAATTCTGGATTTGAGGACAAATCATTGTCAAGATGAGGGGAATGATAGACCCCGAGGTACGTGGTTTGTTTCTATTTTGCAGGTATATCATTTCGATATGGAACCACGTACAACTATCAAAATCAAGGATGAAAATCACGTCTTCAAACCCGGAGGATTGGATTGGATGTTACTAAACACTGACCTTTCTTTTGGAAATAAGATTCGGGACGAATCTTCTTGAAGAAGAAGGGAATGATGTGAGCACGGGTGGGCAGCCAACAGTCACAAGTCAGATTTCAAGAACTAAATAAAGTATGCCGATTTCAAGTCCAATATCAAGATAAATCGGGCCAAATGGTGAATATTGATGGGCTGAATCCGTCTTAAAAGGGCTTGTCAACAATCAGACTTCGAAGGCCCAAGAAGAAGAATAAATGGTTGATATTCGTGCATATTGAAGAGGCTAAATTAAGTGTCTAATTAGTTTCATTATTATGAGTTAAATAAGTGACTTTTGAAGTCTTGAGTCATAAGTAGTCATTAGTAGTTAATAAGTGGTTTAATTAGTGTTAAATAAGTCTATTTATGAGTTTAATTAGTATCATAAGTACTATCATTATTGGTAGGCTACGAAGAGTCCTTTTCTAGCCTATAAATAGGCTTGATATCCTTTGTAATCGAATACACACATACACCTTGAGTTATAAACGAAAATTGGCTTTGCCTTTGTGAGTTGAATTTCTCTCTTGTAGAGTTTTCACTTGTTCCGAACTTATCAAGACTAGTGAGCAAAGTCTTGTGGCGTTCAACCATACCGAGGTTCTTGGCTGATTATATAGCCAACGGGTCGAGGTTTTCTTCGCTCTAGGAGGTGATCAAACTGGATTCTCGATCTAGGGAGACCGCTGCCTACCTCTTATACGAAGGGTTCTTGGATCTTTTATCCAACGGGTCCTCCGTCCGTATCAGAAGGTGTCTGCTTTATCCGAAGAAAATGCATCTCTCAGCAGGGCTAACACCGATCTCAGCAATCACCTTTTCCAAGTTAGCAAGGAACTTAAAGAGGCCAGGAATCTTCTTCAAGCCTCCAATCTTTCTTATCAGTCGGGCTATACTGAAGGAGTTCACCATTGTCGCCACCATATCCTCCGCACTTCCTTGGGTCAGCAGGCTTTACAAATCCTTCACCAAGGGCTTTTAGAGTCTTTCCAAGCCTCTTCTGAATATCTACTGTCCATTCGACAAGACATCGCATTCCTTGCAAATAGGTGTGGCATGAAGGTGTTAGCTAAAGCCCACAACTTGGGTTTTACTGAGCCCATAGATGTAGATCAGATCGTGGAGCACCTTCCTTCACCACCCTCCTTCCAGGGTGTTTCTCCTGCTCCCGTCGGGACAGCTTGGTGGCTTTCCATTATGTAGAAAGCATTTGAGGCCCTCATCGCACCCTGTGACCTGCAGGCAGTCTTTTCTGACCCACCTGAGCTCATCTACGACTTCTTTCCACAAGACTTCTTCCCAACTGTCACGCTGTCAGGTATCTCCTGTTCAGTCTCACTTCCCTGTATTTTATATTTAAGTCTGTTGCTTTAATATTTCATTTCCTTGATTAATCCATTTCCTATTTCTTTCTTTTAGATGTGCTTGCAACTGGTAGGACTCCACAGGTCCTTGGTGGTGAATCAAGATAGCTGGAGAACGCCCCCGAGGGTGAGTCTGCTGATGCTGTGAGAGCTGACCCTGATGATGGCTCTACCAATTTCCTAACTTAGTTGTTATGTAACTCATGCTTCGAACAACACTTTCATTTGTTTTTGTACTGAAACAATTTCCTTTTGTATTTTGGGGTTTGAACGATTTCAGCACTCTTATTTGCTTTTCCAGCACTGTATTCCCTGCTCAGCAGGTTAATGTATTGTATCTATTTTGCTATTGTTCATCTACATATTTCCTTCATTTTGCATTTTTTCATGGGGTATTGTGGGTCCCCCCTAGGGTGTAAGGTACACCCCTACTCCCCCATACTCTAGATGGTTTCATCTCATTACTAAAAACCATTTAGAGTTAGTACTTCACTTCATCTTGCTATGTGATGTAATTACTGTTTCGTTACAATTTCACAATTTTGTTTATCACGCTGCGACAATACATGCACACAAACGCAAATTAAAGAAACAAAACTTCTCAGCCTTTATTTATTTGCGACAAGTTCTCTTCGTGCCATTACAGGAATACTTGTCTAGCTAAGCAAGCATCCTATCAAAAAAGGTGGGAATGAGACCTGGCACGTAGATCTCCTCCCGTCTTAAAAAGCGAAAATTTTCCATAACATATTTCTATGCATAGTACTTCTTCAGGTTGCTGACATTCCACGACCTTGGTTCCACGTATCCTTCATGTGTTGTAAGCTCATATGCTCCGCCGGGGAGCACTTTGGTGACCACAAAGGGTCCCTCCCAATTTGGTTCTAACTTTCTCATTGGGTGCATCACATCAACCCTCTTGAGCACCAGGTCTCCTTCCTGAAACCTCCTGGTTTTTACCTTTGGATCATACGCAGCTTTCACGCGGGCCTTGTAGGTCAGGGCTCGCTGGTGTGCTTCTTCACGTACCTCATCAACCAGGTCCAAGCTTTCAGCCCTCAGCTCTCTATTCAGGTCCTCATTGTAAGACAGGATTCTATGTGTTGGAATCTTTACTTCCATTGGCATAACGGCATCAGCGCCATACACTAAACAGAAAGGGGATTGCCATGTGGCTGTTTTCTGTCCGGTTCTATACGCCCATAACACTGAGCTTAGCTCCTCTACCCATAGAGATCTCTCTTTTTCTAGCCTCGCCTTTATGCCATTCACTATGGTTCGATTAGTGACCTCAACTTGCCCACAAGTTTCTTCTGGGTGAGCAACAGCAGCGAATCTCTGCTCGATTCCTCTACCTTTGCACTAAGCCTCGGTTCTTTTTCCAAAGAATTGCGTCCCATTATCGGAAATCAGCACTCTAGGTAAGCCATACCTGCAACAAATGTTTTTCCATATGAACTTTATAATATTTTCCTCCGTTACTGAAGATAGGGGCTCGGCTTCAACCTACTTGCTAAAGTAGTCCACCGCTACAATAATGTGGCATTTCTTCCCTGCTGCCATGGGAAGCTTGCCGACATGATCTATACCCCATTTATCAAACGGGCATTCTGCGTATTGAACTTCCAGCTCTTCTGCAGGCCTATGGATCAATGGGCCATGCCTCTGGCATCTGTCAAATTTTTTTACAAAGGCCTCAGCATCCTTCTTCAAAGAGGGCCAATACTATCCAGCTCTCAGCACTCGCCGGATCAGGTCTCTGAATCCTGTATGACATCCCGCTATTCCTTGATGTGCTTCTTTAATTATCCGCAGGCCCTCTGCTTCTGTTACACACCAAAGCAAAGGTTGTGAGTAAGCCTTCCTGAACAGGTGTCCTCCTACCAAACAGTACCTGGCATAGATTCTCTTCTTATCTATTTTCTCGCCTTCTGACACTTTTCCTGTTCTTAGGAAATGTAGAATAGGCATTCTCCAATCGCTTCTCTCATCTATCTCATGAACACTCTCTTTTATGAGACTGTTTGCCATTTTCAACAATGTCACTTTTTCAGGAACCAGCATATTTAGAGAGCTGGCCAACCTTGCAAGGCAATCTGCCTACACGTTGAGGTCTCGAGGTATCTGTTTCACCTCTAGATGCTGAAATTGCTTACTCAGGTCTCTGATTTGCTCCACATACCTGATCATTCTTTCCTCTTTGATCTCATAATTTCCCGAGATCTGCTGGACCACTAGCTGGGAATCAGAGTGGATGACCACCTTCTGGGCTCCCAATTCAGCTGCCATCTCCAGCCCTCTAACGAACGCTTCGTACTCAGCTTCATTGTTAGAAACTTTAAATTTAAACTTCATCGCAAAGCTAAGTTCGTCCTGATCCGGTGTTATTACAACGATTCCCGCACCATAACCTTCCATTGTCACCGACCCATCAACAAAGACTTTCCATTCAGGCCATTGCATGGGCTGAGTAGTTTCCTGAATAAAATTTGCCAGGGCTTGCGCCTTAACGGCTGTGCGCGGCTCAAATTCCACTTCGTACTCCCCCAACTTAATACTCCACTTCACCATCCTCCCTGAGAGATCTGGTTTGCCCAATATCTGTTTGAAGGGAAAATTAGTTTTTACCACCACCTTGTGGGCTAGGAAGTATAATCTCAACCTCCTTGATGCTGTCATCACAGCTAAAGCAGCTCTCTCCACTTCTGAGTATATGTACTCAGCTCCTTGCAAAGCTTTGCTGATGTAGTAAATGGGCTTCTGTACGGAGCTCTCCTCCTTTATGAGGACTGCACTCAAAGAATGATCTCCAACAGATATGTACAGGTACAGAGTTTCCCCCGGAGTAGGCTTAGTCAATACAGGCAAACTTGCTAAATGAGCTTTCAGCTCTTCAAATGCTTTCTGGCAGCTCTCACTCCACTCAAATTTGCTAGCCTTCTTCAACACTTTGAAGAACGGATAACTTCTCTCCGCCGAAGTAGATATGAAACGGCTAAGTGCAGTGATTCTTCCATTCAGCCGTTGCACCTCCCTCACATTGGTGGGAGCGGCCATTTCTAGTACAGCTCGTACTTTATCTTGATTCACTTCAATTCCTCTAGGAGTCACCATATACCCCAAGAATTTCCCTGACCTGACCCCGAATGTGCACTTTGCCAGGTTCAAGCGCAGATCATACTTTCTTACCACCGTCAGGACCTCCTCCACGTCTCTGGCATGGTGGTCTGCTTTCAAACTCTTCACAAGTATATCGTCTACATATACCTCCAGGATTCTCCCTATCTGGTCCTCGAATATCGCATCCATCATTCTCTGATAAGTAGCTCTGGCATTTTTCAGGCCAAAAGGCATTCTTATATAAGCGAATGTGCCACATATGGTTACAAAAGCTGTCTTTACCACGTCCTCAGGGGCCATCTGTATCTGATGATACCCCTGGTAGGCGTCAAGCATGGATAATAACTCACATCCCAAAGTTGAATCAACCAACTGATCGATACAAGGCAATGGGTAGTGGTCTTTTGGGCATGCCTTATTCAGGTCTTTGAAATCTATACACATCCTCTAGCTGCCATTGCTTTTAGCCACCATTACTGCATTTGACAACCATACAGAGTACTGAATTCTAACAATATGACCAGCATCTAACAGCCGTCTGATCTCCTCTCTAATTACCTTCTCTTTCTCCGGCCCGAAGGACCTCTTTTTATGTCTTACTGGTTTCTTTTTGGGGTCCACATTCAGATAATGTAGAGCTACAGCTGGGTCTACCCCTTTCATGTCCTCTGGACTAAATGCGAACAGATCTGCATTCTTACTCAGGCATCTAATTATCGCCTCTCTTTGTTCCTCAGTCATCTGCTTTCCCATCTTCGTGGTAAAGCCTTTTTTTTCTGGAAACAGTTCTATCATCATCAGGTCTTCTTCGACTGGCTGCATTTTCGGCTCTAGGTCTTCATCCATACCTTTCACCTTTGCACTTTTGTTTTGCAGTGGGCGTTCTGCCACCGAGACTCCCTTCACGTTTCGTTTGGCATGCTTTATGGATTTTACAGAAGATTCTTTCGACACTTCTTGGTCACCTGAGACCTCACCCACCAGCCCTTCTCTGAGAGCTGGGAATTTCATTTTCATGTGGTAGGTGGAGACCACCACCTGGAAATCATTCAAAGTAGGTCTTCCCAATATTACGTTGTATGCTGACGGCGTATCCACCACTAGAAACTTCACCATACGAGTATTTGAGGTCTCACCGCTACCAAGTGTTACCTGGAGGGTCACCTCTCCCCTGGGCTGTATCTCTCCCCCAGCGAAACCGTACAAAGTTGTGTTCACTGGCGCTAAATCAGCGTTAATTTTCATCTTCTGAAAACAATCCCAGAAGAGCACATTCACTGCACTTCCTGTATCCACAAAGATTCGTGCAACCCTTCAATTAGCAATATCAGCACTAATTACCAGCGCATCATTATGAGGTGTTGCGCCTACCAGGTCTTTGGGACCAAAACTCACGCATACATCTGGGTTCATTTCCTCTCCTGGGAACGAATCTACCACATCAATCTCCATGCCAATTGTCTCCGCTAACTGCTGAACCTCTTCGTTAACTGGGGCCTTTGCAGCCCTGACATGAGCTTTACGCGCTCGACCAGAATCTCCATTAGTGTTTCCTCCCATTATCATGCTAATGTTTCCCCTTTTTGGGGGAGGATCTTCTCGTCGCGGAGCGGTCCTCTCCCTGTGGTCAGGCTTCTTCTGTTCCGACTCTTTTCTTTTGTAGCCCTTTTCCCTTTCTTTTTTGACAAATTGAAGCAAGGTATCATCCTTCTTCAACAGTCGCTCAATAGCATCCTTTAGATGCCTACAAGAGTCAATATCATGACCATAGTCATTGTGATACTTGCAAAACAGCTCAGATCTCGGGTTACGCGGAGCTTCCCTGTGCGTACTGGGGTACTTGAAGTGAGGAGACTTAGCAGCCGCTTCCATAACCTCTACCAGAGATGCATTGAGAGGCGTATATTGATCAAACCGCTCAAGAGCTTTCTTCGGCCTTTGCCCCCCTCTGTCTTTCTCAGCTCTCGCTGCAGAGGATGACCTTGTTTCTGAGGTCTCTTGCTTAGGTCTGAGAGATTCCTCTTTAGCTTTCCTAGCTTCCTGAGCCTCTTCTAGGTTAACATATTTATCTACCCTATGCAGCAGTTCCTCAAAATTCAATGGAGGTTTCTTGTTCAATGAATCAAAGAACAATCCTGGAGATAAGCCCTGTATTAAGGCCTACACCTTCACATCGTCAGAAGCTAGTGGTACTTGTAACGCTTCAGCGTTGAAACGTCCCACATATTGGCGCAAACCCTCTGAAGGTTTCTGTCTCAAAGCCATGAGCGAGGAGGAGGTCTTAACATGCCTTCTCGCGCTAGCAAACTGATGTAAGAACATAGATTTGAACTCAGCAAATGAACCTATGCTATTAGGTGGTAGCTGAGAGAACCATTGTTGAGCTATTTTTGACAAGGTTGTAAGGAAAACCCTGCATTTCACTCCTTCTGTGTATTGGTGGAGCATTGCTCCATTCTCAAACCTCATTATGTGCTCATATGGGTCAGTGGAACCATCATATTCCAATGTCAATGTCTTAAAGTTCGGAGGCAGCTGATCTTCTCTGATATCTCTCGAGAAAGGGGACTGGCTGTTAGTAGTCTTAACAGGCTTCTTAGGAGATTTCTTGGGCGAAGAGGCTTTCTTCTGAAGGTCTTTTAACTGCTGCTTGAGAGCTGCAATTTCAGCGGCAGCTCCCTCATCTTGAGGTCTTGAAACATGTGCATCGTCCTCTGCAAATTTCATTGCAATAATAAGTAACCATGATTTCATTAGTGAATAAACCACTTTAGAAATGTTATCAATATCTGATTTCTCCATTCAATTACTAACCATTTTCTGATTCAGTTTGAGGGCTCTCATACCCATCACTTTCATACTGACCTTCCTCCTCAGGTTCCCCCTGTCAAGGGAAAGAGTACCATTCAGGACATGAGCATTTACTTTTGCGTTAACGTAATTTAAACCATTTCAGTGGTATCTCATCGCTATGAAAACCTTGTAAGGCTCATCAGTACCTTCTTAGTTTTGCCTTTTGCCGTATTGGCTGACTTTTTGCTTTGGCCCTCCAACGGGGCCAAAGCCTTAGACACAACTTGCTTCACCATGGCATTGAGCTGATCCATGGACACAGCGTAGGTGACATGCTCTTGTGCAGGTATTTGAGGTTCATCTCTCGTAACCTCTGAGCCCTTGCGGCCCCCTCCCTCTTTTCGAGGGCTGGTCGATTTGGAGGCCCCTTCCTTCTGAGGGGTAGTTATCTTTGGTGGGGCCTCTTTCAGCACATTCTGGTTCTCCTCCTCAGTACGTTCTTCTGAGGAGCTATCATCGCGCACCACTCCTTCAGGTGGATTCTCGGTCTCGGACCGATATATTCTCCATGCTTAGATCTGCATTTCAAAATTTTCAGCTATCAGTCAAAAGATAGCACTAGGACCGTCGTCAGGTCTCAAGAGACCGTTATCAGGTCTGCAATACCTCTCTCGAGGGACCGTTATCAGGTCTTGAGGGTGTGTCTCAAGGAATTCAGGGAATATGTTGCATCATACCCCCTTTCCATACACATTCATACCCAAACTCCGTTGGGTTTTTATGAGACTTGCTCTGAAGTCTTCATACTTCCATCCACTCTATCCCCTCATATCGTGAGGATTTATGGGATTTATTTTTCAACATTAGATATTTTCGGACAATTCTTCCATACAATCAGAAAATTTTACTTACTTTTTGTCCCATTACCAGCTTCAAACTATACTATGAAACGAGAATTCTTACGGAAATGCAGAAAACCAACAAGTTCCAGAGATTACAACGAGATTCATGAGAAGGTTTAAAATAGGACAATTCTGAAATCACTCAACTCGTTTACTTTTAAACATGACAAAAATTTCTGCAAATAAGAATACAAATTGCTAAAAATACTCAGACCCATCTTCTCGGCATTTTTCTTTTCAAGTTTAAACTCAAACTCAACATTACTGAGCAGACAAGAAAAAAGAGTTTTGGAACAAAATTTCGAGACAAAATTCCTTTCCCACAGACGGCGCCAGATGATGCGTCCAAAAATACACATCATGAAAAAGTCAGAACACATGAATACGTGAAGAAAGACTTTAACCTGTTCGACAGCTCTTCTTCGCTCCAACGGTCGGAATCGTCTTCCCTGGAGGAATCCCGGCGTAACTCTGCAAGAAAAGAAGGGCTGGGGAGTTTTCCCGACGAACCACCTCCGAAGATTATGTCAGTGTTCTGAGCTCCTTTTGAGAGATGAATGTAACAGGAAGAATAGGTCTGAAGAATTGTGTTTTTGTGTGTTAGATTTTTCAATATATATACCCCTATTTTCTTGTGAATGAAGTTGTATAGCTATTAGCTCCTTTTTTGCCTTTTATTTTACACGTTCCACTGTTCTATTGGCCATAATATGACTGTATTTTCTGACAGTACCGCATAGTCATTAATTACGGTGCTGCGAGCTCGGCAGGTTTTCGCCCGATAGATAGCCCTAAGCGAGAGACCTCAGGCAGATATCTGACTAGATTTGAATGAGAGACCTCCCAACAGATCTCTGGGATGAAATCCTTAGGAGAGATCTCAACCCCCTTTATATGATCAGATCCTGGACATCACATTTCAGAAAGATTATATGTAATATTCAGGTGTCCACGAGACTTGGATATTTTTGTCACTATCAGATTTGAACTCAGCAAATGAACCTATGCTATTAGGTGATAGCTGAGAGAACCATTGTTGAGCTATTTTTGACAAGGTTGTGAGGAAAACCCTGCATTTCACTCCTTCTGTGTATTGGTGGAGCATTACTCCATTCTCAAACCTCATTATGTGCTCATATGGGTCAGTGGAACCATCATATTCCAATGTCAATGTCTTAAAGTTTGGAGGCAGCTGATCTTCTCTGATATCTCTCGAGAAAGGGGACTGGCTGTTAGTAGTTTTAACAGGCTTCTTAGGAAATTTCTTGGGCGAAGAGGCTTTCTTCTGAAGGTTTTTTAACTGCTGCTTGAGAGCTGCAATTTTAGCGGCAGCTCCCTCATCTTGAGGTCTCGCAACTTGTGCATCGTCCTCTGCAAATTTCATTGCAATAATAAGTAACCATAATTTCATTAGTGAATAAACCACTTTAGAAATGTTATCAATATCTGATTTCTCCATTCAATTACTAACCATTTTCTGATTCAGTTTGAGGGCTCTCATACCCATCACTTTCATACTGACCTTCCTCCTCAGGTCCCCCCTGTCAAGGGAAAAAGATCATTCAGGACATGAGCATTTACTTTTGCGTTAACGTAATTTAAACCATTTCAGTGGTATCTCATCACTATCAAAACCTTGTAAGGCTCATCAGTACCTTCTTAGTTTTAGCTTTTGCCGTATTGGCTGACTTTTTGCCATGGCCCTCCAGCGGGGCCAAAGCCTTAGACACAACTTGCTTCACCATGGCATTGAGCTGATCCATGGACACAGCGTAGGTGACATGCTGTTGTGTAGACATTTGAGGTTCATCTCTCATAACCTCTGAGCCCTTACGGCCCCCTCCCTATTTTCGAGGGCTGGTCGATTTGGAGGCCCCTTTCCTTCTGAGGGGTAGTTATCTTTGGTGGGGCCTCTTTCAGCACATTCTGGTTTTCCTCCTCAGTACGTTCTTCTGAGGAGCTATCATCGCGCACCACTCCTTCAGGTGGGGATTCTCGGTCTCGGACCGATATATTCTCCATGCTTAGATCTGCATTTCAAAATTTTCAGCTATCAGTCAAAAGATAGCACTAGGACCATCGTCAGGTCTCAAGAGACCGTTATCAGGTCTGCAATAGCCCTCTCGAAGGACCGTTATCAGGTCTTGAGGGTGTGTCTCAAGGAATTCAGGGAATATGTTGCATCATACCCCCTTTCCATACACATTCATACCCAAACTCCGTTGGGTTTTTATGAGACTTGTTCTGAAGTCTTCATACTTCCATCCAGTCTATCCCCTCATATCGTGAGGATTTATGGGATTTATTTTTCGACATTAGATATTTTCGGACAATTCTTCCATACAATCGGAAAATTTTATTTACTTTTTGTCCCATTACCAGCTTCAAACTATACTATGAAACGAGAATTCTTACGGAAACGCAGAAAACCAACAAGTTCCAGAGATTACAACAAGATTCATGAGAAGGTTTAAAATACGACAATTCTGAAATCACTCAACTCGTTTACTTTTAAAAATGACAAAAATTTCTGCAAATAAGAATACAAATTGCTAAAAATATTCAGACCCATCTTCTCGGCATTTTTCTTTTCAAGTTTAAACTCAAACTCAACATTACTGAGCAGAAACGTAAAAAGAGTTTTGGAACAAAATTTCGAGACAAAATTCCGTTCCCACAGACGGCGCCAGATGATGCGTCCAAAAATACACATCACGAAAAAGTCAGAACACATGAATAGGTGAAGAAAGACTTTAACCTGTTCGACAGCTCTTCTTCACTCCAACGGTCGGAATCGTCTTCCCTGGAGGAATCCCGGCGTAACTCTGCAAGAAAATGAGGGCCAGGGAGTTTTCCCGGCGAACCACCTCCGAAGATTAAGTCAGTGTTCTGAGCTCCTTTTGAGAGATGAATGTAACAGGAAGAATAGGTCTGAAGAATTGTGTTTTGTGTGTTAGATTTTTATATATATATATATATATATATACCCCTGTTTTCTTGTGAATGAAGTTGTATAGCTATTAGCTCCTTTTTTGCCTTTTACTATACATTTTCCACTGTTCTATTGGCCATAATATGACTGTACTTTCTGACAGTACCGCATAGTCATTAATTACGGTGCTACGAGCTCGGCAGGTCTTCGCTCGATAGAGAGCTCTAAGCGAGAGACCTCAGGCAGATATCTGACTAGATTTCAATGAGAGACCTCCCAACAAGTCTCTGGGCTGAAATCCTTAGGAGAGATCTCAACCCCCTTTATATGATCAGATCCTGTACATCACATTTCAGAAAGGTTATATGTAATATTCAGGTCTCCACGAGACCTGGATATTTTTGTCACTTTCACCCATCGATGACGAAGCTGATCATCTGGCCGTCGCACAGGAGCATGAAGGCAAGCTGGCCTACTGTTTCCAAAAGCTAATTGGGATGTTCCCTGAAGCGCGCGACATGCCGATTTTTGCCACGCTTGGAATTGAGCTGATGTATCAGTTCAATTTAATCTTCAGCCATTGGTATGTGAAGGAGGATACCATAAGGATACACAGCTGGAACCATCTAAAGGCAGATGAATCACGCATCAGAGACTACTTTAACTACACCAACCTGGAGGTTGCATACAACAATAAGATCGCTCTGCTGACTCGGTGACTAGATATCAGCAAAGCTGAAGGAAGAGATACGAGAGAAACAGCAGAACAAGACTGTATCAATTTCCTGGACAACATGCTAACAAAATCTGTTGATTTTATATATGATATTGATGCAGTCGCCGCAGCAGCGAAGCAGGAGAAGGAAGAACTCCAACAGTACCTGGCAAATCGTCAAGCCATGGTCACTGTTGCACAGCCCACAACTTCTGACCAACCAGTTCTAGCTGATCAGCCAGCACCCTCAACTGAAGAAATATGTGAGCTGATCGCTGAGAGGATCAATCAGCTAGGGATGGAGATGCTTGCCAACATCCAGCACAACAAAGAAGATCAGTTGAGGATGATGGAAGCACAGGCAGAGAAACACAAGAAGCTGCAAGAAAAGAATGTTTCATTGAAGATAAAGCTGGACGAACTCTCAAAATCAACCAGCCAAGACATCTCTGATCTGAAGTCAACCGTCCTGGGCATCAAATCCGAACTGAACGTCTTCAAATCCATTTCAGATTCCAACCTCGCCAAATCCACAGACTCAAAATGAAGAGTGGGATTCTCGGTTCGAGTCACGATGGGCTGAGTTCGTTGCTTTCCAAACCGAGATCATTAGAAGATTTGTTACACTGAAGAAAGCCGAGCAAGAGCGTCTTGACTCTGAACTGGCAAAGAAGGTTGAAGTAGAGTGCGTTGTTGATGAACTCTTCAACCGACTCCAACAAGCCGAACATCAACTCACTTCCCTGGATGGCTCAGTCGCAAGCCTTGTTGCTGATGCCAAAAAGGGGGAAGAGAAGATTGGGGAAGTTGAGAAGCAGGGGGAAGATGTGACCAGGGAAGATGAGAACCAATGAGCTGAAGCCGAAAAATCTCAGCCGAAGAAGACAGCTCAGAAGAAGAAGTCCGCCACGAAGCCATCTGATGTCGGCGGAGCTGAAATGGCGAAGGACCTGGAACGAGCAGAGGAGTATGGAGTATCCTACAACTCTATAGCCGAGATCGCAACCGAGCTTGATGCGGAACTCGACGGTTATTACAACCGAAGAGTGTATTGCTGCTGCCAAGGCTATGGGTGTTGCTGAGAAGAAGTACATGAACCCAGAATGGGTGAAGAAATTTGCTGCCAGCCAAGCTAAAAGAGTCAACCAGTTTGAAGAAGAGCTTACCAAGATCATAAATAACTTGGACAGAAATGTTGCATCCCGCCGCCGACGTCGAATTGAAAAATATTAGGTTAAGGTTGAAGCACGGTTGAAGAAGCAGAGATTGCCTGGAAAAGTCAAACTTCAAAGTCGATTCAGGCATGTTGACAAATGGATGCCAGCCGAGTGGAATGAAGACTTGGAATCATTCAAACAGGAGTTTGTGAATGATTTCTACTACAGAAAAGTCTTCACAACTAAGGATCCAAGGAAAGCTTTCAAGGAAGCTCTAACCGAGCTACACTCTGGGGACCCGGGCATATTCAGCCAGTTCAGGCAAGCAATGATAGATGCGAAGCTGGATATGAACACAGTCCCAGTCCCTCAGAAAGTTACATACCTTCCTCCTTTCCTCCTAGACTCTCGAAACCCCAACCGACAGAAGATAGCAGCTGAGGCTAGACAAGTTTGTCGAGAACACGGAGTTGACATCGCAAAGAAGTCAGATGCGAAAAGAGAAATTTTTGTCAGGATGTTCAGCAAATATGGGCTGAAATATTAGCCGAGTTAAAGTTATTGAGCAACTGGTGTAATTTTGATTTTTGTGTATTTTGTTGTAACCATCAGTTGTAATGAAAACTTTCTTCAGTTATGCGATTCAACTTGACATACAATATCTCCTTGTCCAAGCTCTGAATCGCAAAGTTATTTCAATACCATGTTATAACTGTGCTAACCCTTTGATGTTTTAATCTTATAGACTGTCTAGAATTTCAGCTGAGATTTTTGATAGGTTAGTAGGGTTTAGATCAGTTTGATCTGTAAGGGTTTTATAAGGGTTTTGGCATCATCAAAAAGGGGGAAATTGTTGGGAAATTTAGGTAAAGTTTTGATTGATTCCAAAACCAACTGACTCCAACCGAGTAGATGTTGCCAGATCCTAATATTAGCATTTAGGCTCGCTGTTTGAGCATTGTTGAGATTTTATCTTTACAGGACTCCAGCTGAAGACGGCAACAAGGCTTCACTCCGATAGAACATCAGATGTTCAAACATCAACTGACCGTTCAAAGGATAGAACATCAGATGAGCGTTCAAAGGGGAAGATGTAAGGAAGACATCTGAAGAGTTTAAAGGGGGATGTTATAAGAAAGACAACTGAGCGTTCAAAATTCAGAACATCAGAAAGACAACTGAGCGTTCAAGATTCTAAACATCAGAAAGACAACTGAGCATTCAAGATTCTGAACATCAGATGAAGACCAAAACTTCTCAACTGACTGAACAAAGTTGAAAGACAGATTGAGATTTGAAATTCAAATAGGAAGTCACGTGAAGGTTTAACTCTCTATCATTACCTCATTTAGCCCAACACAAGGCTGTCTCAGATGAAAAGCAGAAGTTCACAGTTGCCAAATCCGGAAAGTCTGCAGAGATGAGAGACAAGCCATCGCTTTCACAAGAACAGAGATCAACGGCTCTTCCAACGGCTAATTGACTCTCACTGCCTATAAATAGAGGCATTCATTCATTCACCAAGAGAGACAAGACATAGAAGATAGACAAGTGCAAGAGCAAAGAGATAGACGAGCGAACATCACCAGTTGAGAGTTCATATCGCAAAAGAGCTAAACTAAAAATCAAACTCTAAGAGCGTCACTAGTTGAGAGTTCATAGAGTATTAGATTCTGTCTTGGTGTGCTTTTAGATCTTAGTTTGAGTCTCCATTTGATCAAGCCTAGATCTTAGCTCACTTCTTGTTCGAGCTAGTAGTTGGAAAAACCCACCCTTTTACACATCCTCTCAAAAGGATTGTTAGGACCCTACTCTTCCTGGAATTCAGTAGATAGGTTGATAAGTACCCGTAAACTTATCTGTAAGGTTGATAAGTACCCGTAAACTTATCTTAACGGTTGCAAAGCCCGCATAAGCTTTGTGGTTACAGTCCTAAAGAACTTGGACTGAGTTGTGTGGACTCACAACTCCCCGTGGACGTAAGAGTTCTCTCCGAACCACGTAAATCTTTGTGTGTTTGTGTTTTCAATTCAGTTATTTATTGCATATTCAACTGACCAACTAACCAACACTCAAACTGTATTCTTACATTCTCAACTGTCTTGGTTATTGACCGACCTTGCATCAAAGCGTGAGTTATTTTTACGAGTTGTTATTTTCCACCACATTCCGCCAGCACCACTCTCACAGCTGAGTGTTCTTACTCAGTTGTGATTCCAACTGAGTCTTCGTACTCGATTGTGATTATTTTCAGGGGGTTGTTTTTAAAATCCTTAACGTGTGTATTCCCCCCCCCCATACACCAGAACTCGTATCGGGACCATCAAATGGTATCAGAGCAGTGGTTCAAAAGACTGATGACTCTGTTTCACGAGGTGTGAATCGAGGTGTTTTATTTAGTGGTCAACTGAACAGATCTTTTTCACGCTAGTGTCTGCTTGCATCTGTCTTTTGTTTGTGTGTGCAGATAGATGTTAAGGACAAGATCGCTGTCATGTTCTCGGTTGTAAACTCCACATCCTGGAGAACTCGGATGAAGAAGATTCTACTGTCAAAGCATCATCGAATGCAATAAGTACTTACTTCTGGACCGATCATCATCAGAGAAAAAGTCACTCGCACCCCAACAAATCCCAATGAAGGGGATACAACTGAAGTGATGGTTGAGAAAAAGCCAGAAGACTTCACTCCTGAGGAAGCTAAAGTGAGCCAGTTGGATATCTGGGCTCAGAGCACTATCATGTTCACAGTTGGACAAGACTTTCTTCCTTGGATAGAAGAGTGCAACACTGCTAAGGAGATATGGGATATTTTGGCATCTCTTAGTGAAGTGAGTGACGAAACAAAGGAGAACAAGTTCTCCCATGCCTGTCAAGATTTTGACAACTTCTGTCTCAGAGCTGATGAAACCATCAATCAGTTAGAGCTTCGGTTCATGGACATCATCCGAAGAATTCAGTCCATCCGACGAGGAAAATATACTTTGAGAGAGATCAACCTCAAAGTATTACAAGCTCTACTGGCTGAGTGGGACACCTTCACCAACATTCATGAGAGCCGAGCTGATCTTGGAGAGATGGGAACTGAAAGACTGTTCTCAATTTTAAAAGGAAATGAGTACAAGGTGAACCGACGAAGATCTCAGTCCTCAGTTCAGACGAGTCGACATGAGGATGTGGGTTCGGCAACAAAGACAGTAGCACTTCGAGCTGACTACTCCAAGCCGCGAACATCAAGGCCAACACGATCTGCGGACACAGCTACGAAGGAGCCAAGCAGAGAAGAGCTGCAACAGAGCATTGCCGCCATGTCAAAGAAGCTAGCTGACATGGATGCTCGATTCGGGAAATACAAGAGATTCTACAAATCCAACCGAACTTGAGATAACTCAAAGCCTGTGAACAGCGGTTATATAATGAAATCATCAGTATATATATATATATATATATATATATATATATATTCATATATATCGATTTATATATATATATATAATAAAATAATTAATTTCTAATTATTTTATATCATCTTTAAATCTTCAAAAGTTCTTCAAGAACATGAAAAACACATCTTCAAAAACTCATATTTACTTAAGAACATAAAAAATATTCATTTTTATATTAGTTCTCATTTTAATCGATTTTATCTCTAAAATTCTAATAAAATCCATAAAAATTATATTCTTAATTCCTATGCATGCAAACTCACTCAAAAATTCATTCTCAACATCATCACATCATCAACATCATCAATATCATCATACTTCATCAAAAACATCCAAAAATCATTTTCTTCATAAAATATATATATATCGAATTTTTCTCAAAAATTCAATATATTCATAATATGACTTAAAATCACATCTAGATCTTATTTTCATATATCATCATACTCATAAACATCATAAACATCATAAAATCCACAAATCAACATTTAATCTTATTTTCTCTATTTTTAATCAATTAATTCGATTAAAATGAAATAAAATTCATAAAAATTCATAGAAATTCACAAAAATTCTCAAACTCATATAGATCACTCAAATCATCATCGAAAGCATATATCATCATCATAGCATCAAATAACCATCAAAAACTCGTTTTTCTTATTTTTTTCTTATTAATCGATTTTTACGGCTTTTAGGGTATTTTATTTTCTTTCATCTTTTTAGACCCTAAATCATCTCTTAGACTTCATGTTAATCATCATCTCATCATCATAATCCTAAGGTTTGCCTAAACATAAAATAAATCATGCATGTTTTTTCTAATTTTCTTCTTTTACATGTGCATATCTTGCATAAATAAATTAAATTCATACTTAGAAATATAAAAGCTCAAGATCCTCTTGGCTTGGTGTTTCGATGGCTTGAAGGGTATGGAGAGGATGGATTTTTCACTCCTTCCCTTGCAGGAAAATATATGCAAGATATCAAGATTTTAGTTTTGAAAGAATAAGGATAAAACCCTTATATAAGCTCAAGAAAAATCGATGGATATCATGGAGTTCTTAAGCTTATTTCAAGCTTGAAAAGAAAGAATAAGATGGAGGCTTACTCTCTTAGATGATCTTGAAGGTAGAGGAGGTGATATGCATCAAGAAATCTTCAAGCTTGCATGCATGATCCATCGAAGAAGAGGTTTCAAAGGAGGTGGAGGTGACAAACACGATGAAATGGAGTTGCTGCTCTTCGATGAAGAACTCGAGCTGCAACTGCTTCTTCTTCGACTTCAAGGCAGGAAAATGAAGGGGTGAAGGAGAAGGGAGACTTTCCTTGGTGAACACGATGAAGATGATGAGATGGAGAAGAAGGTTGTAGCTGAGTTGCTGCTGCAAACTGCTCTCGGCAGTGAAGGAGAAATGAAGCACGACTGCGCTTCTTCTCGGTAGACTTAAGGATCAAAAGTTGCTCTTTGTGTTCTTCACGTTGGAGATGATATGGAGAGGAAGATAAGGGGCTAAGATTGTTGTGTTTCTCGGCAGAAATGGGAAGAAAATAAGATTGTTGTCCTTAGTGTCTTTCTCGGCAGAAATAAGAGAGAGAGATAGTTTTGATGTTGCTTCTTCTTTCATTGGAGAGAGAGATGAAAGATAAGATTGGATGTAAGAGTATAGAGTAGGGGAGAAGTATTTAACATGTGGGGAGATATGGAAAGATATGAGAGAGAGAGAGGCAATCCAAGAGAAAGATCATAGAGAGAGAGAGAGGTGTATGTGGCAAGTTGAGGGTTAACTCTCTTAGATGAGAGTATTCTAACACTTAGGGCTGTCATTGAGGATAAGAACGCAGGTTTTTATCTGCTAATTATGCCCGGTTAATTTATTTTTAGGTAGAAAATATCCCCATTATTTTATTCTATTCCCTCAATCAATTAATAACCCTTCTTGTCTCTTTCTCGATGTCCAAATTCTCTCTAATTCATCTTATATCTCCCAAAATAAATTAAAGAATCCATTTATATAATTTTTAAGTCGAGATTCCTTATAACGATTAAATTTATAAAAACTGCTCGACTTAACGCGTCATTGAGCAATTTATTTTTAAACTTCACTCAAATGATCTCGGAAAATTCTCTGACTTATCTTAAGAGTCTTAGAATAAATTCTAGATTCAAATGAAACTAATTAGACTCAATTATGAGTCGGTCGATGAATAGTGATTTCTCGGTTTACGTTACTATTAATTCAAATATAAAAGTTCTCACAAAATTCTAAAATTTATACTCAAGCTCAATCTCATTTAAATAAGCTCATACAATGTACCACATACTCGATTCGAATAATCGAAATGAGAAAAATCATATTAGAGCACATAAGGGCAATTTCGTCATTTCACAGAAAATTTTATTTTCGCGAAAATTTTTAGCACTCAAAACTCATCATATAAGCATATTAATTGAGTTATTACGTACTTAGGAACTTAGAAAAGTTTGGGATATTACACAGGGTACTGTCTTTCTCTTGGGGGAATCAGATTCATGCAGTGGGATAGAATTGCTTCAATATTGCCCATTCTAACCATCTTGTCTTTGTTTACCTTGGACTGACCTTCCTTCCATGAACATATGCTTTCTTCCCTATACAAACACTACAGACACAAAAATACAAGAAAAATAGGGCCAACTGGCCCAAAAGTCGAAGATGCGTCGAGGTACCATGGGCTCATCAATAGGGAATTTAGCTGTGTATTCCCTGTCTCCGTTCTCGGCTTCCCGAGCAAATTCTTCCATATCCGTCGACCCTGCAAAAACCTCAACAAATTCTTGTTCCTGCACAAAAACCATCTCGACCAAACTGTCAATAATATCTATATAAGAACATTCATTAGTAATAGCCGATGATAGCATAGCACGACTATGATGCACAGAAAAAGACACGGACTCTCCTAATACGGTCATTTTTATTGTTCCATTTTTCACATCGGTTAACGTATTAGTAGTAGCCATAAATGGTCTTCCTAGCAACAAAGTATACGATTTTCCATTTTCATGCACTTTACCTATTTCTAACACGACAAAATCAACTGGGACAATCAACCCCTCCACCTTAAGCAAGATATTGTCAAAGCCCCAAATTCCGAGGGACGGCAGAAGCCGGGGTGCGACTGGGGTTGGATTAAAGAAGCGGGGAATAAGGGGGCTAACTGACTAAACATACATGATAAACATCGATAAACTATGAACAAAACTTGAAATATAAATAAGAAAGAGTTAATCCCTAAGGATTACTCGACAAAAGTACAAAAAGAAACTAAGTTCATATGTACAAACTTAGACTACAAAGTATTGTTCAAAAGTACATCTCAAAAGAAATACAGAGATTGGCAGCGGAAGGGTTCTAACTAAGCATCCTATCCTTTAACTCAACATCAACCGTCGCCGCTCACCGTCGCTTCAACCTGCACATTTAGAAAACAATGCAGGGCTAAGTACAAACGTACTTAGTGGGCACGATGCCGAAATCATAATCATAATATAGATAAAATGGCATTTCATAAGCGTAGCACATCGGAGTTTTATTGAAAGAATCCGTGTCTACTAAACATTTTCTGACTTTTTATCATAAATCACTCGCGCGAGCATTTTCTGACTAATGTTACGTTCAATCTTGACCAATTCTAATTCACCATGGCTGGTACCCCTCAACAGGATATCACATACACCACAGGTTACAAAGTGCACTAACTCTGGAAAGCACTTAGCAGCTAACTCAGAGCCGATCGTTAGTTAATCTAAAAAGACTAACTCTAAATCTGGAAAACATGAATGTTGACTTAGATAGGTACAAGAGAACTCACATAAAAATATAAAACAGTTCATGCCATAATATCACTTTGAAAACACAGATATCAAAGCGATAAAGAAAGATTTTCCGAGCATTGCTCGTTTTATTTGTATATAAAAGCCCACCTTGTAAAATAAGCAACTTATAAGCAAAAGCTTCCAACTTCGGATCTTCCGTCCTTTCTCTACAGTTGGCTTCCTCCTTCATCGTAAAATAAACATACTTAAAAACGGATCGTAAAAGATAATCGAAGAAAGAGAATCGAAGAAAGGTCTTAGTTGTTTCATTCTTTTAGGCATTTGCACGCTTACTAGATTCGTTTTACTTAAACGGGAAACGAGACTCGTACCAATCTCGTTTAGAACTCGGAAGATGTCATACTCGACTCTCGGGTCAGTAGAGAAGGTAGTCGATATCTTAATACGACTGTAAAGATTAAAAGAAACTAAGTTGGAAAGAACCAACTTAGGCGATTTACATTTTAGTTCACTAAACGCTTTATGAAATTTCTCGTCTATTACTTCTTTAATGAAAAGACAAGATATATGATCTCGACTGGTTTTCATCACTCAAGGTCCTGTACTTGACTCTAGGGTCAGTAGGGAGATGTTCGTTAGATAAAAACGGTTTAAACGGTCGAAAGAAATTAAGTTGTGAACTAAACAACTTAGAAAACAAGAAACTGAAATTTTACTGCACAGTCCAGTAACTCTGGAGGCTGTCCAGAACAGAGGATTTTGAAACAGGGGAGGAGCCCTATACCATTAGAAAGATTAGGAAGTCTAGTTCGCGCTCCAATTTACGGATCACAATTCCGATAAACGAGCTGGAAGTTATTACAGTTTCTGGCGAGGGTCGCAAAACTGCCGCGAAAACCCTAATTGTTTGATAGGTTCGCCGTATAACGTCTTAGGTTCGTTTTAAGCTCTCGTATTCATTTTTTTAGAAACTGGACTCTCAAGGCAGTCATCATGTACTTCCGTACATGACAAACTCCTTCTCAAAACTCGTTTAAAAGCACGACGTTCTAAACGTCGGATTTCAACTAACAAGTACTAAACCAACAAAAACTTTCAAACGCATTCTAGTTCTCGATTATCACTATAGCCCATATTAGATCAACTCGAAAGCTTATGACGTCAACTAGAAGGATGTTCTAAATTCCATCATAAACAATAATATCAACTTAGAATTTTCATCCGACCTTTCGATTATTAGTTACAACTAAATGTTTGTCTCTTACGCGATTTTTCAATGTTGTCGGATTTCATTCAAATTTTACGACGTTAAACTACGTCTAACGTGAATCATTTTCATGCATGAAAACACATCTTAACATCATTATAACTCAGTTTATATGGTGATCTTTATCTCTTATGTTTCATTAAACTTTTTTAGAAAATTCTTAATTAAATTCTATAATTAACTAACATAATTTGCAACTATATTCAACTAACAAATCATCACTTATATCAAACATGTGTAAGCCCCTAATTACTCTATAAATTTCTGATTTTATATAGATGTTAAGGGGATGATTTTCTTCTCCAATTAACAACATATATTCACTAATCAACCTATTATAACAACCATTAATCAATTGCAATTCCATTATCAATTAACATACAAAAATCCCCAAATTTATAGTTCAAACCCTAATTGATTTTTACAAAAACCTAGGGCTTTCAATTCTTTTTCATTCTAATCACTAATTAAACATCTACTAAGCATGAATCAATCATCAAAAGAAGAAAAACAAAAATCCTACAAAAATGCTAAAATTTCGGCATTTATATAGATATTAGGGTTCTTATTTTTGTTCCATTTCAATCCCTAATTATCATATCTAATACATCTAATTCCATTATTCTAAGATCAAAACATCTAAATCATAGCTCAAAATTTTCGATCAAGAAGAAAAGAAAAAGAAAAGAAATTCAAATGGATAAAATGTGGAGGATAGAAATACCTTAAGAAATAAAGAAGAACTTAAGAGGTTGAATGGATGGATTGATGGCTTGTATGCTTTCTTCTTGTTCTTGGAGAAGGCTTCAATGGAGAATGGAGAAGTGGAGAAGATGAAGTTTGAGGGAGAGAGAGAGAGAGTTGCCGAGAGAGAGTGAGAGATGAGAGGAAATTTGGTTTTGTCTAAGTGTTGTTATGATGATAGGTTTGAAAGACATGAAAAGTAAGGTTTAGGTGTCATGTAATTAACAAAGTCAACATGCATGTTTACACCTAATGAGGATGATGTGGCGGCTACATGGAGAAAAATTAAAGGGTTACGGGTTTTTCCGGCGCGATCCGACGTTACGGAAAAACGAACGACGAAAATTTGACTTACAAATTTTAACGTATGAACTTAATTAGAAAATAAATTTACAAAAATTATTTTGACAAAAACTCGGGACGACATAGTCCGAGTTTCGTCCGGAAAAACATAAAAACGAACTTTCTCGGGCGTGTTCGTTTCGCAATTTCGTGATTGTAAAAATTAGACGGTTTTCCGTTCTTAGTTTACGAACTAAGAACTTTTCGTACGCTCTAACCCTAAATACAGTAGTCGTCTAGCAGACTTCTGTAATTTATTTTCAGTAACGGATTCGACCGTTAGCCTTAGAATTCAAAAATTGTAAACTTAGGCGTGCAAAGTCATTTATTTAATTAACTTTAAATAAATTTAAGAACGTAAAGAATTTACGGGGCATTACATCCTACCCCCCTTACGAAAAATTTTGTCCCGAAATTTGCTTACCTTCTGCAAAAAGATGAGGATATCGCTCCTTCATCTTCTCCTCGAGTTCCCACGTGGCTTCTTCTTGCCCGTGATGGTTCCATAGCACTTTAACTATTGGTATCGATTTGGTTCTTAATTCTTGAACTTTTCTATCCAAGATCGATATCGGCTTTTCTTCATAGCTTAAGTCAGATTCAAGAACTACGTCTTGCTGACTAATGACGTGCTTAGGATCATAAACATATTTTCTCAACTGAGAAACGTGAAAAACGTTATGAACGCTTCCTAGACTTGGCGGTAAGGCCAATCTATACGCGACTGATCCTATTCTCTCGAGGATTTCATAAGGTCCTATAAACCTGGGTCTTAACTTACCCTTAACTCCGAACCTAAGGATTCCTTTTGTCGGGGATATCTTAAGAAAAACTTTATCTCCTGTTTCAAACTCAAGGTTGGTTCGACGATCGTCGGCATACGACTTCTGTCGGCTCTGGGCCTCTTTCATTCTATCTCGAATCTGTCGAACTATCTCAATCATCTCATTGATTGCATCTGGGCCTAGGTTCTTTCTCTCACCTACTTCGTCCCAATAAAGCGGTGATCTACACTTTCTCCCATATAAAGCCTCAAACGGTGCCATTCCTATTGTGGCCTGATAGCTGTTGTTGTAGGCGAATTCGACTAAGTGTAGAATTTCTTCCCAATTCGTGCCTCGGTCCAAAACCACTGTTCTTAACATATCGACCAAAATCTGAATCATTCTCTCTGACTGTCCATCTGTCTGTGGGTGAAAAGCTGTACTGAAATTAAGCTCTGTTCCCAACTCTTTCTGCATTGTAATCCAAAATCTCGAAGTAAACTTAGCATCTCTGTCTGATATTATGACCTTCGGTATTCCATGCAGACGTACAATCTCTCTGACATACAACTGAGCTAGTCTCTCTGACCCATATGTAGTCTTAATCGGTAAGAAGTGAGCTGACTTCGTAAGTCCATCTATTATCACCCAAATTGATGTGTTTCCTCTTCTCGACTTAGGCAAGCCTGTGACAAAGTCCATAGTTATGCCTTCCCATTTCCAATCTGGGACATCCAACGGTTGTAGCAATCCATACGGTCGTCGGTGTAAAGCCTTAACTTGTCGGTATGCTAGGCATCTTTCTATAAACGAGGCAACGTCTCGTTTCATTCCATTCCACCAAAAGTTTTTCCTCAAATCTTGGTACATTTTCGTACTTCCTGGATGTGCTGTGTAAGGTGTATCGTGAGCCTCACTCAAGATTTCGTTCTTCAATTCGCTGTCGTTGTCGGGAATACAAATCCTGCCTTCATAAAGTATTGCATTATCTGGAGCCTCAGAATATCCTTCCGGCTTATCTGTCCTTATCCTTACTCGTAACTTTTCCATTGACTTGTCTTTTCTCTGAGCACTAATGATCCTTTCTCTCAAATCTGGTGTAGCTTCTAATGCTGCTATCTGACTTGTTATCGTTGCTAGCGTGTCAAGCACTCTGATATCCATCTTCTCAAATTCTCGTACTAAAGTTTCTTCTTCTACGAAAAGACATCCTAACTTCGTTGGAGTCTTGCGACTCAATGCATCTGCTACCACATTAGCCTTTCCTGGATGATAGTTAATTCCACAGTCATAATCTTTGACTAATTCGAGCCATCGTCTTTGCCTCATGTTCAGTTCTTTTTGCTCGAAAAAGTACTTCAGACTCTTGTGATCGGTGAATATCTCAACTCTTACACCATAGAGATGGTGTCTCCAAATCTTTAGCGCATGTACTACGACTGCAAGTTCTAAATCATGGGTTGGGTACTCAACTTCGTGGGGTCGAAGTTGTCGTGAAGCATAAGCTATTACTCGTCCGTCTTGCATCAAGACACAACCTAATCCATTTTTCGATGCGTCAGTATAAACCACATATTCTTTATTCGTATCTGGAAGTGCTAGTACTGGTGCTGTAGTTAACTTTTCCTTAAGAGTTTGGAAACTCTTCTCGCACTTATCTGACCATTTAAACTTGGTATCTTTCCTGAGTAACTGCGTCATCGGGCGAGCGATTGTAGAAAATCCCTCGATAAACCTTCTGTAATAACCAGCTAATCCCAAGAAACTTCTAATCTCATTCTGACTTGTTGGTGCCTTCCAGTTGTACACTGCTTCTACTTTGGTTGGATCCACCTTGATTCCTTCTGTCGATACTATGTGTCCAAGGAACATTACTTCCTTCAGCCAAAATTCACATTTACTGAATTTGGCATAGAGTTTCTCAACTCTTAGTGTTTCCAACACTATCCGTAGATGTTCCTCGTGCTCCGTCTCATTCTTAGAGTAAATAAGGATGTCATCAATGAATACTAGAACAAATTTGTCCAAGTAGGGGTGGAAGACTCTGTTCATAAGGTCCATGAATACGGCTGGAGCGTTGGTCAAACCAAATGGCATCACTAAAAATTCGTAATGGCCATATCGGGTTCTAAAAGCGGTCTTCGGTACATCCTCAGGTTTGATCTTGAGCTGATGGTACCCTAATCTCAAATCTATCTTGGAGAAGACTCCTGCACCCTTAAGCTGATCGAACAGATCCTCGATCCTTGGCAAAGGATATTTGTTCTTGAGAGTGATCTTGTTCAGTTCTCGGTAATCGATGCACATTCTCATTGATCTGTCCTTTTTCCTAACGAAAAGCACGGGTGCTCCCCAAGGTGAAACACTTGGCCTGATAAAACCAAGGTCTAGCAATTCCTGTAACTGGATTTTGAGCTCTTCCAGTTCCTTCGGTGCCATTCTGTAAGGGGCTTTAGACTTAGGAGCTGCTCCTGGTTCTAAATCGATCGTGAAGTCTACATGACGATCTGGTGGCAATCCTGGTAGTACTTCCGGAAAAACATCTTCGTATTCGTTCACGACTTTTACGTCCTGAATGGTCTTCTCAGCTCCTGGTTCTCCAACTAGGTACACAAGATAGGCTGTAGTACCTTTCTTCTTCATGATTTTCGTAGCTTGAAGGGCCGATATGATTGGTACACCTCTACCCATTGAAATTCCGTGGAATTCGGTCGGTTCTTTACCCGGCGGCTGAAAAGAAATTTTTCTCTCGTTGCAGAGAATCGTGGCGTAATTCTCTGACAACCAATCCATTCCTAGGATTATATCTACGTCCCAAATTATCATAACATTTAAGTTGTTCGCTATAACCTTATGAGTTTCAATTTCTAGTTCTAGATTAGAGCAAACATGTGTGGAAGTAGTGATCTCTCCTGAAGGTGTGGCTACTCTCATAGATTGTGCAGCTCTTACAGGTCTGATGTCTAAGTTATCGGCACATGAGCCAGCAATGAAAGAATGCGATGCGCCAGTATCAAACAGTATCTTAATGGGGGTGTTGTAGAGTTTTCCCATACCTGCTAGATTGCCTTTTCCTTTGCACTGACCGCTTTGTTTGATAGCGCATGCCCTCGCATTCTGTTGCTGCTGTGTATGCTGTTGAAACTGCTGCTGGTTCATAGGCGGCTGCTGTGGCTGTGCTTGGATGGCTCGGAGGGGTACTGCTTGAAGCGGTTTAGGGCAGTCCTTTTTCATGTGCCCCTTCTGTCCACAGTTGAAACAGTTAGGGGTGCCTATCTGGCAGACTCCAGGATGGGCTCGATTGCACTTCGGGCAGACAGGGATGGTAACCCTCCCTGGGTTATTCGCTCCCTGGTTAAAATTCCTCTGTTGCCCTTGCGGCTGGTTTAACTGATTATTGCCCTTCCATGGCAAGTTCTGCTTGTTCCCCTGAATGAACAACCCCGATTGGTTGTTTTCCTGCCACGGCCTCTTGCCACTGTTGTTGTTGTTGTTGGCAGGCTACTGATAACTTCTTTTCTGTCCTCCCTGATTGTTGTAGCCCTGATTGTATCCTCCGCTACCTCCTCCGTTCCATTTTCTCTTTCCTTGGTAGTTGCTACTGTTGTTGTTGTAGTAGCCTCGATTCTGACTCTGTGCTGGTGCTGACGCAGTTGGTACAATCTTTTTCTCATCAGGCACGACGGCCTCTATTTCCAGTGCTCTTCCCAGTATGTCTGAATAACCTAGTCCTCCATGACTAGCTAAAGCGATTCCCAATTCATGACGTAAACCTCCCTGAAATTTCTTTGATAACTTCTCCTCAGTGTCGACCAATGTCGGCGCATATCTCATCAACTCGCAGAACTTGACGTCATATTCCGTCACAGTTAGCTTTCCTTGCTTCAGATTATAAAATTCGGCCTCTTTCTGTGCCCTATACGTCTTGGGGACGTACTTGTCAAAGAAAATTTCCTTAAACTCTTCCCACAAAAAACGAGCCAGATGCTCAGCAGGTATCACCTTCTGTCTTGCTTCCCACCAGTAATCTGCCGATCCCGTCAGTTGGAATGCGACACACAGCATTCTCTCCTCATTAGTGCATCTGAGGAGTTTGAAAATTTTCTCAGTTGACCTCACCCATAGCTCAGCATCGCTAGGGCTTCCAGTTCCATTGAACATTTGAGGGTTCCTTTTAAGGAAAAGATCCTTAATATCTATACGGGGCGGTGGTGAAGGTGGTGGTGATGGTGATGGGGGTGGAGATGGGGATGGAGTGATATTCCGCTCATATTCCTGTTCTTGGTTATTTTCTGACTGACGTCCACCACGTCCTCTCGGCCTTCCAGGTCTTCGACCTCTCCTGTTGTTAACATTTCTCGGCGGCATTTTCTTTAGTCTAGAGAAGAATTGAAAATTCTCATTAGTTTCCTTCTGGTTAATTACACTTAACACTTACTAGCTCGTTCTCGACTTAATCAAATTCATGAGACAACATATCGAACATAGCTTCGACATCATTTCATTAATCTTTTAACTTTCGAGTTAAGCTCATTTCCTTGTTACACGAGTTCATTTAACATTCAAATTTTCAATTACTCGATTCATAAGAGATTTTACTTGATTAAAAACCCTCTTTACGGGTCATATATATATATATATATACATTCAAAAAGAATATTACTTTTGCCTCTAACGAGGACTTATACAAAAGGGTTAGACTACTATTAGTCTAAACTAGGCTGATTGCCTACTATTTACTGGGTGCACTAACAAACTGCACTCCGTATCTACCAGAGTACTAGAATGGAAACGATTCATAAAATTTCGTATCCGCTAGAGTACTACAAAACTAACTAGTTACTGATCCGACTCTATAAGGGACAAAAAGCTATCACTACTACTGATATTTACCCATGTCTATAAGGCACTGCCTAACTAAACTGCAGAAGAAACCAAAACTACTCCGAAGTCTGCAAAATTCTAACAACCCTCCATTGAGTCCTCCTCAGGGTCCTCCTCCGGGTCCTCTTCCGGGTCCTCCTCCGGATCCTCCTCCAGGTTCTCCTCCGGGTCCTCCTCCTCGGACTCCGAACCAAAAACCAGCTCAAGTGCCTGGTCCACCCTCAGAGTAGAACCCTCGTCAAGTGTAAGCAGGGTGGGTGAAGGTGCCTCAGAAACAGTCTCCTCCAAGTCGGAGACTAAGTAGTCCTCACTGATCCTTCTCGCACGCTTCTTCAGGGGAAGAAGGTGCTCGGGAACTGAACCTGAACCCGACTCGTACTCCTCCCTAGAACGGACCCTGGACGGTCCTGCCTCCATCTGCTCTCGGGCTACTCTCCACTTCGCGCAGATCTCCTCGAGTGGCGTAAGTGGAGAAGGCAACTCTAACATGGCGGCAAGCTCCGCGTTGATCTGTCGGTAGTCTCGGTAGTCTGGCCCCTCTCTGTATAGTCTCGTCTCCAACGGTCCCCTGACCCTAACACAAACGTCCGGCACAAACGGTGAAGATAACCCCAACAGCGCGGCTGTCTCAGCGTCAACCTCTACAAAACCCGGGCCTGGAATCAACTCCTCAATCTGTTGTGCAGCCGGTGGTGACTCTGGTGGAACTACCGTCTCCTCGTCCTCCTCTGGCTACTCTAACTCAGCCTTAGACTCCTCCTCCAGTACACCGTATGGTGGCAACTCTAACAACTTTAAAAACTTCGGGTCTAAGTCAAGCTCCTCAAGCTCCGTCCCGGCTGGAAAGTGACTGTAGGGGATGTGTGGCTCTAAAGGAAGGAAAAGCATATGCCTGCTCTCAAAGAAACGCCTGTGCACACACAGGGCGAACCCGGCGTAGTTTCCGGTCGGCTCCGTGTCGTCGCCGAAGATCGCCAAGAAGTACCAAGCTGCACGGTGTGCCCATCCTCGCCACTCGTCTGGTAAGTGCACGATCAGGTCTAGTATCGTCTGACTCTCCCTGATCAGGTGTCTCACAGGGTAGTAGGCCGAAGAAAAATTACTGACAATCTGTCCCACATCCTCTTCTCCGTAGTCTACCTCAAACTCGTAGTACTCATCCTGCAACATATCAACTATAGTGCGCTCGCACTCTACCAACGGCCGACTCTTCCGAGCCGTAACACGAGTCCTAGCCATCCTACAAAAGTTTTAAGGTAACACGGGGTAGGAAAAGAAAATAACTTATCTTAACGAAAACATAAATTACAAAATGAATATTCCTTATTCAATTGTAATATCAACACTTAATTCAACCACTTATTAAGACTTCTAGCAATTCGAGAAATTGCACTCAACAACATATATATATATATATATTTATACAATTATATACATAAAAGATTTTATTTCCATTCTTTTTATTTCACCATATTATTACTCATTTTAATTCTTCTATTTCTTTTATTTCTTAACTCACTAACTCTTAACGATTTTCACTTATTAAAACAAAGTATTTTCACTTCGTTCATGTTACTTATTCAAAAGTAACATCCATTTTCAAAGAATTTGTCGCTTACGACTCTTGATATTCGTACTAATTGTAGTCGTCGCTCAAGACGAAAATATGGAATTTCAATTCCATAAAAAGAAAAAGAAATATAACTTAAGAATAACTTCCTGGAAAACTAAGTTCTAGTTGTCGTCTCGTTCATATCTTTCTTAACTCGAAGCCAAAAGCTTTTCGAACGTCTACTCGCTCTCTTCTTTTACTAACACGATTTATTGCATCATTTTTATTTATTTTATTTCTTTTCCCTCGTAGGAAATTCTTAGACGACAAGTTCGACTTTGCCGAATCTTTATTCATGTCACTAAGCGCACGTGACATTCATCAGAGGAAGTCCTTCTTGCGTTAGGGATCTCCTTTCGAAATCATTTCAAAACAACGTTTCTTAAAAACGTCTAAGTTCTCGAAGAACCGGAAAGTTCTTAGGTTCCACGTCTACGTTCTCATTGAACTGGAAAAATTCCCTAAAATCTGACTATATTCTCGTATCCGCATACTTTTTTTTTTCATAAAAGAAAAGAAATCATTGCGCACATATTTTCACATAAGATAGTACTTGTACTAACGCATAATCATGCAAGTATAAACATTATACTTCTGTAAAATTCTCATTTTTAAAACACAACTCATTCTCGTCTTCAAATTTTCATTGAATACTTGCTCATAAATTCCTTGTTTAAAAGAAATCTCATTATAAAATTCTTTCATTTTTCCTCGTTGAGTCGACGTAGCGGGCGGTTGAGTTGACTTCTACGTTCTCAATCTTAACATCATAGTCTAACTCTTATCTCATATTTGGAAAGACAACTCTGATCCAGAGTATACACAAATACCATGTCTCATAACTTGAAAGAAGACTCGATATAGAGTACAAACGAATACTCTATATTATTTCTCGGAGAAAGACTTGTATACAAATACCACTTTATGATATTACTTAAAAGAATGACTCACACTAACTTATACTAAAAGATTGACTCAGAAGTAGAGCAGAAAACGAACACTGCTCTGATACCAACCACTCTGTCACAGCCCCAAATCTCGAGGGACGGCAGAAGCCGGGGTGCGACTGGGGTTGGATTAAAGAAGCGGGGAAGAAGGGGGCTAACTGACTAAACATACATGATAAACATTGATAAACTATGAACAAGACTTGAAATATAAATAAGAAAGAGTTAATCCCTAAGGATTACTCGACAAAAGTACAAAAAGAAACTAAGTTCATATGTACACACTTAGACTACAAAGTATTGTTCAAAAGTACATCTCAAAAAAAATAAAGAGATTGGCAGCGGAAGGGTTCTAACTAAGCATCCTATCCTTTAACTCAACATCAACCGTCGCCGCTCACCGTCGCTTCAACCTGCATATTTAGAAAATAATGCAGGGCTAAGTACAAACGTACTTAGTGGGCACGATGCCGAAATCATAATCATAATATAGATAAAATGGCATTTCATAAGCGTAGCACATCGGAGTTTTATTGAAAGAATCCGTGTCTACTAAACATTTTCTGACTTTTTCTCATAAATCACTCGCGCGAGCATTTTCTGACTAATGTTACGTTCAATCTTGACCAATTCTAATTCACCGTGGCCGGTACCCCTCAACAGGATATCACATACACCACAGGTTACAAAGTGCACTAACTCTGGAAAGCACTTAGCAGCTAACTCAGAGCCGATCGTTAGTTAATCTAAAAGGACTAACTCTAAATCTGGAAAACATGAATGTTGACTAAGATAGGTACAAGAGAACTCACATAAAAACATAAAACAGTTCATGCCATAATATCACTTTGAAAACACAGATATCAAAGCGATAAAGAAAGATTTTCCGAGCGTTGCTCGTTTTATTTGTATATAAAAGCCCACCTTGTAAAATACAAAACTTATAAGCAAAAGCTTCCAACTTCGGATCTTCCGTCCTTTCTCTACAGTTGGCTTCCTCCTTCATCGTAAAATAAACATACTTAAAAATGGATCGTAAAAGATAATCGAAGAAAGAGAATCGAAGAAAGGTCTTAGTTGTTTCATTCTTTTAGGCATTTGCACGCTTACTAGATTCGTTTTACTTAAACGGGAAACGAGACTCGTACCAATCTCGTTTAGAACTCGGAAGATGTCATACTCGACTCTTGGGTCAGTAGAGAAGGTAGTCGATATCTTAATACGACTTTAAAGATTAAAAGAAACTAAGTTGGAAAGAACCAACTTAGGCGATTTACATTTTAGTTCATTAAACGCTTTATGAAATTTCTTGTCTATTACTTCTTTAATGAAAGGATAAGATATATGATCTCGACTGGTTTTCATCACTCAAGGTCCTGTACTTGACTCTAGGGTCAGTAGGGAGATGTTTGTTAGATAAAAACGGTTTAAACGGTCGAAAGAAATTAAGTTGTGAACTAAACAACTTAGAAAACAAGAAACTGAAATTTTACTGCACAGTCCAGTAACTCTGGAGGCTGTCCAGAACAGAGGATTTTGAAACAGGGGAGGAGCCCTATACCATTAGAAAGATTAGGAAGTCTAGTTCGCGCTCCAATTTACGGATCACAATTCCGATAAACGAGCTGGAAGTTATTACAGTTTCTGGCGAGGGTCGCAAAACTGCCGCGAAAACCCTAATTGTTTGATAGGTTCGCCGTATAACGTCTTAGGTTCGTTTTAAGCTCTCGTATTCATTTTTTTAGAAACTGGACTCTCAAGGCAGTCATCATGTACTTCCGTACATGACAAACTCCTTCTCAAAACTCGTTTAAAAGCACGACGTTCTAAACGTCGGATTTCAACTAACAAGTACTAAACCAACAAAAACTTTCAAACGCATTCTAGTTCTCGATTATCACTATAGCCCATATTAGATCAACTCGAAAGCTTATGACGTCAACTAGAAGGATGTTCTAAATTCCATCATAAACAATAATATCAACTTAGAATTTTCATCCGACCTTTCGATTATTAGTTACAACTAAATGTTTGTCTCTTACGCGATTTTTCAATGTTGTCGGATTTCATTCAAATTTTACGACGTTAAACTACGTCTAACGTGAATCATTTTCATGCATGAAAACACATCTTAACATCATTATAACTCAGTTTATATGGTGATCTTTATCTCTTATGTTTCATTAAACTTTTTTAGAAAATTCTTAATTAAATTCTATAATTAACTAACATAATTTGCAACTATATTCAACTAACAAATCATCACTTATATCAAACATGTGTAAACCCCTAATTACTCTATAAATTTCTGGTTTTATATAGATGTTAAGGGGATGATTTTCTTCTCCAATTAACAACATATATTCACTAATCAACCTATTATAACAACCATTAATCAATTGCAATTCCATTATCAATTAACATACAAAAATCCCCAAATTTATAGTTCAAACCCTAATTGATTTTTACAAAAACATAGGGCTTTCAATTCTTTTTCATTCTAATCACTAATTAAACATCTACTAAGCATGAATCAATCATCAAAAGAAGAAAAACAAAATCCTACAAAAATGCTAAAATTTCGGCATTTATATAGATATTAGGGTTCTTATTTTTGTTCCATTTCAATCCCTAATTATCATATCTAATACATCTAATTCCATTATTCTAAGATCAAAACATCTAAATCATAGCTCAAAATTTTCGATCAAGAAGAAAAGAAAAAGAAAAGAAATTCAAATGGATAGAAATGTGGAGGATAGAAATACCTTAAGAAATAAAGAAGAACTTAAGAGGTTGAATGGATGGATTGATGGCTTGTATGATTTCTTCTTGTTCTTGGAGAAGGCTTCAATGGAGAATGGAGAAGTGGAGAAGATGAAGTTTGAGGGAGAGAGAGAGAGAGTTGCCGAGAGAGAGTGAGAGATGAGAGGAAATTTGGTTTTGTCTAAGTGTTGTTATGATGATAGGTTTGAAAGACATGAAAAGTAAGGTTTACGTGTCATGTAATTAACAAAGTCAACATGCATGTTTACACCTAATGAGGATGATGTGGCGGCTGCATGGAGAAAAATTAAAGGGTTACGGGTTTTTCCGGCGCGATCCGACGTTACGGAAAAACGAACGATGAAAAACGTTGCTCGGTACAAAATCGTCGCGATTCGATTTGACTTACAAATTTTAACGTATGAACTTAATTAGAAAATAAATTTACAAAAATTATTTTGACAAAAACTCGGGACGACATAGTCCGAGTTTCGTCCGGAAAAACATAAAAACGAACTTTCTCGGGCGTGTTCGTTTCGCAATTTCGTGATTGTAAAAATTAAACGGTTTTCCGTTCTTAGTTTACGAACTAAGAACTTTTCGTACACTCTAACCCTAAATACAGTAGCCGTCTAGCAGACTTCTGTAATTTATTTTCAGTAACGGATTCGACCGTTAGCCTTAGAATTCAAAAATTGTAAACTTAGGCGTGCAAAGCCATTTATTTAATTAACTTTAAATAAATTTAAGAACGTAAGGAATTTACAGGGCATTACAGATATCCTCAACTACCCCATGAGGATACCTAATAGATCTGTCTACAAGTTGTAAACACATACGAGTGGGTTTCAAATTACCTAACTCTAATTGGTTAAAAATTGAGTAAGGCATCAAATTAATTTTAGCCTCCAAATCAAACATACCCGAGGCTTCCTTACCATTCCCTAAAACAATATTGATAACAAAACTATCTCGATCACGTTGCTTGGGCGGTAGAGGCTGTTGCATGATAGAATTTGCAACCTCGGACACAAGGATCTTCTCATTATCCTCAAACCTCCTTTTCTTGGAGGCTAACTCCTTGAAGAACTTTACATAAGCTGGAACATTCCGAATTACGTCTAGCAGGGACAAGTTCACATTAACCTTAGCTAACAAATTATAGACATCGGTAAACTGCTAATCTTGCTTCTCATTCCTCAACTGGCTAGGATATGGAACCGGTGGCCTATATGGGTTGGAAGCCTTGTGGAGCTTCACCTCAGATTTCTCATCCTGCAATTTATCTTATTCTCTTGGTGTGAGCTTCTCCTTTGCTTGCTCCTCCACACTAACTTCCTTAGGTTGCTCCAAGACAAACATTTCTACCTTTTTATCAACCATCCTTCCACTGCGGAGAACAGTAACAGCTTGAGCTTGGTGAAGCTGCAACCCTTGCCCATGAAGTTTTCCTGGTTGTTGCTACTATTGAATCTGATTCAACGTACCGGAAAGTTACCCAACAGTGGTCTCAAGACGCTTAATGGTAGCTACCTGAGACTCCATGTTCTGCTTGCTCATCTCCATAAAAGACTGCATCGTCTCTTCCAATGATGATTTCTGAGGATTTTGCTTTTGATACTGCTGAGGTCCATTCTGATACTGTTGTTGCTGCTGCTGAAAATTCCCTTGTTGCATGGGAATCTATGGATATTGCTGAAACTGTTGTGGGTTATGCTGAAACTATTGTGGATACTGCTGATTGAAATTCCGCTGCTGCGGGAATGGGAATTGTTGCTGAGGCGGATAGAACTATTGCTGGTTTGAATATCCCATCTACTGTGGAGGTCGGCGAAATTGGTTACATTGACTCGATCTTGCCCCTTGATTAGGAGCCTGATTTCTCCATCCCGAGCTATGTTGACCTGTCCAACCAGAATTTGAACCTTGGTTGTACATTGGTCGTTGCTTGAACTGAGATCTCCTTGGGTATCCCTGAGCAGAATACACTTCTGCTTCCCCCTCTGGTGTGTACTCTCCCATCCTATGACACTCATTGGCTCCATGCCCATAATCTCCACAAATGCCACAAGTCTCGGTATTTGGTTCATGAGGTGGAGGAGTTGGGGTTTCCACCTGGCTCATCTTGAGCAGTTGTAGCTCTCTCATCATACCTGCTACCTACTTCTGGAGCTCATAGTTAGGTGTCACTGTATTTGCTTCAACCCTTCTTCCTTGGGTCAACTTTTGTTGGTAGCTCTCGGCTAAAGTTTAGAAAATCTGATTAAGCTCAGTAGCAGTCTTCTTAGCAATATTGCCCCCTACAGTGCTGTCCACCATAAATTGAGTTGTTTGAAGCAACCCATCATAGAAGAACTAGCTAACCATAATCGGCCCCAACTAATGTTGTGGGCACTTCCAAAGAAGCCCTTAAAATCTCTCCCATACTTCGTGGAAAGGCTCGTCAGCACCTTGTGTGAAATTCATAATTTATGTTCTAATCTCCTGAGTTTTGTGATTAGGATCGAATTTCAGCATAAACTTCTCACAAGCGTCCGTCCACGTGTTTATAGAATTTGATGGCAATGATAAAAGCCATGTCTGAGCCTGATCTTTCGAAGTGTACGGAAGACACTTGAGCTTTAACTGATCCTCCATGAGATCTAACAGAGGGAAAGATTGCACCACCAATCAAAATTCACGCACAAATTTAAGTGCATCTTCATTGGGCATGCCGTAAAAAGATGGAAGTATGCTGGAGTAATTACATTTCAAATCGTAATTTCGAACGGCAGTTGGAAGAACGATTACCGAAGTTATGTCCTCAATAATAGGCCTAGAATAGGTTTCCGTATACTGCACTTCCTCTCCAGCCATATCTTCTTGATCGTGGTTTGAATGCACTTCTTCTTCACGGTCCCTTCCGTTTACCAACGATTCATTGGATTCAACAGAATTATCTTCCTCAAAACCTCTAGGTTTGAATTGGAAACTATTATTTCTGGATGCTCAGATTCCATACAAATAGTAGAACTGGGCTCGGACTCTTCCTCTAAGCTAGACAAAACCTCTCGAGGTCTGTTGATGTTGTCGAAATAAGGTGCTAGCTTAATCTTCAAGCTTCGGCGACATTGCATGCACAACACTAACAAAAAGATCAAACGCACCGGAGAAAGAAAAATATCCAAGCCAAAATAAAATAAAATAAAATAGAATAAAATAAACACAGAAAATAAATAGCACAATCAAACGCCTAAAGCCTTCCCCGGCAACGGCTCTAAAATTTGACTCAACCCAAAACACCTATGAATTGACTCGTAATCGCACGAGGTCACTAAAGTGTGATAAGCTAACCGAAGTCGTTTCTCAAGGAAGGCTAAGCAGGGCGATTAATCATGCTATGCACAAAAAGCAATAAATCCTAAACACTCTAAACAATAAATTGGGTCTAACACTCTCACTCTTCTTATAAAATTATCTAGACTGAAATTAAACACTAAATTAACATTAGAAATAACCAGATCGTAAACATAACATATTCATGATATAAACTTTAACACTGATGATTGAACTAGAAGATGTAGATCAATTCATAATATCAATGCCAACAACAATTCATAACAAAATGACAAAATCCAGCTAAGCATAAATAATTAAAATACTAGATCACATCAAACAGGAAAATAATACTATGAATTAATGACCAATACTAAATCGAATTGAAATGCTGTTGATCCTTACAAAAATCCTCTAAGAAATTGACAGGAAAGTAACGAAGAGATACTAATGGATTCCGAAGAAGAACAAGAACCAATCGCCGTCTGTGTTAAAGAAAAGAAAAGATAACCTAAAAGAAAATGACAAATCGCTAATTTATATAACTAATGAGCTCCCGCTCAACATAAGCGAGCACAGAAGAGAAACACGCGAAATCTGACAACTAATTAAAATTGAGCAACCGCTAACACCAAATACGGGGAACTGAGCCATGGCGACATGAGAGGTCGCTGAAATAAGTGAGAAGCCGCTCAAAAACTGAAAATGCTCAAAATGAGCAGCCACTCAAAGAAATGAGAGGTCTCTCATATATGAGAGACCTCTTAACCGGCAGCTCGTTTGTTTCTCGGCATTTTCTCCTCTTTTTTGTACTTTTCTCAACGCTTCTATTATTCTCCACAATTTCCTGCAAAACTACTTCCACAGTCATAAAAAGCTCATGAATAAGGTCAGCAAATATATCAACTATATCACAAAGTCTACTCAAATAAGGACAAATAAGCACAAAACAGTAAGTATGTGGTCGATCCAAAGCACGTAATTCGTCAAGAAGATGTAGCTCTAAAGCCCGACTTGAGTTACGAGAAAAGATCCAAGGAAATTTTGGATCGTGAGATTCAACAGCTTAGGACGAAATCGATTCCCTTAGTTAAGATCAGGTGGTGACACCATGATCTGAAAGAAGCTACATGGGAGCTAGAAGATAAGATGAAAGTGAAGTTACCCGAGCTTTTCTTTTCTCAAGGTTAGCAAATTTCGGAACGAAATTTCTTTTAAGGAGGTGAGGATGTGATGCCCCGATTCTTTATAACTCATTAAGTTCGTCTTAATTGCATTTATTTGCTTAATTGTGTGCCTTTATGTGATTGCTATCGTTTCGGTTATCCAAATCGATTGTGTGATAAATTATTGAGCATTATTTATATGAGTTTGAGTTTGAGTTCGAATTTCAGAAATTTCTGTAAAGTTTCATTTTTAGATAAATAGTAACTTTTCCCGAGTAATCACTATTCATCAAACTTTTCTGAATTTCATCTAATTAGTGTCTTTTGAGTCTAAAGATTATTTTACAAGCCTTGAGATAAGTTCGAGAGTCGTTAGAGATCATCTGAGAGAAATTCAAGTTGAAGGTCTAGAGTGAATTTTGACTTTTTATTCGTTGCATGAAATTTTAATTTGAAAACTAGATTTTTGGATCCCTTGATTTATTTGGTGAAGTTTGAGACGAAGTAGATAGTTTTCCAATGTCGAGAAAGAGTCGTAGTGAGTTTTAGATTGTTTGAGAGTTTAATGAGAAAGTAAGGTCAAATTGCACCGGATAACCTTTTCTACCGGCGACTTTTATATCGCGTTTTTTATCACCAGGTGCAACTAAAACTCAATCCCCTCTTAATCTGTCTATCCCCTCTTAATCTGTCTCTCGCCAACATCATCACTCCCATCTCTCTCTCGTGGATCACACACACACACACCATCTCTCTCTCTTAATCCTCCATTGAAGACCAAGCTCCAAGCTTCAAAAGTCTTAAGAAGTTAGCCTCTGATCATCTATCGACTAATCTAATAAGGTATTCGTAATCCTCTCATCATGGTGATCGATTTGAGACTAGAATTCATCCTTTTCTTTGAAGATCGACAGCTTTGTGCCAAAGGATGGAGCTCGATTCTAGAGTGTTTAAAGCTTAGAGTTGCATGGATTGAAGCCCTTCGATCGATCAAGCTTTCAAGATTTAGTAAGTCCTTTCATCTTTGTTTGATTCTAGTAGTTTGAGCTCAAGAAAAATCCCTCTTCCCTCTCTTTTAAATTTTGGCACTTCCATGCCATGGAGAAGAGTTCGATTTCAACTTATTTTGGAGTCTAGAAATCGATCCTAGCATAGTTCTATGCACGAAATTGAAGCTAAAATTCTTGATCATCATTTCCCCTCTTTACCTAAAATTTTGAAGATTTTTGGGGATTTCTATGCTTTTATTTTGATCATGTCTTAGATGATAGATTTGTGTTCTAGAGTGTTATCTAAGAGTTTCAATGTGCTTGATTTAATGAGAAAGATGATGATATATACATGTGTGTATGTACCTAAAATTTTATTATTTTTAGAGGTTTTCATGTGTTGGATCATAGGATGAGTTTGATGATGAATTTGAGCTTTAGAAATTAATCTAAGGATGTTTGTGTGATCAATTAAAAGAAATCAAATTTATTTCTATTTTTCTTCAAAAAAAATTCGAAGGCTATGGTTTAAGAAATTTGGAGTTTTGTCTTGATGATCTTGATGTATGAATTATGATGTTATTTGTTGAATTTGAATATGAAAAAATACATGCTAAATTGATGAATTGAAGAGTATAAATTGTTGCTAAATTTCATGAAAAAGTCGATATATACACATAAGAAAAGTGGATGATTTTGTGTTGATGTGGATGAGTGTTGATATACTTATGTGTTATATGATGAGATATGCATGTTTAATTGAGAAAATAAGAAGCATGGATTTTTGTGATTTTTATCTCAAAAATTTCGAACCATTTGCATGAGGAAATTGATGATTTTTGATGATGTTGAGTCTTGATTGTTAGTTAGATGATTGATAAATGATTCCTAGTATAAAACGAGCTTAAGTATAGAAGGAATCGAAGAAAGAAAAACAATTGCCCGAAAAGATGAAAATTTTGAACCATATAGGTGAATGAAGTTGATGATTTTTTATGTTGCATGCTAGTATTGTTTTGTAATACCCCGATATTTTTTTCTGTCTTTAAAAATAAAAGTTATTAATAATTATGGCTTTGCACGCCTTAGATCATGAATTTCGATTCTAAGATTTACGGTGAAATCCGTTTCCGAAAATAATTTCTAGAAATCGGACGAACGACTACTGTATTTAGGGTTTTCGCGTCCAATAGATTTTTCGCCCGAAAGCTCAGAATTTATATTAACTTTTTCTTCGATACGAGTTCACCGGAGAAAGTTAGTTTTTATGATTTTCCGGACGGATTTTGGACTGTGATGTCCCGACTTTTTTCTCGGTTTTTGAAAAACAAATTAGATTTTCCGAGTACGTAAATTATTTCCAATCTAACGGACGAATTAGATTTCATCTAATTCGAAACTATCTAGGAAAGTATTTCTCGACTTTTAAAACGATGTTTAGGAGCCGGAAACGAGATATTATCGTCAAATAATTCCTCGCCAAACATGTCTTAGCGAGTTACTATACTTTGTAGGATATTTTCTTAGCTTTATGTGTCACCATAGTGACTCACCTCAATACAGCCACAATCACTCCATCTCCCTCTCTCATTTTTCTCTCATCTTCTACCATTAAAGCTCCACTCCAAGCTTTCCTCAAGTTCTTAACTCTTCCATCTACTGATCATTTCCAATTCCAAATCCATATTACGAAAGGTAAGAACTTCATCTACCATTTGAACCGAACAAGTTTTGATTTCCATCATTTTATTTTTTTCGAAAATTATGAGAGTAAGAGGCATGTTCTCCCTTGTTTGATACATGTTCTAGGATGTTTAGAATCGAGTTCTACGGTTTGAATCATGAAGAAAATCACTCCTCTTTGTTTTAGGGTATTACCGATTTTTTTTCAAATTTGGGGCTTTTGATCGGTGCTCGATTTCTTTGACGTTTGATCGATAGATTAGTGTTCTTCATGATATTAATTGACTCTATGAATTGGTTTAGATTTTTCTAAAAATAAAATTGAAAACCTAAGAGATGAAAAAGGCATGATTTAGTATAGTAAATGTTATGATATGCTCGATTGTTTAATGGAAATGAGATATACGATGTACGAGGATAATTATGTATTTAATTGAGATTTTTCTAAAAATAAAACGAAAAATGTAAGAGACGAAGACGTGTTGATAAGTTAGAGCTCGTTAATGTTTTGATAATATGATTTGCATGTTAGTAATGCTCGTTAGATGATAATCATTGTCGTAAAATTTGAACGAAAACGGAGAATGTAGAATTTTCGTTAAGAGACGAACGATCGACGATAAGTCGAGATTAGATAATAGTTTGAGGTTATGATTTATGTAATTATGATTCTTGATAGATGATGAATAAGATTGTAAAATTTGATTGAATTCTAATGACGTTGGAATTTTGGTAAGAAATGAAACAACGATCCTAAGTAACGATAGAAAAGACGAGTAAGAAAAGTAATTGGATGATAGTGATTGTTATGAATAAGAGAACAAGTTTGTAGTTGACGGCCTTTTCATTTGAGTTATGAAATGATGAATTATAGTTGTGAACGAGAAGTTAGGATTTGTTTTGGTATAGTAATTGTTTAGTTTGTAAAGACGAGTTTTAATCGTCGTGCTTATAATCAAGAAATGAAAAGGAGTTCATCACGTATGATGATACGTGGTGACTGCCTTGAGTCAGTATTTTTGTGAAAAATAAGGTGGGATAACATAAAACGTACCTAGAAAACCGTGCGTCGATTTTATCAAGCTTAGGGTTTCACTCGGCAGTTTTGGCGACCCTTCACGGAAACTCCCATATCTTTTAGCTCGTTTATCGGAATTGAGATCCGCGAATTGGAGAGTAAACTAGACACCCGTACTTTTCTTGTGGTATAATACTCGTCCCCTGTTTCGAAATCCCCTGTTCCGCGCGAACTTACTGATCTGATCTTATGTAGTGAATTTCCAAAATCTATTTTCTTAAGTTGAATTCTTCTCAACTTGAACTCTTTTGATCTTTTAAGTCGTTTCAAGTTATCGACTACCTTCTTGCTACTGAACTAAGTGTCAAGTGCAGAACCGAGTGAGTGTCAAACGAGATGCGTTCGTATCTCGTTTCTTTTTAACTAAAAGAGTTTAGTTTAGCGTGCAAATGCCTAAAAAGTCTAAAGGACTAAAACTTAACTCGATTTTTCGTATTCGTTTATTGTTTGCGACCGAGCTTTAAAGTATGATTTTCACGATGAAGGAGGAAGTTGACACCAAGGATAGGACGGAAGACCAGAAGACAGAAGCACGTGTCGTAAGTTCTGTATTTAATCAAGGTGGGCTTTCCTATATACAAATAAAACGAGCGATGCTCGAAAACCTTTTCTTTATCGCTTTGATAATCGTGTTTTCAAAGTGATAATTATGGCATAAACTGTTTTGTATTTTATGTGAGTTCTCTTGTACCTTTCTGAGTTAGCCATCGTGCTTTCCAGAATTATGAGTTAACCATTAGGTGTTAACTAAACGATCGGACTTTGAGACTAGCTATCCAAAGTTAGTGTACTTTGTAGCCTATGGTGTATGTGGTATCCTGTTAGGGATAACCAGCCACGGTGAATTATGAATGGTCAAGATTGAACGTAACATTTATGAAAAATGCTTGATCAAGCTAATTTATGAAAATGAGAAAGAAAATGTTTAGTAGACAAGGGAATTTAATGAAAAATCCCGATGTGCTATAGAAATGAAATGCCTGATTATCTATACTTATGATTATGTTTTCGCCAACGTGCCCACTAAGTACTTTTGTACTTAGCCCTGCATATGTTTTCTAAATGTGCAGGTTGAAGCGACGGGAGCGGTGACGGTTGAGTTAAGAGTTGTCGATAGGAAGACTGTAGTATGTAGTTTACAATTCTGCTGCCAAACTCTAGACTCATTTATGTAAATATGAATATCACTTTTGGATTTAAGTTCTGTACTTATAACTTAGAATCTTTTGAGAACTTGTTCGAGTGATCCTTCGAGATCAACTCTTCCTTTTATATATTAAAGTCTTGTTCATAGTAATTCATTCTGTTATTAATGTCTGATATTCTTTCATTCTTATTCATTCCCCCTTCTTCCCCACTTCTTTAATCCAACCCCTAGTCGCACCCCGGCTTCTGCCGTCCCTCGGGATTTGGGGCTGTGACAGAGTGGTACCAGAGCAATCGTTTCTGCTCTGCATACAAGTCTTCTTTCAAAGTAGTCAGATAGGGTATTCATTCATACTCTATACCCCAGTCTTCTTTCAAGTAAAAGTTAGGTCGTAACACTAAGATTAAGAGTGTAGACGACAACTCAACCTCCCGCTACGTCGACTCAACAAAAGAAAGAAAGAAAGAAAAGAGTTTCAAGCAATGTGATTCCTTTTAAGGAAAATTTTTGAATAAGTATTAAAGTCGAGAATGAAATAAAATGTGCCAAGTAAAAAATTGTTTGAAAGTATAAGAGATATACTTGAGATATTTTGCAATTATGTGATAGTACGAGTACTATATTATGTGAAATTATTTGCGCAATAAATTCTTTTAAATTGAAAAGTATGTTGGCAAGAGAATCTAGACTGATTCTAGGGATTTTTCCTCGTTCGCTAAGAACATATACTTGAAACCTAAGATCTTTCCGATTCCTCGAGAACTTAGACGTTTTAAGAATGTTAGTTCAAATGATTTCGAAAGGAGATCGTAAAAACGGGAATGACTTTTATAGACGAATGTCACGTGCGTATAGTGACATGAACAAAGACTCGGCAGAGTCAATTTTTTTTTTTTTTTTGTAATTAAGAGCCGATAAGAATTTCCTTCAAGGAAATAAGATAAGTAATGATAAGAAAAGTTAATTCTGTACCAAGTAAACGAAAGAAACGATTAGACATTTGAGAAGCATTGGCTTCGAAATAAGAAAGAAATGATCAGGTCAAGAAGGACAGAATAAAGGGGTTCAAAGTAAATGAAAGAAACGAATGTTACTTTCGTAAAAGTAACATGAACGAATTTGTTTTTAGTTGGAGTTCGCCTCGCTCGAACTTCAAAAAGAGATTGGTTATAATTACCACGAATCAAGTACGAATCGTAGTTAATTTCCAATGATCGATTGATTCCAACGACGACTACAACATGGGTTCTAAAGTTATTTCTTCAGTAATTATTCCATTTCCTTTTTGGAATTTGTTTCATAATTCATAATCGAACGAAGAACACGATAAGTATGAGATTCATGTGTCGAGAGGGACATAATCTTTTGTAAACGAAAACATGAACAAAGTAGACGTACTTTGTTTTAATAAGTGAAAATCGTTAAGAAATTTTCTCTAAGGAAGAAATAATGGAAGAAAGTAAGAAAGAATAAAGAAAGAAAGTAATGAAGAATAAAGAAAGGAAGTAATAGGAAATAAAGTAAGAATGCAAAAGAATTATAAGATAAAGGATGGAAATAAAATCTTGAAATTTTATTTCTATATATTGTTTAAGAGCAGTTCTCTGTGAATTGTTAAATGTTTAAGATAAGTGATTGTTTAAGTGTTGGTGACATTACAATTGAATAAGGAATATTCAACTTGTAATTTAAGATTTTCCCTTAAGATAAGTTATTATCCTACCCGTTACTGATCCGTGTTTCTTAAAAACTTTGTAGGATGGATACTAGACTTGACACGTCTCAGGAGAGCCAGTCCCCGCCACAGCATACTTGGGCTTAATCTTATGAAAGTTTCTTCTAAGCAGCGATTAGAAGAAAAGTATTAAATGAATATTCCGGTTTAACCGAGAAGTTAAAAGTTTAAAAGAGCTACGAATCGAAGCTATTATCAGTTTTCTTTTCTGAGAACTTGTTTAAGTTGAGAAAAGAGTTAGAAAGTAAAAGAAGGCTTAAAAAAAAGAATAAGGTGCTAATAAGAGTTTCGTTCTTATAGATTCAAAGAAAATATGCCGCCTAGAGTTGTTAACAACCGAGGAAGACCTTGTCACAACCCCAAATCCCGAGGGACAGCCGAAGCCGGGGTACGACTGGGATTGGATTAAAGAAGCGGGGAAGAAGGGGGCTGACTAACTAAACATACATAAAAGACAACATACATTCAATGAACAAGACTTTACTAATATAAAGGAAGAGTTAATCGCGAAGGATTACTCGACAAAAGTACTCAAAAGTATCTAAGTTCGAGTTTACAGACTTATGCTACAGTGGATTCATCAAAATGTACATATTCTCACAAAGTCTAGAGTTTTGCAGCGGAAATTAAGTCATAGCTAAAGCATCCTAACTTCTCAACTCAACTTCAACCACCGCTGCTCTCGTCGCTTCAACCTGCACATTTAGAAAACACATGCAGGGCTAAGTACAAAAGCACTTAGTGGGCACGATGCTGAAAACATAACATAAGTAAAGATAATTTGGCATTTCATAATTTGTAGCACATCGGGGTTTTATTTGAAATTAGCCCGTGTCTACTAAACATTTTCTGACTTATTTTTATAATTTACTCGGCTGAGCATTTTCTGGTATGTTACGTTCAATCTTGACCAAATTCTCATTCACCGTGGATGGTACCCCTCAACAGGGTATCACATACACCACAGGTTACAAAGTGCACTAACTCTGGAAAGCACTTAGCAGCTAACTCAGAGCCGATCGTTAGCTAACCTATTTAGATTAACTCTAAATCTGGAAAACACGAATGTTAACTCAGATAGGTACAAGAGAACTCACATAAAACATAAAACAGTTCATGCTATAATTATCACTTTGAAAACACAGATATCAAAGCGATAAAGAAAGGTTTTCCGAGCATTGCTCGTTTTATTTTATATATAAAAGCCCACCTCGTTGATACAGAACTACTAAGTACTAGCTTCCAATCTCCTGATCTTCCGTCCTTTCCTTACTGCTGGATTCCTCCTTCATCGTAAAATAATAACACTTAAAATCCGGTCGTAAAAGATAATCGATCATAGAAATTCGAATTAGGTTTTAGTCGTTTCATTTCTTTAGGCATTTGCACGCTTACTAGTTTCATTTTAGTTAAAAGGGAAACGAAACTTGAACAAATCTCGTTTAGAACTCAAACGGTCTCATACTCGACTATTAGGTCAGTAGAGAGGATAGTCGTCAAGTTATTATGGCTTAAACGATAAAAAAAAACTAAGTTGCGAAGAAAACAACTTAAGAAAAATGAATCCTGAAAATCACTGCGCATTACAGTAACTCTGGGGACTGCCCAGAACAGAGGAACTGGAAACAGGGGATGAGCCATGTACTATTTAAAAGCTTGGGAAGTCTAGCTTACGCTCCAATTTACGGATCTCAAATCCGATAAACGAGCTAAAAGATATTACAGTTTCCGGTAAGGGTCGCAAAACTGCCGCGCTAACCCTAATTGCTTGATAAAAACGACGTATAACTTCTTAGGTTCGTTCTAAGTTCTCGTACTCGATTTCTCACGAAATTACACTCTCAAGGCAGTCAACACGTACTCCCGTACGTGAAGGACTCCTTGTCAAAACTCGATTCATTTAGCACGACGTTCTAAACATCGTCGTTTCAACTAACAATTACTAAACCAAAATCAAGTTAACATTTCTAGTTTCTATTTCTCGACTATAACTACAACTCATATTATGAAGGCTCGAAAGCTCATGTCGTCAACTACAAAGTCGTACCTTAGTCTATAATAAACAATATTATCAAGTTAGAATTCTTATTCGACTTCTCGGTTATTAATTACGACTACTTGATCGTCTCTTACGAGATTTCCAAAGTTATCGGATTCCGTTCATTTTCTACGTCATCAAACAACATCTAACATAGATCATCTTCATGCATATCATTACTTCATATCATTACTTATCCTCAACTTAGATCAAGTTCTTTGTCTCTTACGACTCACCGATTATTTTTAGAAAATTCCAAATAAATTCATAACCACATCTAATATCATTAACAACATTAATTCATCAACAAATCCTCAACTAATTCAACTACATGCAAACCCCTAAATCCTTCAATATTTTCGGTAATAATTTAATAATTAAGGGGGTGGTTTTCTTTATCAAACATCATCATTAATCCCATTATCATACTACTATATCATCAATTAATCAATTCAAGTCTAATTGAAACATGAAATTGAAAATCCCCAATTCCAAAACCCTAGCCCTAAAATCGATTTCATTCATACTTGGGGGTTTTGATTTCTTTTTGTTTTAATCCTCAATCGAACACCTCCTAAGCATGATTACAACATCAATTGAAGAATTCAAACATCCCACACCCAAGCCCTAATTTTTGGTATTGAAAGGGAATTAGGGCTCTTGATTTTCTTCCAATTTTAATCCCTAAATTCATATCTAATCACATCTAATTACACTAATCGAAGATCAAACATCTAATTCATCCACCCCTAAGTTTCGATCCAAGTGAAAAAAAAGAAAAGAAATGGATTTGGATTGGATGGATCAAGAGAGGAGACAAATACCTTGAAGATTAATGAAGGAAGAATTAGGATTCGATGGAGGATGAAGAACTTGTGTGAAATCCTTGCTCCAAGAACTTGATGTCTTCAATGGAGATGGAAGAAAATGGAAGAGTGAGTAATGTATGTGTGTGTAGTCGGTTTTGGGAGGGAGGGAGATAAGGAAGATGACTTCTTAATTTGATTTAATTAATTAACTACAATAGGTGTAAAGTTAGATAATATCTATAGTGAGTCATAGGTAAAAATACTATATAAAATCAAAATATCAAGGTTAAAGAGAGAGTGCAATGTCGGCCAAGAGAGGGAAAAGAAGAAATTTACGCACTTTTCCGACGCGATACGACGTTACGGAAATCGAACGACGAAAAACGTAGCTCGGCACAAAATCGTCACATTCCGATTCGACCAAAAATTCTAACGTATAAAACTTAATCGGAAAATAATATTTAAAATTTTAATTCCGACAAAAACTCGGGACGACACAGTCCGAGTTTCGTCCGGAAAATCATAAAAACGAACTTTCTCGGGCGAGTTCGTATCGCGATTTCGTGAATGTAAAAATCAGACGGTTTTCCGTTCTGAGTTCCAGAACTAAAAATTTTTCGTACGCGATAACCCTAAATACAGTAGTCGTCTAACCGACTTCCGTAATTTATTTTCGGAAACGGATGTCACCGTTAGTCTTATAATTCAAAATCGTAAACTTAGGCATGCAAAGCCATTATTATTATTAACTTTAAATTTTTAAGATCGTTCGGAAATTCTGGGGTATTACATCCTTCCCCCCTTGCGAAAAATTTCGTCCCGAAATTTGCATACCTTCTGCAAAAAGATGAGAATATCTCTCCTTCATTTTCTCCTCGAGTTCCCACGTGGCTTCTTCTTGCCCGTGGTGGTTCCGTAGTACTTTAACGATTGGTATCGATTTGGTTCTTAACTCTTGGACTTTTCTATCCAAAATCGATATTGGTTTCTCTTCATAGCTTAGGTCAGATTCAAGAACTACGTCTTGCTGACTAATGACGTGCTTAGGATCATAGACGTATTTTCTCAATTGAGAAACATGAAAAACGTTGTGAACGCTTCCTAGACTTGGCGGTAAGGCCAATCTATATGCGACGGGTCCTATTCTCTCGAGGATTTCATAAGGTCCTATGAACCTGGGTCTCAGTTTACCCTTAACTCCAAATCTAAGGATTCCTCTAGTCGGTGATATCTTAAGAAAAACTTTATCTCCTATTTCAAACTCAAGATTGGTTCGACGATCGTCGGCATAAGAGTTCTGTCGGCTCTGGGCTTCTTTCATTCTATCTCGTATCTGCCGAACTATCTCAATCATCTCATTTACTGCATCGGGGCCTAGGTTCTTTCTCTCACCTACTTCATCCCAATAAAATGGCGATCTACATTTCCTTCCGTACAAAGCCTCATACGGCGCCATTCCTATCGTGGCCTGATAGTTGTTGTTGTAAGCGAATTCGACTAAGTGTAGAATTTCTTCCCAATTCGATCCTCGGTCTAAAACCACTGTCCTTAACATATCGACTAAAATCTGAATCGTCCTCTCTGACTGTCCATATGTCTGTAGGTGAAACGCTGTACTGAAATTAAGCTCTGTTCCCAATTCTTTCTGCATCGTAATCCAAAATCTCGAGGTAAACTTGGCATCTCTATCTGATACTATGACCTTCGGTACTCCATGCAGACGTACAATCTCTCTAACGTACAACTGAGCTAGTTTCTCTGATCCGTAGGTAGTCTTAATAAGTAAGAAGTGTGCTGTCTTTGTAAGCCTATCGATAATTACCCAAATTGCTGTGTTTCCTCTTCTTGACTTAGGCAAGCCTGTGACAAAGTCCATGGCTATGCCTTCCCATTTCCATTCTGGGACATCCAATGGTTGTAGCAATCCATACGGTCGCCTGTGTAAAGCCTTAACTTGCTGACATGCTAGGCATCTTTCTACAAACGAGGCAACGTCTCGTTTCATTCCATTCCACCAAAAGTTCCTTCTAACATCTTGATACATTTTCGTACTTCCTGGGTGTGCTGTATAAGGCGTGTTGTGAGCCTCACTCAAGATCTCGTCCTTCAGTTCGCTTTCGTCATCGGGAATACAAATTCTGCCTTCAAAAAGTATCGCATTGTCTGGTGTCTCGGAATATCCATCTGGTTTCTTTGTTCTTATCCTTAATCGCAACTTTTCCATTGACTCATCCTTTCTCTGAGCACTGATGATTATTTCTCTTAAATCTAGTGTAGTTTCTAATGCTGCTATCTGACTTGTTATCGTAGCTGGCGTGTCGAGCACTCTGATATCCATCTTCTTGATTTCTCGTACTAAAGTTTCTTCCTCTACAAAAAGGCATCCTAACTTCGTTGGAGCCTTGCGACTCAATGCGTCTGCTACCACATTAGCCTTTCCTGGATGATAGTTGATTCCGCAGTCGTAATCCTTGACTAATTCGAGCCATCTCCTTTGTCTCATATTCAGTTCTTTTCGCTCGAAAAAGTACTTCAGGCTCTTGCGATCGGTGAATATCTCAACCCTTACACCATAGAGATGGTGTCTCCAAATCTTTAACGCATGCACCACGGCTGCGAGTTCTAAGTCGTGGGTTGGATACCCAACTTCGTGAGGTCGAAGTTATCGTGAAGCATAAGCTATCACTCGTCCGTCTTACATTAAGACACAACCTAATCCATTTTTCGATGCGTCGGTGTAAACCACATACTCCTTGTTTGTGTCTGAAAGTGCTAGTACTGGCGCTGTGGTTAACTTTTTCTTAAGCGTCTAGAAACTTTTCTCGCACTCGTCCGTCCACTTAAATTTGGTATCCTTCTGAAGTAACTGCGTCATCGGGCGGGCGATCGTGGAGAATCCCTCAATAAACCTTCTGTAGTAACCTGCCAAACCTAAGAAACTTCTGATCTCATTCTGACTAGCTGGTGACTTCCAGTTGTGCACTGCCTCTACCTTGGCTGGGTCCACTTTGATTCCTTCCGCCGATACTATGTGGCCAAGGAACATTACTTCCTTCAGCCAAAATTCGCATTTACTGAACTTGGCGTAGAGTTTCTCGGCTCTTAGTGTTTCCAACACTATCCGTAGATGTTCCTCGTTCTCCTTTTCATTTTTAGAGTGAACGAGGATGTCGTCGATGAATACTAAAACGAATTTATCCAAGTAAGGGTGGAAAACTCTATTCATAAGGTCCATGAATACAGCTGGAGCGTTGGTTAATCCAAATGGCATTACTAGGAATTCGTAATGGCCATATCGGGTTCTAAAGGCGGTCTTCGGTACGTCTTCAGGTTTGATCTTCAGCTGATGGTACCGTGACCTTAAATCTATTTTGGAGAAGACTCCTGCACCCATGAGCTGATCGAACAGATCCTCGATCCTTGTCAAAGGATATTTGTTATTGAGCGTGATCTTGTTCAGTTCTCGGTAATCTATACACATTCTCATTGATCCGTCCTTTTTCCTAACAAAAAGCACTGGTGCTCCCCAAGGTGAGACGCTTGGCCTGATAAAACCAAGGTCTAGCAATTCTTGTAATTGGATTTTGAGCTCTTCTAGTTCTTTTGGTGCCATCCTATATGGGGTAGATTTAGATGCGGCTCCTGGTTCTAAGTCGATGGTGAAGTTCACATGACGATCTGGTGGCAATCCTGGTAATACTTCTGGAAAAACATCTTCGTATTCATTTACAACTTTTACGTCTTGGATGGTCTCCTCGGCTCCTGGCTCTCCGACTAGGTACACAAGATAAGCTGTGGTACCTTTCTTCTTCATGAGCTTCGTGGCTTGAAGTGCTGATATAATTGGTACGCCTCTACCCATGGAAATTCCGTGGAATTCAGTTGGTTCTTTACCCGGGGGTTGAAAAGAGATTTTTCTCTCGTTGCAGAGAATTGTGGCATAATTCTCTGACAACCAATCCATTCCTAGGATTATATCTACGTCCCACATTATCATAACATTTAAGTTGTTCGCTATAACTTTATGAGTTCCGATTTCTAGTTCTAGGTTAGAGCAAACATGAGTAGAAGTAGTGATCTCTCCTGAAGGTGTAGCTACTCTCATAGAATGTGCAGCTCTTACAGGCCTGATGTCTAAGTTATCGGCACACGAGCCAGCAATGAAAGAATGCGATGCGCCAGTATCAAACAGTATCTTAATAGGGATGTTGTGTAGTTTTCCCATACCTACGAGATTGCCTTTTCCTTTGTGCTGGCCACCCTGTTTGATAGCGCATGCCCTTGCATTCTGTTGCTGTTGTGCATGCTGCTGAAACTGCTGTTGGTTCATTGGCAGCTGCTGCGACTGTGCTTGTATGGCTCGGAGAGACATGGCTTGCAGTGGTTTCGGGCAATCCTTCTTCATGTGCCCCTTCTATCCACAAGAAACAATTGGGGGTGCCTATCTGACATACTCCGGGATGGGCTCTGTTGCACTTCGGGCAGACAGGAATGGTAACCCTCCCTGGGTTAATTGCTCCCTGGTTGAAGTTTCATTGTTGCCCTTGTGGCAGGTTCTGTTGACCGTTGCCTTTCCATGGTGCGTTCTGCTTATTCCCCTGAATAAACAACCCCGATCGGTTGTTTCTCTGCCACGGCCGTTTGTTGCTGTTGTTGTTGTTCGGTCCAGGTTGCTGATAGCCCTGCTGAAAACCCCTCTTCTGATTACCCTGGTTGTTAAAGTTCTGATTGTAGCCTCCGCTACCTCCTCCGTTCCATTTCCTCTTTCCCTGATAGTTGCTACTATTGTTGTTATAGTAGCCTCGGTTCTGGTTCTGTGCTGGTGCAGTTGGTACAATCTTCTTTTCATCAGGCACGACGGCCTCCATTTCCAATGCTCTTCCCAAAATATCAGTATAGCCTAGTCCCCCATGACTAGCTAACGCGATTCCCAGTTCATGTCGCAGTCCTCCTTGGAATTTCTTGGATAACTTCTCCTCGGTATCCACCAAAGTCAGCGCATACCTAGACATTTCGCAAAACTTGGCGTCATACTCAGTCACGGTCAGCTTTCCTTGCTTCAAGTTGTAAAACTCGGCTTCCTTCTGTGCTCTATACGTCTTGGGTACGTATTTATCAAACAATATTTCCTTGAATTCATCCCACGTGAAACGAGCCAGATGCTCTGCGGGTATTACCTTCTGCCTTGCTTCCCACCAATAATCTGCCGATCCAGTCAGTTGGAATGCGACACATAGCATTCTCTCCTCATCAGTGCATCTGAGGAGTTTGAATATCTTCTCAGTAGATCTCACCCATAGCTCAGCATCGTTAGAGCTGCCCGTTCCATTAAACATCGGGGGTTTCTCTTGAGGAAGAGATCCTCAATATCCCTACGAGGTGGTGGTGGAGGTGGTGGTGATGGGGGTGGTGATGGGGATGGTGATGGGGATGGTGGTGGGGTAGCATTCTGCTCATACTCTTGTTCTCTGTCATTCTCCGGCTGACGTCTTCCACGTCCTCGAGGCCTCCCAGGTCCTCGACCTCTCCTATTGTTAACGTTTCTCGGCAGCATTTCTTTGGTCTAAAGGAAATTGAAATTCTCATTAGTCTTTTCTGTTAATCACTCTTAGTACTCACTAGTTCATTCTCAACTTAATCAAGTTCACGGAACGACATATCGAACATAACTTCGATATTAACTTCGAAATCTTTTTAACTTTCAAGTTTAAACTTAAATTTCTCGTCACACGAATTCATTGACATTCTGATTAATTACACGATTCATTGGATAATATTAATTTTGCCTCCAACGAGGACTTATACAAAAATTAGACTACTAATAGTCTAAACTAGGCTGACTGCCTACTATTTACCAGGTGCATTAACAAGCTGCAACTCCGTATCTACTAAAGTACTAGAACGGAAACGATTCATAAAATTTCGTATCCGCTAGAGTACTACAAAAACTAGTTACTGATCCGACTCTGTACAGGACAAAAGAGCTACTACTACTACTAACATGTGTCTACGACGCTCTACTCGACAAACTATAATCTAGTCAAAACTGCCTTCTACGGCCTAAAAACCCTAAGAGTCCTCCTCTGGGTCCTCCTCCGGATCCTCATCCGGGTCCTCTTCAGGATCCTCGTCCGGTTCCTCCTCAGGATCCTCGTCTGGTTCCTCCTCCTCAGACTCTGAACCAAAGACGAGCTGAAGTGCCTCGTCCTCCCTCAGAGTAGAGCCGTCAGCAAGTGTAAGTAGAGTGGGCGACGGTGCCTCTGAAACTTTCTCCTCAAGGTCGGAAACCAAGTAGTCCTCGCTGATCTCCACTGCACGCTTCTTCAGGGGGAGAAGGTGCTCGGGAACTGAACCTGAACCTAAATCTGACACGAACTCCTCCCTAGAATGGACTCTGGACAGTCCTGCCTCCATCTGCTCTCTGACTACTCCCAACTTCGCACAGATCTCCTCAAGCGGTGTAAGTGGAGATGGTAACTCTAACAAGGCGGCAAGCTCCGCGTCGATCTCTTGGTGCTCAGACTCCTCCCTAAATAGTCTCGTCTCTAAGGGTCCTCTGACTCTAACACAGACGTCAGGTAAGAACGGTGAAGCAAGTCCTAATAGCGCGGCTGTCTCGGCGTCGATCTCTACGAATCTCGGTCCTGGGATCAACTCCTCGATCTGTGTACCAACTGGCGGTAGCTTCGGTGTAACAGCGGGCTCCGCGTCCTCCTCTAGCTGCTCTGACTCCGCGTCAGACTCCTCACCCGGCACAAAGTCTGGTGGTAACTCCAACAGGGCGGAAAACTTTGGGTCTAAGTCGAGGTGCTCTAGTTCGGTCTCTGCTGGAAACTGACTGTAGGGGAGGTGCGGCTCTAAAGGAACTGGAAGCATGTGTCTTCTTTCAAAGAAGCACCTGTGTACAAACAGGGCGAAGCCGGTGTAGTTGCCGGTCGGCACAGTGTCGTCGCCGAAGATCCCTAGGAAGTACCACGCCGCGCGGTGCGCCCAACCGCACCACTCGTCCGGTAGGTGTACAATCAGGTTTAATATTGCCTGACTCTCCGGAATCAAGTGTCGTACTGGAAAGTAAGCTGATGAAAAGTTGCTAACTATCTGTCCCACATCCTCCTCACCGTAATCTGCCTCAAACTCGTAATACTCGTCTTGAATCATGTCTAGTATGGTGCGCTCGCACTCGACCAAAGGCTGGCTCTTCCGAGAAGTAACACGAGTCCTAGCCATCCTACAAAAGTTGTAAGGAAACACGGATCAGTAACAGGTAGGGAAAATAACTTATCTCAAAGAAAAACTTAAATTACAAAATGAACATTCCTTATTCAATTGTAACATCATCACTTAAGACAACCACTTATCAAAACTTCTAGCAATTCAAGAAATTGCACTCAACAACATATATATAGATAATTAAAAATTTCAAGATTTTATTTCCATTCTTATCTTACTATGTTCTTACTTTAATTCTTTAGTACTTTCTTAACAACATTTCTTAACGATTCTTACTTATTAAAACAAAGTACGTCTACTTTGTACATGTTACTTATTCAAAAGTAACATCCATTCACAAAGAATTTGTCGTTAACGATTCTTGATACTCGTACTAGTTGTATTCTTCGTTCAAAGACGAAATATGGAATAAATTCCAAAAGAAAAATAGAATATAACTTAGAAAATAACTTTCTGGAATCTAAGTTCCAGTTGTCGTCGCTAGAATCGGGCGATCGATGAAAAAAAAAATTAATCAAGCTTCGTGCTCGACTTCTAATAATTTATACGATTTTCTACGTAAAGTTCGTTCAGGGCGAACTCTACTGAAACATGAAACGAAAAGAAAACGGAATGACATGACACGAATGACGTCATTTAAGTTACTTACACGTAAGTAGCGTTCACTTATTTTATTAGGCTTTGATTCCCTTTTATTCTGTCTTCGTCGTCTCGTTCATATCCTTCTTAATTCAAAGCCGAAAGCTTCTCAAACGTCTTATCGTTTACTCCAATTACTAACACGATTTGCCGAATCATTTTTATTTCATTTTCCTCGCAGGAAATTCTTGTTTAATTTTTTTTTTTTAAATATAGTTCGACTTTGCCGAATCTTCATTCATGTCATTTAACGCACGTGACATTCATCAGTAGAAGTTCTCCTCGTGTCGAGGATCTCCTTTCGAAATCATTTCATAATAACGTTTCTTAAAAATGTCTAAATCCTCGAAGAACCAGAAAGATCTTAGGTTTCGAGTCTACGTTCTCATTGAACCGAAAAAAATCCCTAAAATCCGACTATATTCTTGTGTCCAAAATTTTCAAAAGAAAGAAATTATCGCGCAAATAATTTCGCATAAGATAGTACTCGTACTATCACATAATCACATAAAGTATAAAAATATACTTCCATAAAATTCTTATCTTTTTGGCACACAACTCATTCTCATTCTCAATCCCATTTAATACTTGCTCATAAAATTTCTTATTTAAAAGAAATTACATAATTAAAATTCTTTTCTTTTCCTCGTTGAGTCGACGTAGCGGGAGGTTGAGTTGACATCTACATTCTCAATCTTAGTGTTATAGTCTAACTCTTATCTTCTACTTGACGGAAGACTCTGATCTAGAGTATATACAAATACTCTGTTCTATGACTCGAAAGAAGACTCGGTATAGAGTACGAATGAATACTCTATATTATCACTCGAATGAAGACTTGTATATAAATACCACTTTGTGATATTACTAGAAGGAATGACTCGTACTAAAAAGAATGACTCATAACCAGAGTAGGAAACAAACTACTGCTACATACCACTTTGTGGCATTACTGAAAGAATGACTCAGACTAGAAGACTGACTCGCAACCAGAGCCGAGAACGAACCTCTGCTCAAATACCACTCTGTGGTATCACTAAAAGAATAACTCGTACTAGAAGAATGACTCATGATCAGAGCAGGAAACAGACCTTGCTCTGATACCACTCTGTCACAGCCCCAAATCCAGAGGGACGGCCGAAGCGGGGGTGCGACTGGGATTGGATTAAAGAAGCGGGGAAGAAGGGGGCTGACTAACTAAACATACATAAAAGACAACATACATTCAATGAACAGGACTTTACTAATATAAAGGAAGAGTTAATCGTGAAGGATTACTCGACAAAAGTACTCAAAAGTATCTAAGTTCGAGTTTACAGACTTATGCTACAGTGGATTCATCAAAATGTACATATTCTCACAAAGTCTAGAGTTTTGCAGCGGAAATTAAGTCATAGCTAAAGCATCCTAACTTCTCAACTCAACTTCAACCACCGCCGCTCTCGTCGCTTCAACCTGCACATTTAGAAAATACATGCAGGGCTAAGTACAAAAGTACTTAGTGGGCACGATGCCGAAAACATAACATAAGTAAAGATAATTTGGCATTTCATAATTTGTAGTTGATGCGTCTTCGACTTTTCGGCCGTTTGGCCCTATTTTTCATGCTTTTTGTGTCATTAGAGTCTGTCCAGGGGAAGGAAACTGTTGTTTGAAGGGAGGAAGCTCAATTCAAGGCAAACAGAGAAAAGGTAGTCAGAATGAGCAGAACTAGAGCGAATCCAGTCAGTTGCAAGAACTACGCAAAGGAGTATGCAGGGCAGGAGATGAATTGAAGCAAGAGACGAGGTTGAAAGGAGGATTCCATGTGAACCCTGAAGCTAAGTTGTTGTTCATCCTTCGCATTCGTGGTATTAACGCAATGCACCCAACAACAAAGAAGATTTTGCAGCTGCTTTGCCTACTAGGAATTCAACCATGAAGCATGCAACCAATTTGACCACTACAAAGATTTCCAGTCTGTCGCCAAAGCTCAAGAAGGAAAGCCGCGTGGAGAAGATTTGACAATATCTGCCAAGCATCCATGAAAGGAAGAATTTGGAGGTCAGCGCCCTACCTTAAATAAACAAATCAATCGGAGATCGCCAATCATCCATCAAACCAATCGCAGATATTCAAAATCTCGCTCAACATGGAAACTGCCAATCATGCCATTTCAATCCACCCGCCTAGGGTTTTGCTCGCTGCCACTACAGCTATAAAAGTCCAGCCAAGGCGGCTGGCACAATGTTGGAGATTTTACCAGTATACAGTACTTAGTCCGAAGAAAACACTTTTATATTTTCGGTTCAAAACAATCTTTATCTGCTTTCATTTTACATTCCGCTGTGAAGAACAAATCCAAGGCTGTTGCCTTAGGTACTTTTAATCCGAGTATTTCGTATTTCTTTTATTAATGTGTTCTCTTTTGTTTATCATTATATATTTAATTATGTGTGAGTAGTTTATTTGGTGAGATTTGGGTATGGAAAATGATTGACTGTTGATATGTGAAATATTCGTGAGGCACTTGTGCCATCGGTTGAGTCCAGTAGTTCCAGAAGGACTGGAGCAGAACTCATGGGCAGTTCTAACCTAACGGGTGATATCCGTTGAGTTGGAGTTGTACCATGTAAAGCAAAGGCAGGGCACGACAAATGATAGCGTTTGAGGTGCCAGGACCGAGTAGCTAAGCAGTACCTGACATGGTGCTGTAGATCTGGATGGTGAGGATTGGACAAGGGGATACTGCGTCCTTCTTCAGTCTTGGGCTTCTCTAACAATCACCCATCAAATGTGACGAGGCAATCAAGCTATAGTTATCGACCAAAGGACTCATCTCGCGTATCGTAGGCATTGCAATGACCGGTTGGACGTGGTCCCGGAAATGAGTATCCCGCGAGTGGTGTCTACTCTGTAGGTGCGGACATGGAAAGTTTGGAAGAGAAGGTTGGTGAGGGTCATACTTGGAGAGATTGGGTATGACTACTATCTAAGGAGGAGTGAAGCACGGCCTTGTGACCGGGGTGAAGCGTGACCTTCGGACCAGGACGACAACAAGGGATTCAACCATCCCAAGTGTGGAGTATGAACTCTTGAAACGCCCCAATGTCTTTGGGCCACGCCTTGAGTTTATATGAAGCATGGACGGATCTTTAGTGTGCCCATGACCGAATAAACATATCAACCATGATCATGACCTACCCCAAATCTTACCCCCTTTTATATTTGATTTCCGTCTATTTTATTGTGCAGATACACAGATTGAGATCGTGACAACTCGATTTGTATACTGAAGAGTAAAGTGGTTCATCACTCTCCGTGGGATCGACCCTAGCTTGCCGCTAAGACTAACTAGTCCGGTAGTGGGTATTGGAGCGTGTACTATCTGTCTGGGGCATACACAGGTATTTTGATCGTACCATACGACGGGTGCGTGTCAAAATTGGCACCGTTGTCGGGGAGTGACGCGCAACAATTTTACTCTTCTCATTCTATCTTCCACTATTGGTGTATGCGTGGAACTCGTCGAGTACAGAGAGCATTAACTTTTGATCCAGATATTGAACGAACTGAACGACGACTACGCGCACTTGCACGAATAGCGAGACGTGACGCTATGGTTGACCAACCACAGCCGCAGCAGACCCTCAAGCAGTTCGCTTAGCCAACTAGTCTGAATCTCAGGCCGAACAGGATCACCTTACCGATGAATCCCTTCGCACCTGAACGGTTTGACTTGAAACCTGCATTAATACAGGTCTTACCGAAATTTAATGGATATCCCGGAGACGACCCGCATACCCATCTCCAGGACTTCGAAATGACAGTGATGCATCAGTCCAATGAGAATCAGCAAGAATATGTGAAACTGGTTCTTTTTTCGTTCTCATTAGTGGACAACGCAAGGAGATGGATGTACAATCTACCTCAAGGAAGCGTTACCACTTGGGCAGAAATGCAGCAGAGTTTCTTGGAAGAATTTTTTCCAGCCACAAGAGTTGAAAGGATGCGATGGGACATCAGAAACATTAAACAGGACGGGCTGGAAACTTTTTATGAGTATTGGACTCGTTTCAAACAGTTGTTAAGCAACTATCCTCACCACCAGATCACTCCAAAAGATCAAGTGGAAAGCTTCGTAAAGGGCATGCGGAGGAGTGATCGAGGACTGGTATTGGCTGCATGCAACGGATCATTGCTGAGCAAAACACCTCAAGAGATTTTCAAACTCTTGGGAACAATGGCAGAAGAATCCAAAGATGATGGACATGAAAGAAGCAGAGAGATACCAGAGAGAGGAGAGGAAAAAGATAAGCTGACAAATCTGGAAAAGGAGATGAAGGAAATAAAGACATTGCTGAGTGGTCTGATCATGCAGAAGAAGGTTAGACAGTTTGGTCTATGCGATGCAGTGGGGCATCAATCTTAAAATTTCCCCAACTTTGGTGAAGATATAATGGACGTACATGCCATGGGGGGAAATGAAGGATTTCAGAGGAAACATGACCCGTTTTCAAATACGTATAACAGAGGGTGGAGGGATCATCCTAACTTTGGATGGAAGCAGGATGGTCAACCACAACAGAACGGTGCAGGTCTACCGGGATCATCTCAGTCATTTTCCCAGCACCAACAACAAGGCCAATATCAGGGAGGCCCACCACAACAACAACACTACCAGCCACAATAGCAGCAGGTGTATCAACCACCTCATCAGAGGAGAGCACCATGGGAAGAAGCCATGGAGAGCATGGCTAAGGAAAGTGAGAAGTTCCGCAATGAAATCCGAGCTGGTATGAATCAAACCAACGTGCAGATTGGTCATCTGGCGAAGGCGTTGGCAAAAGTAGAAGAAAATACAGGGAAACTTCCATCTCAAGGGATCAATCACAAGGAACAGGCACAAGTAATAATCACAGAGATGGATGATGAGCAAGCTGAAAAAATTTTGGCAGAAGCAGAGGTTAACCGGCAAAGAGAGGAGGGAACCAGCAACAGAATTTCAGGAGAAATAGGTGGTGATGAGCAGACCGAACCCCCTTATCCGGGTAGACTTCGACAGAAAGCCAAAATGAAAGAAGCCAATGATATGATGAAAATCTTTCGGAAGTTGGAACTTAGCTTACCCCTACTGGACGCAATTAAGCAAATCCCAAAGTATGCCAAGTTCCTTAAAGATCTTTGCTCGAGGAAGGTGAAGATTGATGAGGATGTTCGATATGTCATGGGAGAGAGTGTGTCAGCCATCATACAGCAGAACCTGCCACCGAAGAAGAAAGACCCGGGGATGTTCACTATCCCTTGCAACATCGCAGGAAGGAACATGGACAAAGCCATGATGGACTTGGGGGCATCCATAAACGTTTTGCCCCTGGCAGTTTTCAACAGGCTCAACTTGGGGGAACTACGGAACACCCGGGTTGTCATACAACTAGCACACAGGTCAAACGCGTACCCAGAGGGCATAATCGAAGATGTGCTTATCAAAGTAGGAGAGCTGATTTTTCCTGCTGACTTCTACGTGTTGGATACCGGTTTGGAAACAAAGGAGAACTCTATCTTGCTAGGCAGACCGTTCATGATGACTGCAGGGACTAAATTGGACATGAAGACTGGAATTCTATCGTGTGAATTCGATGGTATAGTGGAAGAATTCAGCATTTATGAAGCCATGAGACGGAAGCCCGATTTAGAATCTGTAGAGATGATTGACATATTCGAACCATTGGTACAAGAGCAACACCTGTCATTCAGCTCAAGTGACATCACAGAAAGGGTTATACAAGCCGGTCTTACTGATCGAGATGCCGTACAAATGGAGGACCTCGAGATGAAGGAGACCATCATGGAGTTGTATTCTTTAAAAGAAAGCACCTTGGAAGCAGCAGTGGAAGTTGACAGGAAGATTAAAGATATTATCTTGGAAGTGTACTCCATCGGAGGATCGGGGCAGGGCAAACCGGAGTTGTTATCTCAATATGGGGAACACGAGAAGCTGATGCCCTCGATTGTGAAAGCCCCAGTCTTGGAATTAAAAAAGTTGTCGAAGCACTTGCAATATGCCTACTTGGGACCGGAGGAAACTCTTCCAGTGATTATCAGTTCTGATCTAACCCTGGTGCAGGAAGAAAGACTGGTCAGAGTATTGAGAGAGAACAAGGAAGCCATTGGTTGGACCCTGGAAGATATAAAGGGTATCAGTTTAACAGAGTGTATGCATCATATATACTTGGAGGAAGGAGCACGACCAGTACGGGATTCACAGAGGAAAATGAATCCTGTTATAAAGGAGGTGGTACTTAAGGAGATCCTAAAGCTTTTGGAGTTGGGTATAATCTATCCTATATCCGACAGCCAATGGGTCAGCCCGGTTCACGTCGTACCGAAGAAATTTGGAGTACAGGTTGTGGAGAATGACAAAGGCGAGCTTGTTCCAACAAGGCTACAAACCGGGTGGCGAGTCTGTATAGACTACCAAAAACTGAACATGGTCACACGGAAGGACCATTTTCCACCCTTTATCGACCAAATGCTGGAACGACTAGCTGGTAATGCCTATTACTGTTTCCTGGATGGATATTCAGGATATATGCAAATATTCGTAGCTCAAGAAGATCAAGAAAAGACCACGTTCACTTGTGTGTACGGGACGTTCGCATACCAAAGAATGTCATTTGGTCTTTGCAATGCACCTGGAACCTTCCAACGGTGCATGATGAGCATTTTTTCAGATTTGTTGGAAAATATCATAGAGGTGTTTATGGATGATTTCACGGTATATGGTGATTCGTTCGACACATGTCTTAATCATTTGGAGCTAGTATTGAAAAGATGCGTGGAGAAAAGCCTGGTACTCAATTATGAGAAATGCCACTTTATGGTGAAAGAAGGCATCGTATTGGGCCATGTCATATCAGAGAGGAGTATCGAAGTAGACAAGGCAAAGATCGATTCCATCGCCAAGTTGCCATATCCAACTACGGTCAAGCACATACGGGCATTTCTTGGTCACGCAGGGTTTTACCGCAGATTCATTAAGGATTTCGCAAAGGTTGCTCAACCTATGACCCGTTTGTTGCAACAAGATGTACAGTTCGACTTTGATGACGACTGTAAGGAGGCATTTTTGAATTTACGGGATAAATTAGTATCAGCCCCTATCATTCAACCGCCAGATTGGGAGATACCATTCGAAATCATGTGTGATGCCAGCAATTATGGGGTAGGAGCAGTACTGGGACAGAAGAAAGGTAAGGAAAGCCACGTTATATATTACGCCTCAAAGACTTTGAATCCAGCTCAGTGTAGCTACACCACGACTGAGAAGGAATTGTTGGCAGTGGTTTTTGCAATCGAGAAGTTTAGATCATACCTTCTGGGCACAAAAGCGATCATTTACACTGATCATGCCGCTTTGAAATACCTCATGGCGAAGAAAGAATCAAAACCACGACTTATCCGGTGGATATTGCTGCTCCAAGAGTTCGACTTGGAAATAAGAGATAAGAAGGGAGCAGCCAATCTAGTAGCTGATCATCTAAGCAGGCTACAAATGGGAAAAGATGATGGCGAACCAATAGAAGATGCTTTTCCGGATGAAAAGCTATACGCCATATGCAATCATATGGAGATGGAGACTCTGTAGGCTCTAACTGAGAAGGAGCCTTGGTTTTCAGACATAGCAAATTATCTTTTCACCAAGGAAGTACCACCAGGGAAGACTAAGTTCGAGAAACAGAAATTGGTAACACAGGCTCGCTCCTATTTTTGGGAAGCACCGCATTTATGGAAGATTGGTACAGATCAAATCATACGGAGGTGCGTTCCAGAGTTTGAACATGCTCAGATATTAGAAATGTGCCACAGCACAGCATGTAGTGGCCATTTCGGTGGGAGGAGAACAGCACAAAGAATACTGGAAAGTGGATTCTATTGGCCTACCATCTTTGCTGATGCCAAGAAATGGGTACAGGGCTGCCCGAAGTGTCAGATGGTAGGGGGTATTACCGCAAGAGATGAAATGCCTCAGATGCCTATTATGCCTGTGGAAATCTTCGGTGTATGGGGAATCGATTTTATTGGACCACTTCCTAAGTCAGGGAATTATGAATACATTTTGGTGGCAGTGGACTACGTATCCAAATGGGTCGAGGCAAAGGCTACAACCAGTAATGATGCTCATACGGTGGCTGAATTTTTGAGAGAACAGGTGTTTAGTAGATTCGGAGTTCCAAAAATCCTCATCAGCGACCAAGGATCTCATTTCTGCAATGCCACCATTATAGCACTAACCAAAAGAATGGGGGTTAAACATAAAGTCACGACTGCATATCACCCTCAGGCCAATGGGCAGGCTGAAATTTCTAACAGGGAGATCAAAGGCATATTGGAGAAGGTGGTTCATCCCAATCGTAAAGATTGGAGCAATCACCTGGGAGATACGTTATGGGCATACCGCACTGCCTACAAAACTCCAATTGGCATGTCACCATTCAGGCTTGTGTTTGGGAAAAGATGCCATTTACCAGTAGAAGTGGAACACAAGGCTTACTGGGCGATCAAGAGAATCAATTTCAGTATGACTAGGGCCGGAGAAGAAAGGAAGTTGCAAATGAATGAATTGGAGGAACTTCGGTTGGAGTCATATGACAATGCAGTTTTGTACAAGGAAAGAACAAGGAGAATCCATGACGCCAAGCTTAGGAAGAAGGAATTCTGGTCTGGCCAAAAGGTGTTGTTATTCAACTCTCGATTTAAGTTGATGAGTGGGAAGCTTAAATCAAAATGGGGAGGACCATACATCGTGAAGGAGTTATTCCCTAATGGAAGTGTCGAAGTTTACGACTTGAATGGAAAGGATACTTTTGTGGTGAACGATCATCACTTGAAACCGTATTTCGATTATTCAGAGTTGAAGAAGACCAAGGAGAAATGCTCTTTACTGGATCCTATTTATCAGTAAGAGCAGAAGCTGGAAGTCGAGCTCAAGACATTAAACAAGAGCGCTGACTGGGAGGCAACCCAGGAGTGGTCGTCGGTAAGACCACAACCGCTTTTTCTTTAATTAGTTTTTAATTAGTTGTTTTGAGTAAGTAAGTATTTGACTAAGTTAGAACTGGAGAATGTGGGCCAAGTTTGTTTTTAAAAGTCTATCTTGGAGTTCGAACCCACTTTGTGATGCAAAGTGTGTAGGTGGAGGTCCGGGGTAGATTGTGAGCTCACTTTGCGATGCAAAATGTGTAGGTGGCAGACCGGTGTGTGGAATGGAGATGGTCTAACCAAGGAGTGACGTGGAGGCACATCTGATAAGGACGGCTGGTATAATTGCGGTGCTTGGGATTTCGCACGAAATTTGAATTTCAAAATTTAGTAATGATTTTATTCCCTTAATTGTTTCGACTTCCCATAACTGTCACTTCGCCTCTACATCAGTCAGAAAGAGAAAACCCTCCTTCATTAACTCGTACAACCTCCACAACCGCCCTACACTCAGCCACTTCCTCCACTTCGCCATAACCGTCGCCCACAATCTGCCATTTAAGCACAGAAACCCAGTTCTCATCCCACATACTTCACCAACCCTCACCGCTTTTCTGAAAACCCTAAAATCCCAACCGTCACCATGGTCAGAATCAAGCAAGCCGCTCACAAAAGAACCAACAAAGGCGTCGCCGGCCTCAGTACTCAAACCAAGAGCCCAACCGCTACAAAATCTGTACCGGTGGGGGAGAAGAGGAAAACTCGCAGCACCACATCGGAGGGAACTCCGGTGCGCAGTTCAGAAAAGACCACACCTACTCGGGGGGTGGACGAAGAGGAACAGAAAAGGATTCCCTCACCGGAGAAGCAAGTCACCGGAGAAGGAGGCGCTGCGGGTGACCAGGAGCAAGTACAGGTCGAGAAAGAACCAGATGTCCAACCGCCTAGGAAGAAAGAGAAGAAGAAGCCTGCGGTCAAGAGCACCACCACCGTAGCAGCAGCGAAGAAGAAAACCACCGGAAAGAAAGCAGCTAGCCCTCCACCAAAGGCGCCTACTCCAGTTCCCAGTTCTTCCCGTTCTCAATCTCAATCGAAGGAGGGTGGTCTGACCACTTCTGACCACGAGGAGAAGGAAGGAGAGGAGGAGACAGAGGAGAGCATTCCAGTGCGGCCCCAGGAGGATGTCACCCCACAGAGTAAGGAGAAAGGGGTGGGAGCAAAGAGGAAGCTTGAAACCTCGAAACCTCCCCTATCGCAGAAGTCCAAACAAAGCAAATTAGGGAGCAAGGTTGGTACTACGAGCACGGTGAGGAGGGTTACAGCTGCGGAAAAAGGGAAGAAGAAGGAAGGAAAAAAAGAAGGAGAAGCGAAGGAGATCGAAGAGGAAGAAATATAGAGAGTGGAGATCATCGACAGCTCTAACTCGGGGGAGATTCAAGCACCTGTGAAGTCTACACCCAGTGTCACAGCCACGAAATCAGGAGCCAAGAGGAAAGGCATGCTAGGACCTGCAACATCTGGAGCAACCATACCACTAGACAGCCAGCGGTATGCCATCTTGCAAAACAGGGAGATCCTCCCTTGGTACTACCTGTTGACAGAAACCTTGGAAGCCTTTGGTATCAAAGAGAGGGTGGAGGGATACTTCAAGGGTATCGGCTGGGGAAAGGTGTTGGAATGGAATTACCCTGCGTTCAAGAAGCTATCGGAAGAATTCATGGGGACAGTGGAATTCAAACCCCGCGGCAAATACGGCATCGAGACTCCGGGCACCCTGCGCTTTCAACTGAGGGGCAGGATGTTCCCTCTCTCCATCAATGAGTTGAACATCCAACTCTGAGTACTCGAGCCACGGGAGGTGTATGAGGAAGAGTATAAGGAGGCAGAGACGGTGGCCTCGGATGAATGGAAGTCTCAGATTGACCACTACTGGTCAATCATCTCCATTAGGGATCGCTACGTGAAGAATAGCAGCAAGTCCAATGAGATCAGAGATCCAGCGCTACAGATTTGCCACAGGTGGTTGGCTTACAACATCTACGGGCGATTGGAGGGGTCTAACGTGGTGACTCAGCAGGAGTTGTTCATTTTATGGTGCATGATAGAGAAGAGACGGGTGAACTTTAAGTTCGTGGCAGCGCAGCAGTTTCAGTTTGGAGTGACCCATCACCACAAGTTCCTCTCACTCTGCTCTTTGGCGACGATTCGTGCAAAGAATCTCACAAATTTCGACTTGGAGAAGCCAGATGATCTCGCAGCTGCTGATACAAGGTTTCTGGACCAAGGGCGCTTCGTGAGGTGGAGAATTGTTGAGGTGGACGAGCATGGAAATTACTCGCTGGTTCATCCAGAAGGCACAACAGGCAGAGCAGAACCGAGCAAGGCGAATGAGCAGGCGGTTCCGCGCCGCTCGAACAGCGAGATGGTGGCAATACTGGCAGAGTTGAAGGAGCTACGTGCAGAAGTAGCGACGTTGAAGGCGGAGATGACGGCAATCCATACCAACATGAAGAAGGGCTTTGAGAAGTTGATGGCGAAAGCAGCTGGAGAGGAGGAAGATGCCTCCGACCAGGACGAATAAGTTTCCTTTCCCCTATCTTTAGTTTAGGTTTAATTTTTTCTTTTTTGTTCTTTTCATTTCTGTTTTTCTTTTATGTTTTGTGCCAGTTGGAGTCTAGTGTACATTAAGTCTTGAGTCTGTGTGTGTGCATGATATATGGATCAGGGAATGTGTGCATGTTATTTGGTTTGACTGGTTTGAATGGTATGCTGAGCATGCATCACATGTATAGCAGTAGAAGAAATGCAGAAATCCACACCTGTGAGAATTGAGCCTAATTGCTTCTATCTTTTGTGTGTTCATGTTGTTTAGTAATCCTAGAACTTGTTAGTGGATTTTAGCTGGTGGTGTAGATTAAAGGATAAGGGCAGTTTATTTGTGATTAGAAGCCCCAGAGTTTTTCATGCTAAACACTATGATCCATTGCTAACCACTTTGAGCCAAAATGATTCTTTCTTTCATGAGCCTTTGTAATGACATTTGATTAAGAGTGTGTCTCCCACACCATACAAAATAAGAAGGGTACATAGCTGCTCTAAGAATCAAAAGTGGAAGAAAGGCAATAAGAAAAAAAAAGAGGGGGTAGTCAATGTTTAAGAAAAGGGGCAGAAATGAAAAGAATGAAAATTCTAAGTACGATCAAAGATCAATACATGCCTCAGGAAAATATATACCCCAAAGAAAGAAATGAGTATTGGGATTAGTGGGAGCACCTATGTTGAAAAAGCAGTCCATGTGGCTGGAATCAAGTCTTAACCCACTATCCAGAAAATTCTCACCCTGCTCCGTATGCCCCATTACAGCCAAATAAAGACCTTTTGATAATTTGCACCTGATTAACTAATAGCCATAAATCCTCGAACAAGCTAATAGGAAAGCTAATTGTGATACCCCGAGCTTTTATACCTTTAGAAAGCGTTTAGTTAACCGAGTGAGTTAAAAGATGAGAATTTAGGAGTAAAATTTTTCTTTTCTAAACGAAGAGAAATGAGTAAAACGTTTAAATTGCTTTGTGAGTTTTGTGTGAATTTATCTGTTCTATTTATCTGAAATGATGATGATGTGATATGCTTGTTGAGTTGTTTATGTGAAAATGAGTATGAGAATAATTTTTAGAAAAATCCCGAAGAGTTTGCTTGATTGAGATAGCATAACGTTAATCGCCGAGAAATATATTTACGCCGATGAACTTAGAATAGAATTGAATTAGAATCTTCGAACTTAGAATTGCTTTTAAGATCACTGAGATAGGGTAAGAACTTATCCAAGAATTGAGAAGAGTAATGAGGAGTTAATCTTTAAAGGATTAATAAACGGATTAATAAGCCGACTAAATTCCTTTAAGATTTAAAAGACTAAATGATCGAATCCCTTAATCTTTTAATTGAGACGTAAAATAGGATTGAGATGAGTTAGTGTCAGAAGTGAGACGAGAAGAGGTTAGACTCGTTTATAGTATAAAAAGAAATTAATACGAATCGTTTTATCCGGAAAACCTTTACGACCGGATATTTAACACCCGTAACGACACGACGAAGACACGTGTCGACTCACCTCTCTCCCTCTCACGCCACCTCACTCTTTCTCTCCCATCTCTCTCCAATTTCCAATGTTAATTATCATGATTATGTCTTCTACATGATCTTACCAAAATATTGCATGCAACTAACATCACATCAACTTTCAATCACTTTAACAATTTCAACTTCCAATGCTAATTACCATCATACCTTATTCTTTATGTTGGAAATTCAAATTGCATGCAAGTTATTCAAAAAAGAGAAGACTTCATTCTTCACTCCATTTCTCTCTCTCATTCGATCTCTCTCTCCCCAAGCAAGAAAGAAAAACAAGAAAATCCTCTCTACTCTCTCTACTCTCTCGGCAATCTCTCTCTCACACACATACATTCAATTTTTCTTACATGCAACCATATATTCAAGCTCCTCATCCATGGAAATGAAGTAGAAAGTATCATCCTCCATTCATTCCATCCATATTCTCAAGAAAAGGTAAATATCTTTCAAGTTCTTGAAGTTAAATTCAACAATCATCCAACACTTTCTTCATTTTGATTCTTAAACCCTAAAAGGAATGGATGATTAATTCCATGTTATTCTTTTTTGAGGATTCAAGGAGACTTCCTTCTTCCCTTCAAGTCCAAGCTTTGAAGCTACAAATTCCATTCATTCCAATTCCAAGAGCCAAGGAGAAGAATTCCATTTAATTTAAAGTATGAAAATTCATTTGATTAGTTGTAAATGTGTATATCTCTAAGTCCTAAAAGAAAGAACTATGCATGCATGCTATTTAAATTATGTTTAGGCAAACTTAGGATGTGCATGTGATAATCGAGTGAGAAGAAATCGTTAGGAGAATCGAACATTAGGTTTTAATCGGTGAATTAAGAGAAGAAAAAGAATTTAAAACCCTAAAAGAGTGATAAATGCCGAAAATTTTAGAAAAAATAGGAAAGTGTGAATTCTTTGAGTTATTGTTATTTTTATCATGTTGAGAATGAGATTATATGCATGAAAATTTGAGAAATAAAATGCACAAGAATATGCATGTGTGCTGTGTATTTTTGAAGAAAAAGAAGAAATTGTTTTGTTGATTTTGTTGATGAATTGAGTGATGTTTTGATCAATGAGATGATTGTATGTTATGTTAATACAATCATACATATGTTAAGTTAAGAAAATGAGATTGCATGTTGAAGTTTTTAAAGAAGTTAAATGTGAAAATATAGAAAAGATTGAATGTTTAAGTGTTTTAATGTGTATGTATGAATACTAGTTTAAGTTATGAATAAAGATAGAAGTTTTTGATAAAAGATTGAAGTTTAAAAGCTTTAATTTATTAAAAGATGAAAAATGCATAAAAGATATGTTAATAAATTTTCTTGTATTAAAATTTAAAGACTTGAATTTCTACTAAACTACAACAAAAAGATCTTTTATAATTTGACTAATAAAATGAACTAGTTAATAAAAATGTTATTAAAAGATAAAAGAATTTCTAAGTAAGAAATGGCTTAAAGATTAAAGACAAGAAAATAAGAAATTATTAAAAAGATAAGTAAGAATTGAGAAAACCGAGTTTAAAAAGAATTAATCGAGAAGAAATAAAAAGGAAGTTTTAATCGAGTAAAGGAAAGATGCTAGACGAGTTAAGTTAGATACTCGTATAAGTTAATCAAGAAATTAATGATAGAATAAGATGTCGAGTAATAAGTTGAAAGAAGTTAATTAAATAATTAATTGAGTACGTTGCTTTCAACCAAACAAATTAAAAATAAACCGAGAAAAATTACCGAGTTGAATAATTAGAAAAATAATAGTCGAGTTAAGAAAGGAGAATCGAATTAGAAATGAATAAGAAATTCTAATTTCATAAGAGTTTAATAAGAAAATTATTAATGGAATAAAGGTTATAAAATTTCTTATAAGATAACGAATGTAGAACAAAGTGTTGTCTATAAATAAGAAAGATAGAATAAATGGTTTGAGCCTTCATAAAAAGAAATGCATAATCGAGTTAGGTTTTAAGATCTAAATTAAATGATTGTTAATGTATCTTGAAGTATGATTGATTTATTTGAATTCCTTATATGATTAAATAAGTGTCTAAATGCATGATATTGGTTATGATGTGAAAGTTAATTGAATTATTTTGTATGCAAAATGGTTGAATGATTGATTGTGAAGTCGAGAATCAATTGAAATCTTTGAAAGAAAGCTCGAGTAATAGAATGTAGACGATGACGTTATTAATTAGAACGAGAAAAGTGTTAAGCCATTGAGTAAGTAATGTTAACCAATTCAAGTAGAGTTAATGTTTTAAAAACGAGAACGCGAGATCCCTTAGAAAGGTTAAGCGAGGAGAGAATCGACTCAAATAGAAGTCCTTCAGTTAAGTCCAACGCCTTTGTATCCGTCATGTTACGTATCTTATTTTTTTTTCCTATCGATGTCGAACTGTGAAGGATCGAGCCGGACGGATCATTAAGCGAGGACAAATAGCCCTAAACCACCTAGCTAGTTCTTGGGAAGTCAGGTGGGCTTTTCTGAACCAAAACTATCGATGAAAATTAGTTATGCTATTAAGTATTATGATATGTTTTCAAATGTGATTGACTTGCCGTTTTTATTGAAGTTTGGTATGTGTTATCATCTGTTTATGTGAAGATGTTATTATCCTGTGAAAGGCAGGAAACCCACGTGTGGTATATGTTGAGGTGACTGTGAGCCTTGCTTCGGTTAGGCCGGTCACAGTGCTCGAGAAGGAGGCCTACTTCTCGGCACAGTGAAATTGTTTGTGACAGATGATACATACTGTTATATTATATGATATTTGACTGCGCAGTCTGTTTAAAAGAAAATGTTTTTAACATGCACAAGTAAAACTATTTTTAAAACTGCTTATATACTTGTGATGTTCGGCAAGGCAAGTTTAATTATTATAGCTTTAAGAAGCATCTTTATTCAAATGTTTTAGCTTGTGTTCACTGAGTACGAAGTACTCAGCCCTGCGTGTGTTTCTAAACATGCAGGTTGACTGGATGGCAATGGCATGGATATTTGGTGGTGTGGTTTGGTTCTTTTGGTTGAGTCTAGTTGGATATCAGACTGGCATTTGTACGTCTTCATACGTACAGATGTTGGGTATTGATGCAAGATTCCGCTGCAACCCTTTTGAATTGATGTCTGTTGATGCTAATACTTTGATTCTCATGTTTTTGATTCCGAGCGTTGTACTCGAAGACCTTGAATATTTGTTAACCTCTTAAACTACTTGACTTGTAATTCCGAGCGATGGGCTCGTTAACTTGAATTGTTGTTGAACTTGATCCTCTTAACATGGTCTATATATTTGTATGCATTCTCTTTTTGTTGGAATTCTATCCCCATCAGCATGAATTACTTATTTGGATTACTATTGTAGGTGAAGTTAAGATGCTCGAATGTTATTTCATTATGCTTTTGGAAACCCAATTCGATTGCCTTATCTTCCATCTTTGTTTTTCCCCGAGCATGCTCCCTTTATTTGAGTTAGTTGTTAGTTGTCTAGGTTTGTTGTTGTTCATAAGTCGCACCTCGAGAGTCGGGGTGTGACACTAATGCAGCATGAAATGAGAGTAAACACTAGCCAAACACTTGAGTGGGTGTGAGGAAAACTGCTAATACGATCATGTGGTGTAATTGCTCAATGGGTTGTGGAATGTAACAAGTGGATACATGCATGCACAAACTGATTCATTTGATTGCGCACTTTCGTGTCTTGTAGTTTTATTTCTTTCTTTTTCGTTCATCTTTTCTTGGTGTCTTTGTGAATCCATCAACATACTTGAGGGCAAGTATGGTTTAAGTGTGTAGGTGTGATGCGTCTTCGACTTTTGGGCCGTTTGGCCCTATTTTTCATGTCTTTTTGTGTCATTAGAGTCTGTCCAGGGGAAGGAAACTGTTGTTCGAAGGGAGGAAGCTCAATTCAAGGCAAACAGAGGAAAGGTGGTCAGAATGAGCAGAACTAGAGCGAATCCAGTCAGTTGCAAGAACTACGCAAAGGAGTATGCATGGCAGGAGATGAATTGAAGCAAGAGACGAGGTTGAAAGGAGGATTCCATGTGAACCCTGAAGCTAAGTTGCTGTTCATCATTCACATTCGTGGTATTAATGCAATGCACCCAACAATAAAGAAGATTTTGCAGCTGCTTTGCCTACGAGGAATTAAACCATGAAGCATGCAACCAATTTGACCACTACAAAGATTTCCAGTCTGTCGCCAAAGCTCAAGAAGGAAAGCCGCGTGGAGAAGATTCAACAATATCTGCCAAGCATCCATGAAAGGAAGAATTTGGAGGTCAGCGCCCTACCTTAAATAAACAAATCAATCAGAGATCGCCAATCATCCATCAAACCAATCGCAGATATTCAAAATCTCGCTCAACATGGAAACTGCCAATCATGCCATTTCAATCCACCCGCCTAGGATTTTGCTCGCTGCCACTACAGCTATAAAAGTCTAGCCAAGGCGGCTGGCACAATGTTGGAGATTTTACCAGTATACAGTACTTAGTCCAAAGAAAACACTTTTATATTTTCGGTTCAAAACAATCTTTATCTGCTTTCATTTTACATTCCGCTGTAAAGAACAAATCCAAGGCTGTTGCCTTAGGTACTTTTAATTCGAGTATTTCGTATTTCTTTTATTAATGTGTTCTCTTTCGTTTATCATTATATATTTAATTATGTGTGAGTAGTTTATTTGGTGAGATTTGGGTATGGAAAATGATTGACTGTTGATATGTGAAATATTCGTGAGGCACTTGTGCCATCGGTTGAGTCCAGTAGTTCCGGAAGGACTAGAGCAGAACTCATGGGCAGTTCTAACCTAACGGGTGATCTCCGTTCGGTAGGAGCTGTACCATGTAAAGCAAAGGCAGGGCATGACAAACGGCAGCGTTTGAGGTGCCAGGACCGAGTAGCTAAGCAGCACCTGACATGGTGCTGTAGATCTGGATGGTGAGGATTGGACAAGGGGATACTGCGTCCTTCTTCAGTCTTGGGCTTCTCTAACAATCACCCATCAACTGTGACGAGACAATCAAGCCATGGTTATTGACCAAAGGACTCATCTCGCGTATCGTAGGCATTGCAATGACCGGTTGGACGTGGTCCCGGAAATGAGTATCCCGCGAGTGGTGTCTACTCTGTAAGTGCGGACATGGGAAGTTTGGAAGAGAAGGTTGGTGTGGGTCATACTTGGAGAGACCGGGTATGACTACTATCTAAGGAGGAGTGAAGCACGGCCTTGTGACCGGGGTGAAGCGTGACCTTCGGACGAGGACGACAACAAGGGATTCAACCATCCCAAGTGTGGAGTATTAACTCTTGAAACGCCCCAATGTCTTTGGGCCACGCCTTGAGTTTATATGAAGCATGGACGGATCTTTAGTGTGCCCATGACCGAATAAACATATCAACCATGATCATGACCTACCCCAAATCTTACCCCCTTTTATATTTGATTTTCGTCTATTTTATTGTGCAAATACACAGATTGAGATCGTGACAACTCGATTTGTATACTGAAGAGTAAAGTTGTTCATCACTCTCCGTGGGATCGACCCTAGCTTGCCGCTAAGACTAACTAATCTGGTAGTGGGCATAGGAGCATGTACTGTCCATCTTGGGCATACACAGGTATTTTGATCGTACCATACGACAGGTGCGTGTCAGTAGCACATCGGGGTTTTATTTGAAATTAGCCCGTGTCTACTAAACATTTTCTAACTTATTTTCACAATTTACTCGGCCGAGCATTTTCTGGTATGTTACGTTCAATCTTGACCAAATTCTCATTCACCGTGGTTGGTACCCCTTAACAGGGTATCACATAAACCACAGGTTACAAAGTGCACTAACTCTGGAAAGCACTTAGCAGCTAACTCAGAGCCGATCATTAGTTAACCTATTTAGATTAACTCTAAATCTGGAAAACACGAATGTTAACTCAGATAGGTACAAGAGAACTCACATAAAACATAAAACAGTTCATGCCATAATTATCACTTTGAAAACACAGATATCAAAGCGATAAAGAAAGGTTTTCCAAGCATTGCTCGTTTTATTTTATATATAAAAGCCCACCTCGTTGATACAGAACTACAAAGTACTAGCTTTCGATCTCCTGATCTTCCGTCCTTTCCTTACTGCTGGCTTCCTCCTTCATCGTAAAATAATAACACTTAAAATCCGATCGTAAAAGATAATTGATCATAGAAATTCGAATTAGGTTTCAGTCGTTTCATTTCTTTAGGCATTTGCACGCTTACTAGTTTCATTTTAGTTAAAAGGGAAACGAGACTTGAACAAATCTTGTTTAGAACTCGAAAGGTCTCATACTCGACTCTTAGGTCAGTAGAGAGGATAGTCGTCAAGTTATTATGGCTTAAACGATCGAAAGAAACTAAGTTGCGAAGAAAACAACTTAAGAAAAATGAATCCTGAAAATCACTGCGCATTACAGTAACTCTGGGGACTGCCCAGAAATGAGGAACTGGAAACAGGGGATGAGCCATGTACCATTTAAAGGCTTGGGAAGTCTAGTTTACGCTCCAATTTACGGATCTCAAATCCGATAAACGAGCTAAAAGATATTACAGTTTCCGACAAGGGTCGCAAAACTGTCGCGCTAACCCTAATTGCTTGATAAAAACGACGTATAACTTCTTAGGTTCGTTCTAAGTTCTCGTACTCGATTTCTCACGAAATTTCACTCTCAAGGCAGTCAACACGTACTCCCGTACGTGAAGGACTCCTTGTCAAAACTCGATTCATTAGCACGACGTTCTAAACATCGTCGTTTCAACTAACAATTACTAAACCAAAATCAAGTTAACATTTCTAGTTTCTATTTCTCGACTATAACTACAACTCATATTATGAAGGCTTGAAAGCTCATGTCGTCAACTACAAAGTCGTACCTTAGTCCATAATAAACAATATTATCAAGTTAGAATTCTTATTCGACTTCTCGGTTATTAATTACGACTATTTGATCGTCTCTTACGAGATTTCCAAAGTTATCGGATTCCGTTCATTTTCTACGTCATCAAACAACATCTAACATAGATCATCTCCATGCATATCATTACTTCATATCATTACTTATCCTCAACTTAGATCGAGTTCTTTGTCTTTTACGACTCACCGATTATTTTTAGAAAATTCCAAATAAATTCATAACAACATCTAATATCATTAACAACATTAATTCATCAACAAATCCTCAACTAATTCAACTACATGCAAACCCCTAAATCCTTCAATATTTTCGGTAATAATTTAATAATTAAGGGGGTGGTTTTCTTCATCAAACATCATCATTAATCCCATTATCATACTACTATATCATCAATTAATCAATTCAAGTCTAATTGCAACATGAAATTGAAAATCCCCAATTCCAAAACCCTAGCCCTAAAATCGATATCATTCATACTTGGGGGTTTTGATTTCTTTTTGTTTTAATCCTCAATCGAACACCTCCTAAGCATGATTACAACATCAATTGAAGAATTCAAACATCCCACACCCAAGCCCTAATTTTCGGTATTGAGGGGGAATTAGGCTCTTGATTTTCTTCCAATTTTAATCCCTAAATTCATATATAATCACATCTATTTACACTAATCGAAGATCAAACATCTAATTAATCCACCCCTAAGTTTCGATCCAAGTGAAAAAAAGAAAAGAAATGGATTTGGATTGGATGGATCAAGAGAGGAGACAAATACCTTGAAGATTAATGAAGGAAGAATTAGGATTCGATGGAGGATGAAGAACTTGTGTGAAATCCTTGCTCCAAGAACTTGATGTCTTCAATGGAGATGGAAGAAAATGGAAGAGTGAGTAATGTATGTGTGTGTAGTCGGTTTTGGGATGGAGGGAGATAAGGAAGATGACTTCTTAATTTGATTTAATTAATTAACTACAATAGGTGTAAAGTTAGATAATATCTATAGTGAGTCATAGGTAAAAATACTATATAAAATCAAAATATCAAGGTTAAAGAGAGAGTGCAATGTCGGCCAAGAGAGGGAAAAGAAGAAATTTACGCGCTTTTTCGACGCGATACGACTTTACGGAAATCGAACGACGAAAAACGTAGCTCGGCACAAAATCGTCACATTCCGATTCGACCAAAAATTCTAACGTATAAAACTTAATCGGAAAATAATATTTAAAATTTTAATTCCGACAAAAACTCGGGATGACACAGTCCGAGTTTCGTCCGGAAAATCATAAAAACGAACTTTCTCGGGCGAGTTCGTATCGCGATTTCGTGAATGTAAAAATCAGACGGTTTTCCGTTCTGAGTTCCAGAACTAAAAATTTTTCGTACGCGATAACCCTAAATACAGTAGTCGTCTAACCGACTTCCGTAATTTATTTTCGGAAACGGATTTCACCGTTAGTCTTAGAATTCAAAATCGTAAACTTAGGCGTGCAAAGCCACTATTATTATTAACTTTAAATTTTTAAGATCGTTCGGAAATTCTGGGGTATTACGGACCTGGTAGGCCCAGGGGACGTGGTAGACGTCTAGCTCAGAATTATAGGGAAGAAGAACAGGAACACCATGATACCCCTCCACCACCTTCACCATCGCCACCTTCACCCCCACCTCATCGTGACATTGAGGACTTATTCCTTAAACGTAACCCACCTGTGTTCAACGGATCGGGAAACCCAAGCGATGCTGAGCTTTGGGTGCGATCTATTGAGCGAATTTTCAAACTCCTCAGATGTACTGATGAGGAGCGACTATTATGCATAGCATTTCAGCTTTCCGGACCAGCTGACTACTGGTGGGAAGCTGGGCAGAAGGTCATACCCGCAGAGCATCTTGCTCGTTTCACCTGGGAGGAATTCAAGGAAGCATTACATGATAAGTACGTCCCTAAGACGTATAGGGCTCAGAAGGAGGCTGAGTTCTACAATTTGAAGCAAGAAAGGATGACAATCACAGAATATGACGCCAAGTTCTGTGAGTTATCGAGGTATGCGCCAGCTCAGGTGGATACCGAAGATAAAATAGCCAAGAAGTTCCATGGGGGACTGAAACATGAATTCGGAATTGCGTTAGCCAGTCATGAGGGACTGAACTATACTGAAGTTTTAGGGCGAGCCCTAGAAATGGAGGCCGTAGTGCCTGACGAAAGAAAAGCAATAACAACTACACCAGCTCCAACCTAGAATCAAAACCGAGGTTACTACTACAACAACAACAACAACAACAACAACAGCAACTACCAAGGGAAAAGAAAGTGGGAGGGGGGAAATAGTAGTGGATACAATCAGAACTACAACAACCAAAGAAATCAGAGAAGTGGAAATCAGCAGGGCTATCAGCAGCCTAATCAGAACAATAATTTTGGAAGGAAACCGTGGCAGGGAAATAATCAGTCAGGATTGTTTCTTCAAGGAAATAGACAGGCAGGGTCAGGCAGAGGAAATAATCAACCGAATCAGCCACATGGACAAGAAAGGAATTACAACCAGGGAAATAATAACCCAGAGAGGGATACCTTTCCTGTTTGTCAAAAGTGTAATAGAGCGCATCCCGGCGTTTATCAAGCAGGCATGGGTGTTTTCTTTAACTGCGGGCAGAAAAGACATATGAAAAGAGAGTGCCCGAAGCTACTGAAAGCGGCAGGACAGAACCAGTACGGACAGCCCCAACCTCTTAGGGCGATTAAAGCGCAGCCGCAGCAGCAGATGACCCAACAGCAGTTCCAGCAGCACGCTCAACAGCAACAGAATGCAAGGTCATGTGCTATCAAACAGGGTGCTCAGAATAAAGGAAAAGGAAATCTAGCAAGTATGGAAAAACTTCACAACATCCCTATAAAGATACTGTTTGATACTGGCGCATCGCATTCTTTTATTGCTGGTTCGTGTGCGGATAACTTAGATATCAGACCTGTAAGAGCTAAACACGCTATGAGAATAACTACACCTTAAGGAGAGATCACTACTTCTACGCATGTTTGCTCTAACCTAGAACTAGAAATCGAAACTCTTAAGGTTAAAACGAACAACTTGAACGTTATAATAATGTGGGACGTAGATATAATCTTAGGAATGGACTGGTTATCAGAGAATTATGCCACGATTCTCTGCAATGAGAGAAATATCTCTTTTCAACCCCCGGGTAGAGAACCAACTGAATTTTATGGGATTACGATAATATCCGCTTTAGAAGCTAAGAAGTTAATGAGGAAGAAAGGAACCACAACATATCTCGTGTACCTAGTTGAAGAACCAGGAGCTAAGAAGACCATTCAAGACGTGAAGGTTGTGAACGAATATGAAGATGTCTTTCCAGAAGTATTACATGGTTTACCACCAGACCATCATGTAGATTTCACGATTGATTTGGAACTAGGATCGGCCCCCAAATCTAAAGCCCCATATAGGATGGCACCGAAAGAGTTAGAAGAACTTAAAATCCAACTACAAGAGCTAATAGACCTTGGTTTTATCAGACCAAGCGTCTCACCTTGGGGAGCGCTAGTTTGTTTGTTAGAAAGAAGGATGGTTCTATGAGAATGTTCATAGGCTACCTCAAGTTAAATAAGATAATCCTTAAGAATAAGTATCTTTTTATAAGGATGGAAGACCTCTTGATAAGCTTAAAAGGAACAAGTGTATTTTCGAGGATAGACTTAAGGTCTAAACAACAATAGTTAAAGAATAAACCAGAGATATACCTAAAACCGCCTTCGGATGAGATATGGCCATTACGAATTTCTAGTTATGCCATTTGGTTTGACTAATGCTCCCGCCGTATTCATGGATCTCATGAATCGAATTTTCTACCCATACTTAGACAAATTTGTTTTAGTATTCATCGACGATATTCTCATTTACTCCAAGAATGAGGAAGAACACAAGGAACACTTGAGAATAGCCTTAGAAACGCTTAGAGCCGAGAAGCTTTACGCCAAGTTTAGTAACTGCGAGTTTTGGTTAAAGTAAGTAATGTTCCTTGGGCACATAGTTTCGGCTGAGGGAATCAAAGTAGATCCTGCCAAGATAGAGGCAGTGCGTAACTGGAAGTCACCATCAAGTCCGAACGAGACCAGAAGTTTCCTAGGGTTAGCCGGCTACCACAGAAGATTCATCGAAGGATTCTCCACGATTGCTAGACCTATGATGCAACTACTTAGAAAGGAAAATAAGTACAAATGGACTGACAAGTGCGAGATAAGTTCGCTGACGCTCAAGGAAAGGTTGACCATTGCACCAGCTTTAGCCCTTCCAGAAACAAATAAGGAATACGAAGTTTATACAGAGGCTTCAAAGATCGGATTAGAGTTCGTTAGGATGCAAGATGGAAAGGTGATAGCTTATGCTTCAAAATGACAAATTTGACCTCATAAGGTTGAATTACCAACCCACGACTTAGAACTAGCAGCCGTTGTGCATGTGCGGAAGATTTGGAGATGCCATCTTGTAAGGATTGAGATCTTCACAAATCATAAGAGTTTAAAGTACTTTTTGAGCAAAAGAGGAATTGAACATGAGGCAAAGACGATGGCTCGAATTAGTCAAGGATTATGATTGCAGAATCAATTACCATCTAGGAAAAGCGAATGTAGTAGCAGATGCGCTGAGTCACAAAACTCCAACTAAGTTTAGATGTTTCTTCGTCAAGAAAGAAACACTTATATGAGAATTCGAGATGAAGAATAGAGAGGTGCTCAATACACCTGAAACGATAACAAGCCAAATAATAGTAATCGTAGCTACACCAAACTTACGAAAAGATTACAAGTGCCTAGAGAAAGGACGAGTGGATCGAGAAGCTTCGACTAAGGATAAGAACGGATAAACCAGACGGTTATTCCGAAACAATGGATAATATTATAGAAATTAAAGAGTGGACTTAGTATTCCAGATGACAACAAATTTAAGACTTAAGAAAGGATTCTTGGTAGAATTGATCGAAACGAGACGTTGCCTCGTTTGTAGAAAGATGTTTAGCTTATCAGCAAGTGAAAGCTTTACACTGACGACCATGCGGGTTGTTATAACTGTTAAGTATTTCTATGAAGAAATAGAAGAATATTTTTGACGTTGATCAAATTGTTATAATGATAGTTATTAAGCTACGATAAGTATTGTGCCTTACAAGGCCTTGTAGAAGAAGAAATTTTTAGATAACTGCCTTATTGTAATAAGGTAGGTCAAAGAAAGGACTTAGGACCAGATGTGGTCAGTGAAATGATCGAGATTATTCGATAGATTCGTGTCAGAATGGGAAGAGTTTAAGGAAGACGAAAGTCTTACGTATATGCGACAATCAGATCAAAAGTTTGAAAAAGGAGATAAAGTTTCTTAAGATATCTCCGTTAAAGAGAATCATTAGATTCGTGTCAAGTATCAGCTTAGACAAAAGATTTAGATGATTAGTGAATTTCTTGAAAAAGATAGTTTCCAATATGGATAGTTTCGGCTTTGTTGCCAAGTTTATGGAATGTTTATTATATGTGTATCTAATTTTGAGAAAATGTGTGTGTTCGTTTCTGCACACGTGGTTTTGTCAACAAGACGTCGATCTTGAAACTGACTTAAGTTATGAAGAAAGACCGCAATCGATCTGGAATCGAAAAGCGTGAAAGTTAAGAAGCAAGTCGATACGATTAGTAATAGTGTTATAAGATCATCACGGGAAAGAAGAAGCCCCGTGAGAACTTGAAGAAAAGTTGAGGGAGGAGTACCCCAAACAGTTTAAGAAGATAAGCAAATTTCGGGACGAAATTTTTCGTAAGAGGGGTAGGATGTAATACCCTGATATTTTCTTCTGTCTTTAAAAATAAAAGTTATTATTATGGCTTTGCACGCCTTAGATCATGAATTTCGATTCTAAGATTTACGGTGAAATCCGTTTCCGAAAATAATTTCCAGAAATCGGACGAACGACTACTGTATTTAGGGTTTTCGCGTCCAATAGATTTTTCGCCCGAAAGCTCAGAATTAAATTCCGTCAGAATTTATATTCACTTTTTCTTCGATACGAGTTCACCAGAGAAAGTTAGTTATTATGATTTTCCGGACGGATTTTGGACTGTGATGTCCCGACTTTTTTCTCGGTTTTTGAAAAATGAATTAGATTTTCCGAGTACGTAAATTATTTCCAATCTAACGGACGAATTAGTTTTCGTTGAATTTGAAACTATCTAGGAAAGTACTTATCGACTTTTAAAACGACGTTTAAGAGTCGGAAACGAGATATTATCGTCAAATAATTCCTCGCCAAACATGTCTTAGCGAGTCACTATACTTTGTAGGATATTTTCTTAGCTTTATGTGTCACCATAGTGACTCACCATCCCTCTCTCCTTCTCCCTCAATACAGCCACCATCACTCCATCTCCCTCTCTCATTTTTCTCTCATCTTCTACCATTAAAGCTCCACTCCAAGCTTTCCTCAAGTGCTTAACTCTTCCATCTACCGATCATTTCCAATTCCGAATCCATATTACGAAAGGTAAGAACTTCATCTACCATTTGAACCCAAAAAGTTTTGATTTCCATCATTTTATTTTTTTCGAAAATTATGAGAGTAAGAGGCATGTTGTTCCTTGTTCGATACATGTTCTAGGATGTTTAGAATCGAGTTCTACGGTTTGAATCATGAAGAAAATCACTCCTCTTTGTCTTAGGGTATTACCGATTTTTTTTTCAAATTTGGGGCTTTGATCGTAGCTCGATTTCTTTGCTGTTTGATCGATAGATTAGTGTTCTTCATGATATTAATTGACTCTATGAATTGTTTTAGATTTTTCTAAAAATAAAATTGAAAACCTAAGAGACGAAAAAGGCATGATTTAGTATAGTAAATGTTATGATATGCTCGATTGTTTAATGGAAATGAGATATACGATGCATGAGGATGATTATGTATTTAATTGAGATTTTTCTAAAAATAAAACAAAAAATGTAAGAGACGAAGACGTGTCGATAAGTTAGAGCTCGTTAATGTTTTGATAATATGATTTGCATGTTAGTAATGCTCGTTAGATGATAATCGTTGTCGTAAAATTTGAACGAAAATGGAGAATGTAGAATTTTCGTTAAGAAACGAACGATCGACGATAAGTCAAGATTAGATAATAGTTTGAGGTTATGATTTATGTAATTATGATTCTTGATAGATGATGAATAAGATTGTAAAATTTGATTGAATTCTAATGACGTTGGAATTTTGGTAAGAAACGAAACAACGATCCTAAGTAACGATAGAAAAGACGAGTAAGAAAAGTAATTGGATGATAGTGATTATTATGAATAAGAGAACAAGTTTGTAGTTGACGGCTTTTTCATTTGAGTTATGAAATGACGAATTATAGTTGTGAACGAGAAGTAGAAACGAGAAGTTAGGATTTGTTTTGGTATAGTAATTGTTTAGTTTGAAAAGACGAGTTTTAATCGTCGTGCTTATAATCGAGAAATGAAAAGGAGTTCATCACGTATGATGATACGTGGTGACTGCCTTGAGTCAGTATTTTCGTGAAAAATAAGGTGGGATAACATAAAACGAACCTAGAAAACCGTGCGTCGATTTCATCAAGCTTAGGGTTTCACTCGGCAGTTTTGGCGACCCTTCACGGAAACTGCCATATCTTTTAGCTCGTTTATCGGAATTGAGATCCGCGAATTGGAGAGTAAACTAGACACCCGTATCTTTCTTGTGGTATAAGACTCGTCCCCTGTTTCGAAATCCCCTGTTCCGTGCGAACTTACTGATCTGATCTTATGCAGTTAATTTCCAAAATCTATTTTCTTAAGTTGAATTCTTCTCAATTTGAACTCTTTTGATCTTTTAAGTCGTTTCAAGTTATTGACTACCTTCTTTCTACTGACCTAAGTGTCAAGTGCAGAACCGAGTGAGTGTCAAACGAGATGCGTCCGTATCTCGTTTCTTTTTAACTAAAAGAGTTTAGTTTAGTGTGCAAATGCCTAAAAAGTCTAAAGCACTAAAACTTAACTCGATTTTTCGTATTCGTTTATTGTTTGCGACCGAGCTTTAAAGTATGATTTTCACGATGAAGGAGGAAGTCGACACCAAGGATAGGACGGAAGACCAGAAGACGGAAGCACGTGTCGTAAGTTCTGTATTTAATCAAGGTGGGCTTTCCTATATACAAATAAAACGAGCGATGCTCGAAAACCTTTTCTTTATCGCTTTGATAATTGTGTTTTCAAAGTGATAATTATGGCATAAACTGTTTTGTGTTTTATGTGAGTTCTCTTGTACCTTTCTGAGTTAGCCATCGTGCTTTCCAAAATTATGAGTTAACCATTAGGTGTTAAATAAACGATCGGACTTTGAGACTAGCTATCCAAAGTTAGTGCACTTTGTAGCCTGTGGTGTATGTGGTATCCTGTTGAGGGATAACCAGCCACGGTGAATTATGAATGGTAAAGATTGAACGTAACATTTATGAAAAATGCTTGATCAAGCTAATTTATAAAAATGAGAAAGAAAATGTTTAGTAGACATGGGAATTTAATGAAAAACCCCGATGTGCTACAGAAATGAAATGCCTAATTATCTAAACTTATGATTATGTTTTCGGCAACGTGCCCACTAAGTTCTTTTGTACTTAGCCCTGCATATGTTTTCTAAATGTGCAGGTTGAAGCGACGGGAGCGGTGACGGTTGAGTTAAGAGTTGTCGATAGGAAGACTGTAGTATGTAGTTTACAATTCCGCTGCCAAACTCTAGACTCATTTATGTAAATATGAATATCACTTTTGGATTTAAGTTCTGTACTTATAACTTGGAATCTTTTGAGAACTTGTTCGAGTGATCCTTCGAGATCAACTCTTCCTTTTATATATTAAAGTCTTGTTCATAGTAATTCATTTTGTTATTAATGTCTGATATTCTTTCATTCTTATTCATTCCCCTTTCTTCCACGCTTCTTTAATCCAACCCCTAGTCGCACCCCGGCTTCTGCCGTCCCTCGGGATTTGGGGCTATGACATGTTTAAATTGATAATTAGATGAAATTGGTACAAAAATAGCTAAGTTAGCTTTTTGAAATATTTGAATCCGAGTTAATAAGAGAAAGTTATCGATTAATGAAAATTAAGAATGAAAATCAAATTTTCTTAAATTAAAAATGAGAATAAGGAAAATAAATTGAGTCAATAGTTAAATAAAATTATTTTAAGTCGATTTTGCCAAGTTTAGTAATTTTCCGAGTATGTGCACATTCTACGAGAAAAAGTGATGTAGTGCATGTGTTACAAGAAATAGTGAAATATTTTACGAGAAAAATGACGTAGACTTTATTCCGAAGAATTTTTATTAAGAGTTTGGATTTTAAATTCGATTTCATAATTGCAGTCTTCAACTTATTTTAAGTAAAATGAAATTATTTTCATCGAAATCTAATAACTTTTATTTTTCAAAATTACGATCAGAGTCTAGTCATCATGAGTTAATAACCGAGTCTTGAATGAGTTCCGAGTTAATAATTATAATTAAATGAATTTGTTTGATTTTCTAGAATTTTTCTAGAATATTTAATTACATTTGGAAAATTTTTCTTTTTCCATCTATTTATCGAAGTCGATCGTTTACCTATCTGTAATTGTCTGATTTCTGATGTGAAAGTCTGTATGTGAATGAATTGTGATATTAGAACCCGAGAATTAATCTCGAAATTTCTGAGTTCGTTTGACTCGAGAAATCGAGAAAAATGAAATGTGTGACGTGAATAGTGATTTCTTGAATTTGTGCATTATTTAATTATTAAATTGATTAGAGAATGAGTGCGGCCTTTGCGTTTAAATTGCTTAAGCTGGTTGTATGCATAGGGCGAGACACTGAAGGAATCGTACGTACCATCTGGCTGCATTATGACTGAACCAAATAAGGCAGAAAAGTTATAAAAACAAGAAGGGAGCACATTTCCCGAGTAAAAATTATACTGATAAGAAGTTCTCGACTCACGATGAGATGGAGAAGAATCTCAGAGTAGAGATGGCTCATTTTGAGACTAAGGTTGAGGATCAAGGGCGAAATCATCGGGCATAACTGGCACAACAGGGTTAAAGGGTCCGGAGGACGGAGCACCGTATTTGATAAATTGTTCAAAGATTTCAGCAATGAAAGAGTTGCAGTTGCCGTATATCATATGGCTTGACACAAGTAAAGCTGCCCAATCTCACCACTCTTGAGGTAGTAAATGGGTCAGATGAATCATTCCATCTATTACACTAACATCAAGGTATTTCACGACTTCCCACACCTTATGAAAACGGGCGAGAAATTCTGCAAGGGTCTCATCATCCATCTTTCTGATACATAGGTACTCGTACAACATCGCTTGATTCGTCTCGTCGTCCATCCTATACGTTTTAGCAATGTATTAAACATACTATAACAAATATACGTATCTCACATTTTGGAATTCCGACCTCCTCATACTTGTTTTGGCGTTTCAAAGAGATTTGATTGCCCAAACTACTTGGCAATTACGTTTCTTTTTAAATCGTTTGCAAAATCGTTTCATCCTTTTCGTCTTCCACACCAAGGTACGAGAATTAGGGATAACATTCTAAAGCAACCTGGTTATTCGAGCTACTCGCTTCATAAATAGCTTCTAATTTTACACAAGCGTACATAACATGCTGAATTACTTTAAATCAATTGCATACTCAATACTTTTAGAAAATATTCGTACCTGGTAGCTGGATGAGATGGGGATGATTGGTGTGTCACTGACTCAAACAAGTCTAGGAAACAAGTCTAGACTCGACTTATCAAAGAAAGTTTAAGCTTCAGAGCAGACTATGAAACAGACCTGCTCCGATACCACTATGTCACAGCCCGAAATCCGATGTGTAGGAACGACCAGACTCCATTGGAGTGTGAAGGTAAATCCATCAAATATACATACCAATTCTATTACAACTCAACTCGAGATGTAATAATACACTAACTCAATTAAATTAATAATGTGTAACCATCAAATAAAATTTAACTCCACAAGTAATCATGCTCGGAAACAAGGGTTTATCAACAAGAAACGTCAACCATATCAACATACTTTTGGATGACTGGATAAAATAAACGAGCACAAAAGACTTCGTCGGTTTAACATATCAAAATAAGCTTTTCAAATCCAAATCAAGCAGACATCAACAAAGAATAGGTAATTGGTTTAAGCAAAAGGCTCGTTATGACATCAGAGGTTATCAAAAAGACATATCAAATGAGATTATCTTGCAGCGGAGACATCAACTCGCTCTCAACAACTACATGTATGAAGACATGCAATTGCCGACTCAAACTTTCATCTCAACAAAGACACACCACAAGAATAATCCTCTCCATCCTCATCCTTAGCTAACCTGCACGTTTAGAAATACATGCAGGGCTGAGTACTTCGTACTCAGTGAACACATGCCAAAAACATTTTTTAAAAGCTTGCTCTTAGAGCTGTATAATTGAACTTGCATTGCCACTACATCACAAGTGTTAGCTTATTTAAAAATATTTTACTTGTGAATGCACAAATCATTTTATTTTTCGTTAAACGACGGCGCTGTCAAAACATATATAATAAAGGTATGAATAATCTACCACATCAACATTGTGTCGAGAAGTAGGCCTCCTTCTCAAACACTGTGACCGGATAAACCGAAGTAAAACTCACAGTCACCATCATTAATCAATTAACCACACGTGGGTTCCTGCCTTACACAGGATAATATAACTCATGTAGATGATAAAGCATACCAAACTCAGATAAATGGCAAGTCAATCAAACTTTAAAAGCTCACATAATATTAATCAATACTTAATAGCATTCATCGGAGTTTTGATTTCAGAAAAGCCCACCTGGCTTCTGGTATACTGAAGTCGAGGTAGCTTACTTTACGCTTCCAACTACTTCTCAGTCCCGCTCGGCCCTTCAATGATAACATTGAATAAGATCGAGTTTATCAACTCGAAAATCGCATAATAAACCTAGGGCTCGGCTGAAGGACTTCTACTTGACTCGTATTTCTCTTATCTTATTTAATCTTTTCTATATCGATATCTTTATCGATTTCTTATTCTCATATCATCGTCTTTTTACTTGATTTCTAGAAATTTTCTCAAACTTAAATTCTCGTTTCTAGAAAATAATATTTTAATCTTCACGCAAATTGATAAGTTACTATTCATCTCGTTTTCTATTTCTTAATCATTTGAGTTATATGAACTCAGAAAATCATAACATTTATTCTCAATGTCATCACAAATTATTCATAACATAGTTGAGCATTTACTTCAATAATCAAACACTTATCTCGATAGTCGAGCATTCATTGTAATATCCCGGATATTTCTTCCGTCACTAAAATAAAAAGTTGTTAATTAATTAAGGCTTTGCATGCCTAAGTTAAGGAATTTCAGTTTTAAGACTAGCGGTGAAATTCGTTTCTGAAAATAAATTCCAGAAGTCGTTCAACCGACTACTGTATTAGGGTTTTCGCGTCCGATAGAATTTTTTTTCAAGAACTCAGATCGAAAAACTGTCTGACTTTACATTCACTTATTTTGCGATACGAGTCAACTGGTAAAAGTCAGTATTATTTATTTTTCCAGGTGAAATTTGGACTGTCATGTCTCAACTTTTCTTTGGATTTCAGAAATCGAATCATGCTTTCCGACTAAGTAAATTATTTCCGATCTAATGGTCGAATTAGATTTCGTCAAAAATGTAACCATCTAAGAATTTAATTTATCGATTTCAATATGCAGTATCAGACCCGTAAAAGTAATATTTTGGGTAAAATATCTCCCTTCAAACCGCCATATACACTTAGTCATCCACTCTTCGTATTTTTTCTACTTTATCAACTAAATATCATTGTAACACCTCACTTTCTTCTCTCTTATTCCACCCCCCAAACTACCACCTCCCCCCCCCCCAAACTCTCTCTTCTCTCTCTTGTTCTTCATTTCATCAAGATCTTCATCAAGTTCTTCAAGCATCCAAGCTCCATAACTTATTCATCTTCCGATCGATTTTAAATCCGAGTTCATAGTTAGTAAGGTGAGAGGTTCCTCTTCATTACTATCCGAACAAAAATCTATTTCCTTAATTCTTGAAATTTTTGAAATAAGTAAGAGATGTAGGATTGATGTTCTAAGTTATTTACATGGTTATTAATGCTTAGGAATGAATTTCTATGGTTGAAATCAAATAGAAATCATGTTGGAATTTATATGGTAATTTTCGAAATACATGTACTAGTTCCATTCGAAATTTTTGAGATCATTAGGTGAAGTATGAGTTTGATTTTAGATGATTGGTTTGTGGATTATCACTCTAGGTATTGATATATTGGTGTATGAATTGTTTAAGAATTTTCTAAAAATAAAAACAAAATTGTAAGAGATGAAGAAGCATGATTTTGATTAGGTAAATCTTATGTTTTTGATGATATGATTTGATATATATGATGTAGGAAGCATGAGGTTCAACATATATTTAAATTAGATTTTTCTAAAAATAAAAACGAAATTGTTGGAGACGAAGAATCGTCGATAGAATTAGTTTTGATGTTGATATGGACTTATGGTTTGCATATTAGTTAATCTATGTAGTTAATGATGATAATTGGAAAGTTTGAATGAAATCTAAGAACGTCGAACTTTTCGTAAGAGACGAAGAGTCGAGCGTAATCGTCGATAGGAAAATCGAACGAGAAAACTAATCGAATATTAGTGATTGTTGGTATGCTAGGTTGGTTGTAGAATTAATTGAGAATTAATTAACGACTATGAAAAATCGATGCATATATGAACTTTAAGTCTATGATTTTTGTGTTTCACATGTTAGATGATCATGATATAAGTTTCTAAAATTATAATTAGGTTAATTATGCATGATAAGATTAAGAATAGAATTTATTGAACAAGTATAATAATATTTGTATGTAAGTAGATGGAATTAAGACTATATTAAATAAATTATGATTTCTACATGTTATAAGTTGTGTTTGATGATTGATAAGTGAAATTAGAATTCTTTGAAGCATGATAGAAACTTGAATCGATAAAATCACACGTCGGAATCAAAAGTTATGGAAACGGACCTGTAGTAGGCTATTTTCAAGTATGAACTTTTGATCTATGAATATATATGCATAAAGTAAATATAGTAATGATATGCATGAGTGTAGTTGATGATGATGTTATATAAGTTATGAAATATAAATTAGAAGTTAGATATGGTTTGAATTTGAAATGAAATTTGTTAAATAATTGGTTAGTTGAAAAGACGAGAAAGTGCTCGTCGTTTTGTTAATCGAGAAATGTGAAGGTGTTCACGTTAAATGATTGTGTGTGTTGACTGTTATGTGATAGAAATTTCATGCACATAAAGGTCGTATAGCATTGATCGAACCTAGGGAATCGTGCGTCGAGTTTTAAAACCGATTAGGGTTTCTCGGCAGTTTTGCGACCCTTCACGGATACGGCCATAACTCTTAGCTCGTTTAACGAAATCGAGATCCGTAAATTGGACAGTAAACTAGACATCCGTGTCTTTTTTTTGACATAAGGCACATCCCCTGTTTCTAAGTACTCTGTTCTGTATAAGCTCCAGACCTACTGACTTGTGCAGAAAATTTCTAAAACTCATTTTCTTAAGTTAAATTCTTTTTAATTCTTTAAAAACTAATAAGTCATTAAGAGTTATCGACTTTCGTTATTAACTAATCTAAATGTCGAGTAAGGAACTGAGTTAGTTCACAAAGAGATGTGTTCGAGTCTCGTTTCTTCGTTAAACAAAAGAGATTAGTTAAAGTGCAAACGCCTAAAAGACTTAACCGAATTCGAATTGCTTTTTCTTTAATCGTCTCGACCGATTTACTAAAGCATGTTTGATTGCGATAGAAGGAGGAAGTCGCAATTAGAAGAAAGGACGGAAGACCGAAGACGGAAGCTTTAGTTGTTCTGTATATCGCCTAAGGTGGGCTTTTCTATATATCAAATAAAATGAGCGATGCTAAAAAATGTTTACTTACTGCTTTGATAAATGTGTTTTCAAATTGATTATCAGTGCATAAAAGAATTTGGTTTATGTGAGTTCTTTTGTACCATTCTGAATTGGTTCACCAATTAAACGATCGGACTCTGAGTTAGTCAAAAGGGACTTTCCAGGGTTAGTGTACATGGTAGCCGGTGTGTGTGGTACTTTGTTGAGGGGTAGCCAGCCACGGTGAATAGAACGTGCGCGGAAGAAGTTAACTCTTCTCCGGTGTTGAAACAGAAGTTGGGCAAGTTGAACGTAACATCAGTCAGATAAATGCTTGATCAAGTTATATTGTGAAAAGAGGAAAATGTTTAGTAAGCACGGGCCTTTGAAAGAAAAACTCCGTTGTGTTACTGTTGAGAATGCCTGATTAATCTTTAAGCTTATGATATGTTTTCGGCACTGTGCCCACTAAGTATGTTTATACTTATCCCTGCATGTGTTTATAAATATGCAGGTTGAGTGACGAAGGCGGCGGTGGTTGAGTAGAGCTGTATATAGGAAAGAAGATCAGTATGTCAGTTCTACGTTATTCTGCTACAAACTTTCTCATTTTTGATGTATAACTTTTGGTCTAAGTTTCGTACTTTAAACTTAGTCTACTCTGATAACAACTTCATCGAGTGATCCTTCGAGATCGACTATCTTTTGTTAATGAAATCGGTTCATAGATATCATCTTGTTTAATATTATTAGTTAAGGCATCTATTCAGTATTTATTCCCCCTTCTTCCCCGCTTCTTTAATCCAACCTAGTCGCACCCCAGCTTTGCCGTCCCTCGGGATTTGGGGCTGTGACATTCATATCATTAACAGATATTGTCACAGATAAGTAAGTTAATTAAACACTACTTAAGCACATCATTAATCAAATAAATGATTAACCTCACAGATAAGTGGATTAGAAAAGTTCCACTTAATCACATAGTTTCAATCAAGTATTAAAACTCATAAATAATTTATACTTCTAACTTAGTTATCAAATAATTTACAACTTCAAACTTTAATGAAATCATTTCATTAAACTCATAATCATTTTTTATTTAATATTTAAAATTTTACTTCGTATTTCTCGACCTTAAAATAAGTCATTCTTTTCTCAAAATGCATATTCATATAAGTCATTATTTTCCTCAAAATATGTATTCGTATACGTATACAATCTCAACTAAATACTTATTAAAGTAATTATTATTTTATCTTTTTCTTTATTTAAAACTCAATTTTCATTTTTATTTAAATAAAACTCGGTTTTCATTTCAAAACTTCATTGCTCGATAACTTCTACGTCTTAACTCCTTTTTAAGTGATTTAAAAAACAGACTTGCTTAATTCTACTCAAATAACATCATCAAATCACTTCACATCATATAAAATCAATAACTAATCATCAAAATAATTTAAATTTAATTTCATCATTTTCTCATGTAATATATTTATTTCCTCGTTTTTCAAACTTCTATCATTTTTCTTATTCGATTAATACTTCGTCACATCCATCAAACATTCATAACACACTTAAGAACATAAACATCACTTAAAATTCACATCACTCAAATATATTAAATTTTAATGGAATTATTCCATTAAATCAATTATTTTATTATTTATATTCTTATTTTTTTAATAATAATTCTTTTAACTTCTCGTTTGAAACAAACGAACTCAAATACGAATATCTTAACTCTTTAACTCATGCTCATGACTTCTAACTCATATTATCTCATAGATAATTTCATTTTCTTTTAATTAAATTCTCCTTTATTTTTAAATAAATATTAATATTATTATTAATATTCTATTTCTTTTTTTTTAACACTAACATCATATTCACATCACATCTTCATTTATCATCATTCTAACATCATCATCAATCAAAGAAATATTTTTCTTTAGACTCATACTTTCTTTTATTTCTTTTCACCATTATTTCCTTTTTAATATATATTTACATATATATTTTATCTCAAAATTCATAGAAAATTCATAAAAATTTATTTTCTATTCAATTCATCAAAATAGACTTAACATCTCAGTTATTTCTCAATTTCATTTTTATCTAATAAAATTCCTCATTTTATATACATTTACTCATTTTTCAAATTAAAATAATTAGAAATAATTATTTTTTTAATTAATTTATAACATCTTCAAATCTATAAGTTTTTCTTATGAACATGAAGAACACATCTTCAGAAACTCATATTAACCTCAAAATACTCATCTTTATTTTTATACCAATTTTTCTTTGATTTTTCTTCATAAATTCCATAAAAACCATTAAAAATTATATCTTCATATTTTCTCAATTTCCATGCTTTTAAACTCATTCAAAAATTATCTAACACATCTTAACATCATCATCATCATCAATATCAATATACTTCATCAAAATCAACAAAAATCATTTTTTTCACAATAGGCATATTTTGAATTATATGCCTAAAATCATAACAATTCACATTTCATCATAAAACTCATCTAGATCATGTTTTCATGTATCATCATGCTTATAAACATCATTAAACTCAGAAAATTCATTAATAATAATTTATTCGATTTTTCTCTATTTTTAATGAATTAAATCCATTAAAAATCAAATAAATTCACCAAAAATTCTCAAAAATACATATATGCATATAAATCACATGGAAAATCACAATAAGCATATATAATCATCATATCACCAAATAAACATCAAAACTCATCAAGAATTTATTTTTCCTATTTTTTTTCATTTTGCCGATTTAGGGTTAATTACCTATCTTAGGTATTTTCTTCATTTTAAACCATAGATCATGCTTTAATCCTTCATTTGATCATCATCTCATCATCACAACCCTAAGGTTTGAGTAAGAATGTAATACCCCGGAAAATTTCTTCTGCGTTAAAAATTTAAAGTTAATAATAATTATGGCTTTGCACGCCTTAGCTCCCGATTTTCAATTCTAAGACTAACGGTGAAATCCGTTTCTAAAAATAATTTCCAGAAATCGAACGAACGAATACTGTATTAGGGTTTTTCGCGTCCATCAAGTTTTTCGCCCGGAAACTCGGAATCGAATTCCGTCAGAATTTACACTCACTTTTTCTTCGAGACGAGTTCACCCGAGAAAGTTAATTTTTGTAATTTTCCGGACGAATTTTGGAGTGTGACGTCCCGACTTTTTCTCGGATTTTGGAAAACGAACCGTCCTTTCCGAATAAGTAAAACATTCCGGAACTAATGGTCGAATTAGTTTTCGCCGGAAATGTGACCGACTAAGAATTTATTTCTCGATTTTTATTACGTCGTATTAGGCCCGTAAACGGGATATTTTTTATTAAAATCCTATCCAACCGCCACCTAGGGGTGTGACTCACCCTTCTTGGATAGTTCTTCTACTTAGTCATCAAAAACACCTCATCATCTCCCCTCTCTCCTCCAGTACAGCCAGCAGCCCTCTCTCTCTCAATTCTCTCTTTCTTCTTCATTTCTCCATGGAAAAGCTTCAGGTTCTTCAAGGTTCTTCATCCTAAATCATTTATAATCCATCAAAGTTCAAATCCAATCACATATTCATCAAGGTAATCACCTCCTCTATCATTCTATCCATTTAGAATTTTTATTCCTCTAATTTTATTATGACCGAAAATTTGAGGATAAAGTAGGATGTTGTTCTTCGATTAATTCATGTAATTAGATGGATAGAAATTGATTTCTATGGATGAATTGAAGGGAAAAAGCAAGAACCCCCATGTTTAGTGTTTGACCGAAAATTAGGGGTTTTAATAGTAGGATGTTTAAAGCTTAATTAATTGGATGATTAAGCTTAGGATTGGTTTAATTGATGATTAATGCAAAGAAGAAATCGATTCCCCTAAAATTAATGTAGAAATCGAAATAGGGGTTAGGGTTTGAGATTGGGAATTCAATATATGATGGTGGAAGTGTTAGATGATGCCATAGCTTGGTAATTAATCAATTGGTGTTTAATTGTGAAGATTTAAATCGATAATTGACGAAATAGATCAAGTATGTGAAGATTTGGAGTTTTAAGTAAGTAGTAGTTGATGAAATTGGTGATGACCTACATTAATATAGTAGTGAATGAGGTTATTAAGTTGTGAATTATGATTTTAAAGTTGAGGATTGATATAGAAATAAAATGGTTTTGGTTTAGTACATGGTTGGTTATAAGGCGAGTTTTTAAACGTCGAGTTGTTAGTCGAGAAATGAAAAGGAGTTCATCATGTTTGTTTATACGTATTGACTGCCTTAAGTTGTAAAATTCGTGAAAATAAAAGTGGTAAAGCATTAGTCGAACCTAGGAAGCCGTGCGTCGAGTTACGAGCATTAGGGTTAATCTCGGGCAGTTCTGCGACCTTTTACGGAAACTGTCATCTCTCCTAGGTCGCTTAACGAAATCGAGATCCGCGAATTGGAGAGTAAACTAGACATCCGTGGCTTTCTTTTAGTTCAGGGCACGTCCCCTGTTTCAAAATCCCCTATTCTGCGTGATGGTTACTGACCTGTACAGTGAATTTCCAAAACTCATTTTCACAAGTTGAATTCTTTTCAACTTAACTCCTTAAGACCTTTTAAGTCGTTATGAGTTATCGACTACCATTATTAACCGACCTCAGTGTCGAGTACGAAACCGAGCAAGTGCTAAATGAGATGTGTTCGAGTCTCGTTCCCGTTTAATTAAAGAAGTTAGTTTAACGTGCAAATGCCTAAAACTTAAGAACTTAAAAGATTAATTCGATTTCAGTTTCGAATTCCATTTTCTTCTATCGACTCGACAACTTATCGTTGTTTTATTATTTGCGTTCCAAGGAGGAGATCGAGAGTAGAAGATAGGACGGAAGACGGAAGTACGAGTAATAGTTTTGTAAACGAACAAGGTGGGCTTTCTAAAAACCAAAACTACGTTGAATGTCGTTACTTGTGAAGTCATATTATGTGAGCGTTGCTCAAAAGTGATTACATGTTATTGATAAGTGAGTACTAAAGTGTCTATCAGTGTTTAATGAATTGCTTTATGTGAAATCTCTTATTTCTCTTTGAGTTAGCCCTCAGGTGCTAACCAGAGTATTGGATTCTGAGATAGCCCTCAGGCTGCTATCTAGATAATTCCAACTAAACGATCAGATTCTGAGATAGCCCACAGGTGCTATCCAGAGGGACAGTTTCTGAGTTAGCCCACAGGTGCTTTCCAGACGATCGGTTGTGAGTTAAAAACCCACAGTATGTTATTCAGTAAAAGCATTATGCGAGTATTATGAAAAGATGCATGATTTGAATTAATATTTGGTAAGCATAGGCCTTTTAAAGAAAAACTCCGTTGCACTACATATAAAATGTTTTCGGTAATGTGCCTACTAAGTACTTTTGTACTTAGCCCTGCATGTTTGTTTTTAAATGTGCAGGTTGAGCGACGAAGGCGGAGGAGGTTGAGTAAAGGTCTTTTCTCAGGAAAGAAGTTTAGTTGAGCCTCGATTTCACATTTGATATGTGATATCATTTCTACGTTTTCCGCTGCCAATTCTGTAAACTAGTTTCAGTTAAAGTATAACTTAGAACTAAGTTTCATCCTTTGAACTTAGTCCCTTTTTAGAGTAGCTATGTCGAGTGATCCTCCGTGATTTACTCTTTCTTTCACTAAGTAAAGTCGGTTCTCTTATTAATGTAAATCCTTTCGGTTTAAGTTGTTATTACTTTAAACCTAGTTTTCCCTGTATACAGTTTGACGAGCGATCCTTCAAGATCGACTCTCATTTATTCAAGTTTATCGTAATTAGTGTTAAGTTAATGTATTTTTATTCATTTATTCTCTTCTTTTCCGTTTCTTTAATCCAATCCCTAGTCGTACCTCGGCTTTGCCGTCCTTCGGGAAGTCGGGCTGTGACAGAATGGTATCAGAGCATTCGTTCCTGCTCTGACCATAGGTTATTTTTCTAGTGATACCACAGACTAATATCAGAGCAATCGTTTCTGCTCTGTATACGAAATTCTTTCAAGTAGTAAGATATAGTATTTGTATGTACTATATACTTGAGTCTTCTTTTGAGAAAGTAAAGTTTAGTTTGTATCACTAAACTTAAGAATGTAGTAAACGACTCAACCTCCCGCTACGTCAACTCAACCAAGGAAAAAAAGAAAGGTATTAAAAGTGTTTTTATTTTGAAAATTTGAAGTATTAAATATACTTCTGTGAGAACCAAGTGTGCCAAGGATGAATTATGTGAAAAATATGAGTACTATACTTGGTGAAATATGTGAAATTATGTGAGTTATAATTTCTTTGATTAAGATGTTTTGTTGATATGAGAACTTAGACCATTGTTCTAAGGTTTCTCCCGATTCTATGAGAACTTAAACTGCTGCTCTAAGATTCCCCAAGAACATAGATGTTTTAAGAAGCGTTGATTCCGAATGATTTCGAAAGGAGATCGTGAAACGAGAAGGACTATTATAGACGAATGTCACGTGCGTGAAGTGACATGAACGAAGACTCGGCGGAGTCAAACGTTGTTTTATAATTAAGAGCTGATGAGAATTTCCTTCGAGGAAATAGTATAAGTAATGATAAGGTAATTTAATTCTGTATTAAGTGAACGAAAGAAACGATTAGACGTTTAAGAAGCGTTGGCTTCGAAATGAGAAAGATACGATCGAGACGAAGAGGAAAGAATAAAGGAAATCAAAGAGAATGAAGAAACGAGTGTTACTTCCATACAAGTAACACGAATGAAGTTTTCTTTCAATGGGAGTTCACTCCGTTATAACTCCAATAGGAGATCGGTTTTGTTATTAAGAATCGAGTACGAAAATTTTAGCTAATTTCCAACGATCGCTCGATTCCGACGACGACTAGAACTTGTGTTCTAAAAGTTATTCCTTAGTTATTATTCCATTTCTTTTGGAATTTATTTTCATACTTCGTAATTGAATGAAGAATACGACGAATAAGTGTGACATGAAAACGAATGTCCCTTTGGAGTTGACTTGTTTTAATATTGAAGAACCGTTAAGAGTTTCTTTTGAAGAAAACTAAGAAATCTAAGCTAAGATGATTAAGTGTACGTTAAGACGGTAAGGATAAGTTGAGATGGTTAAGATAAGCTAAAAACCGTTAAGAGTTTGTTTGCAATTTGAGAAAATTGCTAGATGATTAAGATAAGTAAATTTCTTTTTGGATGAGTGCTTAAGGCACGGAATTGACGAGAATTTTTTATTTCTTTAAGTTTCAAAATGCTGCCAAGAGTTGCAAATAACAGAGGAAGAGGACGCGGTAGGCTTGTAGGACCGGGAAGAGATCATAGACATCATGAGAGGGAGGAAGATCAAGGACGTCAGGAAAACCCTCCACCTCCACCACCACTACATCGTGACATAGAGCACCTATTCCTCAAGAGAAATCCACCTGTCTTTAATGGATTAGGAAACCCGAGCGATGCTGAGCTTTGGGTAAGAGCTATAGAGAAAAATTTTAAACTTCTCAAATGTACGGATGAGGAGCGTCTCTCATGTGTTGCGTTTCAACTCAACGGACCAGCTGATGACTGGTGGGAAGCTAGACAGAAGGTCATTCCGACAGAGCATCTGGCTCAGTTTACTTGGGAGGAGTTTAAGAAAGCATTTTACGACAAGTACATCCCTAAGACCTATAGAGCAAAGAAGGAAACAGAGTTCTACAGTCTGAAACAAGGGAAGATGACAGTGACTGAGTACGATGCAACCTTCTGCGAATTATCAAGATATGCACCCGAGCAGGCAGATACGGATGAGAAGATAGCAAAGAAGTTCCGTGGGGGACTTAGACATGAACTAGGAGTGGCACTGGCCAGCCATGGAGGACTAAGCTATACAGATATACTAGCACGAGCCTTAGAAATGGAGGCAGTTGTGCCGGATGAACGAGAGATTGTAGCGCCCATATCAGCACTAACCCAGATACCAACTCCAGACCATTCCAACAACAGAAACAACAACCATAAAGGTAAAAGGAAAAGAGAAGGAGAAAACCAGGGTGGAAAGCAGCGTGGCCTTCAGCAGCCGAATCAGAATGACCAACAAGGACAGTAGCAGGGACAACAGGCAGACAATGATCAAGGAAGAATCACAGTTCCTACCTGCCCTAAGTGTAACAAAATGCACTTTGGTAACTGTTTGGCGAACTTTGATGATTGTTATAACTGTGGTCAGCAGGGACACGTGAGAAGGAATTGTCCGAAACCGTTGCTAACCTTGAGAGCTATGCAAGCTCAGCCACAGCTGCAACAACAACGACTACAACAGCAACGAGAGCAGAATGCATGGGCATTTGTGAATGGGCCAGAAGCACAGAACAAGGGCAAGGGTCACTAGGCAAAGGGTTGGCTTATTTCAGACTAGTAGTAATTTTTGTATAAGTCCTCGTTAGGGGCAAACCAATACTCGTTCGACGTATATGTACATGCGACCCCGTGAGTGGGCTCTGACTTCGTAAACATTTTTCTTCTAAATCGTAGGCTTAAAGTAAGTATTAATGAAACGTTTGATATAATCCATGGGATGAAAGGATTTATGATCATGGTATTAATTACCATTCAGGAAGAGTTAACCCCATAGCAGATGCGACGAGTCGTAATACTCCAACTGAGTTCGGATATCTCTTTATCGAGAAAGAAGTACTTATACAAGATTTCAAGACGATAGAATTAGAGGTGCTCGATACACCTAAAATCGATAACCAGCCGAATAGTAGCACTCATAGCTACACCAAGCTTACGAAAGATAATCATAAGTGCTCAGAGAAAGGACGAGTTGATCGAGAAGCTACGAATAAGGGTAAGAACGGATAAACCTGACGATTATTCCAAAGCACTAGATAATACGATCGTATTTAAGATAGACTTTGTGTTCTGATGCCGACGAAACGAAGAACGATATCATGAGTAAGGCTCACGACACGCCATGTACCGCGTACCCAGAGAGTATGAAGATGTATCAAGATTGAAGAAAGAAATTATGGTGGAACGGATCGAAACGAGATGTTGTGTCGTTTATAGAACAATAGTATTAGATCGAAGTGCGAAATGGAAGAATATTATGCCGTTGATCGAATTGCCTATAACGATAGTTATCAGGCTACGATAAGTTTTGCGCCTTACGAAGCCTTGTATAAGAAAAAGTTAAGGAAGACGAAAGTCTTACGTATATGCGACAATCAGAACTTAATTCGAAAAGGAGATAAAGTTTTCTTTAAGATTTCTCCGTTAAAAGAATCATTTGATTCACGTTAAGTATAAGCTTAAATGAAGCTTATTATAAGTATCAGATATCTCGGGAAAGATGAATTTGAAATGACGTATAGATTGGCCGTGTTGCCAAGTCTAAGAAATGTTATTATATTTGCGTACCTCGTATGAGAAAGTACGTGTTCGATTCTAAACGCGTAACCCACCAGCAAGACATAGTTCTTGATTAAGATATAAGTTATAACGAAAGACCGCAACCGATCCGGAATCAAAAGGTACGAGAGTTGAGAAGTATGTCGATACGATTAGTAAAGTATTTTGGAAGTACCACGAGCAAGAGGAAGCTACGTGAGAGCTTTTTGCGAAGGAGGTAAGCAAATTTCAGGACGAAATTTTTCGTAAGGGGGGTAGGATGTAATACCCCGGAAAATTTCTTCTGCGTTAAAAATTTAAAGTTAATAATAATTATGGCTTTGCACGCCTTAGCTCCCGATTTTCAATTCTAAAACTAACGGTGAAATCCGTTTCCAAAAATAATTTCCAGAAATCGGACAAACGAATACTGTATTAGGGTTTTTCGCGTTCGTTAAGTTTTTCGCCCGGTAACTCAGAATCGAATTCCGTTAGAATTTACATTCACTTTTTCTTCGAGACGAGTTCACCCGAGAAAGTTAATTTTTGTGATTTTCCGGACGAATTTTGGACTGTGACGTCCCGACTTTTTCTCGGATTTTGAAAAGCGAACCGTCCTTTCCGAATAAGTAAATATTCCGGAACTAATGGTCGAATGACCGACTAAGAATTTATTTCTCGATTTTTATTACGTCGTATTAGGCCCGTAAACGGGATATTTTTTATTAAAATCCTATCCAACCGCCACCTAGGGGTGTGACTCACCCTTCTTGGATAGTTCTTCTACTCAGTCATCAAAAACACCTCATCATCTCCCCCTCTCTCCTCCAATACAGCCAGCAGCCCTCTCTCTCTCAATTCTCTCTTTCTTCTTCATTTCTCCATGGAAAAGCTTCAAGTTCTTCAAGGTTCTTCATCCTAAATCATTCATCATCCATCAAAGTTCAAATCCAATCAATTCATCAAGGTAATCACCTTCTCTATCATTCTATCCATTTAGAATTTTCATTCCTCTAATTTTTTTCATGACCGAAAATTTGAGGATAAAGTAGGATGTTGTTCTTCGATTAATTCATGTAATTAGATGGATAGAAATTGATTTCTATGGATGAATTGAAGAGAAAAGCAAGAACCCTCATGTTTAGGGTTTGACCGAAAATTAGGAGTTTTAATAGTAGGATGTTTAAAGCTTAATTAATTGGATGATTAAGTTTAGGATTGGTTTAATTGATGATTAATGCAAAGAAGAAATCGATTCCCCTAAAATTAATGTAGAAATCGAAATAGGGGTTAGGGTTTGAGATTGGGAATTCAATATATGATGGTGGAAGTGTTAGATGATGCCATAGCTTGGTAATTAATCAATTGGTGTTTAATTTAAATCGATAATTGACGAAATAGATCAAGTATGTAAAGATTTGGAGTTTTAAGTAAGTAGTAGTTGATGAAATTGGTGATGACATACATTAATATAGTAGTGAATGAGGTTATTAAGTTGTGAATTATGATTTTAAAGTTGAGGATTGATATAGAAATAAAATGGTTTTGGTTTAGTACATGGTTGGTTATAAGGCGATTTTTTAAACGTCGAGTTGTTAGTCGAGAAATGAAAAGGAGTTCATCACGTTTGTTTATACATATTGACTGCCTTAAGTTGTAAAATTCGTGAAAATAAAAGTGGTAAAGCATTAGTCGAACCTAGGAAGCCGTGCGTCGAGTTAAGAGCATTAGGGTTAATCTCGGGCAGTTCTGCGACCTTTTACGGAAACTGTCATATCTCCTAGCTCGCTTAACGAAATCGAGATCTGCGAATTGGAGAGTAAACTAGACATCCGTGGCTTTCTTTTGGTACAGGGCACGTCTCCTGTTTCGAAATCCCCTGTTCTGCGTGATGGTTACTGACCTGTACAGTGAATTACCAAAACTCGTTTTCTTAAGTTGATTTCTTTTCAACCTAATCTCTTATGACCCTTTAAGTCGATATAAGCTATCGACTATCATTAATGACTGACCCCAGTGTCGAGTAATAACCCGGACGAGTTTCAAACGAGAAGTGTTCGAGTCTCGTTCTTGATTAACTAAAAGAATCTAGTTAAGCGTGCAAATGCCTAAAAGCTTAAGAACTTAAAAGATTAATTCGATTTCAGTTTCGAAGTCCATTTTCTCCTATCGACTCGACAACTTATCGTTGTTTTATTATTTACGTTCAAAGAAGGAGGACGTCGAGGTTAGAAGACAGGACGGAAGATCAGAGATGGAAGCACGTGTTATGGTTCTGTAAACGAACGAGGTGGGCTTTTCGAAAGTGTATCAATTATTTCCTTATTTATATGCGAGGGTTGCTCGAAGGTGTTTACGTTTTGCTTTAATAAATGAGTATTAAAGTATTTATATGCGAGTGTTGCTCGAAAGTGATTACGCATTGTTTTAATAAGTGAGTATTAAAGTTCTATCAGTGCTTTAATGAATTGTTTATGTGAATTCTATTATGTCTCTCTGCGTTAGCCCTCAGGTGCTAACCAGAGTATTGGATTCTGAGATAGCCCTCAGGCTGCTATCCAGATAATTCCAACTAAACGATCAGATTCTGAGATAGCCCACAGGTGCTATCCAGAGGGACAGTTTCTGAGTTAGCCCTCAGGTGCTTTCCAGAGGATCGGATGTGAGTTTAAAACCCACAGTGTGTCATTCAGAAATTAAATGTATATATGTTAGTAAAAGTTTTATACAAGTGTTTATGAAAAGATGCATGATTAATTTTATAATAAAAACTCTTGTGAGTTGTTTTCGGCATTGTGCCCACTAAGTACTTTTGTACTTAGCCTTGCATGATTGTTTTCTTTGAATGTGCAGGTTGAGTGACGAAGGCGGAGGAGGTTGAGTAAAGGTCTTTTCTCAGGAAAGAAGTTTAGTTGAGCCTCGATTTCACATTCGATATGTGATATCATTTCTACGTTTTTCGCTGCCAATTCTGTAAACTAGTTTCAGTTAAAGTATAACTTAGAACTAAGTTTCATCCTTTAAACTTAGTCCCTTTTAAGAATAGCTATGTCGAGTGATCCTCCGTGATTTACTCTTTCTTTCATTAATTAAAGTCAGTTCCCTTATCTATGTAAATCCTTTCGGTTTAAATTATTATTACTTTAAACCTAGTTTTCCCTGTATACAGTTTGACAAGTGATCCTTCAAGATCGACTCTTATTTATTCAAGTTCATCATAATTAGTGTTAAGTTAATGTGTTTTATTCATTTATTCTCGTCTTTTCCGTTTCTTTAATCCAATCCCTAGTCGCACCCCGGCTTTGCCGTCCTTCGGGAGCTGAGGCTGTGACATGTCTAAAACCGCGTATTAAAAGTCGAGAAATAAATTTCTAGACCGGTACATTTCTGGCGAAAACTAATTCGAGCACTAGTTCCGGAATATTTTTCTTATTCGGAAAGTACAAATCGATTTCTAAAAGCTTTAAAAAGTTTTGGACATGACAGTCCAAAATTCGTCCGGAAAAATAAATAAAACTGACTTTTCCTAACTTACTCGCATCGCGAAATAAGTGAATGTAAAGTTCGACGCTTTTTTGATCTGAGTTTTCTAACGAAAAAGTTTTCGTACGTGAAAACCCTAGAATTGAAATAAGTTCTGGAATTGAAATTATTTAGAAACGGATTTATTTTTAGAATGTAAAGTGAACTTATTTCGTACGTGAAATAAGTTCGACGTTTAACCGACTTCTGGAATTTATTTTTAGAAACGGATTTCACCGTTGATCTTAGAATTGAAATTCATTATTTTAGGCGTGCAAAGCCATATTTAATTATTAAATTTTTATTTTATGACGGAAGAGAAAATCCGGGGTATTACATATTATTTCTCATTCGATTGAACGACTTAACCTCGACTAACTCGTCTCAAATTCTATACTCAACTTTTAATTCTATCTTTTTAACTCTAATTCCTCTTTTATTTCTCAATTATTATTTCTTTTAATTTCTATTATTTAACTTACTTAAATTCTAATTATTTAATAAAGAATTATTTTTCTTTTCTTTTTTCAATTTCATGCCTCATAATTAATTTAATAATTTTTCTTTTTATTTTCTATTTAATTTTATTCTCATAATTTTTGAATTATTTTATTAATTAATTTATTTTATTTTAAGATTAATTTTATTAATCTTCAAATCTTCATAATTCTGACCAAGAACACCAAGAACACACATACAAATCTTAAAAAATTCACCAAGAACACCTAGAACACACACTAGGCATTCAAACTCATTTCCATCGATTTTTGCATAATTTTGTACTAAAATTTTATTTTATTCATCTGAAAAGTTCCTATTGAACATCTAATATTCCAAATCAAACACAAACACATTCATAACATCAAAATCATCAAAACTACCAAAACACATAAAAATTTATTTTCCTCCATAAATATATATATTTCGATTTTTCTCACATAACAACGTAATAAATTAAATCATCCTTTCCTTCATAATCATATCATGCTCATAACATCATTAAATCATCAAATAACAAACTAGGTCAAATTTTCCTTCACATACTCATATCTCACGGTTTTAGCATAGAAATTAGGGCAAAGATTTTTCTCAAATTTCTCATGCATAAATCTTATTCCAAACATATTCATAAACATATATAAATCATATATTATCAAGAAATCATGAAAATTAATTTTTCTCCTTTCTTCCCTACTCGGTTTTTATTATTTTCATAGGGTTTTTGTTTCTCTTTTCTCTTTTACTTCTTAGATTAATTCCTAGGGTTCGATTTCCTAATAATTTCCTCACTTTGGTCATCACATATCAAACCCTAGTTTGCCTAAGCATAAATTAAAACATGCATATTTCTTTTCTTTAGAGATTACGGATTACATATATACAAGTAATCAAATGAATAAACATACTTTAAATGATTTAAATATAAGCTCTCCTCTTGATCTTGTTTGGACCGAAAATGAAGGAATTGAAGGCTCAAATCTTTAGCTTGGATTTTCCATGGAGGATCTCATCTTGAACCTCAAGAAAAATAGAACAAAATTTAATCACCTCTTCTAGGGCTATGAGTGCCGAAAATTTAGAAGAAAATAGAGAGATGATTTGCTTTGGAATTGAACTCAAAATTTGATGAATTTGTTTACCTCTAAATTAGGGTTTCATGGAATGAAGATGATGAAGATCTTGTTGGAGTTTGAAGGCTTGATAACTTGATCTTCAATGGAGTTTTTGCATCTCTATGTGTGTGTGTGTGTTACGGTGGAGGGAGAGAGATTGGGGAGAGAATATTTTTCTTCTTTTCTCTTTGGATACACACGATGGAAGAGAGAGTTTGAGAGAGATGAATGATAGATGAACTTATCTCTTATCCTTAGCTAAGAAGGAAATGAAGTAAAATGGTAAGGTTAATTGAATGTAATAATTAGATTCTTCATAGAGTAGAAAATAGGTTACACCTAGGGAGAGAGATTAGGGAGAGAGAGAGTATATGTCGGTGTGAGGGGGAGAGAGAAGGAGAGAGATATTATTTTATTTTTTTAACTGATATAATTTTCCCCGGATGAAAAAGTTTTCTGGTAGAATATATCAGTATTAATCCGTTTATACTGAAAACGGCTCTAAACTCTCCTTAACTCATTTCCGACATCGAAAACACATCAATCCTATCTCATGTCTCACGAAATAAATCAAGGATTAGGAATATCTAATTTTTAGGTTAAATTCCAAGTAACGAAGAAAAACCTAAAATTGCTCGGCTAATTTATCCGTTAAGAACTAAACTCTTAGAATTTCTCTCATATGATCTCGGATGAGCTTCTAAATTATCTCAAAGGTCTTAGAATTCTAGATTCAAAAGATACTAATTAGGTTAAATTCTGAGTTCGTCGGTGAATAGTATTTTCTCGGTTCTCGTTACTAATCACTGAAAAGTAAAGGTTCTCGGAATTCTCTGAAATTCATATTCATGCTCAAACTCATATAAATAAACTCAATCAATGCATCACATACTCGATTCGGATATTCAAAACGAGAAAAATTCACATCAAAGCACACAAGGCATTTTGGTCATTTTCAAGAAAATTTCTTTTCTTGGAAAAATTTTATCACTCAAGGCTTGTTATTTAAGCATATAATGATATTTAGAACGCACTTAAAGACTTATAAGAGTTCGGGGTATTACAGTTAATATGTTTAAAACATTTTACTTGTGAATGCATGAATCATTTTATTTTCTGGAAACGACAATGCTGTCAAAACATAATATATACATGTATGAATCATCTACCACATCAACATTGTATCGAGAAGTAAGCCTCCTTCTCAAACACTGTGACCGGCTAAACCGAAGTAAAGCTCACAGTCACCTCATCAAACACTGTGACCGGCTAAACCACACGTGGGTTCCTGCCTCACACAGGATAAAATAACTCATGTAGATGATAAAGCATACCAAACTCAATTAAATGGCAAGTCAATTAATTTTAAAAGCTCACATAATAATACTCAATAAGCAATAGCATTCATCAGAGTTTTGTGTAATACCCCGGAAATTCCTTACGATCTCAAAATTTTAAAGTTAATAATAAAAATGGCTTTGCACGCCTAAGTTTACGATTTTGAATTCTAAAACTAACGGTTAAATCCGTTTTCCGAAAATAAATTACGGAAGTCAGCTAGACGACTACTGTATTTAGGGTTATCACGTACGAAAAAATTTTAGTTCTGGAACTCAGAACGGAAAACCGTCTGATTTTTACATTCACGAAATCGCGATACGAACTCGCCCGAGAAAGTTCATTTTTATGATTTTCCGGACGAAACTCGGACTGTGTCTTCCCGAGTTTTTGTCGGAATTAAGATTTTAAATATTATTTTCCGATTAATTTTTATACGTTAGAATTTTTGGACGAATCGGATTGTGACGATTTTGTGCCGAGCTACGTTTTTCGTAAAATTTCCGTAACGTCGTATCGCGTCGGAAAAGTGCGTAATTTCTCTCCCTTTCCCCCTCATAACCGACTTCTACTCCCTCTCTTAAGCTTGATATTTTCTTTTTATATAGTAATATTTGGACACCTAATGTAATACTATTCAAACTTTACACCTATTAATCCTAATAACCTAGTGTTATAACTTTATAACATTTCATCCATCTCCCTCACTCACTCTCTCTCTCCCATCGGCTGCACTCCCTCATCTCTCTCCCATTTTCTTTCTTTCCTCCATTGTTGAAGACATCAAGATCTTGAGCAAGAGTTTCTTCACAAGTCTTCATTCATCCATCGAATCTTCTAACTCCCTTCATTAAACTTCAAGGTATTAGTCTCCTCTCTAATTCTATCCATCCAAAATCCATTTCTTTATATTTTCTTTTGGATCGAAAATTTTAGGAAGATGAATTAGATGGTTGATCTTCGATTAGTGTAATTAGATGTGTTTAGATATGAATTCTAGGATTAAAATTGAAGAAAATCCAAGAACCCTAAGTCTTTGATAATACCGAAAATTTAGGGCTTTAGTGTGGGTTGATTGAATTCTTAAATTGATGGTATGATATTGCTTGGGAAGTGTTCGATTAGTGATTAGAACAAAGAAAAATCGAAACCCCTATGTATTGATTGAAAACCGATTTAGGGCTAGGGTTTGGAATTGGGGTTTTTCAATTTAATGAGTAATTGGAATTCAATTGTTTAATGGATGATATAGTAGTATGATTTAGGGATAAATGGTGTTGATTGATGAAGAAAATCACTCTCTTTAATTGCGTGTCATTACCGAAAATTTTGAGAAATTTAGGGCTTTTCATGTAGTTGATTTAGATGATGTTTTGTTGTTGAAATAATGATGTTGATAATATTAGTTGTTGATATGAATTTATTTAGAATTTTCTAAAAATATTTCGTGAGTCGTAAGAGACGAAGAACTCAATTTAAGTTGAGATGTATTAATGATATGAAGTGATGATATGCATTAAAATGAATCTCGTTAGATGTTGTTTGATGACGTAAAATTTGAACGAAATCCGATAACTTTTAAAATCGGGTAAGAGACCAACAATTAGTCGTAATTAATAATCGAGAAGTCGAATAGGAATTCTAACTTGATAATATTGTTTATTATGGGCTAAGGTACGACTTTGTAGTTGACGTCATGAGCTTTCAAGTTGTTTTAATACGAGTTATAGTGATAGTCGAGAACTAGAAATGAGAAATTGTTAATTGCCTTGGTTTAGTACTTGATAGTTGAAAGCCGACGTTTAGAACGTCGTGCTATTGGAAGAGTTTTAAAAAGGAGTTCATCACGTACGGGAGTACGTGTTGACTGCCTTGAGAGTCAAGTTTCTTAAGAAATCGAATACGAGAACTTAGCACGAACCTAAGAAGTTATACGTCGTTTCTATCGAGCAACTAGGGTTAGCGCGGCAGTTTTGCGACCCTTGCCGGAAACTGTAATATCTTTTAGCTCGTTTATCGGATTTGAGATCCGTAAACTGGAGCGTAAACTACACATCCCAAGCTTTCAAACGGTACAGGGCTCATCCCTTGTTTCCAGTTCCCCTGTTCTGGGCAGTCCCCAGAGTTACTGTAATGCGCAGTGATTTTTCAGAATTCATTTTTCTAAGTTGTTTCGTTCGCAACTTGGTTTCTTTCGATCGTTTAAACCGTAATAACTTGACGACTATCTTCATACTGACTTCAGTGTCAAGTATGGAGCCTTGAGTGCTAAACAAGATGAGTTTGTATCTCGTATCCATTAAAGTAAAAAAATTTAGTTAAAGCGTGAAAATGCCTAAATCGTCTAAAGGACTAAGACTTAATTTCCTAAGTTGATTTCCTTTCCAACTTAGTTCCTTTGAACTTTTAAGTCGTATTAAGCTATCGACTACCCTCTCTAGTGACCTAAGAGTCAAGTATGAGACCTTTTGAGTTCTAAACGAGATTTGTTCGAGTCTCGTTCCCGTTTAATTAAAATGAAACCAGTAAGCGTGCAATTGCCTAAAGAAATGAAACGACTAAAGCCTATTTCGATTTTCAATGATCGATTATCTTTTACGACCCAATTTTAAGTGTTATTATTTTACGATGAAGGAGGAAGCCAGCAGTAAGGAAAGGACGGAACATCAGGAGATCGGAAGCTAGTACTTAGTAGTTCTGTATCACAAAGGTGGGCTTTTACATATAAAATAAAACGAGCAATGCTCGGAAAACCTTTCTTTATCGCTTTGATATCTGTGTTTTCAAAGTGATAATTATGGCATGAACTGTTTTATGTTTTATGTGAGTTCTCTTGTACCTATCTGAGTTAACATTCGTGTTTTCCAGATTTAGAGTTAATCTAAATAGGTTAACTAACGATCGGCTCTGAGTTAGCTGCTAAGTGCTTTCCAGAGTTAGTGCACTTTGTAACCTGTGGTGTATGTGATATCCTGTTGAGGGGTACCAGCCACGGTGAATGAGAATTGGTCAAGATTTGAATGTAACATACCAGAAAAATGCTTGCAAGCTAAATTGAGAAAAACGAGTCAGAAAATGTTTAGTAGGCACGGGCTAATTTCAAATAAAACCCCGATGTGCTACAAATTATGAAATGCCATATTATCTATACTTATGTTTATGATTTCGGCATTGTGCCCACTAAGTACCTTTATACTTAGCCCTGCATGTGTTTTCTAAATGTGCAGGTTGATGCGACGGGAGCGGCGGTGGTTGAAGTTGAGTTGAGAAGATAGGATGCTTTAGCTTACGACTTACTTCCGCTGCAATACTCTAAGTCTTTTGAGAATATGTATATTGAAGAAACCACTGTAGCATAAGTCTGTAAACTTGAACTTAGTTACTTCCGTGAACTTTTGTCGAGTAATCCTTAGCGATTAACTCTTCCTTTCTTTTAGTAAAGTCTTGTTCGTTGAATGTATGTTGTCTTTTATGTATGTTTATTCAGTTAGCCCCCTTCTTCCCCTCTTCTTTAATCCAACCCCAGTCGCACCCCGACTTCTGCCGTCCCTCGGGATTTGGGGCTGTGACAGAGTGGTATCAGAGCAGAGCTTGTTTCCTGCTCTGATTGTGAGTCAATTTTCTAGTATGAGTCCATCCTTTTTGTGATACCACAAAGTGGTATCTGAGCAGAGGCTCGTTTTCTGCTCTGCTTACGAGTCAGTCTTCTGGACTGAGTCATTCTTTTAGTAATACCACCAAGTGGTATCGGAGCAGTAGTTTGTTTCCTGCTCTGATTATGAGTCATTCTTTCTTAGTATGAGTCATTTCTTCTAGAAATATCACAGAGTGGTATTTATATACAAGTCTTCCTTCGAGTAATAGTATAGAGTATTCATTCGTACTCTATATCGAGTCTTCTTTCGAGTCATAGGATAGAGTATTTATATATACTCTAGATCAGAGTCTTCTTTTAAGTAGAAAATAAGAGTTAGACTATAACACTAAGATTGAGAATGTAGATATCAACTCAACCTCCCGCTACGTCGACTCAACGAGGAAAAAAGGAAAGAATTTCAATTATGCGATTTCTTTTAAATAAGAAATTTTATGAACAAGTATGCAATGAGATTGAGAATGAGAATGAGTTGTGTTCCGAATTTAAGAATTTTATGGAAGTAAATTTTTTTATACTTTATTTGATTGTGTGATAGTACGAGTACTATCTTATATGAAATTATTTGCGCAATAATTTCTTTCTTTTGAAAAATATGCGGACACAAGAATATAGTAGGATTTTAGGGAATTTTCCCGGTTCTTCGAGAATTTAGACGTTTTTAAGAAACGTTATTATGAAATGATTTCGAAAGGAGATCCCCGACACGAGGAGAACTTCTACTGACGAATGTCACGTGCGTTAAGTGACATGAATGAAGTTTGGGCAAAGTTGAACTTTGTTTTAAAATTTCAAACAAGAATTCCCTGCGAGTGAAATGAAAAAAAAATAAAAATGATTCGGTAAATCGTGTTAGTAAACGAAGGGAACGATTAGACGTTTGAGAAGTTTTCGGCTTCGAATCAAGAAAGATATGAACGAGACGACGAAGACAGAATAAAGGAAATTAAAGCCAGTTGAAATAAGTGAGTGTTACTTGCGTATAAGTAACTTAAATGACGTCATTCGTGTCACGTCATTCCATTTTCTTTTCATTTCGTGTTTCAGTAGAGTTTGCCCTGAACGAACTTTACGAAGAAAAATCGTATAAATTATTAGAAGTCGAGCACGAAGCTTGATTAATTTTTTTTTCTATCGATCACCCGATTCTAGCAACGACAACTGGAACTTAGTTTTCCAGAAAGTTATTCTCTAAGTTAAATTCCATTTTCTTTTGGAATTTATTCCATATTTCGTCTTTGAGCGATGACTACAACTAGTATGAATATCAAGAGTCGTAAATGGCAAATTCTTTTGTAAATGGATGTTACTTTTGAATAAGTAACATGAACAAAGTAGACGTACTTTGTTTTAATAAGTGAGAGCCGTTAAGAAATGTTGTTGAGAAAGTACTAAAGAATTAAAGTAAGAACATAGTAAGATAAGAATGGAAATAAAAGTCTTGAAATCTTTAATTTTATGTATATATAATTTTGTTGAGTGCAATTTCTTGAATTGCTAGAAGTCTTGATAAGTGGTTGTCTTAAGTGATGATGTTACAACTGAATAAGGAATGTTCATTTTGTAATTTAAGTTTTTCGTTGAGATAAGTTATTTTCCCTACCTGTTACTGATCCGTATTTCCTTAAAACTTTTGTAGGATGGCTAGGACTCGTGTTACGGCTCGGAAGAGCCAGCCTTTGGTCGAGTGCGAGCGCACCATACTAGACATGATTCAAGACGAGTATTACGAGTTTGAGGTAGACTACGACGAGGAAGACGTGGGACAGATTGTTAGCAATTTTTCTTCAGCTTACTTTCCAGTGCGACACTTAATCCCGGAGAGTCAGGCAATACTAGACTTGATTGTACACCTACCGGACGAGTGGCGCAGTTGGGCGCACCGCGCGGCGTGGTACTTCCTAGGGATCTTCGGCGACGACATTGAGCCGACCGGCAACTACACCGGATTCGCCCTATTTGTGCACAGGCGCTTCTTTGAAAGCAGATACATGCTCCCAGTTCCTTTAGAGCCGCACCTTCCCTACAGTCAGTTTCCAGCCGAGACTGAGCCAGAGCACCTCGACTTAGACCCAGAGTTTTCCGCCCTGTTGGAGTTGCCACCAGACGGTGTACCGAGTGAGGAGGAGGACGCAGAGTCTGAGCAGTTAAAGGAGGACGTAGAGTCCGAGCAGTTAGAGGAGGACGCAGAGTCCGAGCAGTTAGAGGAGGACGCAGAGTCCGAGCAGTTAGAGGAGGACGAGGAGGCCGCTGTTACACCAGAGCTACCGCCAGTTGGGACACAGATCCAGGAGTTGATCCCAGGGCCGGGATTCGTGGAGATCGACGCTGAGACAACCGCGTTGTTAGGACTAGCTTCGCCGTTCTTACCTGACGTCTGTGTTAGAGTCAGAGGACCATTAGAGACGAGACTGTTTAGGGAGGAGTCTGACCACCGAGAGATCGATGCGGAGCTTGCCGCCTTGTTAGAGTTACCATCTCCACTTACGCCGCTCGAGGAGATCTGTGCGAAGTGGGAAGTAGTCAGAGAGCAGATGGAGGCAGAACCGTCTAGGGTTCGTTCTAGGGAGGAGTTCGAGTCAGGTTCAGGTTCAGGTTCAGTTCCCGAGCACCTTCTTCCCCTGAAGAAGCGTGCGGTAGAGGTCAGCGAGGACTACTTGGTTTCTGACTTGGAGGAAACAGTTTCAGAGGCACCGTCACCCGTTCTGCTTACACTTGCTGACGGCTCTACTCTGAGGGAGGACGAGGCACTCCAGCTTGTTTTTGGTTCAGAGTCCGAGGAGGATGACCCGGAGGAGGATCCCGAGGAGGACCTGGACGAGGATCCGGAGGAGGATCCTGAGGAGGATCCGGAGGAGGACCCGGAGGAGGACCCAGAGAAGGACTGTTAGGGTTTTTACAGGCCATAGGGGGTAGTTTTGGACTCAACTGCAGTTTAGTTGAGCAGAGCGTCGTAGACGCGGGTAAATATCAGTAGTAGTGGTAGTTTCTTTTGTCCTGTATAGAGTCAGATCAGTAACTAGTTTTTGTAGTACTCTAGCAGATACGAAATTTTATGAATCGTTTCCGTTCTAGTACTTTAGTAGATACGGAGTTGCAGCTTGTTAGTGCACCCGGTAAATAGTAGGCAGTCAGCCTAGTTTAGACTAGTAGTAGTCTAACCTTTTGTGTATAAGTCCTCGTTGGAGGCAGAATTAATATTCTTTTTGATGTATATATATATATATATACATGACCCATGAAGAGGGTTTTTAATCAAGAAAAATTCCCTATGAATCGTGTAATTAAAATTAGAATGTCGAATAAACTCGTGTAACGAGAATTGAGCTTAACTTGAAAGTTAAAAGATTATGAAGTTAATATCGAAGCTATGTTCGATATGTTGTTCCGTGAACTTGATTAAGTTGAGAACGAGTTAGTAAGTACTGAGAGTAATTATCAGAAATGACTAATGAGAATTTCAATTTTTCCTTAGACCAAAGAAAATGCTGCCAAGAAACGTTAACAATAGGAGAGATCGAGGACCTGGAAGGCCTAGAGGACGTGGGAGACGTCAACCAGAAAACAACAGAGAACAAGAGTATGAGCAGAATGCTACCCCATAACCATCACCATCACCATCACCACCCCCATCACCACCACCTCCACCACCACCCCGTAGAGATATTGAGGATCTCTTCCTCAAGAGGAACCCTCCGATGTTTAATGGAACGGGCAGCCCTAGCGATGTTGAGCTATGGGTGAGATCTACCGAGAAGATATTCAAACTCCTCAGATGTACTGATGAGGAGAGAATGCTTTGTGTCGCATTCCAATTAACTGGATCGGCAGATTACTGGTAGGAAGCAAGACAAAAGGTGATACCCGCAGAGCATCTGGCTCGTTTTACGTAGGAAGAGTTCAAGGAAATTTTGTTTGATAAGTACGTACCCAAGACATATAGGGCGCAGAAGGAAGCCGAGTTTTACAACTTGAAGCAAGGAAAGCTGACCGTGACTGAGTATGATGCCAAGTTTTGTGAGCTGTCAGGTATGCACCGACTCTGGATGATACCGAGGAAAAGTTATCGAGGAAATTCCAAGGAGGATTACGACATGAGCTAGGAATCGCGTTAGCTAGTCATGGAGGACTAGGTTACACGGATATTTTGGGTAGAGCTTTGGAAATGGAGGCCATCGTGTCTGATGAGAAGAAGACTGTACCAACTGCATCAGCTCCAACACAAAATCAGAACCGAGGCTACTATAACAACAACAGTAGCAACTATCAGGGAAAGAGAAAATGGAACGGAGGAGGTAGCGGAGGCTACAATCAGAACTTTAACAACCAAGGAGGTCAGAGAAAGGGAAATCAGCAGGGCTATCAGCAGCCTGGACAGAACAGCAACAACAACAACAACAACAACAGCAACAAGAGGCCGTGGCAGGGAACAACCAATTGGGGTTGTTATTCAAGGAAATAAGCAGAACTCATCGTGGAAGGGTTACAACCAACAGAACCAGCCACAAGGGCAACAACGAAACTTCAACCAGGGAGCAATTAACCCAGGGAGGGTTACCATCCCCGTATGCCCGAAGTGCAACAGAGCCCATCCCAGAGTCTATCAGATAGGCACCCCCAACTGTTTCAACTGTGGATAGAAGGGGCACATGAAGAAGGATTGCCCGAAGCCACTCCAAGCCGTACCTCTCCGAGCCATACAAGCACAGCCGCAGCAGCTGCAAATGAACCAACAGCAGTTCCAGCAGCATGCACAGCAGCAACATAATGCGAGGGCATGCGCTATCAAATAGGGTGGTCAGTGCAAGGGAAAAGGCAATCTCGCAGGTATGGAAAAACTCCACAACATCCCCATTAAGATACTGTTTGATACTGGCGCATCGCATTCTTTCATTGCTGGCTCGTGTGCCGATAACTTAGACATCAGACCTGTAAGAGTTGCACATTCTATGAGAGTAGCTACACCTTCAAGAGAGATCACTACTTCTACTCATGTTTGCTCTAACCTAGAACTAGAAATCGGAACATATAAGGTTATAGCGAACAACTTAAATGTTATGATAATGTGGAACGTAGATATAATCCTAGGAATGGATTGTTTGTCAGAGAATTACGCTACAATTCTCTGCAATGAGAGAAAAATCTCTTTTCAACCGCCGGGTAAAGAACCGACCGAATTCCACGGAATTTCCATGGGTAGAGGCGTACCAATTATATCAGCCCTTTAAGCCACGAAACTCATGAAGAAGAAAGGTACCACAGCTTACCTTGTGTATCTAGTCGAAGAGCCAGGAGCCGAGAAGACCATCCAAGACGTAAAGGTTGTGAATGAATATGAAGACATCTTTCCAGAAGTATTACTAGGATTGCCACCGGATCGTCATGTGGACTTCACAATCGACTTAGAACCAGAAGCCGCACCTAAATCTAAAGTCCCATATAGGATGGTACCGAAAGAACTAGAAGAGCTCAAAATCTAGTTACAAGAATTGCTAGACCTTGGTTTTATCAGGCCAAGCGTCTCACCTTGGGGAGCACCAGTGTTGTTTGTTAGAAAAAAGGACGAACCGATGAGAATGTGCATAGATTACAGAGAACTGAACAAGATCACGCTCAAGAACAAATATCCTTTGCCAAGGATCGAGGATCTGTTCGATCAGCTCAAGGGTACAGGAGTTTTCTCCAAGATAGATTTAAGGTCAGGGTACCATCAGCTCAAGATCAAACCTGAAGACGTACCAAAGATCGCTTTTAGAACCCGATATGGCCATTACGAATTCCTAGTGATGCCATTTGGTTTAACCAACGGTCCAGCTGTATTCATGGACCTTATGAATAGAGTTTTCCACCCTTTTTTGGACAAATTCATTTTAGTATTCATCGACGACATCCTCGTTTACTCTAAGAATGAAAAGGAGCACGAGGATCATCTACGGATAGTGTTGGAAACGCTAAGAACTGAGAAACTCTACGTCAAATTCAGTAAATGCGAATTTTGGCTAAATGAAGTAATATTCGTTGGACACATAGTATCGGCAGAAGGAATCAAAGTGGACCCAGCCAAAGTAGAAGCAGTACACAACTGGAAGTCACCAACGAGTCAGAATAAGATCAGAAGTTTCTTGGGTTTAGCCGGTTACTACAGAAGGTTTATTGAGGGATTCTCCACGATCGCCCGCCCGATGACACAGCTACATCGAAAGGATACCAAATTTAAATGGACGAACGAGTGCGAGAAAAGTTTCCAAACGCTTAAGGAAAGGTTAACCACAATGCCAGTACTAGAACTTCCAGACACGAACAAGGAGTATGTGGTTTACACCGACGCATCGAAAAATGGATTAGGTTGTGTATTAATGCATGACGGACGAGTAATAGCTTATGCTTCACGACAACTTCGACCTCACGAAGTTGGGTATCCAACCCACGATTTAGAACTCGCAGCCGTGGTACATGCGTTAAAGATTTGGAGACACCATCTCTATGGTGTAAGGGTTGAGATATTCACCGATCACAAGAGCCTGAAGTACTTTTTCGAGCAGAAAGAACTAAATATGAGACAAAGAAGATGGCTCGAATTAGTCAAGGATTACGACTGCGGAATTAATTATCATCCAGGAAAGGCTAATGTGGTAGCAGACGCATTGAGTCGCAAGGCTCCAACGAAGTTAGGATGCCTTTTTGTAGAAGAAGAAACTTTAGTACGAGAATTCGAGAAGATGGATATCAGAGTGCTTGACACGCCAGCTACGATAACAAGTCAGATAGCAGCATTAGAAGCTACACCATATTTAAGAGAAAGAATCATCAGTGCTCAGAGAAAAGACGAGTCAATGGAAAAGTTGCGATTAAGGATAAGAACAGAGAAACCAGATGGATATTCCGAAGCACCAGACAATGCGATCCTTTATGAAGGCAGAATTTGTATTCCTGATGACGACAATGAACTGAAGAATGAGATCTTGAGTGAGGCTCATGATACTCCTTATACAGCACACCCAGGAAATACGAAAATGTATCAAGATTTGAGAAGGAACTTTTGGTGGAATGGAATGAAACGAGACGTTGCCTCGTTTGTAGAAAGATGCCTAGCATGTCAGCAAGTTAAGGCTTTACACCGACGACCGTATGGATTGCTACAACCATTAGATGTCCCAGAATGGAAATGGGAAGGCATAGCTATGGACTTTGTCACAGGCTTGCCTAAGTCAAGAAGAGGAAACACAGCAATTTGGGTGATTATCGATAGACTTACGAAGACAGCACACTTCTTACCGATTAAGATTACCTACGGATCAAAGAAACTAGCTCAGTTGTACATTAGAGAGATTTACGTCTGCATGGAGTACCGAAGGTCATAATATCAGATAGAGACGCCAAATTTACCTCGAGATTTTAGATTTCGATGCAGAAAGAATTGGGAACAGAGCTTAATTTCAGTACAGCGTTTCACCCACAGACAGATGGGCAATCAGAGAGGACGATTCAGATTTTAGTCGATATGTTAAGAACAGTGGTATTAGACCGAGGCGCGAATTGGGAAGAAATTCTACACTTAGTCGAATTCGCCTACAACAACAGCTATTAGGCCACGATAGGAATGGCGCCGTATGAGGCTTTGTATGGAAGGAAATGTAGATCACCGCTTTATTGGGACGAAGTAGGTGAGAGAAGGAACCTAGGCCCGGATGCGATTAATGAAATGATTGAGATAGAAGTCCAGAGCCGACAGAAGTCTTATGCCGACGATCGTCGAACCAATCTTGAGTTTGAAATAGGAAATAAAGTCTTTCTTAAGATATCACTGACCAGAGGAATCGTTAGATTCGGAGTTAAGGGTAAACTAAGACCCAGGTTTATAGGACCTTACGAAATCCTCGAGAGAATAGGACCCGTCGCTTATAGATTGGCCTTACCGCCAAGTCTAGGAAGTGTTCACAACGTTTTTCACGTTTCTCAATTGAGAAAAGACGTCTATGATCCTAAGCACGTCATTAGTCAGCAAGACGTAGTTCTTGAATCTGACCTAAGCTATGAAGAGAAGCCGATATCGATTCTGGATAGAAAAGTCCAAGAGTTAAGAACCAAATCGATACCAATCGTTAAAGTGCTATGGAACCACCACGAGCAAGAAGAAACCACGTGGGAACTCGAGGAGAAGATGAAGGAGAAATATCCTCATCTTTTTGCAGAAGGTATGCAAATTTCAGAACGAAATTTTTCGCAACGGGGGTAGGATGTAATAGCCCGAAAATTCCTTACGATCTCAAAATTTTAAAGTTAATAATAAAAATGGCTTTGCACGCCTAAGTTTACGATTTTGAATTCTAAGACTAACGGTTAAATCCGTTTCCGAAAATAAATTACGGAAGTCAGCTAGACGACTACTGTATTTAGGGTTATCACGTACAAAAAATTTTTAGTTCTGGAACTCAGAACGGAAAACCGTCTGATTTTTACATTCACGAAATCGCGATACGAACTCGCCCGAGAAAGTTCATTTTTATGATTTTCCGGACGAAACTCGGACTGTGTCGTCCTGAGTTTTTGTCGGAATTAAAATTTTAAATATTATTTTCCGTAAGTTTTATACGTTAGAATTTTTGGACGAATCGGATTGTGACGATTTTGTGGCGAGGTACGTTTTTCGTCGTTTGATTTCCGTAACGTCGTATCGCGTCGGAAAAGCGCGTAATTTCTCTCTCTTTCCCCCTCATAACCGACTTCTACTCCCTCTCTTAAGCTTGATATTTTCTTTTTATATAGTATTATTTGGACACCTAATGTAATACTATTCAAACTTTACACCTATTAATCCTAATAACCTAATGTTATAACTTTATAACATTTCATCCATCTCCCTCACTCACTCTCTCCCTCCCATCGGCTGCACTCCCTCATCTCTCTCCTATTTTCTTTCTTTCCTCCATTGTTGAAGACATCAAGATCTTGAGCAAGAGTTTCTTCACAAGTCTTCATTCATCCATCGAATCTTCTAACTCCCTTCATTAAACTTCAAGGTATTAGTCTCCTCTCTAATTCTATCCATCCAAAATCCATTTCTTTTTATTTTCTTTTGGATCGAAAATTTTAGGAAGATGAATTAGATGTTTGATCTTCGATTAGTGTAATTAGATGTGTTTAGATATGAATTCTAGGATTAAAATTGAAGAAAATTCAAGAACCCTAAGTCTTTGATAATACCAAAAATTTAGGGCTTTAGTGTGGGTTGATTGAATTCTTAAATTGATGGTATGATATTGCTTGGGAAGTGTTCGATTAGTGATTAGAACAAAGAAAATCAAAACCCCTATGTATTGATTGAAAACCGATTTAGGGCTAGGGTTTGGAATTGGGGTTTTTCAATTTAATGAGTAATTGGATTTCAATTGTTTAATGGATGATATAGTAGTATGATATAGGGATAAATGGTGTTGATTGATGAAGAAAATCACTCTCTTTAATTGCGTGTCATTACCGAAAATTTTGAGAAATTTAGGGCTTTTCATGTAGTTGATTTAGATGATGTTTTGTTGTTGAAATAATGATGTTGATAATATTAGTTGTTGATATGAATTTATTTAGAATTTTCTAAAAATATTTCGTGAGTTGTAAGAGACGAAGAACTCAATTTAAGTTGAGATGTAGTAATGATATGAAGTGATGATATGCATGGAAATGAATCTCGTTAGATGTTGTTTGATGACGTAAAATTTGAACGAAATCCGATAACTTTTAAAATCGCGTAAGAGACGAACAATTAGTCGTAATTAATAACCGAAAAGTCGAATAAGAATTCTAACTTGATAATATTGTTTATTATGGGCTAAGGTACGACTTTGTAGTTGACGTCATGAGCTTTCGAGTTGTTTTAATACGAGTTATAGTGATAGTCGAGAACTAGAAACGAGAAATTGTTAATTGCCTTGGTTTAGTACTTGATAGTTGAAAGCCGACGTTTAGAACGTCGTGCTATTGGACAAGTTTTAAAAAGGAGTTCATCATGTACGGGAGTACGTGTTGACTGCCTTGAGAGTCAAGTTTCTTAAGAAATCGAATACGAGAACTTAGCACGAACCTAAGAAGTTATACGTCGTTTCTATCGAGCAACTAGGGTTAGCGCGGCAGTTTTTTGACCCTTGCCGGAAACTGTAATATCTTTTAGCTCGTTTATCGGATTTGAGATCCGTAAATTGGAGCGTAAACTAGACATCCTAAGCTTTCAAACGGTATAGGGATCATCCCCTGTTTCCAGTTCCCTTGTTCTGGGCAGTCCTCAGAGTTACTGTAATGCGCAGTGATTTTTCAGAATTCATTTTTCTAAGTTGTTTCGTTCGCAACTTGGTTTCTTTCGATCGTTTAAACCGTAATAACTTGACGACTATCTTCTTACTGACTTCAGTGTCAAGTATGGAGCCTTAAGTGCTAAACGAGACGAGTTTGTATCTCGTATCTGATAGGACCGGCCTCATCTTGGGCCTGACCTAAGGCCCAATCTAATTCGGTTTGTACATTAAGCTTGGCCCACAGAGCTCGGCCCAGACGAACTACTACCTGTCTTGAAGACCAAGTAATGAAGCCCTACCTTGGAGATGAAGGAATCTGATTTCTAAGGAGATTTGGATATGTACGAAGAAACAAGATATGTATTAGGAATCCTAGGAGGATTAGGGCTCGATCCAAGGCCTATATATAGTCGATAGATTAGACGATCTAGGATTCATGGTACTCTCAAATATAATAAAAGCTGGATACTTTCTCCCATGGAGGTAGATCTCATTGATCGAACCACGTAAATACTTATGTCATCGTGTTACTATTATTTTTAGCTACTCTTGCAAATCCTAGATTTATCATTGGCGCCGTCTGTGGGAACAACTCTTTAAATCGACGGTTCTTTTGTAGCTGATTAACAATGAATACGCGATCACAAAGCGCGATCGCAAGAGAACGGGAGGCCCAAAGACAATACGGGAATCCCAACGAAGGGGAAAGTCACTCCTCAAATAAGGATAATCGCCAGAAAGGTGGTTCGACCCCAAAGGAGGGACGTGATAATAACCACTTAGAAGAGGATCCATACGGGGGGATGCCCGAGCTAGAAGACATCCCTCAGAGGGATCCACCAAAAAACCCACGTCGGAGGACACATAACGGGCGATCCTTCAACATGAACGAGACTCCAAAAGGGTTTGTCGAGGAAGTAAACAACGAATCCGAACGAGAGAAACCTGAGTCGAAGAAGGGAGATGATTTCCTCAACGACTTCGACCTCGCTACCGCCTATGCCGCAGCTGAATTCGCTAGAGCAAACAAGGAGAGCTTCAAACGCTTCCTCACGACAGCCCGGACGTCCCCAATGCCCGAAGCCAGGGACAGTTCCACGTGGAAGTCCATATCTAAAACTCCTCACCACACCAAGATGCAGGAGCCCAAGCCGAGGGGAAGGCACGACACCCGCTGGAGTCCTAGCCCCCAACGAAGTCCCAGGCGACACCACCTCCCAAGGCGACATTGGAGCCTCAGCAGGTGCCGAAGTCTGAGTTATTGCAGGAGTCATAGTCCCCGAGAAGATCGGCACCGACGCGAAAGGAGACCAACCCGACTTGTCAGCCCGTTCACTGACGAACTGCTTGACGCCAAGCTTCCCGCGGCATATAAGTTGCCGAACATACCTGTCACGCCCCGACTCTCGAGGTGCGACTTACGAACAACAACAAACCTAAACAACTAACAACTAACTCAAATAAAGGGAACATGCTCGGGGAAAACAAGGATGGAATATAAGGCAATCGAATTTGGTTTTCAAAAGCATAATGAAATAACAACCGAGCATCTTAACTTCACTTTTAACAGGAATTCAAACAAGTAATTCATGCTGATGGGAAAGGAATTCCAACAAGAAGAGAAATCATACGAATATATACATCAAGATAAGGGATCATGTTCAACAACAAACCAAGTTACGAGCCCATCGCTCGGGATTACAAGTTAAAGGGTTACGAATTCAACAAGCATTCAAAGTCTTCGAGCACAACGCTCGGAATCAAAAACATGAATATTAAAGTACTAGCATCAATAGACATTAATTCAAAAGGATTGTAGCGGAAATTAGCATCAATACCCAACACTTGCACGTATGAAGACGTACAAATGCCAGTCTGAAATTCAACTAAACTTAACCAACAAAACCAAACCACACCACCAAGTATCCACGCCATCGCCATCCAGTCAACCTGCATGTTTAGAAACACACGCAGGGCTGAGTACTTCATACTCAGTGAACACAAGCCAAAACATTTGAATAAAGATGCTTATTAAAGCTATATTAATTGAACTTGCCTTGCCAAACATCACAAGTATATAAGCAGTTTTAAAAACGGTTTTACTTGTGCATGTCAAAACATTTTTCTTTTAAAACAGACTGCGCAGTCAAATAACATAATATAACAACATGTATCATCTATCACAATTAATCTCACTGTGTCGAGAAGTAGGCATCCTTCTCAAACATTGTGACCGGCCTAACCGAAGCAAGGCTCACAGTCACCTCAACATATACCACACGTGGGTTCCTGCTTTTCACAGGATAATCACATCTTCATATAAATAGATGATAACACATACTAACTTCAATAAAATGGCAAGTCAATCATATTTGAAAATCATATCATAATATTCAATAGCATAACTAATTTTCATCGATAGTTTTAGTTCAGAAAAGCCCACCTGACTTCCGAAGAACTAGCTAGGTGGTCTAGGGCTATTTGTCCTCGCTTAACGATCCGTCCGGCTCGATCCTTCATAGTTCGACATCGATAGGAAGATAAGATATATGAAAGACGGACACAAAGGCGTCGGACTTTAACTGACGGACTTCTATTTGAGTCGTCTCTCTATTCGCTCTAACTTTTCTAAAAGATCTCGCGTTCTCGTCCTTAAATTATTAACTCTATTCGAATTGGTTAACTTTACTACTCAATATCGTACACTTTTCTCGTTTTAATTAATAACTTCATTGTTAATATTCTATTACTCGAGTTTTCTTTCAAAGGGTTTAATCAAATCTTGGTTTACAAATCATAACTCAATCATTCAATTATTTTTCACAACATAACTAACATCATGCATTTAAACACTTATTCAATCATATAATGAATTCAAATAAATCAAACATACTTTAAGACACATTAACATGCATTCAATTTGGACCTTAAAATCTAACTTGATTATGCATTTCTTTTTATGGAGGCTTAAACTATTAATTCTAGCTTTCTTATTTATAGACAATGCTTTACTTTACATCCGTTATCTTATAAGTTATTTTATAACTTTTATTCAATTAACAAAATTTCTCTTTAATTATTATTAACTCGTATAAAATTAGGATTTTCTTATTCATCTTTAATTCGATCCTCATTTCTTATTTCGACTATTGTTCATCTAATTATTATCTCGGTTTATCTTTTTATTCGCTTGGTTAGGAACAACGTATTCAATTAATTATTCAATTAATCTACTTTCCATTTAATTCTCGACATCTTATTTTATTCTCATTTTCTCGATCAACTTATACGAGTATCTATCTTAACTCATTTAGCATCTTTTCTTTACTCAATTTGACTTCTTTTTTTATTTTTTATCGATTAATTCTTCTTAAACTCGGTTTTCTCTATTTTTGTTTATTTCTTTAATAATTTCTTCTTTATTTGTCTTTAACTTAAGCCATTTCTTACTAAATAATTTCTTTATCTCTTGATACACATTTTTATGAATTAGCTCACTTTATTAGTTACATTATAAAATATCTTTTTGTTGTACTTTTAGTAAAATTTCAAGTTTTTAAATTTTAATGTAAGACATTTAATTAATAAATCTTTTCACACATCTTTCATCTTTTATTCAATTAAAAGCTTTTCAATTTTAAATCTTTTTGTCAAAACTTCTATCTTCATTCCATATTCAAATTAACATTAATACATATTTAACATCCAATCTTTTTATTATTTCTACAATTAATTTCTTTCAAAACTTCAACATGCAAACTTATTTTCTTAACTTAAACACATGTATAATTATACCAACATCACATACAATCATTCCATTGATCAAAACAACACTAAATCCATCAACAAAATCATCAAAATAAATTCTCTATTTTCTTCAAAATTCTCGGCACACACATGCATATTTTGTGCAATTTATTTCTCAATTTTTCATGCATATAATTTCATTCTCAACATGATAAAAATAACAAATCAAGCATCATAATAATAACTCAAAGAATTCATATTTTAGGGTTTTAAATTCTTTCTCTTCTCTTAATTCACCGATTAATATCTAATGCTCGATTCTCCTAACGAATTCTTCTCACTCGATTAGCACATGCATATCCTAAGTTTGCCTAAACATAAATTAAATAACATGCATGCATAGATCTTCTTTTAGGACTTATAGACATACATATTTACAACTAATCAAATGAATTTCATACTTAATTAAATGGGAATCCTTCTCTTGGCTCTTTGGAATTGAAATGGATGGAAATGGTAGCTTCAAAGCTTGAACTTGAAAGGAAGAAGGATGTCTTCTTGAATCCTCAAAGAAAAAGAAATAACATGGGATTAATCATCCATAGGTTTTAAGAATCAAAATAAAGAAAAGTGTTGGATAATTCTTGAATTCAACTTCAAGAACTTGGAAGATTCTTACCTTTCTTTGAAAATATGGATGAAATGGATGGAGATTGATAACTTCTACTTCATTTTCATGGATGGAGAGCTTGAATCCATGGTTGCATGTGAAGAAAAATCAAGGTATGAGGGAGAGAGGGAGATTGCAGAGAGAGAGAGCTTGGGAGAGTTTGAGAGATTGTTTTCTTTCTTGTTTGAGAGAGAGAGATCGAAATGGAGAGAGAGATGGAGTGAATGAGTTGTTGTCTTCCTTTCTTGTCTTAGATGAGTGGAATTGAAATCCAACATAGAGAATAAAGTGCACTTGTTGGAAGTTGGAGTAAGACAAGACTTGATAGGTGATGTGATCTTAACTTGCATGCATACTTTTAGGTAATACCATGCATAAGACATAATTATGATGTTTTAGTCTTGGAAATTGAGGGATGATGGGAGAGGAGGTGTGAGGTGGCGTGAGAGGGAGAGAGGTGGATGACACGTGTCGTCGTCGTGTCGTTACGGGTATTAATTATCCGGTCGTAAAGGTTTTCCGGATAAACGATTCGTATTAATTCCGTTTTGTTTTCTTAACGGGTCTAACCTCTTCTCGTTTCACTTTTGACACTAACTCATCCCAATCCTATTTCACGTCTCAAATTAAAAGATTAAAGGTTTCGATCATTTTAGTCCTTTAATTCTTAAAAGAATTTAATCGGCTTATTAATCCGTTTATTAACCCTTTTCAAGACTAATGCCTCATTTCTCTTTTCAATTCTCGGATAAGTTCTTACCCTATCTCAGTGATCTCAAAAGAAATTCTAGGTTCGAAGGTTTTAATTCAATTCTATTCTAGTCTCGTCGGCGTAAACATATTTCTCGGCGATTGACGTTATGTTATCTCAATCAACAAACTTCTCGGGATTTTTCCGGTATTTAATTTCATACTCATTTTCATATAAACAACTCAACAAGCATATCACATCATCATCATCTCAAATAAATAGAACAAATAATTTCACACAAGATTCACAAGACAAATTAAACGTTTTATTCAATTCTCTTCGATTAGAAAAGAAAAATTTTACTCCTAAATTCTCATCTTTTAACTTACTCGATTAATTAGACGCTCTTTAAAGAAATAAGAACTCGGGGTATCACAATACCACCCTACAATGGGTTGGAGGATCCCCTTAATTTTCTGACGCGTTTCAAGTACAGCATGCACAACCAGGGCCTTAAAGAAGAACACATGTGCAAGCTGTTCCCCGAGATGCTGGTCGACTACGCCCGAGCTTGGTTTGATAGCCTGCCGACTGGCAGTGTAGGATCCTGGGCCTACCTTGAAGGAATTTTTAAACAAAGATTCCATATAAAGGTCCAGGCTCGCCGAGACACAGCCTACCTCCTATCAGTAAAGCAAAAGGATAAAGAGTCTATAAGGGAGTACGCCTCCCGATTCATGCAAGAAAGCTTGAAAGTCGATAAAATTGACGACGTCTTCCTCATCTCGGCTTTCTAAAATGGGGTCGCTGCTGGGTCCCTGAACCAGGAGCTTGCTAAACAGAAACCCGAGACAGCTCAGGAAATGTGGAGGATTGTATACCAGTTCGCGGATGGCCAAGACGCAGACCGGCTGAAACGAGACCTCTCCCATCCTGAAGAGACCGAGAAGAAGAGGACTGAAGTTGACCGAGGTCGGAATGATCGTGAGCGGAGAAGCGCTCACGAACGTCTCCAGCGAGGACCCATCCAGTCTCGACTCGGACCTCGGATGGGTCCGGAGCGACCTCAGCGTCCTCCTTTTAGAAAAACAAACGCTGAGATCTTCGCGCTTCACGCGGACTGGTTCACCAAACCACGCCCTATGTCAATGTCTAAACCTCGAGATAAAAACAAGCACTGCTCCTTCCACGACGACCACGGGCACCACACTGAAGACTGCCGCGACCTCGCAGAAGAGATAGAGAGGTTAGCCCAGGAAGGCGCCCTAAAGAAATATGAAGCCGGGGGAAGGAAAAGCAAAAGGGGGAAGCGGAAAGGCGGACAGGGTCGCTGTGCTCCAGACAATAAGAGAGCTAAGATCAATCATGACGAAGAGGATGACGACCCTCAGTGCGGCGCGCCACAGTACGACGGGGTGGTATCAACCATCTCCGGGCTGCCCCCAGGCATGACGAGAACCAAACTGAGGACAGAAGCCCGCAGGCCGCCAGTTCCGCCAGCAGAGGAACAAATAAAAAAGAGGTTCAAGAAAAATGAAACCCTGACATTCTCCGAGGATGATCCCGTACCTACGACTACGCCCCATAATGACGCCCTGGTGATACAAATCGGAGTGGCCAATAAGATGGTCCACTGCGTATTTATCGATGATGGGGCCGGCGTAAGTATCATCTTCCAACATTGTCTGGATAGGATGGGACTTGACCCGGCTAGGGTTAACCCCACGCCACTGCCCCTCAAGAGCTTTACGCAGCATGAGACTCAACCCGAAGGGATCATTGCGCTTGATGTTGCCATTGGCAGCCTGCCAACTAGCATCAACAAGCTAATCCAGTTCTACGTGGTGAAAGCGAACTCCCCCTACAACATCATACTAGGTCGGGATTGGCTGAATGCAGTCAGGGCCATTATCTCGCCCTATCATTTATTGCTGAAGATCCCCACCTCGGGTGGAATCCTGACTGTCCGAAGCGACCAGAAAAAGGCTAAGGAATGCATGCAGATCGCTCTCTGAGGCCAACCACAAGCATAGCAATCAAAGTACCCCAAGGAGTTGGAAGAAACGACGTCGATCCCAGACACCTCGGTGGAACAGGTTCCCTTATCCGAAACAGACCCTGCAAAAATTGTCAAGGTCGGCTTTGCAGGGGGACCTCAAACCCGCCTGCAGGTAATCCAGCTCCTTAGGGAATATCAAGACGTCTTCGCATGATCGCCCGCAGACATGACAGGGGTATCATCAGATATCATTACGCACAAACTCAACATCGACCCGGGCTCTACCCCGATTAAGCAAAAAAGGAGAACATTTGTTGCCGAATGAAATCAAGTCATCTACAATGAGGTGCAACAATGGTTGAAGGCAGGGCTCCTATTCGAGGTTAAATACCTTGTTTGGCTAGCTAATCCGGTAGTAGTGAAGAAAGCAGAAGGAGAGGAGTGGAGGATGTGTGTGGATTACACTGACCTCAACAAAGCTTGCCTAAAGGACTGCTATCCTCTCCCCAACATTGACGAGAAGATTGAATCCTTAGTGGGATACGAGGTCTTCTGCTTTCTCGATCTCTACAAAGGGTACTATCAAGTTCTAATAGATGAAAAAGATGCGATCATGACAGCTTTTGCCACAAGCTTCGGTGTCTTCGCATTCAAATACATGCCCTTTGGGTTAAAGAATGCCGGAGCGACGTATCAACGGATGGTCGACTTCCTCTTCCGAAATCACATCGGCAAGATTGTCGAAGTATACGTAGACGACATTGTCGTCAAAAGTAAGGAAATGGCCTCGGCAGTTGATGACCTACGAATGATACTTGACGTACTCAGGCAAGCGAACCTCAAGCTGAACCCAAAGAAGTGCACTTTCAACGTGCGATCTGGAAAATTCTTAGGGTGCTGGATCTCGCTGGAAGGTCTCCAAGCCAACCCGTTGAAAGTCAAAACCGTGCAAGAAATGAAGGTACCACGAACTATTCGCGATGTGCATAGGTTGACAGGTTGCATAACCGCACTAAGTCGTTTCCTCTCCAAAGCCGCCGAGAAGCAGCTCCCGTTCTTCAAAATTCTCAAAGCCAAAGCCGAACTCCAAGAAATCCCTGAGGAGGCACCCCCGGACTGCTGGGAGATGTACATAGATGGGGCCTCGGGAAAGAAGGGAAGCGGAGCTGGCGTACTCCTCATCAGCCCGGAGGGAAAGAAGTTGAAATACTCACTGCGATTCATGTTTCCAACTACGAACAACGAAGTGGAATATGAAACCCTTATTGCCGGACTGCATCTCGCCCAAAGCCTCCAGGTACGAACTATCCAAGCTCACTGTGATTCCCAAGTCGTGGTCAACCACGTGCTGGGGAAGTACGAGGCAAAAAGTGAGAAGTTGAAAAAATACTTGGAGAAGGTCAAGCTCCTAGAACAATCCTTCCCGTTTTTCAGAATAATTTGCATTCCCCGAAGCCAGAATACCCGAGCTGACGAGCTGAGCAAACTGGCGAACTCCCCAACTAGCTCGACGCTAGTAGAAGAAGTCCGGAGCCGGAGTATAGAAGAGGCAGAAATCAATGTAATAGTAGAAGACGATCCGAACTGGATGACCCCCCTCATAAGATATCTGGAGAGCGGGGAAATCCCCCAGGACAAGGTGGAAGCTACAAAAATTGTAGCCAGGTCCACGCAATACATCCTCGAAGGAGGAGTCCTTTATCGAAAGTCATATTTATAGCCCCTCCTAAGATGTATTGGACCAAAAGAAGCAGACTACATATTAAACGAAGTACACACGGGATCATGCGGAAGCTACATTGGAGCTCGGATGCTAGCCCAGAAGATCATGCGATGGGGATACTACTGGCCAACAATGGCAAAAGATGTAGAAGAGTTCGTGAAAAGATGCCTAAAATGCGAGCTACACGCCAAGGTGACGAGGTTACCCCAGACCGACCTCTCTACTATGCAGAGTCCGTAGCCATTCATGCAGTGGGGCATTGACATCGTAGGCCCCTTTTACCAGGACCCTAAACAAAAACGATTTCTAATTGTCGCAATTTACTACTTTACCAAGTGGGTTGAAGCCGAACCTTCCACAAAAGTCACAAGCGAGAAAGCCCGGGACTTCGTCTGGAAGAACATCGTGTGCCGGTTCGGAATACCACGGATCCTCGTCTCGGACAATGGGACATAATTTACAAACAGAATATTCCAAGAATGGTGTGAAGGACTTAATATCCAGCAAAACTTCACCTCGGTACGCCGACCTCAAGCTAGTGGCCAGACCGAAGTCACCAACGGGACAATAGTGAACAGACTCAAGGCCCGCCTAGAGAAACAAAAAACGGAATGGGTCGACAACCTCCCCAACGTCCTGTGGTCATATCAGACTACGCCCAGAACTTTAACGGGAGAAACCCCGTACAGTTTAGTATACGGCTCCGAGGCGGTCATACCGGTCGAGATCGGAGCACCGAGCCCCCGCACCATTAATTTCTCAGCCGAAGTCAATGAAGAACAACGCCGAACCGACCTGGACTTATTGGAGGAGAAGCGGAAAAACGCCAGCATAAAAGAAGCTCGGTATAAGCAGCAAATGACCCGGTATTACAACCAAAGGGTCAAACCCCAGCAGTTCCAGGTTGGCGATCTTGTGCTTAGAAACAACGAAGTAAGTCATGCGGAGAAGCTCGGCAAACTTGAAGCCACATGGGAAGGGCCCTACAGAGTGCACGAAGTTCTCGGCAAAGGAGCCTACAAGATTGCCTACCTTTCGAGCGACCTGATTCCTAGAACGTGGCACATTTCCCACCTAAGGAGATTCTTCGTATAAGCAGCAAAGTCTTGCATATAGAGTCTTAAGTTTTTATGGTTTTCTTTTTCGTTTGTCCTCGTTTTTTTTTTTAATTTTTTGTTTTTATCGAGCTCGTCAAAACGTTTTCTTTTTTGTTTTGGTCTTTCTTTCATTAATAAAGTTTTTCTTTTTACCTTGCATACTCTTGTGTCTCTTGATTTACTTATACGAAGTATCCACGAAACCAAAATACCCCTATAAGGATGAACTAAGGTTCCCTTCCGTGGTCGATAACGACCCGACATGGGGTAGGTATATCCTAAAAATTGCGCAAAGGAAACCCTTTTCGAGGTCCGAGCTCGTCTCCCTCCGAAAGGAAGATCCCACGAGGTCCGAGTCAAACTCCCTCAGCAAGGATAAAGATTTTTCAACTGCGGTCGGAACCAAGTTCCCCCAGGAGAATCACACTGCGAGGTCTGAACCATGGTTCCCTTGCCAACACAAAGAGGTCCGAGTTCAACTCCCTCAAAAAGGCAAAACACAAAACAAGAAAAATATCCTTCCCAAAAACAGGAAATTCAAAATATAATATATTCTTTTAACTCACTGATTACATCATTGTATAAATAGTAATTACAGGAAGACCGAGCTAATCTACGAAGGAGGGTCTGGCGAACTAAAGCTAAGCCATTTCTCTACAAAAGGAGTAGGCCACATGATGTTGTCAATGGAAATCCGGCCCCGACCACGGCTCTGTCCTCTCCCAGAGGAAGACCTCCGACCTGGCAATGAACCCGAACTACGCCCTACGGTCCGACCACCCCGACTCGAGCCGACCTGAAGCTGGGGCCTCCGAGAAGAAGACGGAACAGACTCATCCACACACTTGGAAAGAAAAGCGCGAAGCTTCGGACGGCGGGACAGCACGGACTTGTACATTTTCGCACACTCGTCAAGCCTTTCATAAACCCCCTGAAGTTCCCAAGACTCAGGACCACATGCTTCTTTTATACCAAGATACTGCTCTTACAGCTCCTTCGTCTGCAACTCCGCCTCGGATATAGTGATACCACCCTTGCGATGGATGATGTCTTCGTATTCAGCATGTTCCTCGACGATCTTCTCGTGATCCCTTAGAACACGCTCAGCTCGACCCCGGACAACTTCCAAAGCTTCCTCCGCCTAAAGAAGCTTGGCTAGAAGCTCATCAGCATTCTCCTGACCAGCAAGCTGCTTCGCCTCAGTCGCCTTGCAGAATGCAACAAACTTCCCTTGCCAATCCTCAAGCTCGGACTCTCTCAACCTTAAAAGAGCACACTTTGAATTAGAAAGCGCCTCAGCTCGGCGACATTTCTCCATCCATAGACTTGTCAAAGCACGTCGTTTAGACAGATCTTGAGAAAGAAGAGTTATTTGTTTGTATAAAGAGGAAACATCAACAGAATCCGAAGTCTACACACACAAAAAAAGAGAGAAATACTGTCCATTAAATTAATAGGTTCCGGGTACAAAATGCAAAAAAATACAGGAAAAACTAACAACCGCCGACCTCCTTATCCTGAGAAGGCGGCTGCCCGGAGAGGGGACCCTCTGCCAAGTTCCCAGCTCCGGAAGTCTCGGCACTCTCGGAACCCTTGGGAGGAATCGGATCTTCAGCAGCCACGATCTCCTGCTCCACATCCTTTTCCTCGTCGTCCTCTTTGATTCCATCAGGAAGAGAATCGAAAACTGCATCGAGGGCGGGGTCCCGATCTGTCGGGCAGGCAGCAACCTGCTCTGCCGATAGCAGCGTGGACGAGCTGGCGAGGTCATCCAGGAGAGGTTGATGCCCGAGCTGACCCCGGATCACTCAGGCATACCAAGAAAGGAGAGCCGCTCCCTCAAGACGCTCGTACCCGTATTTGGAAACGTCCAAGTCGGGAAAGTCTCGGGCAGCCTCCTCCAAGGCATCCATGGTGTAGTTACCGTTGATGAGGCCGGCCAGATCATTGGCGAGGCCGGAGAAATGCTCCGATAAGAGGAGCCTCTTCGCAAAGGCCCGCAAGACCTCGCCCTGACCTTCCTGGGCCGCATTCAGCTCGGACTCCAATTTCCTCACGCTGTCCTGGGCCTTCTCAGCTTCTACCTCGGCGTCAGCGGTCTTCGCGAGCTGAGCAGACAGCTCGGACTTGACCGTCTTCACCTCCTCCTTCGCCTTCTCCAGCCTGGCCCTAGTTGAGGTCAGCTTATCTGAGTAACGATTCTTCTCGTCCTCATGCATAGCCGACATCTGCTCGACACCATTCTCGAGCCATCTCATTACCCTACCGATGCTCTGTACAAAAGAACGGAGTTAGGAAAAAAACTACAGAAGGGCAATGCACCAAAAACAATGAATCCTGACCTCGGGGAAAGGAAGATCCTCTAACTTCACTGGAGGAACCGCTGGGCTCACCTCACCGCCCGAGATATCGACGATATCCACGGACTTCAAACATTTGTGAGAAGGACTGGCGGTAGGAGAATGGAGTTCTGCGGTAGGCCTTGCCAGCTCGATCTGCTGACCCTGGTTAGAAGGGTTTCTGGGCTAGCCCTGTTCTGATGAGGAAGCGGATCGACCGGAAGACCTCGGTCTCTTGCCCCCCCGAGCTGCGACCTTAGACGTCGGCCCTTTCTTCTTCCCGAACAACACCAGACACAAGACAAGCAAAGAGTTAGGACGACAAACAAAACAAAAGAAGTCCTAATAACACTAGCGGGGTCTCACCCGTTGCAGGGTCCACCATCCTTTGGGGCTCAAAAGGGCTCAACCCCGCTTCGGCTAGAGAATCTTCACCGTAACTCTCCTCGAACGGGCCACAACTCGCTATCGCCCTAACAATACCCTCCAGGCCCTTATCCGCCTCGTCTGTCACCCAAACGCGAGGCTTGACCACCCTCCACATTAGGTCGACTACACTATCGTGCCGGCAAAAGAAGAATTTCCTATGCCATTCCTCTACCTTGTTCTGAGTTCTCCCTTTAAACTCAGTGCGGGCAGTGGCACAGTACCAGTCCGCCGTTGCTTTGAAGACGAAGAGCTCGTGGATGAGCTCGGCAGATAATGGGTAATTGTGACGGATAGCCGCCACGCCTAAGTCGGTGAACTGCCTAAAAGCGTTTGGTGTTATCTGCCCCAAAGCTAAACCAAGCTTCCTTTGGAGCTCGGCAAATGGCGCAGGAAGGGGTAGACGAAGACCGGAGTGAAGACTGTCCTCGTAAATGGTCACAAACCCCATCGGGGGCGAGCACGCCCTATCCTCCGGACGAGGTTCTATAAGTTCAACGTTTGGGGGGAAATTATATGACTGGGCAAGGAATTTTATCCTAGACTCGTATAGGATTGAGGAATATTCGGCTACCTTCCCCTCTACGCATCGGGGCACAACTAAAGTCTCAACAGTACGAGTGGGGGACCCTAATGAAAAAATGCTAAAATTGACCCTTCTATAGGCAGAATCGGCCGGAGGAGATTCACTACGCTGGATTTTCGGCGACGACACGGAGTCGACCGGCAACTATGCTGGATTCGCCCTGTGTGTGCACAGGCGTTTCTTTGAGAGCAGGTTTATGCTTCCCCTTCCTTTAGAGCCACACATCCCCTACAGTCACTTTCCAGCCGAGACGGAGCTTGAGGAGCTTGACTTAGACCCAAAGTTCTTAGATTTGTTAGAGTTGCCACCAGACGGCGACCCGGAGGAGGATCCGGAGGAGGATCTGGAGGAGGATCCGGAGGAGGACCCAGGAGAGGGTTGTTAGGATTTTGCAGACTTCGGAGTAGGTTTTGGTTTCTTCCGCAGTTTAGTTAGGCAGTGTTTTATAGACATGGGTAAATATCAGTAGTAGTGATAGCTTTTAGTCCTGTATAGAGTCGGATCAGTAACTAGTTAATTTTTTTTTTTTTTGAAGTACTCTAGCGGATACGAAATTTTATGAATCGTTTCCGTTCTAGTACTCTGGTAGATACGGAGTGCAGCTTGTTAGTGCACCCAGTAAATAGTAGGCAGTCAGCCTAGTTTAGACTAATAGTAGTCTAACCCTTTTTTTTGCATAAGTCCTCGTTGGAGGCAAAAGTAATATTCTTTTTGGATGTATATATATATATATGACCCGTAAAGAGGGTTTTTAATCAAGTAAAATTTCTTATGAATCGAGTAATAAAAAAATTAGAATGTTAAATGAACTCGTGTAACGAGGAAATGAGTTAACCCGAAAGTTAAAAGATTAATGAAATGGAACGGAGGAGGTAGCGGAGGATACAATCAGGGCTACAACAATCAGGGAGGACAGAAAAGGGGCTATCAGCAACCTGCCAACAACAACAACAATGGCAAGAGGCCGTGGCAGGGAAACAACCAATCGGGGTTGTTCATTCAGGGGAACAGGCAGAACTCGCCATGGAAGGGCAATAATCAATTAAACCAGCCACAAGGGCAACAGAGGAATTTTAACCAGGGAGCGAATAACCCAGGGAGGGTTACCATCCCTGTCTGCCTGAAATGCAACCGAGCCCATCCTGGAGTCTGCCAGATAGGCACCCCTAACTGTTTCAACTGTGGACAGAAGGGGCACATGAAAAAGGACTGCCCTAAACCGCTTCAAGCAGTACCCCTTCGAGCCATCCAAGCACCAGCCGCAGCAGCCGCCTATGAACCAGCAGCAGTTTCAGCAGCATGCACAGCAGCAATAGAATGCGAGGGCATGCGCTATCAAACAAAGCGGTCAGCGCAAAGGAAAAGGCAATCTAGCAGGTATGGGAAAACTCCACAACACCCCCATTAAGATACTGCTTGATACTGGCGCATCGCATTCCTTTATTGTTGGCTCATGTGCCGATAACTTAGACATCAGACCTGTAAGAGCTGCACAATCTATGAGAGTAGCCACACCTTCAGGAGAGATCACTACTTCCACACATGTTTGCTCTAACCTAGAACTAGAAATCGGAACTCATAAGGTTATAGCAAACAACCTAAATGTTATGATAATGTAGGACGTAGATATAATCCTAGGAATGGATTGGTTGTCAGAGAATTACGCCACGATTCTCTGCAACGAGAGAAAAATTTCTTTTCAGCCGCCGGGTAAAGAACCAACCGAATTCCACGGAATTTCAATGGGTAGAGGCGTACCAATCATATCAGCCCTTCAAGCCACGAAACTCATGAAGAAGAAAGGTACCACAGCTTATCTTGTGTACCTAGTTGGAGAGCTAGGAGCCGAGAAGACCATTCAGGACGTAAAAGTCGTGAATGAATACGAAGATGTCTTTCCAGAAGTACTACCAGGATTGCCACCAGATCGTCATGTGGACTTCACGATCGATTTAGAACCAGGAGCAGCTCCTAAGTCTAAAGCCCCTTATAGAATGGCACCGAAGGAACTGGAAGAGCTCAAAATCCAATTACAGGAATTACTAGACCTTGGTTTTATCAGGCCAAGCGTTTCACCTTGGGGAGCACCCGTACTTTTTGTTAGGAAAAATGACGGATCGATGAGAATGTGCATCGATTACCGAGAACTGAACAAGATTACTCTCAAGAACAAATATCCTTTGCCAAGGATCGAGGATCTATTCGATCAGCTTAAGGGTGCAGGAGTCTTCTCCAAGATAGATTTGAGGTCAGGGTATCATCAGCTCAAGATCAAATCTGAAGATGTACCTAAGACCGCTTTTAGAACTCGATATGGCCACTACGAATTTCTAGTAATGCCATTTGGTTTGACCAACGCTCCAGCCGTATTCATAGACCTTATGAACAGAGTTTTCCACCCCTACTTGGACAAATTTGTTCTAGTATTCATTGACGACATCCTCATTTATTCTAAGAATGAGACGGAGCACGATGAACATCTACGGATAGTGTTGGAAACACTAAGAGCTGAGAAACTCTATGCCAAATTCAGTAAATGCGAATTTTGGCTGAAGGAAGTAATGTTCCTTGGACACATAGTATCGACAGAAGGAATCAAGGTGGATCCAGCCAAAGTAGAAGCAGTGCAAAACTGGAAGGCACCAACAAGTCAGAATGAGATCAGAAGTTTCTTGGGATTAGCTGGTTATTACAGAAGGTTTATCGAAGGATTTTCTACAATCGCTCGCCCGATGACGCAGCTACTCAGGAAGGATACCAAGTTTAAGTGGACGGATGAGTGCGAGAAGACTTTCCAAACTCTTAAGGAAAAGTTAACTACAGCGCCAGTACTAGCACTTCCAGACGCAAACAAAGAATACGTGGTTTACACTGACGCATCGAAAAATGGATTAGGTTGTGTCTTGATACAAGACGGATGAGTGATAGCTTATGCTTCACGACAACTTCGACCCCACGAAGTTGAGTACCCAACCCATGATTTAGAACTTGCAGCCGTAGTACATGCGCTAAAGATTTGGAGACACCATCTCTATGGTGTAAGAGTTGAGATATTCACCGATCACAAGAGCCTGAAGTACTTTTTCGAGCAAAAAGAACTGAACATGAGACAAAGACGATGGCTCGAATTAGTCAAAGATTATGACTGTGGAATTAACTACCATCCAGGAAAGGCTAATGTGGTAGCAGACGCATTGAGTCGCAAGGCTCCAATGAAGTTAGGATGTCTTTTTGTAGAAGAAGAAACTTTAGTACGAGAATTCGAGAAGATGAATATCAGGGTGCTTGACACGCCAACAATGATAACAAGTCAAATAGCAGCATTAGAAGCTACACCAGATTTGAGAGAAAGGATCATTAGTGCTCAAAGAAAAGACGAGTCAATGGAAAAATTACGAGTAAGGATAAGGACAGATAAGCCAGAAGGATATTCTGAGGCTCCAGACAATGCAATACTTTACGAAGGCAGGATTTGTATTCCCGACAACGACAGCAAATTGAAGAACGAAATCTTGAGTGAGGCTCACGATACGCCTTACACAGCACATCCAGGAAGTACGAAAATGTACCAAGATTTGAGAAGAAACTTTTGGTGGAATGGAATGAAACGAGACGTTGCCTCGTTTATAGAAAGATGCCTAGCATGCCAACAAGTCAAGGCTTTACACCGACGACCGTATGGGTTGCTACAACCGTTGGATGTCCCAGATTGGAAATGGGAAGGCATAGCTATGGACTTTGTCACAGGCTTGCCTAAGTTGAGAAGAGGAAACACAGCGATTTGGGTGATAATAGATAGACTTACGAAGTCAGCTCACTTCTTACCGATTAAGACTACATATGGATCAGAGAGACTAGCTCAGTTGTATGTCAAAGAGATTGTACGTCTGCATGGAATACCAAAGGTCATAATATCAGACAGAGATGCTAAGTTTACCTCGAGATTTTGGATTACGATGCAGAAAGAGTTGGGAACAGAGCTTAATTTCAGTACAACTTTTCACCCACAGACAGATGGACAGTCAGAGAGAACGATTCAGATTTTGGTTGATATGTTAAGAACAGTGGTTTTGGACCGAGGCACGAATTGGGAAGAAATTCTACACTTAGTCGAATTCGCCTACAACAACAGCTATCAGGCCACAATAGGAATGGCACCGTTTGAGGCTTTGTATGGGAGAAAATGTAGATCACCGCTTTATTGGGACGAAGTAGGTGAAAGAAAGAACTTAGGCCCAGAAGCAATCAATGAGATGATTGAGATAATTCGACAGATTCGAGATAGAATGAAATAGGCCCAGAGCCGACATAAGTCGTATGCCGACGATCGTCGAACCAACCTTGAGTTTGAAATAGGAGAAAAAGTTTTTCTTAAGATATCCCCGACCAAAGGAATCCTTAGGTTCGGAGTAAAGGGTAAGCTAAGACCCAGGTTTATAGGACCTTATGAAATCCTCGAGAGAATAGGATCAGTCGCGTATAGATTGGCCTTACCGCCAAGTCTAGGAAACGTTCATAACATTTTTCACGTTTCTCAGTTGAGAAAATATGTTTACGATCCTAAGCACGTTATTAGTCAGCAAGACGTAGTTCTTGAATCTGACCTAAGCTATGAAGAAAAGCCAATATCGATCTTGGATAGAAAAGTTCAAGAATTAAGAACCAAATCGATACCAATAGTTAAAGTGCTATGGAACCATCACGGGCAAGAAGAAGCCACGTGGGAACTCGAAGAGAAGATGAAGGAGCGATACCCTCATCTTTTTGCAGAAGGTAAGCAAATTTCGGGACGAAATTTTTCGTAAGGAGGGTAGGATGTAATGCCCCGTAAATTGCTTACGTTCTTAAAATTTAAAGTAAATTAAATAATGACTTTGCACGCCTAAGTTTACAATTTTTGAATTCTAAAACTAACGGTCGAATCCGTTATTAAAAATAAATTACAGAAGTCAGCTAGACGACTACTGTATTTAGGGTTAGCGCGTACGAAAAGTTTTTAGTTCGTAAACTTAGAACGGAAAACCGTCTAATTTTTTACAATCACGAAATTGCGAAACGAACACGCCCGAGAAAGTTCGTTTTTATGTTTTTCCGGACGAAATTCGGTTATGTCATCCCGAGTTTTTGTCAAAATAAATTTTGTAAATTTATTTTCAAATTTAGTTCATACGTTAGAATTTAAGGTCAAATCGAATCGCGACGATTTTTGTACCGAACAACGTTTTTCGTCGTTCGTTTTCCGTAACGTCGGATCGCGCCGGAAAAACCCGTAACCCTCCAAAATTTTGCATGGCAGCCAACACATCACCTAAATAGGTGGAAGACATGCATGTTTGACTTGTTTAATTAAGTGACACCAAGTCCTACACTTTTCATTCTTTCAACATTTTCATCATTTCAAACTCTTGAACAAAACATTTTCCTCCCATCTCTCTCTCACTCTCTCGGCAGCTCTCTCTCATCTCTCCATCTTCATCTTCTTCATTTCCTTCCATTCACCATTGAAGACCTCTCCAAGAACAAGAAGAAAGAACACAAGTCAATCCATCCATTCAAACTCTACACTTCTTCCATTAATTCTTAAGGTAATGATCTCCTCTTTAATTCTATCCAATTAGTTTTCTTTTCTTTTCTTTTCCTCTTGATCGAAATTTTTAGAGGTTTGGAATAGATGTTGTGATCTTAGAATAATGAAATTGGAGGTGTTAGATAGATTAATTAGGGATTAAAATGGAACAAAAAGTAAGAACCCTAAAACCTATGTTAATGCCGAGATTTATAGGGTAAATTGTAGGATTTTTATTTTTCTTCTTTTGATGGTTGATTCTTATTTGATAGATGTTTAATTAGTGATTGGAATGAAAAAGAATTGAAAGCCCTATGTTTTTTTGGAAATCAATTAGGGTTTGAATTATGAATTTAGGGATTTTTTGTATGTTAATTGATAATTGATTTGCAATTGATTAATGGATGATATAAGAGATTGATTAGTAAATAAATGTAGTTAATTGGGGAAGAAAATCATCCCCTTAACATATGTATAAAAACAGAAATTTATTAAGTGATTAGGGGTTTTCATGTATTGATGTTAAGTGATGAATTGTTAATGGAATATAGTTGCAAATAATGTTAGTTGATTATAGAATTTAATTAAGAATTTTCTAAAAATGTTTAATGAAACATAAGAGATAAAGATCACTTTGTAAGTTGAGTTAAAATGATGTTATGATATGTTTGCATGCATGAAAATGATTCACGTTAGACGTAGTTTAACGTCGTAAAATTTGAACAAAATCCGACAACTTTTGAAAATCGCATAAGAGACGAACATTTAGTTGTAACTAATAATCGAGAAGTCGGATAGGAATTCTAATCTAATATTATTGTTTATGATGAAATTTAGAACAACTTTCGAGTTGACGTCATAAGCTTTCGAGTTGATATAATATGGGCTATAGTTATAGTCGAGAACTAGAACGCGTTTGGAATTTTCGTTGATTTAGTAATTGTTAGTTGAAATCCGACATTTAGAACGTCGTGCTTTTGAGCGAGTTTTGAGAAGGAGTTCGTCACGTACGGAGGTACGTGACGACTGCCTTGAGAGTCCAGTTTCAAAAAAAATTTGAATACGAAAGCTTAGAACGAACCTAAGACGTTATACGTCGAACCTATCAAGCAATTAGGGTTTTCGCGGCAGTTTTGCGACCCTCGCCGGAAACTGTAATAACTTCCAGCTCGTTTATCGGATTTGTGATCCGTAAATTGGAGCGCAAACTAGACTTCCTAAGCTTTCTAATGGTACAAGGCTCACCCCCTGTTTCCAAATCCTCCGTTCTGGACAGCCTCCAGAGTTACTGGACTGTGCAGTAAAAATTCAGTTTCTTGTTTTCTAAATTGTTTAGTTCACAACTTAGTTTCTTTCGATCGTTTAAGCCGTTTTTATCTAACGAACATCTCCCTACTGACCCTAGAGTCAAGTACAGGACCTTGAGTGATGAAAACCAGTCGAGATCTTATATCTTATCCTTTCATTAAAGAAGTAATAAACGAGAAATTCCTTAAATCGTTCAATGATCTAAAACGTAAATCGCCTAAGTTGATTCTTTCCAACTTAGTTTCTTTTAATCTTTAAAGTCATATTAAGATATCGACTACCTTCTCTACTGACCCGAGAGTCGAGTATGAGATCTTCCGAGTTCTAAATGAGATTGGTACGAGTCTCGTTTCCCGTTTAAGTAAAACGAATCTAGTAAGCGTGCAAATGCCTAAAGAATGAAACAACTAAATCTTTCTTCGATTCTCTTTAATCGATTATCTTTACGACCCGTTTTAAAATATGTTTATTTTACGATGAAGGAGGAAGCCAACTGTAGAGAAAGGATAGAAGATCCGAAGTTGGAAGTTTTGCTATAAGTTCTGTATTTACGAGGTGGGCTTTTATATAGAAAATAAAACGAGCAATGCTCGGAAAATCTTTCTTTATCGCTTTGATATCTGTGTTTTCAAAGTGATATTATGGCATGAACTGTTTTATATTTTTATGTGAGTTCTCTTGTACCTATCTGAGTCAGCATTCGTGTTTTCCAGATTTAGAGTTAGTCTATTTAGATTAACTAACGATCGGCTCTGAGTTAGCTGCTAAGTGCTTTCCAGAGTTAGTGCACTTTGTAACCTGTGGTGTATGTGATATCCTGTTGAGGGGTACCAGCCACGGTGAATTAGAATTGGTCAAGATTGAACGTAACATTAGTCAGAAAATGCTCGCGCGAGTGATTTATGAGAAAAAGTCAGAAAATGTTTAGTAGGCACAGATTCTTTCAATAAAACTCCGATGTGCTACGCTTATGAAATGCCATATTTATCTATATTTATGATTATGATTTCGGCATCGTGCCCACTAAGTACGTTTGTACTTAGCCCTGCATTGTTTTCTAAATGTGCAGGATGAAGCGACGGTGAGCGGCGACGGTTGATGTTGAGTTAAAGGATAGGATGCTTAGTTAGAACCCTTCCGCTGCCGAACTCTGTATTTCTTTTTGAGATGTACTTTTTGAACAATACTCAGTAGTCTAAGTCTGTAAATATGAACTTAGTTTCTTTTTGTACTTTTGTCGAGTAATCCTTCGGGATTAACTCTTTCTTATTTATGTTAAAGTCTTATTCATGGTTTAATGATGTCTTTTTCATGTATGTTTAGTCACTTAGCGCCCTTCTTCCCCGCTTCTTTAATCCAACCCCAGTCGCACCCCGGCTTCTGACGTCCCACGGGATTTGGGGCTGTGACAATATATATATATATGTAATGCCCCGTAAATTCCTTACGATCTCAAAATTTTAAAGTTAATTAAATAAATGGCTTTGCACGCCTAAGTTTACGATTCTGAATTCTAAGACTAACGGTCGAATCCGTTTCCGAAAATAAATTACAGAAGTCAGCTAGACGACTACTGTATTTAGGGTTAATGCGTACGAAAAGTTTTTAGTTCGTGAACTCAGAACGGAAAACCGTCTGATTTTTACATTCACGAAATCGCGATACGAACTCGCCCGAAAAAGTTCGTTTTTATGATTTTCCGGACGAAACTCAGACTGTGTCATCCCGAGTTTTTGTCAAAATAAATTTTTTATAAATTTATTTTCCGATTAAGTTTACTACGTTAGAATTTTCGGTCGAATCGGATCGCGACGATTTTGTGCTGAGCTACGTTTTTCGTCGTTCGATTTCCGTAACGTCGTATCACGCCGGAAAAGCGTGTATTTTCTTTCTCCCTCTCCCTCCAACCGACCTTACCTCTCTCACATTAGGGGATATTTTGATTTTTATAATGTTTAAAGTGTGACACCTATTACTATACTATTCCTACTTTACACCTTAGGTAATACTATTCAATCTAACCTTGTCATCACTCATCTCCTTCCCTCCCCATATCACACGACAACCATACTCCCTCCCTCTCCCATCTTCATTTCATCATCACCATTGAAGAACTTCAAGCTCTCACCAAGAAGAAATCACAAGTCATTCATCCAACCATCAAAACCTCTTACCTTCTTTGTTAATTATCAAGGTAATCCTCTCCTCTTTAATTCTATCCATCCATCATCCTCTTCTTTTTATTTTTCTTTTTGGATCGAAAATTAGGGTGATGAATTAGATGATTCAATCTTGAATTAATGAAATTAGAAGTGTTTGGATGTGAATTCTAGGTTTGAAATTGATTGAAATTTAAGAACCCTAATACTCTATGTATATACCGAAATTTTTAGGGCTTTGGTAGGATTTTTGGATTTCTTAAATTAATGATAAATTCATGCTTAAGAGGTGCTTAATTAGAGATTAGAACAAAGAGAAATCGAAAGCCCCATGTTATGTTGAAAACCGATTAGGGTTTGAGTTTGGAATTAGGGATTTTTGCATGTTAGTATGTTTTTGGATTGCAATTGATTAATTGATGTTATAGTAGGTTGATTAATGAATAAATGGTGTTAATTGGAGAAGAAAATCACTCTCTTCACCTAGGTATAAATACCGAAAATTATAAAAAATTTAGGGGTTTTCATGTGTTTGGTTTAATTGATGAAATGATGATGGAATATAGTTGCAAATGATGTTAGTTGATAGTGGGAATTTATTTAGTTTTTTCTAAAATAATTATTGGAATGTAAGAGACGAAGAACTCGTCATAAGTTGAAATATAGTATTGATATGAAATGATTGTATGCATGAAAGTGATTCTCGTTAGATGTAGTTTAATGACGTAAAATTTGAACGAAATCCGACAACTTTGAAAATTTGGTAAGAGACGAACAATTAGACGTAACTAATAACCGAGAAGTCGAATGAGAATTCTAATTTGATATTATTGTCTATGATGGACTTGCGAATAACTTTGTAGTTGATGTCATGAGCTTTCGAGCTAATATAATATGAGCTATAGTGATAGTCGAGAACTAGAACGAGAAATTTGAATAACTTGTTGGTTTAGTACTTGTTAGTTGGAAGCCGACGTTTAGAACGTCGTGCTATCGGACGAGTTTTGAGAAGGAGTTCATCACATACGGGAGTACGTGATGACTGCCTTGAGGGTCCAGTTTCTAAAGAAATTGAATTCGAGAGCTTAGAACGAACCTAAGACGTTATACGTCGAATCTATCGAGCAACTAGGGTTATCGCGGCAGTTTTGCGACCCTCGCCGGAAACTGTAATAACTTTTAGCTCGTTTATCGGATTTGTAATCCGTAAATTGGAGCGTAAACTAGACATCCCAAAATTTCCAACGGTACAGGGCTCATCCCCTGTTTCTAGATTCCCTGTTCTGGGCAGTTCCCAGAGTCACTGTAATGCGCAGTGAAATTTCAGTTTCATTTCTTCTAAGTTGTTTCGTTCGCAACTTAGTTTCTTTCGATTGTTTAAACCGTATTATCTAACGACTATCTTCCTACTGACCCTAGAGTCAAGTATGGAGCCTTGAGTGATAAAACCAGTCGAGATCTCATCTCTTACCCGTTCAAGTAAAGAAGTAGTTAAGCGAGAAATTGCATAAATCGTTTAATAAGCTAAAACGTAATTTTTCCTAAGTTGATTCTTTCCAACTTAGTTCCTTATGATCTTTTAAGTCGTATTAAGCTATCAACTACCCTCTCTACTGACCTAAGAGTCGAGTATGAGACCTTCCGAGTTCTAAATGGGATTTGTTCGAGTCTCGTTCCCGTTTAAGTAAAATGAAACTAGTAAGAGTGCAAATGCCTAAAGAATGAAACGACTAAAACCTATTTCGATTTTCTTTGATCGATTATCTTTTACGAATCGATTTTAAGTGTTATTATTTTACGATGAAGGAGGAAGCCAGCAGTAAAGAAAGGACGGAAGATCCGAAGTTTGGAAGCTAGTGCTTTTAGTTCTGTATTACGAGGTGGGCTTTTATATACAAAATAAAACGAGCAATGCTCGGAAAATCTTTCTTTATCGCTTTGATATCTGTGTTTTCAAAGTGATATTATGGCATGAACTTTTTTATGTTTTATGTGAGTTCTCTTGTATCTATCTGAGTCAACATTTGTGTTTTCCAAATTTAGAGTTAATCTAACTAGGTTAACTAACGATCGGCTCTGAGTTAGCTGCTAAGTGCTTTCCAGAGTTAGTGCACTTTGTAAACTGTGGTGTATGTGATATCCTGTTGAGGGGTACCAGCCACGGTGAATGAGAATTGGTCAAGATTGAACGTAACATCAGTCAGAAAATGCTCGCGCGATTGATTTATGAGAAAAGAAAATGTTTAGTAGACACATCGGACTCTGAGTTAACCGTACGGGGTTTTCCAGAGTTAAGTGTACACGGTAGCCGGAGTGTGTGGTACTCTATTGAAGGGTAGCCATGCCGCGGTGAGTTGAACGTATGAGGGAGAAGTATACTCCCCCCCGGCGTTGAAACAGAAGTTGGGCAAATTGAACGTAACATATATAAAATGCTTGGCCAAGCTATTGCAATTTGTGAAAGAAATAAAATGTTTAGTAAGCTCGGGTCTTTATTGAAAACCCCTTGAGTATTACTGTTTATGATGCCTGATAATCAATACTATTATACTATGTTTTCGGCAACGTGCCCACTAAGTACTTCGTGTACTTAGCCCTGCATGTTTGTTTTTAAATGTGCAGGTTGAGAGACGAAGGCGGTGATGGTTGAGTAGGCTATAATTGAAGAAGAAGACTAGTATGCTAGTTTACATTTCCGCTGCCAAACAATCTCTATTAATGTATAATTTTGAAGTCTAAGTTCCGTACTTAAACTTAGTTATATTTTGAGAACAACTTTCGAGCGATCCTTCGAGATCGACTCTCCTTTAATATAATGGTATCAAGTTCATAGAAATAAACTATTATAATTGTCTGTCTATCTGTTCAATCCCCCTTCTTCCCCGTTTCTTTAATCCAACCCCTAGTCGCACCCCGGCTTTGCCGTCCCTCGGGATTTGGGGCTGTGACAATAACAAAACATAATCACTTTATTTAATCACATAAGTTCATTCAAGCATAATAAACTTAACATAGAAATTCAATCAAACATACAATCTCGACATGATTCACGTTTCAAATTTAATTAACAATTACTCGACATGGCTCGACTCTAGTTTTGGAAAATACTTACTTCGATTTCATAAAATAAATTCTCGTCTTTCTAATAAAGCGAATAAAAGTTCAAGTAATAAGAATTTTCTTGAATCTAAAACTCAAATAATCATTTAATGTTTCTTGACTCAATATATGACATTATTTCAAAATACGTCGTCTTTCCTCAACTACGTATACGTACTCGCATACGTACTATTATTTTATTTACTTATTCTATTATTATAATTTCTCTTTTCTTATTCTCAATTAAACTCTTATTTAATAATAATTCGTTTTCTATTTATAACTCGACTCTTAGTAACTTCGTTTTCTTTAATAGAATTCTCGTTTTCTTTACTCTATGCAAACTCAACTTCTAATTTTAACTCAAAACTCGATAACTTCATCGGCTTAATTCAAATTAAAAGGTTTGAAAAGCAAACTCAAATATCACTCGACTTTTATCAATAAACGAGCATTTAAACATTTACCAATTACTAAACTCGATTCTCATATTAAAAAACTCTTATTAAATTTTCTTTCGTTTTTCTAACACTTCTTATTTAATTTAATAATTAAATATTTAAAACTCTTTTATTATTTTAGTAAACAATTCTTACTCGTTCCTTACTCATAAGCTTCTCTTACTCGGCTTATCTCTTCGTAAATTATTATCTAAGCTCAACTTAATTTTTTTTATTCTCATATTCTATTATTTCTTATTTAATTAAGAAATTATCTCTCTAATTATTTAATTCTAACTCTATTATTTTTATTTCAAAACTCTTTGGTTAATTTTGTAATGAAACGAGTGAACGAACTTGAACTCGATTACACTTCTCATTAACTTCTTATGCTCAATTTTACAATATTTTTCTCTTTAAAAAGAGAATTTGTTTAATTTAAGATTAATTCTTCTTTCTTAAATTCTCGTTCAATTGAACGTCTTAACCTTGACTAACTCATCTCAAATTTTATACTCAACTTTAAATTTTATTTTCTTAACTCTAACTCCTCTTTTATTTCTTCTACTAATATTTTCCCTCTTTTTACTTGTCAATTAGAATTATTACTTCTTTTTAATCATTTTTATTAAACTCACTTAATTTCTCTTCTTAAGTTCTAGTTACTTAACAAAGAATTATTTTTCTTTGTTTTTACTCAATTCTATATCTCCCAAACAATTTAATAATTTTTCTTTTTATTTTCTATTTAATTTTATTCTCATAATTTTCGAAATTTAAATTATTTTTAATAATTAAATTAATTTTTTTTTGAATTAATTTTATTAATCTTTAAATCTTCATAAATCTCACCAAGAACACCTAGAACACCAAGAACACATATTCAAATCTTCAAAAATACACCAAGAACACCTAGAACACACACTAAATCCCCAAACTCATTTCCATCGATTTTCATGCTTAAAATTTCATTTCTTCACTTCAAAAATTCCTATTGATCATCTAATACTCCAAATTAAACACAAGCATATTCATATCATCCATAACATCAAAATCATCAAAAATCATCAAGAATAATTTCTCTTCCATAAACTCATATATATCGATTTTCTTCATAAAAATAACATAATAATTCAAATCTTTCACTCAATCCTATTTTCATGCTCATAATAAACTCATAAACATCATCAAATCATCAAACAATAATTAAATCAAATATTTCTAATTTTCAACCCTATTTTCGGTTTCAACATAGAAATAGGGTAAATTGTTTTTCTCATTTCTCATACACACATATCATTCCAATCATCATCAAGAAACATATATCATCAAGAAATCATTAAGAACTCATGGAAATTATTTTTCTTTCTCTCTTTTCCTCACTTTCGGTTTTCATCAAAGTTTTAGGGATTTTCTTTCTCTTTTCCCTTTTAATTCTTAGATCGATTCCTAGGGTTCAATTTTCTAATAATTTCCTCACTTCGATTTTCATATCTCAAACCCTAGTTTGCCTAAACATAAATTAAATCATTCATATTCTTTTCCTTAGGCTTTAGGGATTACATATTTACAAGAAATCAAATGAATAAACATACTTTTAAAGATTTAAATTCAAGCTCTCCTCTTGATCTTGTTTGAACCGAAAATGAAGGGATTGAGGCTCAAATCCTTAGCTTGGAATTTCCATGGTGGATCTCATCTTTAACCTCAAGAAAAATAGAACAAAAATTAATCACCTCTTCTAGGGCTTGAATGCCGAAATTAATAGGAAAGGAGAGATGATTTTTGTGTTGGAATTAAACTCAAGGATTTGAAGAATTAATTACCTCTTGAATTTGGGTTTGAAGAAATAAGGATGATGATGATCTTGTTGGAGCTTGAAAGCTTGATCTCTAGAGCTTCAATGGAGTTTGTATCTCTATGTGTGTGTGTGTGTGTGTTACGGTAGTGAGAGGGAGAGAGATGAGAGAAATTTCTCTTCTTTCTTTCTTTGGTGGAACACGGTGGAGAGAGAGAGTTTGAGGGAGAGATGAATGAATGTAATTTACCTCATTAGCTAAGAAAGAAATGAAGTAAAATGAATGAATGAATTGAATGTAATGATGTTATTCCCTAATAGGTTTTGAAAATAGGTATATTAGGGAGAGAATATAATGATGAAGAGAATAAAACTAAGGGGAGAGAGAGGAGCCATGTCGGAAAGAGAGAGAGAGAGAGAGAGAGAGAGAGAGATAATTATCTCATTTTTAACGGGTATTGTCACAGCCCCAAATCCCGAGGGACGGCCGAAGTCGGGGTGCGACTGGGATTGGATTAAAGAAGCGGGGAAGAAGGGGGCTGACTAACTAAACATACATAAAAGACAACATACATTCAATGAACAAGACTTTACTAATATAAAGGAAGAGTTAATCGCGAAGGATTACTCGACAAAAGTACTCGAAAGTATCTAAGTTCAAGATTACAAACTTATACTTGTCACGCCCCGACTCTCGAGGTGCGACTTACGAACAACAACACAATCTAAACCATTAACAATCAACTCAAATAAGGGGAACATGCTCGGGGAAAACGATTATGAGAAACAAGGCAATCGAATTAGGCTTCCAAAAACATAACGAAGTAATATCCGAGCATCTCAAAATCACTTATGACGGAATATAAATAAGTATTTCATGCTGACAGGGATAGGATTCCAACAAATACGAGAATGCAACATATACCAAGTTAAGAGAATCAGATTCAACAAAAGGTTTTAAAGTCAACGAGCCTATAGCTCGGAAGCACAAGTCAAGAAGTTAAGAATTCAACAAGTATTCAAAATCATCGAGCACAACACTCGGAATAAAAAACATGAGTATCAGAGTATAAGTATCAACAGACATCAATTCAAAAGGGTTGCAGCGGAAACTTGCATCAAAACCTAACATCTGCACGTATGAAGACGTACAAATGCCAGTCTGATATTCAACTCGACTCAACCAAAAGAACCACACCACACCACGAAGTATCCATGCCATCGCCATCCAGTCAACCTGCACGTTTAGAAACACACGCAGGGGCTGAGTACTTCGTACTCAGTGAACACAAGCCAAAACATTTGAATAAAGATGCTTTTTAAAGCTATAACAATTGAACTTGCCTTGCCGAACATCACAAGTACTTAAGCAGTTTAAAAACAGTTTTACTTGTGCATGTTAAAAACATTTTCTTAAAACAGACTGCGCAGTCAAACATAACATATAATAATAGTATGCATCATCTGTCACAAACAATCTTACTATGCCGAGAAGTAGGCCTCCTTCTCGAACACTGTGACTGGCCTAACCGAAGCAAGGCTCACAGTCACCTCAACATTTAACATACCACACGTGGGTTCCCTGTCTTTCACAGGATAATAACATCTTCACATAAGCAGATGATAACACATACCAAACTTCAATAAAAATGGCAAGTCAATCGCATTTAAAATAATATCATAATACTTCATAGCATAAATAACTTGTATCGGTAGTTTTTGTTCAGAAAAGCCCACCTGACTTCCGAAGATTCTAGCTAGGCGGTTTAAGGGCTATTTGTCCTTGCTTAGTGATTCGTCCGGCTCGATCCTTCACAGTTCGACATCGATAAAGGAGAAATAAGAAACGCAAAAGACGGACAAAAAGGCGTTGAACTCAACTGAAGGACTTCTACTTGAGTCGTTTCTCTCTTCGCTTTAACTTTTCTAAAGGATCTCGCATTTTCGTCTTTAAACTATTAACTCTACTCGATGATTGGTTAAGACTACTAACCAATGTCTTAACACTTTCTCACTTTAATTATTAAACGTCGTCTATCTACCTTCCATTACTTGATCTTCTTTTAAAAACTAAATCACTTCTTGACTTAATAAATCAATAATTCCATCATCTTACATACAAACAATTTAGTAATTCTTCACATCACAATTAATATCATGCATTTAAGTACTTATTCAATCATATAATGAATTCAAATAAATCAAACATACTTCAACACACATTAACATTTATTTGATTTAAACAATAGAATTTAACTCGATTATGAAATTTCTTTTTCTAAAGACTTAAACAATTTAATTTGTCTTTTCTCGGCTTATAACCATTCTTTGTTCTAAATTTATTATCTTATGAAGCATTTTATAGCTTTTACTCAATCAAAACAAATGCTCTTTAATTATTATTAAACTCTTTTGAATTTGGAATTTCCTTTCCACTTCTAACTCGACTTTCATTTCAACTATTATTTTTCCAATTATTAACTTGACAATTCTTCTCAGTTTATTTTTAATTTGCATGGTTTGAAAACAACCCACTTAGTTAATTTTAATTAATTTCTTTCAAAGCCATTACTCGACATCTTATTCCATTATCATTTTCTTGATTAACTGTACGAGTGTTTTAACTTATCTCGTCTAGCATCTTTTCTCAATTTTGATTAAAACTTCTTTTCACTTCTTATCAATTAATCCTTTTAAACTCGGTTTTCTCAATTCTTGCTTATTTATTTAATAAATTCTTCTTCTTTGTTCTTAACTTTTAAACCACTTTCTTACTTAATAATTTTCTTTATTATTCATGTAATGCCCCGGAAATTCCTTACGATCTCAAAAAAATTTAAAGTTAATAAAATAAATGTAATGCCCCGTAAATTCCTTACGTTCTTAAAATTTTAAAGTTAATTATATAAATGGCTTTGCACGCCTAAGTTTACAATTTTTGAATTCTAAGGCTAACGGTCGAATCTGTTATTAAAAATATATTACAGAAGTCAGCTAGACGACTACTGTATTTAGGGTTAGCACGTACGAAAAGTTTTTAGTTCGTAAACTCAGAACGGAAAACCGTCCGATTTTTACTTTCACGAAATTGCGATACGAACACGCCCGAGAAAGTTCGTTTTTATAATTTTTCCGGATAAAACTCGGACTGTGTCGTCCCGAGTTTTTGTCAAAATAATTTTTGTAAATTTATTTTCCAATTAAGCTCTTACGTTAGAATTTAAGGTCAAATCAAATCGCGACAATTTTGTACCGAGCAACGTTTTTCGTAGTTCGTTTTTCCGTAACGTCGGATCGCGCCGGAAAAACCCGTAACCCTTCTAAAATTTCTGCATGGCAGCCGACTTTTATTGTTTTTTTTTTATTATTTTTTAGTTAATTAGGTGGAAGACATGCATGATTAAGGATGTCTAGTTAAATGACACCTAAACTTCACTTTCCATACTTTCAACCAATTCATCATATCAAACACTTAAACAAAACCATTTCTTCCCATCTCTCTCTCTCTCTCTCTCTCTCTCTCTCTCTCTCTCTCTCTCTCTCGGCTGCACTCTCTCTCTTTCTCTCTCAAATTGTGTTCTTCACCATTGTTGAAAGCTTCAAGGTTTCAAACAAGGATTCCATCTTAGATCATCATCCAACCATTGAATCATCTAACTCCTTTCACTAATATTCAAGGTAATGATCTCCTCTTCAATCCTATCCAATCATCTTTCTTTTTTTTTCTTTTTCCTTCTTGATTGAAAATTTAGGTATTGGAATGGATGTTTTTATCTTAGAATAATGAAATTAGATGTATTAGATATGATAATTAGGGATTAAAATTGAACAAAAATAAGAACCATAATACCTATGTAAATGCCGAAAATTTAGGCATGTTGTAGGATTTTTAATTTTCTTCTTTTGATGGTTGATTCTTGTTTAATAGATGTTTAATTAGTGATTGGAATGAAAAGGAATCAAAAGCCCTATGTGTGTTTGTGAAATTTCAATTAAAATTTGAGTTGAATTTAGGGGTTTCTGCATGTTAGTTGATAATTGTTTTGCAATTGATTAATGGATTATATAAGAGGTTGATTAGTAAATAAATGTAGTTAATTAGGGAAGAAAATCACCCCCTTAACATCTTTATAAAAACAGAATTTTATAGAGTAATTAGAGGTTTCCACATGTTTGATTTAAGTGATGATTTGTTGGTTAAATTATTTTGCAAATCATGTTAGTTGATTATAGAATTTAATTGAGAATTTTCTAAAAATGTTTAATGAAACATAAGAGATAAAGATCACCTTATAAGTTGAGTTATAATGATGTTATGATATGTTTGCATGCATAAAAGTGTTTCACGTTAGACGTAGTTTAACGCCGTAAAATTTGAATAAAATCCGACAACTTTTGAAAAAAACGCGTAAGAGACGAACCTTTAGTCGTAACTAATAATCGAGAAGTCGGATGGGAATTCTAATTTGATATTATTGCTTATGATGAAATTTAGAACAACTTTCTAGTTGACGTCATAAGCTTTCGAGTTGATATAATATGGGCTATAGTTATAGTCGAAAACTAGAACGCGTTTTGATTTTTTTGTTGGTTTAGTACTTGTTAGTTGAAATCCGACGTATAGAACGTGGTGCTTTTGAGCGAGTTTTGAGAAGGAGTTCGTCACGTACGGAAGTACGTGATGACTGCCTTGAGAGTCCAGTTTCTAAAAAGATTGAATACGAGAGCTTAGAACGAACCTAAGACGTTATACGTCGAACCTATCAAGCAATTAGGGTTTTCACGGCAGTTTTGCGACTCTCGCCGGAAACTGTAATAACTTCCAGCTCGTTTATCGGATTTGTGATCCGTAAATTGGAGCGCAAACTAGAAACCCAATCTTTCCAATGGTACAGGGCTCATCCCCTGTTTCCAAATCCTCTGTTCTGGACAGCCTCCAGAGTTACTGGACTGTGCAGTGAAAATTCAGTTTCTTGTTTTCTAAGTTGTTTAGTTCGCAACTTAGTTTCTTTCGATCGTTTAAACCGTTTTATCTAATGAATATCTCCCTAATGACCCTAGAGTCAAGTATAGAACCTTTAATGATGAAAACCAGTCGAGATCTTATCTTTTATCCTTTCATTAAAGAAGTAATAAACGAGAATTTTCATAAATCGTTCAATGAACTAAAACGTAAATCGCCTAAGTTGATTCTTTCCAACTTAGTTTCTTTTAATCTTTAAAGTCGTATTAAGATATCGACTACCTTCTCTACTGACCCGAGAGTCGAGTATGAGATCTTCCGAGTTCTAAACGAGATTGGTACGAGTCTCGTTTCCCGTTTAAGTAAAACGAATCTAGTAAGCGTGCAAATGCCTAAAGAATGAAACAACTAAAACTTCTTCGATTCTCTTTTATCGATTATCTTTTACGACCCGTTTTTAAGTATGTTTATTGTACGATGAAGGAGGAAGCCAACTGTAGAGAAAGGACGGAAGATCCAAAGTTGGAAGCTTTTGCTTTAAGTTCTGTAAATCAAGGTGGGCTTTTATATACAAAATAAAACGAGCAATGCTCGGAAAATCTTTCTTTATCGCTTTGATATCTGTGTTTTCAAAGTGATATTATGGCATGAACTGTTTTATGTTTTATGTGAGTTCTCTTGTACCTATCTGAGTTAACATTCATGTTTTCCAGATTTAGAGTTAGTCTAACTAGATTAACTAACGATCGGCCCTGAGTTAGCTGCTAAGTGCTTTCCAGAGTTAGTGCACTTTGTAACCTGTGGTGTATGTGATATCCTGTTGAGGGGTAACAGCCACGGTGAATTAGAATTGGTCAAGATTGAACGTAACATTAGTCAAAAAATGCTTGCGCGAGTGATTTATGAGAAAAAGTCAGAAAATATTTAGTAGACACGGATTCTTTCAATAAAACTCCGATGTGCTACGCTTATGAAATGCCATATTTATCTATATTTATGATTATGTTTTCGGCATCGTGCCCATTAAGTACGTTTGTACTTAGCCCTGCATTGTTTTCTAAATATGCAGGTTGAAGCGACGGTGAGCGGCGACGGTTGATGTTGAGTTAAAGGATAGGATGCTTAGTTAGAACCCTTCCGCTGCCAAACTCTGAATTTCTTTTTGAGATGTACTTTTGAACAATACTCTGTAGTCTAAGTCTGTAAATATGAACTTAGTTTCTTTTTGTACTTTTGTCGAGTAATCCTTAGGGATTAACTCTTTCTTATTTATATTCAAGTCTTGTTCATGGTTTATCGATGTTTTTCATGTATGTTTAGTCAATTAGCCCCCTTCTTCCCCACTTCTTTAATCCAACCCCAGTCGCACCCCGGCTTCTGCCGTCCCTCGGGATTTGAGGCTGTGATAGAGTGGTATCAGAGCAGTGTTCGTTTTCTGCTCTACTTCTTAGTCAATCTTCTAGTATGAGTTAGTGTGAGTCATTCTTTCTAGTACGAGTCATTTTTTTAAGTAATATCATAAAGTGGTATTTGTATACAAGTCTTTCTCCGAGAAATAATATAGAGTATTTGTTTGTACTCTATAATCGAGTCTTCTTTCAAGTCATGAGACATGGTATTTGTGTATACTCTGGATCAGAGTCGTCTTTCCAAGTATGAGATAAGAGTTAGACTATGATGCTAAGATTGAGAACGTAGAAGTCAACTCAACCGCCCGCTACGTCGACTCAACGAGGAAAAATGAAAGAATTTTATAATGAGATTTCTTTTAAATAAGGAATTTATGAGCGAGTATTCAATAAAAATTTGAAGACGAGAATGAGTTGTGTTTTAAAAATGAGAATTTTACAGAAGTATAATTTTTATACTTACATGATTATGCGATAGTACAAGTACTATCTTATGTGAAAATATTTGCGCAATGATTTCCTTTTTATGAAAAATTATGCGGATACGAGAATATAGTCAGATTTTAGGGAATTTTCCTGGTTCAATGAGAACGTAGACGTGGAACCTAAGAACTTTCCGATTCTTCGAGAACTTAGACGTTTTTAAGAAACGTTGTTTTGAAATGATTTCGAAAGGAGATCCCTAACGCGAGAAGGACTTCCTCTGATGAATGTCACGTGCGCTTAGTGACATGAATAAAGATTTGGCAAAGTCGAACTTGTCGTCTAAGAATTTCCTGCGAGGAAAAAGAAATAAAATGAATAAAAATAATTCAATAAATCGTGTAAGTAAAAGAAGGGAACAATTAGACGTTTGAGAAGCTTTCGACTTCGAGTTAAGAAAGATATGAACGAGACGACAACTGGAACTTAGTTTTCCAGGAAGTTATTCTTAAGTTATATTTCTTTTTCTTTTTATGGAATTAAATTCCATATTTTGTCTTGAGCGACGACTACAATTAGTACGAATATCAAGAGTCGTAAATGACAAATTCTTTTGAAAATGGATGTTACTTTTGAATAAGTAACATGAACGAAGTGAAAATACTTTGTTTTTAATAAGTGAAAGTCGTTAAGAGTTAATGAGTTAAGAAATAAAAGAAATAAAAGAATTAAAATGAGTGATAATATGGTGAAATGAGAGAATGAAAATAAAATCTTTAATTTTATGTATATAAATATATATATATATATATATATATATGTTGTTGAGTGCAATTTCTTGAATTGCTAGAAGTCTTAATAAGTGGTTGACTTAAGTGTTGATGTTACAATTGAATAAGGGATATTCATTTTGTAATTTATGTTTTCGTTAAGATAAGTTATTTTCTTTTCCTACCTGTTACTGATCCGTGTTACCTTAAAACTTTTGTAGGATGGCTAGGACTCGTGTTACGGCTCGAAAGAGCCAGCCTTTGGCCTCGTGCGAGCGCACTATAGTTGATATATTGCAGGATGAGTACTACGAGTTCGAGGTAGACTATGGAGAAGAGGATGTGGGACAGATTGTTAGTAACTTTTCTTCAGCCTACTACCCAGTGAGACACCTGATCAGGGAGAGTCAGGCAATACTAGACTTGATCGTGCACCTACCGAACGAGTGGCGCGGATGGGCGCACCGTGCAGCTTGGTACTTCTTGGGGATTTTCGACGACGACACGGAGCCGACCGGCAACTACGCCGGATTCGCCCTGTGTGTGCACAGGCGATTCTTTGAGAGCAGGTTTATGCTTCCCCTTCCATTAGAGCCACACATCCCTACAGTCACTTTCCAGCCGAGACGGAGCCTGAGGAGCTTGACTTAGACCCGGAGTTTTTAGCTTTGTTAGAGTTGCCACCAGACGGTGTACTGGAGGAGGAGTCTGAGGCTGAGTTAGAGCAGCCAGAGGAGGACGAGGAGACGGTAGTTCCACCAAAGTCACCACCGGTTGGACAGCAGATTGAGGAGTTGATCCCATGCCCGGGTTTTGTAGAGGTTGACGCTGAGACAGCCGCGCTGTTGGGGTTGTCTTCACCGTTTGTGCCTGACGTTTGTGTTAGGATCAGGGGACCGTTGGAGACGAGACTGTACAGAGAGGGGCCATACCACCTAGAGATCGACGCGGAGCTTGCCGCCATGTTAGAGCTGCCTTTTCCACTTACGCCACTTGAGGAGATCTGCGCGAAATGGGGAGTAGTCCGACAGCAGATGGAGCCAGGACCGTCCAGGGTCCGTTCTAGGGAGGAGTTCGAGTCGGGTTCAGGTTCAGTTCCCGAGCACCTTCTTCCCCTGAAGAAGCGTGGGAGAGAGGTCAGCGAGGACGACTTGGTCTCCGACTTGGAGGAGACTGTTTCTGAGGCACCCTCACCTACCCTGCTTACACTTGACGACGGTTCTACTTTGAGGGTGGACGAGGCACTCGAGCTGGTTTTTGGTTCGGAGTCCGAGGAGGAGGACCCAGAGGAGGATCCGGAGGAGGACCCGGAGGAGGACCCTGAGGAGGACCCAGGGGAGGGTTGTTAGGATTTTGCAGACTTCGGGATAATTTTTGGATTCTACTGCAGTTTAGTTAGGCAGTGCTTTATAGACATGGGTAAATGTCAGTAGTAGTAGTAGCTCTTTGTCCTGTATAGAGTCGGATCAGTAACTAGTTAATTTTTGAAGTACTCTAGCGGATACGAAATTTTATGAATCGTTTCCGTTCTAGTACTCTAGTAGATACGGAGTGCAGCTTGTTAGTGCACCCAGTAAATAGTAGGCAGTCAGCCTAGTTTAGACTAATAGTAGTCTAACCCTTTTGTATAAGTCCTCGTTAGAGGCAAAAGTAATATTCTCTTTGGATGTATATATATATGACCCGTAAAGAGGGTTTTTAATCAAGTAAAATTTCTTATGAATCAAGTAATAAAAAAAATCAGAATGTTAAATGAACTCGTGTAATGAGGAAATGAGTTTAACCCGAAAGTTAAAAGATTAATGAAATGATATCAAAGTTATGTTTGATATGTTGCTCCATGAATTTGATTAAGTTGAGAACACGCTAGTAAGTGCTAAGTGTAATTAACAGAAGGAAACTAATGAGAATTTTCAATTTTTCCCTAGACTAAAGAAAATATCGCCGAGAAATGTTAACAACAGGAGAGGTCGAAGACCTGGAAGGCCAAGAGGACGTGGTGGACGTCAGCCAGAAAATAACCAAGAACAGGAATATGAGCGGAATATCACTCCATCCCCATCTCCACCCCCGTCACCATCACCACCACCTCCACCACCGCCCCGTAGAGATATTGAGGATCTTTTCCTCAAAAGGAACCCTCTAATGTTTAATGGAACTGGAAGCCCTAGCGATGCTGAGCTATGGGTGAGGTTGACCGAGAAAATTTTCAAACTCCTCAGATGCACTGATGAGGAGAGAATGCTGTGTGTCGCATTCCAACTAACGGGCTCGGCAGATTACTGGTGGGAAGCAAGACAGAAGGTGATACCTACTGAGCATCTGGCTCATTTTTCGTGGGAAGAATTTAAGGAGATTTTCTTTGACAAGTACGTCCCCAAGACGTATAGGGCACAGAAAGAGGCCGAATTTTATAATTTGAAGCAGGGAAAGCTGACTGTGATGGAATATGACGTCAAGTTCTGCAAGTTGATGAGGTATGCGCCGACATTGGTCGACACTGAGGAGAAGTTATCAAAGAAATTTCAGGGAGGTTTACGTCATGAATTGGGAATCGCTTTAGCTAGTCATGGAGGACTAGGTTATTCAGACATACTGGGAAGAGCACTGGAAATGGAGGCCGTCGTGCCTGATGAGAAAAAAATTGTACCAACTGCGTCAGCACCAGCACAGAGTCATAATCGAGGCTACTACAACAACAACAGCAGCAACTACCAAGGGAAGAGAAAATGGAACGGAGGAGGTAGCGGAGGATACAGTCAGGGTTACAAAAATCAGGGAGGATAGGAAAGAGGTTATCAGCAGCCTGCCAACAACAACAACAATGGCAAGAGGCCGTGGCAGGGAAACAACCAATCGGGGTTGTTCATTCAAGGGAACAGGCAGAACTCGCCATGGAAGGGCAATAATCAGTTAAACCAGCCGCAAGGGCAACAAAGGAATTTTAACCAGGGAGCGAATAACCCAGGGAGGGTTACCATCCCTGTCTGCCTGAAATGCAACCGAGCCCATCCTGGAGTCTGCCAAATAGGTACCCCCAACTGTTTCAACTGTGGACAGAAGGGGCACATGAAAAAGGACTGCCCTAAACCGCTTCAAGCAGTACCTCTCCGAGCCATCCAAGCACAGCCGCAGCAGCCGCCTATGAACCAGCAACAGTTTCAGCAGCATGCACAGCAGCAACAGAATGCGAGGGCATGCGCTATCAAACAAAGCGGTCAGCGCAAAGGAAAAGACAATCTAGCAGGTATGGGAAAACTCCACAACATCCCCATTAAGATACTGTTTGATACTGGCGCATCGCATTCTTTTATTGCTGGCTCATGTGCCGATAACTTAGACATCAGACCTGTAAGAGCTGCACAATCTATGAGAGTAGCCACACCTTCAGGAGAGATCACTACTTCCACGCATGTTTGCTCTAACCTAGAACTAGAAATCGGAACTCATAAGGTTATAGCAAACAACCTAAATGTTATGATAATATGGGACGTAGATATAATCCTAGGTATGGATTGGTTGTCAGAAAATTACGCTACGATTCTCTGCAATGAGAGAAAAATTTCTTTCCATCCGCCGGGTAAAGAACCAACCGAATTCCACGGAATTTCAATGGGTAGAGGTGTACCAATCATATCGGCCCTTCAAGCCACGAAAATCATGAAGAAAAAAGGTACCACAGCCTATCTTGTGTACCTAGTTGGAGAACTAGGAGCCGAGAAGACCATTCAGGACGTAAAAGTCATGAATGAATATAAAGATGTTTTTCCAGAAGTACTACCAGGATTGCCACCAGATCGTCATGTGGACTTCACGATCGATTTAGAACCAGGAGCAGCTCCTAAGTCTAAAGCCCCTTACATAATGGCACCGAAGGAACTGGAAGAGCTCAAAATCCAATTACAGGAATTACTAGACCTTTGTTTTATCAGGCCAAGCGTTTCACCTTGGGGAGCACCCGTGCTTTTCGTTAGAAAAAAGGACGGATCGATGAGAATGTGCATCGATTACCGAGAACTGAACAAGATCACTCTCAAGAACAAATATCCTTTGCCAAGGATCGAGGATCTGTTTGATAAGCTTAAAGGTGCAGGAGTCTTCTCCAAGATAGATTTGAGGTCAGGGTATCATCAGCTCAAGATCAAACCTGAGGATGTACCGAAGGCCGCTTTTAGAACTCAATATGGCCATTACGAATTTTTAGTGATGCCATTTGGTTTGACCAACGCTCCAGCCGTATTCATGGACCTTATGAACAGAGTCTTCCACCCCTACTTGGACAAATTTGTTCTAGTATTCATTGACGACATCCTCATTTATTCTAAGAATGAGACGGAGCACGAGGAACATCTACGGATAGTGTTGGAAACACTAAGAGCTGAGAAACTCTATGCCAAATTCAGTAAATGCAAATTTTGGCTGAAGGAAGTAATGTTCCTTGGACACATAGTATGGACAGTAGGAATCAAGGTGGATCCAGCCAAAGTAGAAGCAGTGCACAACTGGAAGGCACCAACAAGTCAGAATGAGATCAGAAGTTTCTTGGGATTAGCTGGTTATTACAGAAGATTTATCGAGGGATTTTCTACAATCGCTCGCCCGATGATACAGCTACTCAGGAAGGATACCAAGTTTAAGTGGACGGATGAGTGCGAGAAGAGTTTCCAAACTCTTAAGGAAAAGTTAACTAAAGCGCCGGTACTAGCACTTCCAGACATGAATAAAGAATATTTGGTTTATACTGACGCATCGAAAAATGGATTAGGTTGTGTCTTGATGCAAGACGGACGAGTGATAGCTTATGCTTCACGACAACTTCGACCTCACAAAGTTGAGTACCCAACCCATGATTTAGAACTTGCAGCCGTAGTGCATGTGCTAAAGATTTGGAGACACCATCTCTATGGTGTAAGAGTTGAGATATTCACCGATCACAAGAGCCTGAAGTACTTTTTCGAGCAAAAAGAACTGAACATGAGACAAAGACGATGGCTCGAATTAGTCAAAGATTATGACTGTGGAATTAACTACCATCCAGGAAAGGCTAATGTGGTAGCAGACGCATTGAGTCGCAAGGCTCCAACGAAGTTAGGATGTCTTTTCGTAGAAGAAGAAACTTTAGTACGAGAATTCGAGAAGATGGATATCAGAGTGCTTGACACGCCAACAACGATAACAAGTCAAATAGCAGCATTAGAAGCTACACCAGATTTGAGAGAAAGGATCATTAGTGCTCAGAGAAAAGATGGGTCAATGGAAAAGTTACGAGTAAGGATAAGAACAGATAAGCCGGAAGGATATTTTAAGTTTATCTCGAGATTTTGGAGTACGATGCAGAAAGAGTTGGGAATAGAGCTTAATTTCAGTACAGCTTTTCACCTACAGACAGATGGACAGTCAGAGAGAACGATTCAGATTTTGGTCGATATGTTAAGAACAGTGGTTTTGGACTGAGGCGCGAATTGGGAAGAAATTCTACACTTAGTCGAATTCGCCTACAACAACAGCTATCAGGCCACAATAGGAATGGCACCATTTAAGGCTTTGTATGGGAGAAAGTGTAGATCACCGCTTTATTGGGACGACGTAGGTGAGAGAAAGAACTTAGGCCAAGATGCAATCAATGAGATGATTGAGATAGTTCGACAGATTCGAGATAGAATGAAAGAGGCCCAGAGCCGACAGAAGTCGTATGCCGACGATCGTCGAACCAACCTTGAGTTTGAAATAGGAGATAAAGTTTTTCTTAAGATATCCTCGACCAAAGGAATCCTTAGGTTCGGAGTTAAGGGTAAGTTAAGACCCATGTTTATAGGACCTTATGAAATCCTCGAGAGAATAGGACCAGTCGCGTATAGATTGGCCTTACCGCCAAGCCTAGGAAGCGTTCATAACGATTTTCACGTTTCTCAGTTGAGAAAATATGTTTACGATCCTAAGCACGTCATTAGTCAGCAAGACGTAGTTCTTGAATCTGACCTCAGCTATGAAGAAAAGCCGATATCGATCTTGGATAGAAAAGTTCAAGAATTAAGAACTAAATCGATACCAATAGTTAAAGTGCTATGGAACCATCACGGGCAAGAAGAAGCCACGTGGGAACTCGAGGAGAAGATGAAGGAGCGATATCCTCATCTTTTTGCAGAAGGTATGCAAATTTCGGGACGAAATTTTTCGTAAGGGGGGTAGGATGTAATGCCCCGTAAATTCCTTACGTTCTTAAAATTTTAAAGTTAATTAAATAAATGGCTTTGCACGCCTAAGTTTACAATTTTTGAATTCTAAGGTTAACGGTCGAATCCGTTATTAAAAATAAATTACAGAAGTCAGCTAGACGACTACTGTATTTAGGGTTAGCACATACGAAAAGTTTTTAGTTCGTAAACTCAGAACAGAAAACCGTCCGATTTTTACTTTCACGAAATTGCGATACGAACACGCCCAAGAAAGTTCGTTTTTATAATTTTTCCGGACGAAACTTGGACTGTGTCGTCCCGAGTTTTTGTCAAAATAATTTTTGTAAATTTATTTTCCAATTAAGTTCTTATGTTAGAATTTAAGGTCAAATCAAATCGCGACGATTTTGTACCGAGCAACGTTTTTCGTCGTTCGTTTTTCCGTAACGTCGGATCGCGCCGGAAAAACCTGTAACCCTTCTAAAATTTCTGCATGGCAGCCGACTTTTATTGTTTTTTTTTTATTATTTTTTAGTTAATTAGGTGGAAGACATGCATGATTAAGGATGTCTAGTTAAATGACACCTAAACTTCACTTTCCATACTTTCAACCAATTCATCATATCAAACACTTAAACAAAACCATTTCTTCCCATCTCTCTCTCTCTCTCTCTCTCGGCTGCACTCTCTCTCTTTCTCTCTCAAATTGTGTTCTTCACCATTGTTGAAAGCTTCAAGGTTTCAAACAAGGATTCCATCTTAGATCATCATCCAACCATTGAATCATCTAACTCCTTTCACTAATATTCAAGGTAATGATCTCCTCTTCAATCCTATCCAATCATCTTTCTTTTCTTTTTCTTTTTCCTTCTTGATTGAAAATTTAGGTATTGGAATGGATGTTTTGATCTTAGAATAATGAAATTAGATGTATTAGATATGATAATTAGGGATTAAAATTGAACAAAAATAAGAACCCTAATACCTATGTAAATGCCGAAAATTTAGGCATGTTGTAGGATTTTTAATTTTCTTCTTTTGATGGTTGATTCTTGTTTAATAGATGTTTAATTAGTGATTGGAATGAAAAGGAATCAAAAGCCCTATGTGTGTTTGTGAAATTTCAATTAAAATTTGAGTTGAATTTAGGGGTTTATGCATGTTAGTTGATAATTGTTTTGCAATTGATTAATGGATGATATAACAGGTTGATTAGTAAATAAATGTAGTTAATTAGGGAAGAAAATCACCCCCTTAACATCTTTATAAAAACAGAATTTTAAAGAGTAATTAGAGGTTTCCACATGTTTGATTTAAGTGATGATTTGTTGGTTAAATTATTTTGCAAATCATGTTAGTTGATTATAGAATTTAATTGAGAATTTTCTAAAAATGTTTAATGAAACATAAGACATAAAGATCACCTTATAAGTTGAGTTATAATGATGTTATGATATGTTTGCATGCATAAAAGTGTTTCACGTTAGACGTAGTTTAACGCCGTAAAATTTGAATAAAATCCGACAACTTTTGAAAAAAACACGTAAGAGACGAAGCTTTAGTCGTAACTAATAATTGAGAAGTCGGATGGGAATTCTAATTTGATATTATTGTTTATGATGAAATTTATAACAACTTTCTAGTTGACGTCATAAGCTTTCGAGTTGATATAATATGGGCTATAGTTATAGTCGAAAACTAGAACGCGTTTTGATTTTTTTGTTGGTTTAGTACTTGTTAGTTGAAATCCGACGTATAGAACGTCGTGCTTTTGAGTGAGTTTTGAGAAGGAGTTCGTCACGTATGGAAGTACGTGATGACTGCCTTGAGAGTCCAGTTTCTAAAAAGATTGAATACGAGAGCTTAGAACGAACCTAAAACGTTATACGTCGAACCTATCAAGCAATTAGGGTTTTCACGGCAGTTTTGCGACTCTCGCCGGAAACTGTAATAACTTCCAGCTCGTTTATCGGATTTGTGATCCGTAAATTGGAGCACGAACTAGACATCCCAATCTTTCCAATGGTACAGGGCTCATCCCCTGTTTCCGAATCCTCTGTTCTGGACAGCCTCCAGAGTTACTGGACTGTGCAGTGAAAATTCAGTTTCTTGTTTTCTAAGTTGTTTAGTTCGCAACTTAGTTTCTTTCGATCGTTTAAACCGTTTTATCTAACGAATATCTCCCTACTGACCCTAGAGTCAAGAATAGGACCTTTAATGATGAAAACCAGTCGAGATCTTATCTTTTATCCTTTCATTAAAGAAGTAATAAACGAGAATCTTCATAAATCGTTGAATGAACTAAAACGTAAATCGCCTAAGTTGATTCTTTCCAACTTAGTTTCTTTTAATCTTTAAAGTCGTATTAAGATATCGACTACCTTCTCTACTGACCTGAGAGTTGAGTATGAGATCTTCCGAGTTCTAAACGAGATTGGTACGAGTCTCGTTTCCCGTTTAAGTAAAACGAATCTAGTAAGCGTGCAAATGCCTAAAGAATGAAACAACTAAAACTTCTTCGATTCTCTTTTATCGATTATCTTTTACGACCCGTTTTTAAGTATGTTTATTTTACGATGAAGGAGAAAGCCAACTGTAGAGAAAGGATGGAAGATCCAAAGTTGGAAGCTTTTGCTTTAAGTTCTGTAAATCAAGGTGGGCTTTTATATACAAAATAAAACGAGCAATGCTCGGAAAATCTTTCTTTATCGCTTTGATATCTGTGTTTTCAAAGTGATATTATGGCATGAACTGTTTTCTGTTTTATGTGAGTTCTCTTGTACCTATCTGAGTTAACATTCATGTTTTCCAGATTTAGAGTTAGTCTAACTAGATTAACTAACGATCGGCTCTGAGTTAGCTGCTAAGTGCTTTCCAGAGTTAGTGCACTTTGTAACCTGTGGTGTATGTGATATCCTGTTGAGGGGTACCAGCCACGGTGAATTAGAATTGGTCAAGATTGAACGTAACATTAGTCAGAAAATGCTCGCGCGAGTGATTTATGAGAAAAAGTCAGAAAATGTTTAGTAGACACGGATTCTTTCAATAAAACTCCGATGTGCTACGCTTATGAAATGCCATATTTATCTATATTTATGATTATGTTTTCGGCATCGTGCCCATTAAGTACGTTTGTACTTAGCCCTGCATTGTTTTCTAAATGTGCAGGTTGAAGCGACGGTGAGCGGCGACGGTTGATGTTGAGTTAAAGGATAGGATGCTTAGTTAGAACCCTTCCGCTGCCAAACTCTGAATTTCTTTTTGAGATGTACTTTTGAACAATACTCTGTAGTCTAAGTCTGTAAATATGAACTTAGTTTCTTTTTGTACTTTTGTCGAGTAATCCTTAGGGATTAACTCTTTCTTATTTATATTCAAGTCTTGTTCATGGTTTATCGATATTTTTCATGTATGTTTAGTCAATTAGCCCCCTTCTTCCCCGCTTCTTTAATCAAACCCCAGTCGCACCCCGGCTTCTGCCGTCCCTCGGGATTTGGGGCTGTGACAATAAATGGCTTTGCACGCCTAAGTTTACGATTTTGAATTCTAAGACTAACGGTCGAATCCATTTCCGAAAATAAATTACGGAAGCCAGCTAGACGACTACTGTATTTTGGGTTAGCGCGTACGAAAAGTTTTTAGTTCGTGAACTCAGAACGGAAAACCGTCTGATTTTTACATTCACGAAATCGCGATACGAACTCGCCCGAGAAAGTTCGTTTTTATGATTTTCCGGACAAAACTCGAACTTTGTCGTCCCGAGATTTTGTCGGAATTAAAGTTTTAAATATTATTTTCCGATTAAGTTTAATACGTTTGAATTTTTGGACGAATCGGATCATGACGATTTTGTGCCGAGCTACGTATTTCGTCGTTCGATTTCCGTAACATCGTATCGCGCCGGAAAAGCGCGTATTTTCCTTCTTTCTCTCCCTCTAACCGACCTCACCTCTCTCTCATTAGTGGATATTTTGATTTTATATAGTTATATTTTGGACACTTAATGTTTTAACTATTCACCCTTTACACCTAATAGGTTTTATACCTTATAATATGTTATAACAAATTAAATCACATCTCCTCCTTCCCTTTCCCCCCATTTTCGGCAGCTTCATTCTCTTCTCTCTCCCATCTTCTTTTCATCATCTCCACTGAAGAACTTCAAGAACTTGAGCAAGAAAAATCATTCAAGTCTCCAATCCTCCATCAAGTTTAATTCTTCCTTTGTTAAAACTCAAGGTATTCATCTCCTCTTTAATTCTATCCATCCAAAATCCTTTTCTTTTATTTTTCCTTTTTGATCGAAAATTTAGAATGGATGAACTAGATGTTTTGATCTTCGATTAGTAAAATTAGTTGTGATTGGATATGAATTCTAGGATTTAAATTGAAGAAAAATCAAGAGCCATAACTCCTCTTTATTACCGAAATTTTAGGGCTTATGGTAGGATTTTTAGATTTCTTCAATTGATGTTAAATTCATGCTTGGGAAGAGTTTAATTAGTGATTAGAACCAAGAGAAATCGAAAGCCCTTTGTTTGATTGAAACCGATTTAGGGTTTAGGGTTTGAAATTGGGGATTTTTGCATGTTAATGTGTAATTGGATTTCAATTGATTAATTGAGGATATAATAGTATGATTAAGAGTTAAATGGTGTTGATTAATGAAGAAAATCACTCTCTTAATCTATGTATTAAAACCGAAATTAAGGATGAAATTAGGGGTTTTCTTGTAGTTGTTTTAGTTGTTGATTTGTTTATGGAAATATGTTCCTAATGATGTTAGTTGATAATAAGATTTATTTGAGAAATTTCTAAAATTATTTTGTGGGGTAAGAGACGAAGAACTCGTCGTAAGTTGAGATATAGTGTTGGTACGAAATGATTATATGCATGAAAGTGATTCTCGTTAGATGTTGTTTAATGACGTAAAATTTGAACGAAATCCGACAACTTTGAAAATTGTGTAAGAGACGAACAATTAGTCGTTTTTAATAACCGACAAGTCGAATGAGAATTCTAATTTGATAATATTGTTTCTAATGGACTTGAGAACAACTTTGTAGTTGATGTCATGAGCTTTCGAGCTAATATAATATGAGCTAAAGTGATAGTCGAGAACTAGAACGCAAAGTTGATAACATATTGGTTTAGTACTTCTTAGTTGGAAGCCAACGTTTGAAACGTCGTGCTATTGGACGAGTTTTGAGAAGGAGTTCATCACGTACGGGAGTACATGATGACTGCCCTGAGGGTCTAGTTTCTTAAGAAATCGAATACGAGAACTTAGAACGAACCTAAGACGTTATACGTCGATTCTATCGAGCAACTAGGGTTAGCGCGGCAGTTTTGCGACCCTCTCCGGAAACTGTAATAACTTCTAACTCGTTTATCGGATTTGCAATCCGTAAATTGGAGCATAAACTAGACATCCCAAAATTTCCAACGGTACAGGGCTCATCCCCTGTTCTGGGCAGTCCCCAGAGTCACTGTAATGCGCAGTGAAATTTCAGTTTCATTTCTTCTAAGTTGTTTCGTTCGCAACTTAGTTTCTTTCGATCGTTTAAACCGTAATAACTAATGACTATCTTCCTACTGACCCTGGAGTCAAGGAAGGAGCCTTGAGTGGTAAAACAAGTCGAGATCTCATCTCTTATCCGTTCAAGTAAAGAAGTTTAGTTAAGCGAGAAATTGCATAAGTCGTATAATGAACTAAAACTTAATTTTTCCTAAGTTGATTCTTTCCAACTTAGTTCCTTATGATCTTTTAAGTCGTATTAAGCTATCGACTACCCTCTCTACTGAACTAAGAGTCGAGTATGAGACCTTTCGAGTTCTAAATGGGATTTGTTCGAGTCTTGTTCCCGTTTAAGTAAAATGAATCTAGTAAGCGTGCAAATGCCTAAAGAATGAAACGACTAAAACCTATTTCGATTTTCTTTGATCGATTATCTTTTACGACCCGAGTTTAAGTATTATTATTTTACGATGAAGGAGGAAGCCAGCAGTAAAGAAAGGACGGAAGATCCGAAGATTGGAAGCTAGTACTTCTTAGTTCTGTATTACGAGGTAGGCTTTTATATACAAAATAAAACGAGCAATGCTCGGAAAATCTTTCTTTATCGCTTTGATATCTGTGTTTTCAAATTGATATTATGGCATGAACTGTTTTATGTTTTATGTGAGTTCTCTTGTACCTATCTGAGTTAACATTCGTGTTTTCCAGATTTAGAGTTAATCTAACTAGGTTAACTAACGATCGGCTCTGAGTTAGCTGCTAAGTGCTTTCCAGAGTTAGTGCACTTTGTAACCTGTGGTGTATGTGATATCCTGTTGAGGGGTACTAGCCACGGTGAATGAGATTTGGTCAAGATTGAACGTAACATACCAGAAAAATGCTTGCAAGCTAATTTGAGAAAAGAGTCAGAAAATATTTAGTAGACACGGAATCTTTCCAATAAAACGCCGATGTGCTACAATTATGAAATGCCATATTTATCTATACTTATGATTATGATTTCGGCATCGTGCCCACTAAGTGCTTTTGTATTTAGCCCTGCATTGTTTTCTAAATATGCAGGTTGAAGCGACATGAGCGGCAACGGTTGAAGTTGAGTTGGAAAGATAGGATGCTATAGTTAGGACTCTTCCGCTGCCAGAACTCTAAGTCTTTTGAGAATATGTGTATATTGAACAAAACTCTGTAGCATAAGTCTGTAAACTTGAACTTAGTTACTTTTGTGTATTTTTGTCGAGTAATCACTCGTGATTAACTCTTTCTTTATATTATTCAAGTCTTGTTCATTAAATGTATGATGTCTTATATGTTTGTTTAGTCAGTTAGCCCCCTTCTTCCCCGCTTCTTTAATCCAACCCAAGTCGCACCCCGGCTTCTACCGTCCCTCGGGATTTGGGGCTGTGACAGAGTGGTATCAGAGCAAGGTCTGTTTTTCTGCTCTGGTCAAGAGTCAATTTTCTAGTATGAGTCATTTTTTTTAAGTGATACCACAGAGTGGTATCAGAGCAGAGGTTTGTCTCTTGCTCTGACTATGAGTCAATCTTCTAGTTCGAGTCAATTCCCCAATATGAGTTATTCTTTCAGTAATACCACTAAGTGGTAACTGAGCAGTAAGTTGTTTCATGCTCTGGTTATGAGTCATCTTTTTCTAATACGAGTCATTCCTTTAAGTAATATCACAGAGTGGTATTTATATACCAGTCTTCCTTCGAGTGATAATATAGAGTATTCATTCGTACTCTATATCGAGTTTTCTCTCGAGTCATAAGATGGAATAATGGCATGTACTTTAGATCAGAATCTTCCGTCAAGTAGAAGATAAGAGTTAGACCATAACACTAAGATTGAAAATGTAGATGTCAACTCAACCTCTCGCCCCGTCGACTCAACGAGGAAAAGGAAAGAATTTTATGATGTAATTTCTTTTAAATAAGAAATTTTATGATCAAGTATGCAATGAATTTGAGAATGAGAATGGGTTGTGTTTCGAGTTTAAGAATTTTATGGAAGTAAAATTTAATACTTTATGTGATTGTGTGATAGTACGAGTACTATCTTATGTGAAATTATTTGCGCAATGATTTCCTTTTTATGAAAAAAATTATGCGGATACAAGAATATAGTCGGATTTTAGGGATTTTCCCGGTTCATTGAGAACGTAGACTCGAAACCTAAGATCTTTCCGGTTCTTCGAGAATTTAGACGTTTTTAAGAAACGTTGTTATGAAATGATTTCGAAAAGAGATCCCCAATGCGAGAAGAACTTCTACTGATGAATGTCACGTGCGTTAAGTGACATGAATGAAGTTTCGGCAAAGTCGAACTTTGTTTTAAAATTTCAAATAAGAATTTCCTGTGAGGAAAATAAAAATAAAAGTGATTCGATAATTGTGTTAGTAAACAAAGGGAACGATAAGACGTTTGAGAAGCTTTCGGCTTCGAATTAAGAAAGATATAAACGAGACGACAAAGGCAAAATAAAGGGAATCAAAGCCAAATGAAATAAGTGAACGTTGCTTCCGTGTAAGTAACGTGAATGACGTCATTCGTGTCACGTCTTTCTGTTTTCTTTTTGTTTCATGTTTCAGTAGGGTTTCGTCTTGATCGAACTTTACGAAGAAAAATCGTATAAATTATTAGAAGTCGAGCATGAAGTTTGATTAAAAAAATTTCCATCGATCGCCCGATTCTAGCGACGACAACTGGAACTTAGTTTCCAGAAAGATATTCTTTAAGTTATATTCCATTTTCTTTTGGAATTTATTCAATATTTCGTCTTTGAGCGACGACTACAACTAGTATGAATATCAAGAGTCGTAAACGACAAATTTCCTTTAAATGGATGTTACTTTTGGATAAGTAACATGAACGAAGTAAATATGCTTTGTTTTAATAAGTGAGAATCGTTAGGAAATGTGTGGAGAAAGAAATAAAGAATTAAAATGAGTAAAAATATGGTGAAATAAAGAATGAAAATAAAATCTCTAATTTTATATATATATTTATTGTTGTTGAGTGCAATTTCTTGAATTGCTAGAAGTCTCGATAAGTGGTTGACTTAAGTGATGATGTTACAATTGAATAAGGAATGTTCATTTTGTAATTTAAGAATTTCGTTGAAATAAGTTCTTTTTTTTTCCCTACCTGTTACTGATCCGTGTTTCCTTAAAACTTTTGTAGGATGGCTAGGACTCGCGTTACGGCTCGAAAGAGCCAACCTTTGGCCTCGTGCGAGCGCACTATAGTAGACATGCTGTAGGATGAGTACTACGAGTTCGAGGTAGACTACGGAGAGGAGGACGTAGGACAAATTGTTAGTAACTTTTCTTCAGCTTACTACCCAGTGCGACACTTCATCCGGGAGAGTCAGGCGATTCTAGACCTGATTGTTCACCTACCGGACGAGTGGCGCGGTTGGGCGCACCGTGCGGCGTGGTACTTCTTAGGGATTTTCGGCGACGACACTGAGCCGACCGGCAACTACACCGGATTTGCCCTATTTGTGCACAGGCGCTTCTTTGAGAGCAGATTCATGCTTCCCATCCCATTAGAGCCGCACCTTCCCTACAGTCAGTTCCCAGCAGAGACAGAGCCAGAGCACCTTGACTTAGACCCAGAGTTTTCTGCCCTGTTGGAGTTGCCACCAGACGGTGTACCGAGTGAGGAGGAGGACGTAGAGTCCGAGCAGTTAGAGGAGGACGCAGAGTTAGGACAGTTAGAGAAGGACGAGGAGACCGTAGTTACACTAGAGTCACCACCAGTTGGTCAGCAGATCGAGGAGTTGATCCCAGGGCCGGGATTCGTGGAGGTTGACGCTGAGACAGCCGCGTTGTTGGGGTTGTCTTCACCTTTTGTTCCAGACGTTTGTGTTAGAGTCAGGGGACCGTTAGAGACGAGACTGTATAGGGAGGGGCCAGACTACCGAGAGATCGACGCAGAGCTTGCCGCCTTGTTAGAGTTACCTTCTCCACTTACGCTGCTCGAGGAGATATATGAGAAGTGGGGAATAGTCAGAGAGCAGATGGAGGCAGGACCATCCAGGATCCGTTCTAGGGAGGACTTCGAGTCAGGTTCGGGTTCAGGTTCAGTTCTCGAGCACCTTCTTCCCTTGAAGAAGCGTGCGGTAGAGGTCAACGAGGACTACTTGGTTTCCGACCTGGAGGAGACGGTTTCAGAGGCACCCTCACCCACCCTGCTTACACTTGCTGACGGTTCTGCTCTGAGGGTGGACGAGGCACTTCAGCTTGTTTTTGGTTCAGAGTCCAAGGAGGATGACCCAGAGGAGGATCCCGAGGAGGATCCGGAGGAGGATCCGGAGGAAGATCCGGAGGAAGATACGGAGGAGGACCCGGAGGAGGAACCAGAGAAGGACTGTTAGAGTTTTTGCAGACCATAGGGGGGAAGTTTTTGGACTCGACTGTAGTTTAGTTGAGCAGAGCGTCGTAGATGCGGGTAAATATCAGTAGTAGTAGTAGCTCTTTTGTCCTGTATAGAGTCGGATCAGTAACTAGTTAGTTTTGTAGTACTCTAGCGGATACAAAATTTTATGAATCGTTTCCGTTCTAGTACTTTAGTAGATACGGAGTTGCAGCTTGTTAGTGCACCGGGTAAATAGTAGCCAGTCAACCTAGTTTAGACTAATAGTAGTCTAACCTTTTTGTATAAGTCCTCGTTGGAGGCAGAATTAATATTCTTTTTGATGTATATATATATATATGACCCGTGAAGAGGGTTTTAATCACAAGCAAAATTTCTTATGAATTGAGTAATTAAAATCAGAATGTCAAATGAACTCGTGTAATGAGAAATTGAGATTAACTTGAAAGTTAAAAGATTATGAAGTTAATATCGAAATTATGTTCGATATGTCGTTCCGTAAAATTGATTAAGTTGAGAACGAGCTAGTAAGTACCAAGAGTAATCAACCGAAATGACTAATGAGAATTTCAAATTTCCTTAGATCAAACAAAATGCCGCCAAGAAACGTTAACAATAGGAGAGGTCGAGGACCTGGAAGGCCTAGAGGACGTGGGAGACGTCAACCAGAAAACAACAGAGAACAAGAGTATGAGCAGAATGCTACCCCATCCCCATTACCACCCCCATCACCACCACCTCCACCACCGCCCCGTAGAGATATAGAGGATCTCTTTCTCAAGAGGAACCCTCCGATGTTCAATGGAACGGGTAGCCCTAGCGATGCTGAGCTATGGGTGAGATCTACGGAGAAGATTTTCAAGCTCCTCAGATGCACTGATGAGGAGAGAATGCTTTGTGTCGCATTCCAGCTGACGGGATCGGCAGATTACTGGTGGGAAGCCAGACACAAGGTGATTCCCGCAGAGCATCTGGCTCGTTTCACGTGGGAAGTGTTTAAGGAAATCTCGTTTCACATAAGGAAGCCGAATTTTATAATCGGAAGCAAGGAAAGCTGACCGTGACTGAGTATGATGCCAAGTTTTGCGAACTGTCAAGGTATGCGTCGGCATTAGTTGACACCGAGGAGAAGCTATCCAAGAAATTTCAAGGGGGTTTACGACATGAGCTAGGAATCGCTTTAGCTAGTCATGGAGGACTAGGCTATATGGATATTTTGGGAAGAGCACTACAAATGGAGGCCGTTGTGCCTGATGAGAAGAAGATGGTACCAACTGCGTCAGCACCAGCGCAGAGTCAGAATCGAGGCTACTATAAAAGCAACAGTAGCAATTATCAGGGAAAGAGAAATGGAACGGAGGAGGTAGCGGAGGCTACAATCAGGGTTATAACAACCAAGAAAACCAGAAGAGGGGTAACCAGCAGGGATATCAGCAGCCTGGCCAGAACAACAACAACAACAACAACAACAACAACAACAACAACAGCAACAAGAGGCCGTGGCAGGGAAACAACCAATCGGGGTTGTTTATTCAGGAGAATAAGCAGAACTCACTGTGGAAGAGCAACAACCAACAGAACCAGCCACAAGGGCAACAGCGAAACTTCAACCAGGGAGCAAATAACCCAGGAAGGGTTACCATTCATGTCTGCTCGAAGTGCAACCGAGCCCATCCTAGAGTCTGCCAGATAGGCACCCCCAACTGTTTCAACTGTGGACAGAAGGGGCACATGAAAAAGGATTGCCCGAAGCCGCTCCAAGCCGTACCTCTCCGAGCCATTCAAGCACAGCCGCAGCAGCCGCCAATGAACCAACAGCAGTTTCAGCAGCATGCACAGCAGCAACAGAATGCGAGGGCATGCGCTATCAAACAGTGTGGTCAGCGCAACGGAAAAGGCAATCTCGCAGGTATGGGAAAACTCCACAACATCCCCATTAAGATACTGTTTGATACTGGTGCATCGCATTCTTTCATTGCTGGCTCGTGTGCCGATAAATTAGACATCAGACCTGTAAGAGCTGCACAATCTATGAGAGTAGCCACACCTTCAGGAGAGATCACTACTTCTACTCATGTTTGCTCTAACCTAGAACTAGAAATTGGAACTCATAAGGTTATAGCGAACAACTTAAATGTTATGATAATGTAGGACGTAGATATAATCCTAGGAATGGATTGGTTGTCAGAGAATTACGCCACAATTCTTTGCAACGAGAGAAAAATCTCTTTTCAACCGCCGGGAAAAGAACCAACCGAATTCCACGGAATTTCAATGGGTAGAGGCATACCAATTATATCAGCCCTTCAAGCCACGAAACTCATGAAGAAGAAAGGTACCACAGCCTATCTTGTGTACCTAGTCGGAGAGCCAGGAGCCGAGAAGACCATTCAAGACGTAAAGGTTGTGAATGAATATGAAGACATCTTTCCAGAGGTATTACCAGGATTGCCACTAGATCGCCACGTGGACTTCACAATCGACCTAGAACCAGGAGCCGCACCTAAATCAAAAGCCCCATACAGGATGGCACCGAAAGAATTAGAAGAGCTCAAAATCCAGTTACAGGAATTGCTAGACCTTGGTTTTATCAAGCCAAGCGTCTCACCTTGGGGAGCACCAGTGCTATTTGTTAGGAAAAAGGACGGATCAATGAGGATGTGTATAGATTACCGAGAACTAAACAAGATCACGCTTAAGAACAAATATCTGTTGCCAAGGATCGAGGATCTGTTCGATCAGCTCAAGGGTGCAGGAGTTTTCTCCAAGATAGATTTGAGGTCAGGGTACCATCATCTCAAGATCAAACCTGAAGACGTACCAAAGACCGCTTTTAGAACCCGATATGGCCATTACGAATTCCTAGTGATGCCATTTGTTTTAACCAACGCTCCAGCCATATTCATGGACCTTATGAATAGAGTTTTCCACCCTTATTTGGACAAATTCGTTTTAGTATTCATCGACGACATCCTCGTTTACTCTAAGAATGAAAAGGAGCACGAGCAACATCTACAGATAGTGTTGGAAACACTAAGAACTGAGAAACTCTATGCCAAATTCAGTAAATGCGAATTTTGGCTGAAGGAAGTTATGTTCCTTGGACATATAGTGTCGGCGGAAGGAATTAAAGTGGACCCAGCCAAAGTAGAAGCAGTACACAACTGGAAATCACCAACGAGTCAGAATGAGATCAGAAGTTTCTTGGGATTAGCCGGCTACTACAGAAGATTTATTGAGGGATTCTCCACGATCACCCGCCCGATGATGCAGTTACTCAGGAAAGATACCAAATTTAAGTGGACGGACGAGTGCGAGAAAAGTTTCCAAACGCTTAAGGAGAAGCTAACCACAGCGCCAGTACTAGCACTTCCAGACACAAACAAAGAGTATGTGGTTTACACCGATGCATCGAAAAATGGATTAGGTTGTGTCTTGATGCAAGACGGACGAGTGATAGCTTATGCTTCGTGACAACTTCGACCTCACGAAGTTGAGTACCCAACCCACGATTTAGAACTCGCAGCCGTGGTGCATGCGTTAAAGATTTGGAGACACCATCTTTATGGTGTAAGGGTCGAGATATTCACCGATCATAAGAGCCTGAAGTACTTTTTCGAGCAAAAAGAACTGAATATGAGACAAAGAAGATGGCTCGAATTATTCAAGGATTACGACTGCGGAATAAATTATCATCCAGGAAAGGCTAATGTGGTAGCAGACGCATTGAGTCGTAAGGCTCCAACGAAGTTAGGATGCCTTTTTGTAGAAGAAGAAACTTTAGTACGAGAATTTGAGAAGATGGATATCAAAGTGCTTGACACGCCAGCTACAATAACAAGTCAGATAGCAGCATTAGAAGCGACACCAGATCTACGAGAGAGAATCATCAGTGCTCAGAGAAAAGACGAGTCAATGGAAAAGTTGCGATTAAGGATAAGAATAGAGAAACCAGATGGATATTCCGAAGCACCAGACAATGCGATACTTTTTGAAGGCAGAATTTGTATTCTTGATGACGACAGCGAACTGAAGAACGAGATCTTGAGTGAGGCTCGCGACACACCTTATACAGCACACCCAGGAAGTACGAAAATGTACCAAGATTTGAGAAGAAACTTTTGGTGGAATGGAATGAAACGAGACGTTGCCTCGTTTGTAGAAAGATGCCTAGCATGTCAGCAAGTCAAGGCTTTACACCGACGACCGTATGAATTGCTACAACCATTGGATGTCCCAGAATGGAAATGGGAAGGCATAGCCATGGATTTTGTCATAGGCTTGCCTAAGTCAAGAAGAGGAAACACAGCAATTTGGGTGATAATAGATAGGCTTACGAAGTCAGCGCACTTCTTACCGATTAAGATCACCTATGGATCAGAGAAACTAGCTCAGTTGTATGTCAGAGAGATTGTACGTCTGCATGGAGTACCAAGGGTCATAGTATCAGATAGAGACGCCAAATTTACTTCGAGATTTTGGATTACGATGCAGAAAGAATTGGGAACAGAGCTTAATTTCAGTACAGCGTTTCACCCACAGATGGACAGTCAGAGAGAACGATTCAGATTTTGGTCGACATGTTAAGAACAGTGGTTTTAGACCGAGGCATGAATTGGGAAGAAATTCTACACTTAGTCGAATTCGCTTACAACAACAGCTATCGGGCCACGATAGGTATGGCGCCGTTTGAGGCTTTGTATGGAAGGAAATGTAGATCACCGCTTTATTGGGATGAAGTAGGTGAGAGAAAGAACCTAGGCCCGGATGCGATTAATGAGATGATTGAGATAGTTCGGCAAATTCGCGATAGAATGAAAGAAGCTCAGAGCCGACAGAAGTCTTATGCCGACGATCGTCGAACCAACCTTGAGTTTGAAATAGGAGATAAAGTTTTTCTTAAGATATCATCAACCAGAGGAATCATTAGATTCGGAGTTAAGGGTAAACAAAGACCCAGGTTTATAGGACCGTATGAAATCCTCGAGAGAATAGGACCCGTCGCTTATGGATTGGCCTTACCGCCAAGTCTAGGAAGCGTACACAACGTTTTACACATTTCTCAGTTGAGAAAATATGTTTATGATCCTAAGCACGTCATTAGTCAGCAAGACGTAGTTCTTGAATCTGACTTAAGTTATGAAGAGAAGCCGATATCGATTTTGGATAGAAAAGTTCAAGAATTAAGAACCAAATCGATACCAATCGTTAAAGTGCTCTGGAACCACCACGGGCAAGAAGAAGCCACGTGGGAACTCGAGGAGAAGATGAAGGAGAGATATCCTCATCTTTTTGCAGAAGGTATGCAAATTTCGGGACGAAATTTTTCGTAAGGGGGGTAGGATGTAATGCCCCGGAAATTCCTTACGATCTCAAAAAAATTTAAAGTTAATAAAATAAATGGCTTTGCACGCCTAAGTTTACGATTCTGAATTCTAAGACTAACGGTCAAATCCGTTTCCGAAAATAAATTACGGAAGCCAGCTAGACGACTACTGTATTTAGGGTTAGCGCGTACGAAAAGTTTTTAGTTCGTGAACTCAGAACGGAAAACCGTCTGATTTTTACATTCACGAAATCGCGATACGAACTCGCCCGAGAAAGTTCGTTTTTATGATTTTCCGGACAAAACTAGGACTGTGTCGTCCCGAGATTTTGTCGGAATTAAAGTTTTAAATATTATTTTCCGATTAAGTTTAATACGTTAGAATTTTTGGACGTATCGGATCGTGACGATTTTGTGCCGAGCTACGTATTTCGTCGTTCGATTTCCGTAACGTCGTATTGCGCCGGAAAAGCACGTATTTTCCTTCTTTCTCTCTCTCTAACCAACCTCACCTCTCTCTCATTAGTGGATATTTTTATTTTATATAGTTATATTTTGGACACCTAATGTTTTAACTATTCACCCTTTACACCTAATAGGTTTTATACCTTATAATGTGTTATAACAAATTAAATCACATCTCCTCCTTCCCTTTCCCCCCATTTTCGGCAGCTTCATTCTCTTCTCTCTCCCATCTTCTTTTTATCATCTCCACTGAAGAACTTTAAGAACTTGAGCAATAAAAATCATTCAAGTCTCCAATCCTCCATCAAGTTTAATTCTTCCTTTGTTAAAACTCAAGGTATTCATCTCCTCTTTAATTCTATCCATCCAAAATCCTTTTCTTTTATTTTTCCTTTTTGATCAAAAATTTAGAATGGATGAACTAGATGTTTTGATCTTCGATTAGTAATATAATATGAGCTAAAGTGATAGTCGAGAACTAGAACGCAAAGTTGATAACATATTGGTTTAGTACTTGTTAGTTGGAAGCCGACGTTTGAAACGTCGTGCTATTGGACGAGTTTTGAGAAGGAGTTCATCATGTACGGGAGTACGTAATGACTGCCTTGAGGGTCTAGTTTCTTAAGAAATCGAATACGAGAACTTAGAACAAACCTAAGACGTTATACGTCGATTCTATCGAGCAACTAGGGTTAGCGCGGCAGTTTTGCGACCCTCGCTGGAAACTGTAATAACTTCTAACTCGTTTATCGGATTTGCGATCTGTAAATTGGAGCGTAAACTAGACATCCCAAAATTTCCAACGGTATAGGGCTCATCCCCTGTTTCCAGATCCCCTGTTCTGGGCAGTCCCCAGAGTCACTGTAATGTGCAGTGAAATTTCAGTTTCATTTCTTCTAAGTTGTTTCGTTCGCAACTTAGTTTCTTTCGATCGTTTAAACCGTAATAACTAACGACTATCTTCCTACTGACCCTGGAGTCAAGGAAGGAGCCTTGAGTGGTAAAACAAGACGAGATCTCATCTCTTATCCGTTCAAGTAAAGAAGTTTAGTTAAGCGAGAAATTGCATAAGTCGTATAATGAACTAAAACTTAATTTTTCCTAAGTTGATTCTTTCCAACTTAGTTCCTTATGATCTTTTAAGTCGTATTAAGCTATCGACTACCCTCTCTACTGACCTAAGAGTCGAGTATGATACCTTTCGAGTTCTAAACGGGATTTGTTCGAGTCTCGTTCCCGTTTAAGTAAAATGAATCTAGTAAGCATGCAAATGCCTAAAGAATGAAACGACTAAAACCTATTTCGATTTTGTTTGATCGATTATCTTTTACGACCCGAGTTTAAGTATTATTATTTTACGATGAAGAAAGAAGCCAGCAGTAAAGAAAGGACGGAAGATCCGAAGATTGGAAGCTAGTACTTCTTAGTTCTGTATTACGAGGTGGGCTTTTATATACAAAATAAAACGAGCAATGCTCAGAAAATCTTTCTTTATCGCTTTGATATTTGTGTTTTCAAAGAGATATTATGGCATGAACTATTTTATGTTTTATGTGAGTTCTCTTACACCTATCTGAGTTAACATTCGTGTTTTCCAGATTTAGAGTTAATCTAACTAGGTTAACTAACGATCGGCTCTGAGTTAGCTGCTAAGTGCTTTCCAGAGTTTGTGCACTTTGTAACCTGTGGTGTATGTGATATCCTGTTGAGGGGTACCAGCCACGGTGAATGAGATTTGTTCAAGATTGAACGTAACATACCAGAAAAATGCTTGCAAGCTAATTTGAGAAAAGAGTCGGAAAATGTTTAGTAGACACGGGTTCTTTCCAATAAAACCCCGATGTGCTACAATTATGAAATGCCATATTTATCTATACTTATGATTATGATTTCGGCATCGTGCCCACTAAGTGCTTTTGTACTTAGCCCTGCATTGTTTTCTAAATATGCAGGTTGAAGCGACGTGAGCGGCAACGGTTGAAGTTGAGTTGGAAAGATAGGATGCTATAGTTAGGACTCTTCCGCTGCCAGAACTCTAAGTCTTTTGAGAATATGTGTATATTGAACAAAACTCTGTCGCATAAGTCTGTAAACTTGAACTTAGTTACTTTTGTGTACTTTGGTCGAGTAATCACTCGTGATTAACTCTTTCTTTGTATTATTCAAGTCTTGTTCATTAAATGTATGATGTCTTATATGTTTGTTTAGTCAGTTAGCCCCCTTCTTCCCCGCTTCTTTAATCCAACCCCAGTCGCACCCCGGCTTCTGCCGTCCCTCGGGATTTGGGGCTATTTAAACTAGTATTTATGCACACATTATAACATCTAAACATCACATCTTCTATATTATCATGAATTATTTTCTTTAATAACTTTGCATGCAATTCCATTTTCTTAAACTTAACAACATGTATGATTACATCAACATATCATATAATAAATTCATGATCAAAACATCACTCAATTCATCAACAAAATCAACAAAATAATTTCTCCAATTTTTAAAGAAACACACGGCATTGATACATATTTTAGGTCAATTCATTTCTCAAATTTTCATGCATATAATCTCATTCTAAACATGATAAAAATCATAAATCAAGCATCATAATAACAATAACTCAAAGAATTCATATTTTCCTATTTTTCCTATAATTTTCGGTATTAATCAATTTTTTTAGGGATTTAATTTCTTTTTCTTCTCTTAATTCACCGATTAAATCCTAATGTTCGATTCTCCTAATGATTTCTTCTCACTCGATCTTCACAAGCACAACCTAAGTTTGCCTAAACATAAATAAATACCATGCATGCATGTTTTCTTTCTTTTAGGATTTAGAGATATACATATATACAATTAATCAAATGAATAATCATACTTTGAAAATTAAAAGGAATTTCTTCTCTTGGCTTCTTGAAATCGAATGGAAGGGGATTGAGCTTCAAAACTTGAACTTGAATGAAAGGAAGAACTCTTCTTGAATCCTCAAAGAAAAGATTAACATAAAAATTAATCATCCATCTCTTTTAGGGCTTAAGAGCCAAAATGAAGAAAATGGAGGATGATTATTGAATTTAAATCAAGAACTTGGATGGGTTTTTACCTTTTTCTTGAAAATATGGATGGAATAGATGGAGGATGATGTTCTTTACTTCATTTCCATGGATGATAAGCTTGAATTCAAGGTTGCATGAAAGAAAGCCAAAATGTAGGTGTGTGTGTGTGTGTGAATGCCGTGAATGAGGGAGTGGGGAGGGAGAGAGAGTGTTTTTCTTTTCTTTCTTTGGTTGTTGGATGAAGATGAATGAATGAAATGAAATTCATTCTTTTAAATTAAAGAGAGAAATAGAGAGAGAGAGTGTATGGAGCTTGCATGTGCATCCAACAAAAAGAATAAACATGATAACATGTAGTATTGGAAATTGGAAATGTTTTAAGTGATTGATAGATAGTTGATGTGATGTGGTTTGCATGTAATCTTTTGGTAAGATTGCTAAGAAGACATAATGATGATAATTAGTATTGGGAATTGGAGAGAGATGGGAGAGGGGTGATGAGGTGGCGTGAGAGGGAGAGAGGTGACGACACTTGTCCTCATCGTGTCGTTACGAGTATTAATTACCCGGTCGTAAAGGTTTTATGGATAAAACGATTCGTATTAATTCTTTTATGCTATAAACGAGTCTAATCTCTCCTCGTCTCATTTCTGACACTAAAACATCTCAATCCTATTTCACGTCTCAATTAAAAGATTAACGGTTCCGATCATTTAGTCTTTTAAATCTTAAAAGAATTTAGTCGGCTTGTTAATCCGTTATTAATCTTTAAAAGATTAATTCCTCATTACTCTTTCTCAATTTATCTCGGATAAGCTCTTATCCTATCTCAATAACTTTAAAAGAAATTCTAGGTTCAAAGACCTTAATTCAACTCTATTCTAAGTTCATCGGCGTAAAGAAATTCCTCGGCGATCAACATTATTCTATTTCAATTAAACAAACTCTTCGGGATTTTTCTGGAAATTAATCTCATACTCATTCTCATATAAATAAACTCAATATATTCATCACATTATCATTTCAAGAAATTGAACAGATAAATTCACACAATAACACATAAGACATTCCAAACGTTTTACTCATTTCTCTTTATTTTAAAACAAAAATTTTATTCCACAAATCTCATCTTTTAACTTACTCGGTTAGTTATTACACTCTCTAAAGGTATAAAAGCTCAAGGTATCACATCCTCACCCTCTTAAAAAAAATTTCATCCCGAAATTTACTGACATTGAGAAAATAACTCGGGATATTTTGCTTTCATCTTTTCTTCGAGTTCCCAAGTGGCTTCTTCGAGATCATGATGACACCACTTGACCTTCACTAAGGGAATCGATTTCGTTCTAAGCTGCTGAACTTTATGGTCTAAAATCTCCTCGGGTTTCTCCTCGTAGCTTAAATCGGGTTTCATCTCGACATCTTCTTGGCGTATTACGTGCTTCGGATCAAAGACGTATTTTCTCAATTGCGACACGTGAAAAACGTTATGCGAACTTCCGAAACTGGGCGGTAACGCTAAACGATAAGATACGGATCCAATTCTCTCAAGGATCTCGTACGGTCCTATAAAACGAGGTTTAAGCTTTCCTTTAACTCCAAAACGATATACTTCTCTCGAGGGGGATACTTTCAAAAATACTTTATCTTCTGTTTCAAATTCCAACTTGGATCTTTGATTATCAGCATACAACTTCTGTCGACTCTGAGCTTCTTTAATCTTCTCGCGGATTTGACGCACAGATTCTATCATTTCCTCAATCGCTTCTGGCCCTATCACTTTCCTTTCACCCACTTCATTCCAATAAAGCGGTGATCTACAGTTTCTTCCGTAAAGAGCTTCATAAGGGGTCATTCCTATCGTATTTTGATAGCTGTTGTTGTACGCGAATTCGACAAGAGGTAAGATTTTCTCCCATTCAACTCCTTTATCTAACAGGACGACTCTCAACATATCTTCGAGGATTTGAATCGTTCGCTCGGTCTGACCATCGGTTTGGGGATGGTAAGCAGTGCTGAATTGCAACTGAGTTCCCAACTCTTTATGGAAACTCTCCCAAAAACGGGCTGTGAACTTCGAGTCTCTATCAGATGTAATCGTCTTCGGTACTCCATGCAACTTCACAATTTCCTTGATGTAGATCTCAGCTAACTTGGCTGATCCATAGGTATGTGGAATAGGTATGAAATGAGCAGACTTAGTCAACCTATCCACTATCACCTATACTACTGTATTTCCTTTTCTTGATCTTGGCAATCCCGTCACAAAATCCATTGTGATTCCATCCCATTTCCACTCTGGGACTGGTAACGGTTGCAGAGATCCTTCACTTGCTGGCAAGCTAAGCATTTTTCAACGAACAATGCTACATCCATCTTCATTCCATTCCACCAAAACTGTTTCTTTAAGTCTTGGTACATCTTTGTGCTGCCAGGATGAGCTGTATACGGGGTTTCATGAGCTTCACTCATTATTTCATTTCTCAACTTGTCGTCGTTAGGCACACAAATTCTTCCTTGATACAACAACGCATTATCGCTTGATTCCGAGAAATCTTTAACTTCTTCGCTTCTCACCTTCCTTCGTAGCTTCTCCAATTCTTCGTCTCTTCTTTGGCCTTCTATGATGCGGGTTCTCAAATCAGGCATTACTATCAAGGTAGCAATCACTTGGTCTACTGTCGCTGGGGGTACAAGCACTTCAATTTTCATCTTCCCAAATTCTTCAATCAACTCGACTTCATCGGTTAAAATGAATCCTAATTTTGTCCCTTCCGAATTTTCCTTCTTTCTCCTTCTACTTAGCGCGTCAGCTACTACGTTCGCTTTACCGGGATGGTAAGATATCTTGCAATCGTAATCTTTCACTAACTCGAGCCATCTTCTTTGTCTCATGTTCAACTCCTTCTGCTAGAAGAAGTACTTCAGACTCTTGTGATCCGAGAATATTTCACATTTGGCTCCATAGAGATAATGTCGCCATATTTTCAAAGCATGTACGACAGCTGCTAACTCCATGTCGTGAGTTGGATACTTCTCTTCATGAGGTTTAAGTTGCCTTGAAGCATATGCAATCACTTTCCCATTTTGCATTAGCACACATCCTAGTCCTTGGAAACTCCTTTCACATTCTTCCGTCCACTCAAACTTTGTCTCTTTCTTCAACAGACTCGTCATCGGCTTCGCGATCTTAGAGAATCCTTCTATGAATCTCCGGTAGTATCCTGCCAAACCGAGGAAACTATGGATTTCATGAACTGATGCCGGGGATTTCCATTCTTGCACAGCTTTCACCTTCTCCATATCCACTTTGATTCCTTCGGACGAAACGACATGTCCTAAGAAATTTACTTCCTTCAGCCAAAATTCACACTTACGGAACTTAGCATACAACTTTTCAGCTCTAAGCGTTTCCAACACAATACTTAAATGATTCTCATGCTCAGGTTCATCTCTTGAATATACCAAAATGTCGTCTATAAAGACAATCACGAACTTATCCAGATATTCGTGAAAAACTCTATTCATCATATCCATAAACACTGCCGGAGCATTTGTTAATCCAAATGGCATTACTATGAATTCGTAATGTCCATACCTCGTTCTGAAAGCAGTCTTTGGGATATCTTTTTGCTTTATCTTCAGCTGGTGGTATCCAGATCTTAAATCGATCTTGGAGAAAACACCGGCTCCTTTTAGCTGGTCAAACAAATCATCTATCCTTGGCAAAGGATATTTGTTCTTCAGTGTAATCTTGTTTAGCTCTCGGTAGTCTATGCACATCCTCAAACTACCGTCTTTCTTCTTCACAAAGAAAGGTTTTCGAGCATTGCTCGTTTTATTTTAAATAACTCAAACATCACTTTAACTTGAAAAACTTTTAGAAAATAAGACATACCTGGTTGCCGGATGAGATGGAGGATAACTTGGTGTGGTTTACTGACTCAAATAAGTCTAGGAATTAAATCTAGACTTAACTCATAAAAGAATAACAGACTTCAGAGCAATTCAAAGCCTTGCTCTGATACCAACCTGTCACGCCCCGACTCTCGAGGTGCGACTTACGAACAACAACACAATATAAACCACTAACAATCAACTCAAATAAGGGGAACATGCTCGGGAAAAACGATTATGAGAAACAAGGCAATCGAATTAGGCTTCCAAAAATATAACGAAGTAATATCCGAGCATCTCAAAATCACTTATGACGGAATATAAATAAGTATTTCATGCTGACAGGGATAGGATTCCAACAAATACGAGAATGCAACATGTACCAAGTCAAGAGAATCAGATTCAACAAAAGGTTTTAAAGTCAACGAGCCTATAGCTCGGAAGCACAAGTCAAGAAGTTAAGAATTCAACAAGTATTTAAAATCATCGAGCACAACACTCGGAATCAAAAATATGAGTATCAGAGTATAAGTATCAACAGACATCAATTCAAAAGGGTTGCAGCGGAAACTTGCATCAAAACCCAACATCTGCACGTATGAAGACGTACAAATGCCAGTCTGATATTCAACTCAACTCAACCAAAAGAACCACACCACACCACCAAGTATCCATGCCATCGCCATCCAGTCAACCTGCACGTTTAGAAACACACGCAGGGCTGAGTACTTCGTACTCAGTGAACACAAGTCAAAACATTTGAATAAAGATGCTTTTTAAAGCTATAACAATTGAACTTGCCTTGCCGAACATCACAAGTACTTAAGCAATTTAAAAACAGTTTTACTTGTGCATGTTAAAAATATTTTCTTAAAACAGACTGCGCAGTCAAACATAACATATAATAATAGTATGCATCATCTGTCACAAACAATCTTACTGTGCCGAGAAGTAGGCCTCCTTCTCGAACACTGTGACCGGCCTAACCGAAGCAAGGCTCACAATCACCTCAACATTTAACATACCACACGTGGGTTCCCTGTCTTTCACAGGATAATAACATCTTCACATAAACAGATGATAACACATACCAAACTTCAATAAAAACGGCAAGTCAATCGCATTTAAAATAATATCATAATACTTCATAGCATAAATAACTTGTATCGGTAGTTTTGGTTCAGAAAAGCCCACCTGACTTCCGAAGATTCTAGCTAGGCGGTTTAAGGGCTATTTGTCCTTGCTTAGTGATTCGTCCGGCTCGATCCTTCACAGTTCGACATCGATAAAGGAAAAATAAGATACGCAAAAGACGGACAAAAAGGCGTTGAACTCAGCTGAAGGACTTCTACTTGAGTCGTTTCTCTCTTCGCTTTAACTTTTCTAAAGGATCTCGCGTTTTCGTCTTTAAACTATTAACTCTACTCGATGATTGGTTAAGACTACTAACCAATGTCTTAATACTTTCTCACTTTAATTATTAAACGTCGTCTATCTACTTTCCATTACTTGATCTTCTTTTAAAAACTAAATCACTTCTTGACTTAATAAATCAATAATTTCATCATCTTACATACAAACAATTTAGTAATTCTTCACATCACAATTAATATCATGCATTTAAGTACTTATTCAATCATATAATGAATTCAAATAAATCAAACATACTTCAACACACATTAACATTTATTTAATTTAAATAATAGAATTTAACTCGATTATGAAATTTCTTTTTCTAAAGACTTAAACAATTTAATTTGTCTTTTCTCGGCTTATAACCATTCTTTGTTCTAAATTTATTATCTTATGAAGCATTTTATAGCTTTTACTCAATCAAAACAAATTTTCTTTAATTATTATTAAACTCTTATGAATTTGGAATTTCCTTTCCACTTCTAACTCGACTTTCATTTCAACTATTATTTTTCCAATTATTAACTTGACAATTCTTCTCGGTTTATTTTTAATTTGCATGATTTGAAAACAGCCCACTTAGTTAATTTTAATTAATTTCTTTCAAAGCCATTACTCGACATCTTATTCCATTATCATTTTCTTGATTAACTATACGAGTGTTTTAACTTATCTCATCTAGCATCTTTTCTCAATTTTGATTAAAACTTCTTTTCACTTCTTATCAATTAATCCTTTTAAACTCGGTTTTCTCAATTCTTGCTTATTTATTTAATAAATTCTTCTTCTTTGTTCTTAACTTTTAAACCACTTTCTTACTTAATAATTTTCTTTATTATTCAATAAATATTTTTATAAAAACTAGTTCATCTTATTAGTTAAATTACAAAATATCTTCTTGACTTAGTTTATTAGTAATTCAAATCTTTAAGTTTTCTTACAAGAAAACTTATTAGACATATCTTTTTATGCATTTTTCAATTCTGAATATTTTAAAAGCTTTTAAACTTCATTCTTTTTGTTACAAAAATTTTCCATCCTTTATCCATAATTTAAACTAGTATTTATGCACACATTATAACATCTAAACATCACATCTTCTATATTATCATGAATTATTTTCTTTAATAACTTTGCATGCAATTCCATTTTCTTAAACTTAACAACATGTATGATTACATCAACATATCATATAATAAATTCATGATCAAAACATCACTCAGTTCATCAACAAAATCAACAAAATAATTTCTCCGATTTTTAAAGAAACACACGGCATTGATACATATTTTAGGTCAATTCATTTCTCAATTTTTCATGCATATAATCTCATTCTAAACATGATAAAAATCATAAATCAAGCATCAAAATAACAATAACTCAAAGAATTCATATTTTCCTAATTTTCCTATAATTTTCGGTATTAATCAAATTTTTTAGGGATTTAATTTCTTTTTCTTCTCTTAATTCACCGATTAAATCCTAATGTTCGATTCTTCTAATGATTTCTTCTCACTCGATCTTCACAAGCACAACCTAAGTTTTCCTAAACATAAATAATACCATGCATGCATGTTTTCTTTCTTTTAGGACTTAGAGATATACATATATACAATTAATCAAATGAATAATCATACTTTGAAAATTAAAAGGAATTTCTTCTCTTGGCTTCTTGGGATCGAATGGAAGGGGATTGAGCTTCAAAACATGAACTTGAATGAAAGGAAGAACTCTTCTTGAATCCTCAAAGAAAAGATTAACATAAAAATTAATCATCCATCTCTTTTAGGGCTTAAGAGCCAAAATGAAGAAAATGGAGGATGATTATTGAATTTAAATCAAGAACTTGGATGGGTTTTTACCTTTTTCTTGAAAATATGGATGGAATAGATGGAGGATGGTGTTCTTTACATCATTTCCATGGATGATAAGCTTGAATTCAAGGTTGCATGGAAGAAAGCCAAAATGTAGGTGTGTGTGTGTGTGAATGCCGTGAGTGAAGGAGTGGGGAGGGAGAGAGAGTGTTTTTCTTTTCTTTCTTTGGTTGTTGGATGAAGATGAATGAATGAAATGAAATTCATTCTTTTGAATTAAAGAGAGAAATCGAGAGAGAGAGTGTATGGAGCTTGCATGTGCATCCAACAAAGAGAATAAACATGATAACATGTAGTATTGGAAATTGGAAATGTTTTAAGTGATTGATAGATAGTTGATGTGATGTGGTTTGCATGTAATCTTTTGGTAAGATTGCTAAGAAGACATAATGATGATAATTAGTATTGGGAATTGGAGAGAGATGGGAGAGGGGTGATGAGGTGGCGTGAGAGGGAGAGAGGTGACGACACTTGTCCTCGTCGTGTCGTTACGGGTATTAATTACCCGGTCGTAAAGGTTTTCCGGATAAAATGATTCGTATTAATTCTTTTATGCTATAAACGAGTCTAATCTCTCCTCGTCTCATTTCCGACACTAAAACTTCTCAATCCTATTTCACGTCTCAATTAAAAGATTAACGGTTCTGATCATTTAGTCTTTTAAATCTTAAAAGAATTTAGTCGGCTTGTTAATCCGTTATTAATCTTTAAAAGATTAATTCCTCATTACTCTTTCTCAATTTATCTCGGATAAGCTCTTATCCTATCTCAATGACTTTAATAAGAAATTCTAGGTTCAAAGACCTTAATTCAACTCTATTCTAAGTTCATCGGCGTAAAGAAATTCCTCGGCGATCAACATTATTCTATTTTAATTAAACAAACTCTTCGGGATTTTTCTGGAAATTAATCTCATACTCATTCTCATATAAATAAACTCAACATATTCATCACATTATCATTTCAAGAAATTGAACAGATAAATTCACACAATAACACATAAGACATTCCAGACGTTTTACTCATTTCTCTTTATTTTAAAAGAAAATTTTTATTCCACAAATCTCATCTTTTAACTTACTCGGTTAGTTATTACGCTCTCTAAAGGTATAAAAGCTCGGGGTATCACAATACTACCGTGATTTAATAATGTACATGATTTCAAAAGACTTAAAGTTTTGCAGCAGAAAGTAGGTTACAAGCTAAAGCTTCCTAACTTCTCAACTCGACTCAACTTCAACCACCGCCGCTCTCGTCGCTTCAACCTGCACATTTATAAACACATGCAGGGCTAAGTACGAAAGTACTTAGTGGGCACGATGCCAAAAATATAACATAAGTAGAGATAATCTGGCATTTCATAATTTGTAGCACATCGGGGTTTTATTTAAAAGGGGCCCATGTCTACTGAAACATTTTCTGACTTATTTTCACAATTTACTCGGCCGAGCATTTTCTGGTATGTTACGTTCAATCTTGACAATTTCTCATTCACCGTGGCTAGTTACCCCTCAACAGGATACCACATACACCACAGGTTACAAAGTGCACTAACTCTGGAAAGCACTTAATAGCTAACTCAGAGCCGATCGTTAGTTAACCTATTTAGATTAACTCTTAAAATCTGGAAAACACGAATGTTAACTCAGATAGGTACAAGAGAACTCACATAAAACATAAAACAGTTCATGCCATAAAACAGTACAAGCGATAAAGAAAGGTTTTCGAGCATTGCTCGTTTTATTTTATATATAAAAGACCACCTTAGTGTTTACAAAACTAAGTACGAGCTTCCGATTTCCTGATCTTCCGTCCTTTCCTTACTGCTGGCTTCCTCCTTCATCGTAAAATAATAACACTTTAAACTCGGTCGTAAAAGATAACCGAACATAGAAATTCGAATTAGATTTTAGTCGTTTCATTTCTTTAGGCATTTGCACGCTACTAGTTTCATTTTAATTAAACGAGAAACGAGACTTGAACAAATCTCGTTTAGAACTCGAAAGGTCTCATACTCGACTCTTAGGTCAGTAGAGAAGGTAGTCGTTAACTTATTACAGCTTAAACGATCGAAAGAAACTAAGTTGTGAAGAAAACAACTTAGTTAAACAAGTTCTGAAATTTTCACTGCACAAGGCAGTAGTTCTGGGGGCTGCCCAGAACAGAGGAATTGGAAACAGGGGATGAGCCCTGTACCATTAGAAATCTTGGAAAGTCTAGTTTACGCTCAAATTTACGGATCTCAAATCCGATAAACGAGCTAAGAGATATTACAGTTTCCGGGAAGGGTCGCAAAACTGCCGCGCTAACCCTAGTTGCTCAATAGAATCGACGTATAACTTCTTAAGTTCGTTCTAAGTTCTCGTACTCGATTTCTCACGAAACTTGACTCTCAAGGCAGTCAACACGTAATCCCGTACGTGAAGAACTACTTTTCAAAACTCGATTAGAACTACGATGATCAAACCTCGTCGTTTCAACTACCATTTACTATACCAAATTCAAGTTAACAAATTCTCGTTTCTAGTTCTCGACTATAACTACAACTCATATTATAATAACTCGAAAGTTCATGTCATCAACTACAAAGTCGTGCCTTAGTCCATAATAAACACTATTATCAAGTTAGAACCCCTACTCGACTTCTCGATTATTACTTATGTCCACTCGTTCGTCTCTTACGAAATTCCAAAAGTTATCGGAATTCGTTCATTTTCTACGACATCAATCAACATCTAACGAGATTCATTATTATACATATCAGCACCTCATATCATTACTTGAACTCAACTTAGATCGAGTTTTTAGTCTCTTATACTTTCATTAATATTTTTAGAAAATTTCAATTAAATTCCTAATATTACCTAATATCATTAGCAACATTAATTCATCAACAATTCATCAATAAAAACAAGCTACATGAAATCCTCCATTTTCTCATAATTTTCGGTATTATCATATAATTAAAGGGGGTGATTTTCTTCATCAAACATCATCATTAATCCATTAATCATACTACTATATCATCAATTAAACAATTACAAATCTAATTGCAACATTAAACAAAAATTTCCAATTCAAACCCTAGCCCTAAAATCGGTCCTCATCAAAAACTTGGGTGTTTTGATTTCTTTTTGTTTTAATCCTCCATCGAACACCTCCTAAGCATGATTATCCAACTAATTGAAAGATTCACTCATCCCACATAAAAGCCCTAAATTTCGGTACTTAATAGGAATTAGGGTTCTTGGATTTCTTTCAATTTTAATCATAGATATCAAGTCTAATCCATCTAATTATCTTAATTAAGGATCAAGACATCTAATTCATCTACTCATAATTTCGATCCACTTGGGAAAATAAAAAGAAATGGATTTGGAATGGATAGAAGTGAAGAGGAGACAAATACCTTGAAGATTACTAAAGGAAGAAATAAGATTCGATGGAGGATTAGAGACTTGTGATGAGTTCTTGGTCCAAGAACTTGAAGCTTTCTTCAACAATGGTGAAAAGAAATTGAGAGAGAAGAGATGTGTGTGTGTGCCGAATTGGGAGAGGGAGGGATGAGTGAGGATGACTTAATTTGTTATTATGATATATCATTTAGATTATTAGGTGTAAAGTGTTAATAGAAATATCTAAGAGTGAGTCATAGGTTTAATACTATATAAAATGAAAATATCAAGCTAATGAGAGTGCATGATGTCGGCTAAGAGAGGGAAAAAGAAGAAAATTACACGTTTTTCTGGCGCGATACGACGCTACGGAAATCGAAAGACGAAAAATGTAGCTCGGCACAAAATCGTCAAATTCCGATTCGACCAAAAATTCTAACGTATTTAACTTATTCGGAAAGTAATATTTAAAAACTTAATTCCGACAAAAACTCGGAACGACACAGTTCGAGTTTCGTTCGGAAAATCAAAAAAACGAACTTTCTCGGGCGAGTTCGTATCGCGATTTCGTGAATGTAAAATTCAGACGGTTTTTCGTTCTGAGTTCTAGAACTAAAAAATTTTTGTACGCGATAACCCTAAATACAATAGTCATCTAACTGACTTCCGTAATCTATTTTCGGAAACGGTTTTCACCGTTGGTCTTAGAATTCAGAATCGTAAACTTAGGCGTGCAAAGCCATTTTTATTAATAACTTATAATTTTTAGACTTTACGGAAAATCTGGGGTATTACATCCTACCCCCCTTTGCAAAAATTTCATCCCGAAATTTGCATACCTTCTGCAAAAAGATGAGGATATCTCTCCTTCATCTTCTCCTCGAGCTCCCACGTGGCTTCTTCTTGGCCGTGGTGGTTCCATAGCACTTTAACGATTGGTATCGATTTGGTTCTTAATTCTTGAATTTTTCTATCCAAAATCGATATCAGTTTCTCTTCATAGCTTAGGTCAGATTCAAGAACTACGTCTTGCTGACTAATGACGTGCTTAGGATCATAGACATATTTTCTCAATTGAGAAAAATGAAATACGTTGTGAACACTTCCTAGACTTGGCGGTAAGGTCAATGTATAAGCGACAGGTCCTATCTTCTCGAGGATTTCGTAAGGTCTTATGAACCTGGGTCTTAGTTTACCCTTAACTCCGAATCTAAGGATTCCTTTGGTCGGTGATATCTTAAGGAAAACTTTATCTCCTATTTCAAACTCAAGATTGGTTCGACGATCATCGGCATAAGACTTCTGTCGGCTTTGGGCTTCTTTCATTCTATCTCGTATCTGCCGAACTATCTCAATCATCTCATTTACTGCATCGGGGCCTAGGTTCTTTCTCTCACCTACTTTGTCCCAATAAAGTGGTGATCTACATTTCCTTCCATACAAAGCCTCATACGGCGCCATTCCTATCGTGGCCTGATAGCTGTTGTTGTAAGCGAATTCGACTAAGTGTAGGATTTCTTCCCAATTCACGCCTCGATCCAAAACCACTGTTCTTAACATATCAACTAAAATCTGAATTGTCCTCTCTGACTGTCCATCTGTCTGTGGATGAAACGCTGTACTGAAATTAAGCTCTGTTCCCAATTCTTTCTGCATCGTAATCCAAAATCTCGAAGTAAATTTGGCGTCTCTATCTGATACTATGACCCTTGGTACTCCATGCAGACGTACAATCTCTCTGACATACAACTGAGCTAGTTTCTCTGATCCATAGGTGATCTTAATCGGTAAGAAGTGCGCTGACTTCGTAAGCCTATCTATTATCACCCAAATTGCTGTGTTTCCTCTTCTTGACTTAGGCAAGCCTATGACAAAATCCATGGCTATGCCTTCCCATTTCCATTCTGGGACATCCAATGGTTGTAGCAATCCATACGGTCGTCGGTGTAAAGTCTTGACTTGCTGACATGCTAGGCATCTTTCTACAAACGAGGCAACGTCTCGTTTCATTCCATTCCACCAAAAGTTCCTTCTCAAATCTTGATGCATTTTCGTACTTCCTGGGTGTGCTGTATATGGTGTGTCGTGAGCCTCACTCAAGATTTCGTTCTTCAGTTCGCTGTCGTCATCAGGAATACAAATCCTGCCTTCAAAAAGTATCGCATTGTCCGGCGCTTCGGAATATCCATCTGGTTTCTCTGTTCTTATCCTTAATCGCAACTTTTCCATTGACTCGTCCTTCCTCTAAGCACTAATGATTCTTTCTCTCAAATCTGGTGTAGCTTCTAATGCTGCTATCTGACTTGTTATCGTAGCTGGCATGTCGAGTACTTTGATATCCATCTTTTCGAATTCTCGTACTAAAGTTTCTTCCTCTACAAAAAGGCATCCTAACTTCGTTGGAGCCTTGCGACTCAATGCGTCTGCTACCACATTAGCCTTTCCTAGATGATAGTTGATTCCACAGTCATAATCCTTGACTAATTCGAGCCATCTCCTTTGTCTCATATTTAGTTCTTTCTGCTCTAAAAAGTACTTCAAACTCTTGTGATCGGTGAATATCTCAACCCTTACACCATAAAGATGGTGTCTCCAAATCTTTAACGTATGTACCACGGCTGCGAGTTCTAAGTCGTGGGTTGGGTACTCAACTTCGTAAGGTCGAAGTTGTCGTGAAGCATAAGCTATCACTCGTCCATCTTGCATTAAGACACAACCTAATCCATTTTTCGATGCGTCGGTGTAAACCACATACTCCTTCTTTGTGTCTGGAAGTGCTAATACTGGCGCTGTGGTTAGCTTTTCCTTGAGTGTTTGGAAACTTTTCTCGCACTTGTCCGTCCATTTAAATTTGGTATCCTTCTGAAGTAAATGCGTCATCGGGCGGGTGATCGTGGAGAATCCCTCAATAAACCTTCTGTAATAGCCTGCCAAACCTAAGAAACTTCTAATCTCGTTCTGACTCGTCGGTGACTTTCAGTTGTGCACTGCCTCTACCTTTGCTGGGTCCACTTTGATTCCTTCCGCCGATACTATGTGACCAAGGAACATTACTTCCTTTAGCCAAAATTCGCATTTACTGAATTTAGCGTAGAGTTTCTCAGTTCTTAGTGTTTCCAACACTATCCGTAGATGTTCCTCGTGCTCCTTTTCATTCTTAGAGTAAACGAGGATGTCATCGATGAATACTAAAACGAATTTGTCCAAGTAAGGGTGGAAAACTCTATTCATAAGGTCCATGAATACAGCTGGAGCGTTGGTTAAACCAAATGGCATCACTAGGAATTTGTAATGACCATATTGTGTTCTAAAGGCGGTCTTCGGTACGTCTTTGGGTTTGATCTTCAGCTGATGGTACCCTGACCTTAAATCTATTTTGGAGAAGACTCCTGCACCTTTGAGCTGATCGAACAGATCCTCGATCCTTGGAAAAGGATATTTGTTCTTGAGTGTGATCTTGTTCAGTTCTCTATAATCTATACACATTCTCATCGATCCGTCCTTTTTCCTAACGAATAATACTGGTGCTCCCCAAGGTGAGACGCTTGGCCTGATAAAACCAAGGTCTAGCAATTCTTGTAACTGGATTTTGAGCTCTTCTAGTTCTTTTGGTGCCATCCTATATGGGGCTTTAGACTTAGGAGCTGCTCCTGGTTCTAAGTCGATCGTGAAGTCCACATGACGATCTGGTGGCAATCCTGGTAATACTTCTGGAAAGACGTCCTCATATTCATTCACAACTTTTACGTCTTGGATGGTCTTCTCGGCTCCTGGCTCTCCGACTAGGTACACAAGATAAGCTGTGGTACCTTTCTTCTTCATGAGTTTCGTGGCTTGAAGAGCTGATATAATTGGTACACCTCTACCCATGGAAATTTCGTGGAATTCGGTTGGTTCTTTACCCGGGGGTTGAAAAGAGATTTTTCTCTCATTGCGGAGAATCGTGGCATAATTCTTTGACAACAAATCCATTCCTAGGATTATATCTACGTCCCACATTATTATAACGTTTAAGTTGTTCGCCTTAACTTTAAGAGTTCCGATTTCTAGTTCTAGGTTAGAGCAAACATGCGTGGAAGTAGTGATCTCTCCTGAAGATGTAGCAAACATTCGTCTACTAACACGATTTACCGTACCATTTTTATTTCATTTCGTTTTCCTCGTAGGAAATTCTTGTTTGGATATTTAAAACAAAGTTCGACTTTACCGAATCTTTATTCATGTCACCTTACGCACGTGACATTCATCAGTAGAAGTTCTCCTCATGTCGGGGATCTCCTTTTGAAATTATTTCAAAATAACGTTTCTTAAAACGTCTAAGTTCTCGAAGAACCGGAAAGACCTTAGGTTTCAAGTCTACGTTCTCATTGAACCGGGAAAAATTCCTAAAATCCGACTATATTCTTGTGTCCAAAAATTTTTCAAAGAAAGAAATTATCGCGCAAATAATTTCACATAAGATAGTACTCGTACTATCGCATAATCACATAAAGTATAAAAAAATTATACTTCCATAAAATTCTTATTTTTGGCACACAACTCATTCTCATTCTCATTGAATACTTGTTCATAAAATTTCTTATTTAAAAGAAATTGCATAATTAAAATTCTTTTCTTTTCCTCGTTGAGTCGACGTAGCGGGAGGTTGAGTTGACATCTACATTCTCAATCTTAGTGTTATAGTCTAACTCTTATCTTCTACTTGAAAGAAGACCCTGATCTAGAGTATATACAAATACTCTATTTTATGACTCGAAAGAAGACTCGATATAGAGTACGAATGAATACTCTATATTACAACTCGAAGGAAGACTTGTATATAAATACCACTCTGTGATATTACTAGAAGGAATGACTCATACTATATCTCCCAAACAATTTAATTATTTTTCTTTTTATTTTCTATTTAATTGTATTCTCATAATTTTCGAAATTTAAATTATTTTTAATAATTAATTTAATTTATTTTTAAATTAATTTTATTAATCTTTAAATCTTCATAAATCTCACCAAGAACACCTAGAACACCAAGAACACATATTCAAATCTTCAAAAATACACCAAGAACACCTAGAACACACACTAAATCCCCAAACTCATTTCCATCGATTTTCATGCTTAAAATTTCATTTCTTCACTTCAAAAGTTCCTATTGATCATCTAATACTCCGAATTAAACACAAGCATATTCATATCATCCATAACATCAAAATCATCAAAAATCATCAAGAATAATTTCTCTTCCATAAACTCATATATATCGATTTTCTTCATAAAAATAACATAATAATTCAAATCTTTCACTCAATCCTATTTTCATGCTCATAATAAACTCATAAACATCATCAAATCATCAAACAATAATTAAATCAAATATTTCTAATTTTCAACCCTATTTTCGGTTTCAACATAGAAATAGGGTAAATTGTTTTTCTCATTTCTCATACACACATATCATTCCAATCATCATCAAGAAACATATATCATCAAGAAATCATTAAGAACTCATGGAAATTATTTTTCTTTCTCTTTTTTCCTCACTTTCGGTTTTCATCAAAGTTTTAGGGATTTTCTTTCTCTTTTCTCTTTTAATTCTTAGATCGATTCCTAGGGTTCGATTTCCTAATAATTTCCTCACTTCGATTTTCATATCTCAAACCCTAGTTTGCCTAAACATAAATTAAATCATTCATATTTTTTTCCTTAGGCTTTAGGGATTACATATTTACAAGAAATCAAATGAATAAACATACTTTTAAAGATTTAAATTCAAGCTCTCCTCTTGATCTTGTTTGAACCGAAAATGAAGGGATTGAGGCTCAAATCCTTAGCTTGGAATTTCCATGGTGGATCTCATCTTTAACCTCAAGTAGAACAAAAATTAATCACCTCTTCTAGGGCTTGAATGCCGAAATTAATAGGAAATGAGAGATGATTTTTGTGTTGGAATTAAACTCAAGGATTTGAAGAATTAATTACCTCTTGAATTTGGGTTTGAAGAAATAAGGATGATGATGATCTTGTTGGAGCTTGAAAGCTTGATCTCTAGAGCTTCAATGGAGTTTGTATCTCTATGTGTGTGTGTGTGTGTTACGGTAGTGAGAGGGAGAGAGATGAGAGAAATTTCTCTTCTTTCTTTCTTTGGTGGAACACAGTGGAGAGAGAGAGTTTGAGGGAGTGATGAATGAATGTAATTTACCTCATTAGCTAAGAAAGAAATGAAGTAAAATGAATGAATGAATTGAATGTAATGATGTTATTCCCTAATAGGTTTTGAAAATAGGTATATTAGGGAGAGAATATAATGATGAAGAGAATAAAACTAAGGAGAGAGAGAGGAGCCATGTCGGCAAGAGAGAGAGAGAGAGAGAGAGAGATAATTATCTCATTTTTAACGGGTATTGTCACAGCCCCAAATCCCGAGGGACGGTCGAAGCCGGGGTGCGACTGGGATTGGATTAAAGAAGCAGGGAAGAAGGGGGCTGACTAACTAAACATACATAAAAGACAACATAAATTCAATGAACAAGACTTTACTAATATAAAGAAAGAGTTAATCGCGAAGGATTACTCGACAAAAGTACTCGAAAGTATCTAAGTTCAAGATTACAGACTTATACTACAGTGATTTAATAATGTACATGATTTCAAAAGACTTAGAGTTTTGCAGCGGAAAGTAGGTTACAAGCTAAAGCTTCCTAACTTCTCAACTCAACTCAACTTCAACCACCGCCGCTCTCGTCGCTTCAACCTGCACATTTATAAACACATGCAAGGCTAAGTACGAAAGTACTTAGTGGGCACGATGCCGAAAACATAACATAAGTAGAGATAATCTGGCATTTCATAATTTGTAGCACATCGGAGTTTTATTTAAAAGGGGCCCGTGTCTACTAAAACATTTTCTGACTTATTTTCACAATTTACTCGGCCGAGCATTTTCTGGTATGTTACGTTCAATCTTGACCAATTCTCATTCACCGTGGCTGGTTACCCCTCAACAGGATACCACATACACCACAGGTTACAAAGTGCACTAACTCTGGAAAGCACTTAATAGCTAACTCAGAGCCGATCGTTAGTTAACCTATTTAGATTAACTCTTAAAATCTGGAAAACACGAATGTTAACTTAGATAGGTACAAGAGAACTCACATAAAACATAAAACAGTTCATGCCATAATTATCACTTTAAAAACACAGATATCAAAGCGATAAAGAAAGGTTTTCGAGCATTGCTCGTTTTATTTTATATATATAAGCCCACCTTAGTGTTTACAGAACTAGTACGAGCTTCCGATTTCCTGATCTTCCGTCTTTTCCTTACTGCTGGCTTTCTCCTTCATCGTAAAATAATACTCCTTCCATCCCTGATATATCTTCCTAGGAGGGAGTGGCACGGGGATTAAGAAAAAATATTGATGAGTTGGTTGTGGGTGGATAAAAGGTGGTTGAGTATGTATTGAGTGGAGAAAGGGTCCCACATTGAAGGAGTGATATATTAATTAATTGAGATAGTGGTGAGTGAAATATTAATTAATTGAGATAGTGGTGGGTCACATGTGATATTTTAGGTAAATAAGTTGATAAAGTAAGGGTAGGGAGTAATCATATGATGTCCAAAAATATCTAGGAAGATATATGGGGGACATCTAAAAAAGGAAAGATAGGAAGATATATCAGGGACGGAGGGAGTAACACTTTAAACTTGGTCGTAAAAGATAACCGAACATAGAAATTCGAATTAGGTTTTAGTCGTTTCATTTCTTTAGGCATTTGCACGCTACTAGTTTCATTTTAATTAAACGGGAAACGAAACTTGAACAAATCTCATTTAGAACTCGAAAGGTCTCATACTCGACTCTTAGGTCAGTAGAGAAGGTAGTCATTAACTTATTACGGCTTAAACGATCGAAAGAAACTAAGTTGTGAAGAAAACAACTTAGTTAAACAAGTTCTGAAATTTTCACTGCACAAGGCAGTAGTTCTGGGGGCTGCCCAGAACAGAGGAATTAGAAACAGGGGATGAGCTCTGTACCATTAGAAATCTTGGAAAGTCTAGTTTACGCTCCAATTTACGGATCTCAAATCCGATAAACGAGCTAAGAGATATTACAGTTTCCGGGAAGGGTCGCAAAACTGCCGCGCTAACCCTAGTTGCTCAATAGAATCGACGTATAACTTCTTAAGTTCGTTCTAAGTTCTCGTACTCGATTTCTCACGAAACTTGACTCTCAAGGCAGTCAACACGTAATCCCGTACGTGAAGAACTACTTTTCAAAACTCGATTAGAACTACGACGATCAAACCTCGTCGTTTCAACTACCATTTACTATACCAAATTCAAGTTAACAAATTCTCGTTTCTAGTTCTCGACTATAACTACAACTCATATTATAATAACTCGAAAGTTCATGTCATCAACTACAAAGTCGTGCCTTAGTCCATAATAAACACTATTATCAAATTAGAATCCCTACTCGACTTCTCGATTATTACTTATGTCCACTCGTTCGTCTCTTACGAAATTCCAAAAGTTATCGGAATTCGTTCATTTTCTACAACATCAATCAACATCTAACGAGATTCATTATTATACATATCATCACCTCATATCATTACTTGAACTCAACTTAGATCGAGTTTTTAGTCTCTTATACTTTCATTAATATTTTTAGAAAAATCCAATTAAATTCCTAATATTACCTAATATCATTAGCAACATTAATTCATCAACAATTCATCAATAAAAACAAGCTACATGAAATCCTCCATTTTCTCACAATTTTCGGTATTATCATATAATTAAAGGGGGTGATTTTCTTCATCGAACATCATCATTAATCCATTAATCATACTACTATATCATCAATTAAACAATTACAAATCTAATTGCAACATTAAACAAAAATCCCCAATTCAAACCCTAGCCCTAAAATCGGTCCTCATCAAAAACTTGGGTGTTTTGATTTCTTTTTGTTTTAATCCTCAATCGAACACCTCCTAAGCATGATTATCCAACTAATTGAAGAATTCACTCATCCCACATAAAAGCCCTAAATTTCGGTACTTAATAGGAATTAGGGTTCTTGGATTTCTTTCAATTTTAATCATAGATATCAAGTCTAATCCATCTAATTATCTTAATTAAGGATCAAGACATCTAATTCATCTACTCATAATTTCGATCCACTTGGGAAAATAAAAAGAAATGGATTTGGAATGGATAGAAGTGAAGAGGAGACAAATACCTTGAAGATTACTAAAGGAAGAAATAAGATTCGATGGAGGATTAGAGACTTGTGATGAGTTCTTGGTCCAAGAACTTGAAGCTTTCTTCAACAATGGTGAAAAGAAATTGAGAGAGAAGAGATGTGTGTGTGTGCCGAATTGGGAGAGGGAGGGATGAGTGAGGATGACTTAATTTGTTATTATGATATATCATTTAGATTATTAGGTGTAAAGTGTTAATAGAAATATCTAAGAGTGAGTCATAGGTTTAATACTATATAAAATGAAAATATCAAGCTAATGAGAGTGCATGATGTCGGCCAAGAGAGGGAAAAAGAAGAAAATTACGCGTTTTTCCGGCGCGATACGACGCTACGGAAATCGAAAGACGAAAAACGTAGCTCGGCACAAAATCGTCAAATTCCGATTCGACCAAAAATTCTAACGTATTTAACTTATTCGGAAAGTAATATTTAAAAACTTAATTCCGACAAAAACTCGGGACGACACAGTCCGAGTTTCGTCCGGAAAATCAAAAAACGAACTTTCTCGGGAGAGTTCGTATCGCGATTTCGTGAATGTAAAAATCAGACGGTTTTCCGTTCTGAGTTCTAGAACTAAAAAGTTTTTGTGCGCGATAACCCTAAATACAGTAATCATCTAACTGACTTCCGTAATTTATTTTCGGAAATGGTTTTCACCGTTGGTCTTAGAATTCAGAATAGTAAACTTAGGCGTGCAAAGCCATTTTTATTAATAACTTTAAATTTTTAGATTGTACGGAAAATCTGGGGTATTACAGGTATAATTTTCTCCAGATGAAAAAGTTTTCCGGTAGAATATATCCGTATTATTTCATTTATACTGAAAACGGTTATAAACTCTCCTCGACTCGTTTCCGATATCGAAACCACCTCAAATCTATCTCATATCTCACGAAATAAATCAAGGAATCCGAATATCTAATATTTAGGTCAAAATTCCAAGTAACGAAGAAAATTCTAAAAAACAATCGGTCAATTATTCCAGTAAGAACTAAATTCTTAAAATTCTCTCATATGATCTCGGATGAGCTTCTAATATATCTCAGGGGTCTTAAAATTAATTCTAGATTCGAAAGACACTAATTATGCTAAATTTGGAATTCGTTGGTGATTGGTGATTTCTCGGTTTATCGGCACTAATCGTCAAAAGTGAAAGTTCTCAGAATTCTCCGAAATTCATAGTCATGCTCATTCTCATATAAATAAACTCAATCAATGCATCACATACTCGGTTCGAATAATTGAAACGAGAAAAATCACATTTAAGCACATAAGGGCATTTTGGTCATTTTCAAGAAAATTTCTTCCTTGAAAAAATTTGTCACTCAAGGCACGTTATTTAAATATATAAATGCATTTTAAAACGCACTCAATGACTTATAAAAGTTCGGGCTATTACAAATATGAGTGTTGAGAAGTAGGCCTTCTTCTCAAACACCGTGACCGGCTTACCATAAGGAAAGCACACGATCACTAACACGTGCACACAGAAATCTCGTCTCACACATGACCGAATTCGTCTTCCTCAAGTAGATGGTAGCATACATCAAAGCTAAAAAATTGGCAAGTCAATTAATTTATAACTCACTTAATAATTGTAATGCCCCGGAAATTTCTTACGATCTCAAAATTTTAAAGTTATTAATAATAATGGCTTTGCACACCTAAATTTATGATTTTGAATTCTAAGACTAACAGTCGAATCCATTTCCGAAAATAAATTACGGAAGTCAGCTAGACGACTACTGTATTTAGGTTTAGCGCGTAAGAAAAATTTTTAGTTCGTGAACTCAGAACGGAAAATCGTTTGATTTTTACATTCACGAAATCGCGATACGAACTCGCCAGAAAAAGTTCGTTTTTATGATTTTCCGGACGAAACTCGGACTGTGTCGTCCCGAGTTTTTGTGTAATGCCCCGTAAATTCCTTACGTTCTTAAAATTTTAAAGTTAATTAAATAAATGGCATTGCACGTCTAAGCTTACGATTTTAAATTCTAAGACTAACGGTCGAATCCGTTTATGAAAATAAATTACGGAAGTCAGCTAGACGACTACTGTATTTAGGGTTAGCGCGTACGAAAAGTTTTTAGTTCGTGAACTCAGAACGGAAAACCGTCTGATTTTTACATTCACGAAATCGCGATACGAACTCGCCCGAGAAAGTTCGTTTTTATGTTTTTCCGGACGAAACTCAGACTGTGTCGTCCCAAGTTTTTGTCAAAATAAATTTTGTAAAATTTATTTTCTGATTAAGTTTTGTACGTTAGAATTTGCGGTCGAATCGGATCGCGACGATTTTGTGCCGAGCGACGTTTTTCATCGAACGTTTTCCGTAACGTCGGACCGCACCGGAAAAGCGCGTATTCTTTTTGCCTCTCCTCACCCAACCGACATTACCCTCCCTTTTTGCTAGATTTTTATGTTTTATATGTTTTAATTAAGAGACACCTATGTTAGTTACTATTTGAAACTTAACACCTAAGGGTTCTACTATTCCCACTTTACACCTCATTGTACCTTATATCATTCTTAACAAAATTAAATCATCCTCTTCCCTCCAAACATCACAAAAGTCGGCAGCCTTCACCCCCATTTCATATCTTCTTCTTCATTTCATCATCTCCATTGAAGAGAAGCTCCAAGAACAAGAAGAAACACACAAGTCTCAATCCTTCCATTCAAACTTCATACATCCTTCATTAATTCTTGAGGTAATTCCTTCCTCTTAACTTCTATCCATCAATCTTCTTCTTCTTTTCATTTCTTCTTTTTGGATCGAAAATTAGAGTATTGGAATGGATGAATTGATCTTGGATTAATGAAATTGGATGTGTTAGATGGATTAATTAGGGATTAAAATTGATCAAAACCAAGAACCCTAAACCCCCCCTAAATACCGAAAATTATGTTTAATTAGTAGGGTTTTTAGTTTTCTCCAATTAATGATAGATTCATGCTTAATAGATGTTTAATTAGTGATTAGAATAAAGAGGAATCGAAAGCCCCATGTTTTTTGTGAAATTCAATTAGGGTTTGAATGTTGAATTTAGGGGTTTATGCATGTTAGTTGATTTTAGATTTGCAATTGATTAATAGTTTTTATAAGAGGTTAATTAGTGGATAAATGGTGTTAATTGAAGAAGAAAAACACCCTCTTAATATATACTTGAAAACCGAAAATTATGGTAGAATTAGGGGTTTTCATGTGTTGATGTTAATTGATGATTTGTTGATGGAATTATGTTGCAAATGTTGTTAATGGATTATAGAATTAAATTGAGAATTTTCTAAAAATAAATTATGAAATGTAAGAGACGAAGATCACCTTATAAGTTGAAATATAATGATGTTATGACATGATTGCATGCATAGAAGTGATTCTCGTTAGATGTAGATTGACGTCGTAAAATTTGAATGGAATCCGACAACTTTGAAAAACGCATAAGAGACGAACCTTTAGTCGTAACTAATAATCAAGAAGTCGAATGAGAATTCTAATTTGATATTATTGTCTATGATGGACTTGAGAACAAATTTCTAGTTGACGTCATAAGCTTTCGAGTTGTTTTAATATGAGCTATAGTTATAGTCGAGAACTAGAACGCGTTTTGAATAATTTGTTGGTTTAGTAATTGTTAGTTGAAATCCGACATTTAGAACGTCGTGCTTTTGGACGAGTTTTGAGAAGGAGTTCACCACGTACGGGAATACGTGATGACTGCCTTGAGGATCCAGTTTCCAAAGATTTTGAATTCGAGAGCTTAGAACGAACCTAAGACGTTATACGTCGAACCGATCGAGCAATTAGGGTTTTCGCGGCAGTTTTGCGACCCTCGCCGGAAACTGTAATAACTTTTAGCTCGTTTATCGGATTTGTGATCCGTAAATTGGAGCGTAAACTAGACATCCCATTCTTTCCAGTGGTACAGAGCACATCCACTGTTTCTAAATCCTCTATTCTGGACAGCCTCCAGAGTTACTGGATTGCGCAGTGAAATTTCAGTTTCAATCCTTCTAAGTTGTTTTGTTCGCAACTTAGTTTCTTTCGATCGTTTAAGCCGTATTAGTTAACAAATATCTTCCTACTGACGCTATAGTCAAGTACAGGAGCTTTGAGTGTTAAAACCAGTCAAGATCTTATCTCTTATCCTTTCCAATAAGAAGTAGTAAGCGATAATTTTCATAAGTAATTAATGAACTAAAACGTAAATCGCCTAAGTTGATTCTTTCCAACTTAGTTCTTGATGGTCCCGATACGAGTTACTGGTGTATGGGGGGGGGGGGGAATACACCAGTTAGGATTTTTCAACTTTCGAAAAATTTAACACTTGAAAACAACTTCAACTGAGTAAAAGGACTCAGTTGGGATCTCACAGCTGAGTAAGCAACCTCAGCTGGAAGAGTGGTGCTGTGCGGAATGTGGTGGAAAATGAACTCGTAAAAACAAACTCACGCTTTTATGCACGGTTGGTCAAAACCAAAACTGTTGATGTGAAAGAATGAAGATTGTATGCGGTTTGTTTGTCAGTTGAGATATGCAAATAATGACTGAACATAAATAAACACGACACACAAGATTTACGTGGTTCGGAGAGAACTCCTACGTCCACGGGGAGATGTGAGTCCACACACCTCAGTCCAAGTTCTTCTGGACAGAACCACTCAGCTTACGCGGGCTGAGCAACCGTTAAGGATAAGTTTGCGGGTACTTATCGACCTTACAGTTAAGATTACGGGTTCTTAACAACCTATGCTAAGTTTGCGGGCACTTAACAACCTATCTACTCAGTTGCAGGAAGAGTAGGGTCCTAACTAACACTTTTTAGGGTGTGAGAGTGGGTGGGTTTTTCCAACTACAGCTCGATCACAAATGAGAGCTGGATCTAAGGTTTGAACGAATAAACACTCGACCTAAGATCAAAAACAGTTTCTATCTCTAGGAACCCTCAGCTACTAATGTTCTCTCAAATTGGAACTCTCAGCTGCTGATGCTCTTAGATGATGATTTTGCAGATTTGCTTTTTGCTTTTATTTCTCTCGAGAAAGCTCTTGAATTTTCGTCGTCTGTGTGTCTATCGTTCTCGAATGAGAGAATGCCTCTATTTATAGGCGGAGAGAATCAACTAGCCGTTGGAGGACCAGTTGATCTCAGATCGGTTGAAAGCGATGGCTTGTCTCTCATCTCTGCAGACTTTTCTGATATGGCATCTGTGCTCTTCTGCTTTCCATCTGAGACAGCCTTGTGTTGGGCCAGATGGGGTAATGACTGAACGGTCAAACCCTCATGTGACTTCCTTTTGAAATTTAAATCTTTGACAGTCAACTTCGGTTTGTCGGTTGAAAGTCTTGACCTTCATCTGAGTGATCTTCAGCTGATGTTCCGATCTATCGAGCTCTCAGCTGACTTTGAACTTCAAACAGTTGAACTCCTTGTTCGGATTCTATAACTGAGGTTCTGAAACTGAACCCTCAGTTGTCTTCCACTTCTTTACTCAGTTGGATTTGAACCCTCAGATGATTTCCTTTTCATCTGATGTTCTCTTCCTCTCTGCTGCTTCTCATCTGATGAACCCTCAGTTGGTTTCCTTCTCAACTGATGTTCTGAAGACTTCCCCTTGTTTGCATCTGAACAAATGAACTCTCAGTTGTCTTTCTTCACAACTGATGTTCTGTCTGAGTGACGCCTTGTTGCCATCTTCAGCTGGAGACCTGTAAAGATAAAATCTTAACTTTGCTCAAACAGCGAGCCTAACTTCTAACATTAGGTTCTGGCAACATCTACTCGGTTGTCAGTCGGTTTTGGAATTCATCAAAACTTATACTAATAAATTTCCCAACAATTTCTCCCTTTTTGATGATGCCAAAACCACTTACAACTTTAAACCACTATTGTTCTAATCCTCTCTAACTGACCTAAAATCTCAGCTGAAATTTTAGACAGTCTATAAGATAAAACATCAAAGGGTTAGGACAGTTATAATCATGAAATTGAAAGACTTTGTGATTCAGAGCTTGGACAATGAGGAATTGTTCATCAAGGTGAATCGTAATATATACTTTGAAGTTTTTGTTACAACTGAAGGTTACAAGGTTAAGCACAAAACAGATAAAGATACAACAGTTGCTTCAAAAACTACAACATCCAAAAACATTATCAGCTCAAAACTTTGACAGCTCAGAAATACTGTTGATCGTACTTGCTGAAGATACGGTTGAAGAACTCCTTCTTCGCTTCCGACTCGATCCCAGTGTTGACGCCGTGTTCCTTGCAGACTTGCCTCGCCTCAGCCATGATCGTATTTCTATTTTGCGTGCTCGTGCCTTTGATCATCGGAGGGCGGTACCTGCACATCTTCGGAACTGGAACAGAGTTGGGATCAAGCTGAGCATTCAACATAGCTCGCTTGAACTGACTAAACATTCCATGGTCTACAGATCTGAGTTCCCATAGGGCTTCCTTGAAGGCTTGCCTTGGGTCTTCAGTCGAGTAGACTTTCCTGTAATAGAAGTCATTGACAAACTCATGCTTGAACTGCTCCCAGTCATCGTTCCACTCAGCATTCATCCACTTGTCAACATGTGGGTACCGAGACGGGAGCGGAGCCTTCTTCTATAGTTGGCGCGTCGACTTCCTAGCCTCAGCCTTCATCTGGTGCTTGTTGATTCTTCGCACACTCCGGCTGGCTTTATTTCTGTCGACGTTCTTCTCTACCTTGGCGAGCTCCTTCTCGAACTTGGCCACCTTCTTGGCCTGATCGGCAGCGAACTTCTTGATCCAGGAAGGATTCAAGTACTTCTCCTTTGACTCCCCCATAGCTTTGGCAGCTTTGATACAGTCTTCAACAGATATTCCTCCATCAAGTTCTGCTTCGAGCTCGGCCGTAAGCTCGGCTACGAGGTCGTGGGAGATTTCCAGTTCGGGCTGCGATCCTTCAGCTTCAGCTCCTTCAGCTGGCACTCCTTCCCCTTCAGCTTGCTGGAGAACAGCTTTTCCTCATCCAGCAACAGCTGCTGGTTCCTTGTCTTCCCCAGCTGCTGGCTCCTTATCTTCCCCCTTTTTGGCATCATCCAAAAGGGTGGCTACTGTGCCATCCAGGGAGGTCAACTTGGCTTCAGCCTGTTGAACTCGGGAAAACAGCTCGTCAACAGCATCCTTCTCAGCTACCTTCTTGGCCAACTCCAAGTCTTGGCGCTCCTGCTCAGCTCGCTGCACAGCTGCAAAGGTCGCAGAGACCTCTTTGTGGAGGGAGACGAACTTAGCTCGGAAAGAGGCGAACTGAGACATCCACTCCTGGTCCTAAGTCTACTGGGACTTTGCGAGGTCAGATTCAGCAACGGTCTTGAACACGTTGAAATCCGAGCTGAGGCTCTGAACGGCCTTCCTTAGAGCTGAGACCTCCGAGCTGGAAGAAGTAGAGAGGTCGTCAAGCTTGTGCTGAAGAGACGAGAAGAGGAGTTCCAACTGATTCTTCAAGCTGGCATTGTCGGCCATCAGCTACTGCATCCTGTCAGCTTCTTCCTCCTTGCCCAGCTGGATCTTGGACAGCATCTCCGTCCTCAGCTGGTTGACCCTCTCCGAGATCAGCTCGCAGATGGCGTCGGTTGAGAGAGTTGGCTGATCGGAGGGTCCGGGCAGAAGCTGTGGTTGTGACTGGGCAGCAGGCTCCGAGACAACCATGGCAGATCGGCTGGCGAGGTAGGTCTTGAGCTTGTCTTCTTCTCTCTTGGCCGCCTCATCAGCTGCGTCGACGTCGTCCATGCATGAGGCATTTTTGGTGAGCATGTCATCAAGAAAGTGAACAGCTTCAGGGTTGTTGCACAACTCCCTGGTGTCTGTCCCTTCTTGGATGCTTTTGTCCAGACGTCGTCGGAGCACAACCACCTTTTGGTTGTAAGCCACCTCCAGGCTCTGGTAGTCGAAGTACTCCCTCAGGTTGGACTCTTCGACCTTTAACCTGTCCCAACCATGGATCCTGAGGGTCTCCTCCTTCACGTACCAGTAGCTGAATATGACACTGAACTGGTATAGAAGTTCCGTCCCGAGAACAGAGAAAATGGGCATCGATGCTGCCTCGGGGAACATACCAATCAGCTTGCGGAAGCAGTAGCTGAGTCTTCCTTCATATTCAGCCAGGATCACCTGGTGGTTGGCTTCTTCATCGATCTGAGGGGGGTCGATATCGAAGGTTAGGGGTTCGATGGTTTCATCAATGTTGGCCGAAGAAATGGTCACAACGTTGGCATCGAGCGAGAGGCTCGGAATATCTGACTGAGGACCAGTTAAGAGAACTGGATCCTCTTTGGATGGAGAGTTGGCTGGCTGGAGGGTTTCTTCAGTCACAGGTGGGTTAACCTGGCTGGCATCAGCTCTAGTTCGACTGTCGTGGGACTCCTCAGATGAAGAAGAGTCATCTGAGGAGGAGCTGGCATCCATCACCTGGACCTCCACGTCTTCACCTGCCTCCTCAGCCACGTCCTCCTGGCGAGGTTGAAGAATAAACCCAGCTGGGTCAAGCGATTGGCTGGATTCGGTTGACTCTTTTTCCTCAGCTGGCTTTGTCACCATTGGACGAGCTGCGGGCTGGACGATCCTGATCCTTGGCCTCTTCTGGAGGGGTTCCTCCTCTTCTTCTTCTTCTTCTTCCTCTTCCTCAGCCACCTCCTCCAGCTGGCGCTTCGCTGGCTTGGACCTTGAAGGGTGGCGAGCAGCTGGCTCCACAACTGGCTTGGGGGCACCCTTGGGGGTGTAGACAGCCTCCACAACATCCCTGGCTTTCTTAGCTGAGGGGAATAGCGACAGCTTGCTGACCGGAGTGTCCTCACTCCCTTCCCATGTCAGCGGAAGTCCTTTTGTGGCTTGGAGGATGAGGGCGGATATTTTTGTCCCAAAGTTGAGAGTCCCCTTGACACTCAACAGTAGTTCTCCGGACTCAGCTGTCGTCTCGGATATCTTCTGCTTCTCCAACAACAGCTGGCTTTCCAGATATCCCAACCAGTCGACCTGGTGTAGCTCTTCCAGGGCCTTTTTCTGCTTGACCTTAGGACGGCTTATGTCCCCGAAGGCTCCACCATATGCGGAGATGCATTTGGAAATTACATCGAAAAGAAATCGGTGCTCCGGCTTCAACTTTGTCCTTTGCATGCTCCCCTTCAATGGTTCGGGAACAAGAAGGATGGTTTGAAGGAAGGCATCAGCTTCCTTGTCAGTAAAGTTCCCCATCACATCTGTGGCTTCACGGTTTCTGGGGATGAGCTTCTCCAGCTCCTTTGACACCTTTATCTCCACAACGGAGTCTTCTACTGTCCGGGAGGTTCTGTGGCGTTGCTTGCAAGGGATGATCATGACAAGCCCGTCTTCTGCAACTCGTTGCAGATTCCGGTAGAAATGTACGATCTGCTTCCTGAGCAACAGGGCCGGAGAGAGGGTAGCCCAGTCAAGAAGATGGTGGTCGGAGAGGATGGCGGCGACTGGAGCGAGCTCAGGTGAGGAGAGAGCCGCTCTGGATAATATCTATTCGAAATGAATCTTCGACATCACCATGTCGAACGATTCCTGGAACGTTGCAGGCTCT